>CM067349.1:15517906-15700406 GCA_034190875.2 Urechis unicinctus | reverse complement strand
CGGACAGTGACGTCATTCAGGTTGTTCGCGAATATTCCTCGCCATCTTCAGCCTTCACGGTTGGTAGACAGCGTGACTTACTCGTCTTTCTTCACGGTCTGGTGCGTTTCTTGTTGTGGATTATGCCTTATTGTTGTGCGTTTGGTTGTCGGAACAATGAGAAGTCAGGCGTGAGTTTTTTTCTGTTTCCAAAAGGCAGCGACAACAGGTGAGATCTGTTGGCTTGAACCTTTAGGCTAGTCCTGCTATGTTGACGTATACTTATTTAGATGTTAATGAATTTATCACCAAGTTGCCAGTATATCAATCTAGCTGTTTCTTGTCATGCAGGTAGTAAATGAAATGGTATTGGCAGCTGAGCAGAAACATAAATCAAGCGACAGTGGTGAACCACAGACTGAGGTTTCACACCCAAGCACTGCCGACCTAGGCGAAGAAACTTCGCTTCTGACAGCATCCGCGTTGTTTGCTACACCAGGGGCGAGTGCCTTGCCGTCTGCAGAACATGAAGCTTGCTCTCACTTGGCATTTGGGGTGCAGGCAAATGTTTCCGTGAGTGTCACAAGTCAACTGCATTATTATATTTGATGAAATGCATTGGCAGGGATAACTTCTGTTGAATGTATCCATGTGTCTTTTCAGAGTCAATTTGTAAACATTTACATCATTTAAGGGTATGATGAATGAAATTGTAGCGTACTTATTGTATTGATACCACAGATGGCTGACAAGTCCCTGCAGACACAGAGTTCCTTCTTTCCTGGAATAAAGAAATATTCCAGAGGTACCCAAGTTAGCCCATCTCAGCACTGCATCGGGACACAGTGCAACTTGCTGATCCAAAGTGTCACCAGGGGCACCCAATATGAGCCCCAGGAGGAATTTGTTCAACTAGTGGACAGCGATGATGAGATGGAAACTGACCCCGACTATGACTTCATTGATGTCAGTGATGATGCCGAGATGGACACTGATGATGACATGGAGTTTGAAGAAGTGTAAGGAAAATATTGTTTTGTTTGTAGTGTAACCACAGGGTTTTATTTGATGGAAGAAAAATTTAGCTCACAGAATGCTTATATTGTGAATTCATTCTTATTGTTCACAGTGGTGTTGATCTGGAGGATGGCCCTAGTCAGAATCAAAGAAAATCTATTGTGTTTGAGAGCTGCTTGAGAACCCTGCTGCTCTCATGCTTCCTGTGCTTGGGCCCCTGCAGAGTCATCATCAAGCAGATACGGGGGAGTTTTGCTTGTTTTGAACAAATCTGCGTGAATGGACACCGTAAGATGTGGGATAGCCAACCTTTTACAGGAGCTATGCCTGCAGGGAATTTGTTAATGGCTTCAGGAATTTTTGTTAGTGGAAGTAGTGCTGTTAGAACACTGAACATGTTCAGGCATGTTAATATCCCAACCATATCTATGTCAACATTCTATCTCATTCAGAGAAGCTATCTTGTTCCAGCTGTAAGACGACTCTGGCGGACCCAAAAGACATCACTGACAACTGCTCGCCAAGGTACACCACTTTCTGTAGGAGGGGATGCAAAATGGTGTTCTCCAGGCCACACTGCTAAGTATGGCAATTACACCCTGATGGACCTAAAGACTTCAAAGGTTCTAGACATGCAACTTGTTCAGGTATAAAACTTACAATTTATGACCAGTATATGATGGATTCTTTAATGTATATTGTACCATCAATTGCCTGTTAATTTCTTTCAGAGTAACCAAGTTAAAAATTCTAATTGGATTGACCGTTGAATCCATCACTACTGACAGACATTTGGGGGTGAAAAAGTACATAAAGGAAGAGCAACCTACAGTCCAACACTGGTTTGATGTGTGGCATGTTGCCAAAGGTTAGTTTCTTTGTGTGACTTAAGCCGACCCAAAACACTCTGTGTAACAATTTAAAGAATATTTAACATGTTGGTATACCAAATTTATATGATAGCATTAAAGACAAACACACATTTATTTCTAAATGAAGGGATCAAGAAGAAAATACTGGCCAAAGGGAAAAGAAAAGACTGCAACATCCTGGGTGAGTGGGCCAGAAGCATTTCCAATCATGTTTACTAGTGTGCTGCCTCAAGCGATGGAGATGCAGGTCTGGTCAGAGCCAAGTGGTTCTCTGTCACTAGGCATGTCGTCAATGAGCACGCGGGGCATGGGGATCTGTACCCGGAATGTGAGCATGCACTACTAGAGGACAGCAAGTGGATACTGAAGGGTCGGTGTTAGTTTTTAATCATATAAGTTTACATAGAAATATTTACTTCAGTTGTAGTGTAATTAAATGAGTCGTAAAGGTAAAATCCATGTCCTTGTGGTACTACTTTACCAAAGAAATGTAATCTGTATTGATATATGTGTTAACCATAAATAGGATCAAAGCCACACAAAGAGTTGGAGTTGATAGTCTCCAGCAAGCAACTCCTAAATGACATTGGCAGGCTTTCCCCATCAGAGCAGACATCAAGCCTAGAATCGTATCACAAAGTGGTCACATTCTTCGCACCAAAGAGTGTTCACTATCCCTATGCCACCATGCAGGCCAGGTAATACCAATCAAATAACAGTTTGAAATTCGGTTGTGTATATTTGTTGTATGGAAGTTTAGCACATTTGTGTACTGGCAGCTGTAATGTTTTTTTGTATTATTATGTACTCAAGTTTCAATTCTTACTTAGCAATATGTTATCAACCTGCTATATATATATATCCAGATTGCTCCTAGCAGTAATTCACTTCAATGAAAACTCGAACAGAGCTCAAGCCATCACTGAAGGAGGTCAGTCACAATGGAGAGTGTCTCATCCCAAAGCCAGACAGGGAGACCCAGTTGTCAAGCCGCACAAAGTACCAATTACTTTTGGTGTGTAGGTGCATTAATCTAAAATGAAACACATGTTATTTTGACATTTATTACCGGAACCTAAATAAGTTTCTTATGCACAAACATTGTAACCCAATTCAAATGGGCATATTTTATAACTAACTTGTTTTATGACTATCATAAAATATGAATATCATTGATTTCCTTCAGACCATGTACATCAGTTCATTGCTGAGGTGCTTGATCTCAGGCAAAAATACCCAAGCTACAGACTTGCTGAGGTCCTTGCAGAGGAAAGGAATCTTCCACCTCCTATTGCCTCCCAGTACGAGAAACCTGCAAAGGATCTTCTCGTAGGTGCTCACAGGTGTAGATTTAACCTGACCAAGTAATCTTCCACTCCTGCCAGCACTTTTCTGTTTCTTTTGCCCAGTCTGTGCCATATCCATAATGTAAACTGGTGGTAGGCTAGATACCTGAATTATCTGAAGCAATATGTCAATAAGTTGTCTATGGTTTTGAAATAAGTTGCATAGTTAAAAAAACAATTGTCATTTGTCAACCATTCCCTCACTTTGTAATTGTAAGCTCTGCCTATGGATTTCATGTTAATGGTTTTATTTATTCTTGGCTATGTGAAATATATTGTAGTTTATCAATATGAACACTGAATGTTTTACACAGTGGGATTGATGTTCCCTTAGTAATAAATATGATTGTTCAACCTCAAACCGTTCTTTTTGGTAGCAATAATGGCTAACTTACTCATTGTAGAGACCTCATCTCCAACAGGTCCATCCATTTGAATAGATTCAAATTTGGAAGCTTCCAGCACATTTTTATTCAGGCAGTTTGTCAGGAATCTTGGCTGCTTGGTGATGCATGTCCATTCCTCCGTTATAGCCATCACTCTCTCCAAACCTCTGCTGCACACTCTGGCTTTGTCCATTGGGATGCAGTGCTGACTGAATATAACAGGAAAATACTTTATATACTGCATGTAATCATCTGTCAAATATATTTAATGTGCTGACGGTACAATGGCAAAGCTACATTCACTAGCCAAGTTCTATCTGTTGTAATAGTTCTTCTGTCAATATACCATCCTCAACTTACAGAATGTGTAAATCTATTGGGTAATTGATACTAACGATTATTTTTTACCAGTTAACGTAGTTCAATAAAGCAGGGGAAGGGTATTCTTAAACTCACCATTCGTCGAAATCTTTTGTGGATTCTTCATCCGAAGCGAGTTAGAGCTCTCGGTGTCATTTCGAAGTGTGACTTGGATTTTTCAACTCCCGTCCGTATTGTCTCAAATAAATAGTCATGGACATAATTTGCCCCAATTTTATGCTATGGGGCCTCGTAATTTTCATCAGAAGACGACATGGCTTCATTTAAAAACAGTGTAATACTAAAATCCAAACAATCGCTTTGCTTTTCGCTTCACTCGCTCGATCGCTGTCAAATTCTCTCTGAGGCCGCGCAGCAGGAATGACGTCACGCAACCTGCCCCTAGCGGCCAACTGAGGCAAAATGGCATCGAGAAGATGGCTTTCGTATTTTCTTCCGAGTGGAACCTTATCGGTGGATTTTTAGTAGTTATGCATAGCGGTGCAATGAATTATGAGTACCCGTTGGTTAATGAGTTATTAATCTTCATTTTGAAACACAAAATAAAGAAATGATGAAAATCGCTGAAGTTGACCTTTAATAGATAAGATTGACCTGATTAAGCAGCCGCCTTCTAGGAAAAATGGAAATGGAAAAGGATATAAATGGAAACGATTATCCTAGGGCAAATCACCACAAGCCGATTGACTGGACAGGCCATTTCAGCCTCTCGTCTAGGTGAAATCCGGGCCAGAGTGGTATGTTGCAGATATGGCCCTCAAAAGAACCACTCCACTCAACCACCTGGATCCTCGCAACCCACGGCCAACAGGTTGCCCCCTATTAGTCGCCTCTTACGACATGCACAAGGATACAGTGGGCCTATTCTACCCCCGCACCCACAGGGGGGGATATTTACCATGGACATTACAGTATGTGGTACCACTGACCATCTAGCTAAGTATCTCTTAGTGCTCATGGTACGAGGTATAGCGTACTTTGCCACAGCAGGAATAACTGCAGACTTTCTATATCCAATCTTGTGGGAAGCTACTTTAGAGGGCGATGTCTATCTCCCAGTGTTATTGATAACGTGTAATGGGGCATGTCCAAATAGACGAGTTTTTCACAAATGCATGGCCCACTCGATCAGAATGTTATTGCTTATTACACCATGATTTACCATTCTCCTGATTTTCGAAAGAATTATTTTATATCTGATGCCCATACCTAATTAAGACAGCTAGAAACTGTTTGTCGGACTCATATTCTCACAAAATGAGCAGGAACTTGTGAAAAGACGATAAAAGCTTATGATGGATGCATGCTGTCAGCTACTTTGAGAACATTTGTGAAAAATTGCTGTGCGATCCCTCCCCAAACTAACCCGTTCCCATGTTGACTTTGTGTGCTACTCTACATTAAAGTTTCATTAGCAGCTCAAGTTTTGAGTAAGACAATGGTAAAGGCATTGGACCATTATATTGGAGATGATGTGAGTGAAACTGTTACTTTTATCAATTTTTTTTTTCTTGTCTAAATGTTTGTAGCACAACTGAGGGACTTAATAAGTCAAATAGTGACCTAGGCCCATTTGAAGACCCCTAAGATCAGAGATTAGCATGAGCTCTTGCGCTCCCTCTCGAGGATAGCCTCGCCAATGTAGAAAACTCGATGATAAGACCTTACACAAACGATGTCCACCTGATCTAATGTGTGCAATTTTTACAAGTAATGGTTATTATCTACGGTAAATGATTTACAGCAACCGCAATAACTTATAAATATGCACAATTGCCTAAACTGTTGGAGGCAATTAACTTATCCAACTTATTTCCAATATGGCGGCAAGATTTCGCAACATGAGCCGGTTAGAAACGGACTCATTATGAAGCTGAATAAAGGAGAAGAAAAGGCAACTAGGTAAAAAAGTTAGCTTAAATTGACTCACCTATGAAATGTACTATCAGGCAGATAAAGACAATAACAGTATGATAAAAACTCAGCGCGGTCGTTTACGACAAAGTCATGCAAGAGACCTGTTGTTGGCAACTTCCAGAATTGGGAGTGGAATTTCGTCGAAAACGATAAGACGAGCCAATGGTGGTATATTTTTCTTGCTTAGCCGATAAGAAGGCTGATATAGCCAATCCAACTGGAAGTCAAACACGAATGAGCATTTCTGCGCTGCAATTAACTGTTTGAATCGATGAAGGCCTTTCCGACCAGGAAGTGAATGTGTTAGCACATGTTTCTGGCTATATTTCCAGGAATTTAAGAGAAAAGTTGTAAACAACATGCAGAAACAAAATTTCTGTAGTCAATAATATACATGACCCTGCAAAAGGTTTTGTTCACCAGAAGAATTACCAAAGTGCAAAGGAAGGGCTCATTGTCCCAAGCAAATCACTAGTAGATGCATTATGCAGGCTTGAGGAACATTACCGCAATCATTGACACAGTATTATACTGCAAGCAATTGACAGCTAGGGTTGTAACCATTCTTGCTAAAGAGGTACCATTTGAGCAACTCTTATGTGAATCATGCAAGTGTCGTGCTGCTGTAATACATATTGTGGTAAACATCAGGTTGCATCATTCCCCGAGAGAGGCTAACCGTAAATTAAGGTAACATAAGGAAAGAAAAAATCGCAAGACATTGAAATTTTCCCACACATGAAATTTTTTGCTCTTATTTGTGTTAAGAACTGTTGTATGTGTAGATGTCCGTAAAATCAATATTGACGTTTACTTTGTTCATTTGCCATAGAGGGCTTTCTAGGAACTAAGACTATTCTATCATAATTCCATACCAGCATATAGGACTACAGCACCTTAGATTGTGGTGAAGTGGGAGTGGGGGCGGGGGCTTGAGCTCTGATTTAAATAAATGTAGTGTTTGCTGTAGTTTTACTGTGCTTGTTTTTTATCTTCTAATGTGTGATGATGATCTCATTTCATTTGTGGTTGGACTGAGTAAGCTATTAAGACTGAGATTTTTAGTGTTTTACAGCAATGTTCAAATCCTTCTAGGGTCGGCATCGTTTTTAAATATAAGCATATCCAGTATTCTCCGTTGCTTGTCATCTGCTCCATTTTCCAACTTCCTCAATTTTAAAAAGTTCTGTTAAATCGTCAAAATACATCGGTAGAAAAGAAGTACCTTTTCCAGGCTATGTATATATGATAGTATCAGATGGGATTCGAGAGGACTGTGCGTTATTTTACTTGAAATATATTCGTTGTTTTGCTGTCAGCAAGTCCATATCCAGCCTCTGTAAACTGGTACCATTAATAGTATTCTCCGTTAATTGTTTTCGGCTCCTTTTGACAACTTCCTCGATTCAAATAAGTTATGTTATATCGTCAGCTTGGAGAATACATCGACAACAGCAACTGTGTATACATCGTTACCTGTCAGTGTGCTCTGTTTGATTAAACAAATGTTATCTACAAAGGCGGTAACCAAGGCAAACAACAAACAATGTTAGTACATATTCAGTCCCTTAGCCTGGTCTAGAAGACAGCTATTTCACTGCTCCTGCAATTCAAATCACGTTTCCATAATTATCTTCGAGTATCCGCCATCACTAGTGTGTGGGCTGACAGAAGCTGGACAAGAAATACTTTTGCAAGCGGCTTTCTTTCAAATTTTACCACGAAGGCAAACCTCAAATACAATCGCAAAATATGTCGTGGTTGAAGAACTGGAAGTATCGACGTGTGGCGCCACTTGACGACGAAACGGGCATCAACAATATTGAGTCAACAAATGAAGTTGAAACTTCTTATCTCTGCGCAGTTACTGCTACCTCCAGCAACCCAGATACGAGAGTGCATGCTTCCAACGTCAGAGCCAAATGTCTTCCAATAACATCTGTCGGTGGGTTAGGCAAGGTTGTAAGAATGAAAGTGTTTACTCCGCAACCTCGGCTCTTCATTTCTGCTCACCTCTGGCGGCTTCCTGGAAGATCGGAAATTGAGGATGGGACAAGCTCTGCTCTAACGGATCATGGATCATGGATCTCTACGTCTGATGATATGGCCAATCCCAGAAAGCTGATACCCAGAAAACTCGGTAAACAGTCAATTTTGATTGAAAAACACTGGGTGTAATTCTTCGTTGTAAGTTGAACGACAATTAAACTTAATTTTATGCCGCTGTTCCATTATTGTTGATTGTTGTGCACTACGGACGTGCTGCACTTCTACTCCGCATATTATTCGTGGATTATGGATTTTATACTTTGTTTTACTAGTTTAAAATATAACTAACTTTGTTTGGATTACATAGAGAGCTGATTGTGCATTTTACAAGAAGAAATCGTTTTATTTTGGCAGTGGAATTACTAAATTCTTTTCGTATTACCTACATATCTTTTAACTTTTTGAATACGTTTCCATAGACACAAAACAAAGAAACCAACAATACGCGACGAAAACAATTTTTGAATTTGTTTTCTTTCAAGCAAATATGTTTGGCCTGCTACCCCTGGCCTAACTGGCAGCACACATACTTTTGAGCTCCCTCTGCTACTGTGGATTATACCATCTTTCCCGGAAGCACTGCTTACAAATTTGTACCGGAGTGAATTTCACGGATGAGCGGACTGGGCTTTAACAATAACAACTGTGTGGTCACTCCGCCGATTATGCTAGTGGCTTTAATAATGCTCCTGTTGCAGGTCGGGGTCAGCTAACGACTCCTGGTTGTCACTCTGCTGTGTTTATCAACAACCCAACATGTGCTTTGGCCAAACAAGGAAACAGCTGCTTCGCCACCGGCTGCTTAACATCAAGCTGCCTCCTGAGGACTATCAAGAGCGTAGGCATCCATCAGCCGCCACGTGGTACCAGAGAAGGGATCAGAAGGCAACACCTTATCACATGCGTAATATCACCGGGTCGGCTGAGCTCGTTACCCCTGGCAAGGGATCGTCTAAGGGAATGACACCCCGAAAGAAAACCACCAGCTAACGCAACAAGCTGCGAGGGCAGTCCACCCCTGTACCTGCAGTCAACGATGCACACGGGAGGAGAAAGTGACATTGGGCCTGCACAACCCCAGTGTCACTATACTACCGTGCAGGTTTCTTTGCTGTGATAATAAGGCAGCAAGGAAGGAGATCCGTCAAAGCCGATGGCTCACTCCATCCATAAATGGAAATATGACAATTTTAAAGAAAAAAGCAATCAACATGAATCTAGTAATAGAGACCGTTATTCAGCATCCGCAACAGACAACACAATTACTTAAAAAACAGAGTAGTACCAGAAATTTTATGTGTCTGCTATTGTTCTGTATTTCAGAGGCACCCAGCGGTTTTCTATTGGGCGACTCAGGTTACCCATGTAAGACGTACGTATTGATCCCGTACCCACCATTGCCTCATGAAATATGCTTTAACAAAGCTCATTTGAGCAAACATTTGGAATAGTTAAGAATCGATTCCAATGCCTTAAGTTTCTTAGAGTCAACCCAGAACGCGCGGTTATTATTATTTCAACATGCTTTGTTCTCTATGATATTGCTTGTTTGCGCAACGATATTCGGTTTGCTAATGTGATTGAAGAAGATATCGAGGTGGGACTCATGAACAACAATGAAGATTCTGCTTTACGGGCACATATTGCTAAGGAGGAGTATTTGAGCTTATTGCACTTTATGTCATTATATATGACCCATGACTTTTCGCTGGTCCGATAAAAAATGTGATTGTTTACAAGTCCTTGGTCCGGTAATAAATTCTAACATAATAATTTTATACATGCCAGTACACCCTCAAAAATGAAAATGAAACTAAGAATTCGCCGTTTCACATCTATTTGGTCTTTCTCCGAATATTTTTGCTGGTTAGTTTGCCATTCGCCAGGCGACGTGACTTCGTTTGATTCCGATGTTGCTGGAAACGCCCGAGTAGATTTCGCGCGGATTTTTAAAAGCAGAGCGTGGCCATATTTGTATCGCAAAAATAAGGTGAAGACAATTTTTGGGGGGATCGTTTATGATATCTTCAGAATAATATATGGTGTTTTCGGAATATTTATAATTTATTTGAATTTTTCCTGATATTTTTAAATATTTCAGTAAATATTTTGTTATCTGCAGATTGCTTCATGAAGTATTTTAGCCGCTTACGACGGTAATATAAATATATACCGTCGTGCGGAAAGATATGTGGTTCGTGTGGCAATTTTCTTATTTTGCGTGCGGGTAGCATCTCATCAATGTTGTGTACTTACGTAATTGTATAAGTCGGGAAATGAGATGAATATTCGTTTAACCGCACTATTTTGGTTATTCACTGTCACGTGATTATTTAGCAATTGTCACATGAACTTTGAGAATCACAACTGTAGAAATATCTTGGAAATATGACGTCACATTACCCAGTTTTAGTTTCACTCGCCATGTGGCAGCAGGTCCCGAGGGGAGGTGGGGGGGAACTTAAGTATATAGAGGTAGTATACATTGCCGGGGTATGTTCTTTTCGGCCTCTCGACGGGTTTTGTTGGGCCCCATATTTGTAGGATGGGGTATGCTTTTGCCATTTTCACCTTGTATGATGGGTACGGGTTTTTGAGAAACCGGGGAACACCCCTACTAAGGACAAAACCAAGTGCCCCCTCCAGGCTGCAGGAATCAATGTGTTATCTTTTTCAATTGTCAATGTGATATCGTTGAATACATATCCCCCCTCTAATGTAGGTATTACCAAAAGATAATCATTGACAAAATGACACATATACCTAAATAATAAAATTCGGAAAGCAAAAGTTCGCTTGCGAAGAACCTTGTCTGCGCGTGCGCGCAGCAACCGATCTTGTCATTCAAAATAAACTTCTCAAAATTTGTCTGGCCGCCTGTCATGAATTCCACGGTTAGCGTGACACTATGCAGCAAGTCAAAACATCAGAATATATTACATATGCAAACATTTTTTTGTTCCTTGAGCTTCATTCTTTCCGTCCCGCACTATTGTCATTCCACATTTTATAGTTACTGCAGTGCTGCGCATGCGCAAATTAACCCCGCGAAAGTTGAGAATGGCGCACGATTTGCACCGATTTTTTGCTCCATCTAAATCGATCAACATCGAAGCTATGCCTTTTGACTCCCAGGTATGTTATATATCATTTTAAACATGAAGATGTATAGATCACAGGCAATATCATATTCTGCCAAAAAAATATTGTTATAAGCGGTCATAGTCCGCCTAGAAAGGGCGGTGCAATGAAACGTGGTCATTGTAATTCCGTCACAACACGTGGCTTTCAATTCACGTAAGGACTCTAATTCCACGTACAGCATGCGCACATCTAATTAGCAACAAGTTTGTTGGATGCTATAACTAAAAATATCAACTTATACTTATGTATTCGATGGTTATTTTTTAAATGCCCGTGACGGAATACAATAACTGCCGTGAAGGAATTACACGTGCATGTAATTCCGTCAAGGATCATGGTATTTAATCAGAACAAGGTGTACGATGACCGGATGGTATTCCCCGATCTAAAAATAGACTCCACTGTACTCCATATGGTCATTGCTATTGGCCATTACTAAACCTCCGTTTCCCTAGCGGCAGGTTTAGGTACGAAACTACATGATGCCTGCAGACTGGACTTAATCATCCAGTTGATTAAAATAAATTTGATTCAGATGCAGAGATGGGTTTATAAAAGTTTTCTTTCCTTAGGTGCAGTGATACCACCACGACAGTATGGGAAAAAATGATGCAGAACGGCAACGTGAACGAAGGCAGCGTCTCAGAGAAAATCCGAGAGCATATAAACGGTACAAACATGCTGACCGCATTAGAAAGTTCAACGCCAAGGCAAATATGTCACCAGGGTAGTTGAAGAAACTTCGAGAAAGAAGTCGCAAAGCTGTACAGAACCATCGCCATCCTGTTGAAGATGAAAACCAAGATACAGACAACTACAAATATGGAAACCGAGCGTCTTTGCGGAAAGCTAAGTCGAGGGTTTTAAGGGCCCTCCCAGTCAGTCCACGAAAGCGCAAGACTGTTATCAAATCTCTTGCTTGTGAAATTTTGGATGCATATGTTGTTGATGTCCGTTCTGACAAAATCCCGGAGGAGATCACTAGCGCAGTACTTGCCTTTTACGAAGATGACTCAATCAGCCGCATGATGCCCGGCAAGGAGGACTGTATCAGTATTCGCGAGTCCAATGGAGCAAAGGTGAAAACAGAAAAGGCATTTGGTGATGACGCTCGTGAGTCATACAATTGTTTTAAAGCTGACCATCCCGATGTACAGATTGGAAAATCCAAGTTTGCTTCCTTGCGGCCCAAGTGGGTTTTCCTCTCTTCGCAGATGCCGCAAAATGTTTGTGGCTGCAAGTATCATGAGAATGTATTCCTCTGTTTGGAAGCACTTCACCGGAAGTATCCAGATATCGTCCCATTGTACTCGAAGGAGGCATTTACTGCAAAATGCAAGTGTGATACCAGCAGTGAAGAATGCATGTCTGACAGCTGTGACACATGCTCTGATGCGAAACTCTTCAAACAAAACTTTAAAAACCGGGTAGCAGTAGAACCTGTATTCAAATGGTACCAGTGGCAGGATGAAAATGGCTATCTGCAGAAGGCACCAGTTGAAGGTTCAACAACAGACGCATTTGATGATCTGGCAACTCAGCTACCCAAATTCTTTTGGCATTCGTTCATTAAGGACAAGCAAGCTATGTCTTACAGCAGGTCTAAACGCATGGTCAAGGAACCAGAGAGTGACACGTGTCTATTACAGATGGATTTCGCTGAAAACGTTACATGTTTATGGCAAAATGAAATTCAAAGTGTACACTGGCGCCAGCGACAGGTTACAATCTACACGGTCATGGTTTACCATCGTGAGCACATTTGGTTTGTCTTTGCGCTACTGCCCAAACTCGAGAGTCACCATGAATTTGAAATGACGTCTGGTCTGATGGTCCGTCAAGTCAGTACAATAACAGATTCGTCTTTGCGCTACTGCCCAAACTCGAGAGTCACCATGAGTTTGAAATAAGGTGGAGTTACTTTGCGACATCTCATGGTAAAGGGCCGAATGATGGGCTAGGTGACAATGTAAAACGTATGGCACACCGTCTGATCATGACTGAAGCGAAATTGATCACCAATGCAGAAAGTCTAGCTGATGGCATTCGGTCCTGCAAGACAGGAATCCATGTACTTGTCATGAACGAGGATGTGATCATGCAGCGATGTCGTGATCTGGGTACTGAGGCCTTATGGGATGGCCTGCAAGCATTCCAAGGAACCATTACTACGCATTGTCTGCACACAACCGATGAGAAAGCTCTACGTCTTCGGTATTACACTGGCGCTGAAAGATACAGAGATTTCCCCATACGCTAAACCGGCCGTAATAATGCATTAGACCTTATTCCTCAACACGCTTCTGATGACCAAGGTGAACAAATGCAAGCTAACGTAGGTTTAACCGATCGAGACGCTCCTGATGCCGAAGTTGTACCAGCTAACCAGACTGAATGTAGCCGGGTTTCACCAGAACGTACAAATCTGACTGCTGCTGACGTGGCTAATGCAGGTCCTTCCTCAAAACTTGATGCTAGTAGTGATGGAGCAGTACGTCCGAAATCAAAGGGGAAGAAAAAAAGTGGAGAATTGAAGCAGGACAAAAAGTCCAAGTGTGGACGCTGTAACATTCACTACGGTGACCGATCTGATCCTAAACTGACAGATGAATGGATTAAGTGCAGGAGATGTCACGTTTGGTTTCACGAGACATGTGGCGAGGATTATGGCATAATCGATGATGGTGAATTGTATACATGCCTCAGCTGCCTATAAACATTGGTATAAATGGTAGGCGTATATACCTTTCCAAGAAAGATGGCGGCACTCATGTTCCTGCTTTGACGTATTTGTTCATTAATCTTCAGGAGTTGCTTGAATTATGATGTAACCCCTCCCCCACATAATGCCCGAAGACTATTACGATGGTCACCTTATGTGGTTCATTGCCCACGGTATTCCATAACATTTGACGGTGGCCAATGGGGAGCCATCTGCTTCTGACATCAAAACGGGAAACATGAAGGTGGCCATTATAGGGCCTGCATGTTTCAGTGGAAGTAGATCTCCTTTGTTTTGCATTTTACAACCGCGCGTTGCAGTAGAAAAAGTTTCTATGGTCATTACATACCTCATTGGTATAGGCCTACTAAGAAAACGGTCTAGGACCTGCTTGTTGCATTCCGCGTTGCAGTAGAATGGGTTTCTTGTTCAAAGTTTGTACACCGTTGTAGTTTATACTTGTTAGAGAATTACCTGGTTCACAGTTGGATTCCATCCATCATCCGGATTGTTCTGATGAGACAAGTTATTTCATGTGTTTATTTCAGCAGTTGTTCTATAACCCTCCAGAACTCGTTAGCATGGTCACGATAGCCAACAATGTTTCTTCAAAGCTCCAATCATGCAGTATACCTCCATCTCGTTGAGACAATGGTGAGGTTGAGAATTTCGAACTATAACGTATCCTTATCCTGATACGTAGGCCTATATTTAGCATTAGAAATCCCCATGCAAGGTCATGTGACCTTGTATAAGTATCCATACACAGATATGTATCTCAATCTCTCAATTGTCAGTTCGGTCCCATCTGAAGTATAGGCGTGACGGAATTACGGTAAGTGAAATTCCGTCACGTGACGTAATTACAAGGGGTCAGTGACATCTTGGGCTGTGGCTCATCAAGAGCGCGTCGGTATACTGTTAGCCCTAGATGTGTTGAACTCATTTGGTGTCTTCCGTAAAGAAATAAGGGGTTATTATTAACTTTAAATGTATTTTAGCGAAAGTAATCGGTGAAAAACACTCCAGCCTAAATATTGCTTGTCACAGCTTGTAATTCCGTCACGGAGATCCCGTCACCTATACTGCATCTCTGGTAATAATCGCACGAGATAAAAGTACTCAGAAATGCATAATTCAAACTGAACTAAATGTCATAAAACACATTTTCATTACCCCTTAATAAGTATATTGTGATATCTCGACTGTAATCTGCCTATCCGGTGTCACTTTGTAATTCCGTCACAATGGAATTCATGCTATGACGAAATCTCACACGTAAACTCAACTTGTTAATAAACATTCATTTATGTGAAAAATTATTCTTCATATGTACATTTGTGTAATTGTCGTGTATAATTGGAACTCATGTATCGTTCACGCCGCATTCGGTTACGATCTTTGCACGATGTTAATAAACGTCGTGCACGGCTAGAAGTATTTTATCTTTTAGATGTTCAGAATGATGGCACTGATGTTCCCTACTGGGGGGGTGGGCAATGCCTGGGGAAAAGGGAAAAAGGGCCCTACCTATCATATTTTAAAAATAAACTATACACTAGAAAGCTATCCAGATTCTAGAAAAAAGACTCTTGCGTAATGTGAAATACGTTTTGTTTACAGGCCAGAATTCCAACGGTGGCGCCAACCCAAGAAAAGTTGATAGCAAACTCTATCGCTGGCAAAGTATACCAGTCGCTCATGTTGAAGGAGAGGCCCAGACTTCTCTCCCTATTCCGCACAGCGCATGCAGTGTCCAAGCACAACAGACCGATCAAGGATTACATCTGGATCAGCAAACTAGATGCGGCGAAGAAGAAGGATGGGACTGCCGCGATGAAGGATGAGGAGGGTTCAGATACATACCTTAATTGCACAGCCTGCAGGGAATTGGTGGCTATGATATCTGCATATATTATGAAAAAGTTGCAGGTGAACATACAATTATTTTTAACGGCCAGAAACTCTGTGATACATACATTGATGGGAACCGATGGCGCCTATAACATGATGAGATGAGCGTGGTGCAGTGGACGGGCGACTTTTATTATGTATGGGGCGACTGACGTCACAGGAAAAGAATAGAAGACCATATACATTCGGGGGGGCAGGGGGAGGGACACTGAGGTTCCTTGCCATCAAGTGCCACCCTCCACAACAGCAGCAGACCTCCACATTGCGTATGCATCCATTTGGGGTTTGTATTTTAAGTTTTTAATTAATCTTTTAAATGAATGCCTAGTCATATTTTGCCTGTGATTTGATCTTATAATTATTATAAAAAATAAATAAGTTTAGATTATTAAAACATTTCCAATTTTTTTGACGTGACAGTGATAGCTGGGAACTGGCGCCCCTCATGATGAAAGACACTTTTTAAAAGACACGTGATTGCGTACGTATTTTAATTTAATTATATACTGTATAAGGCAATAAAAAGATTATTAAAACATTTCCTCATTTGTGACAGGCTTGTACTTGCCCTAATTTTCGTGATGTACAAGCACAAACACTCATGAACGGCTTGTATTAATTTAAAGAAGCGTACAAAGCCCTTGCAATACAGGGATTGCAGCCGCCCAGGGTTGGAGGGACGAGGTAAGGTAAGTATAGGGTTTAACGGCACACCAACACTTGTGTGTTATATGGTGCCTACTTAAGGAGGGGTAAATACGAGTACGAAAGGATGAGAAGAGTCAAGGGTTAAAATTAACTAAAAAAATTAAACCCATTAGTATTAACTGAATTATATGAATTGAATTATGTATAATAATTTGAGAATTGTATGGTCTAAAATCTATAGAAAAGTCCAATCTCTCTTATGAATCCAAGTATCTTGGATGGATTCACCCTTTCAAACAATTCTGAAAGAGTTTGAACCCGGAAGAAGCGATTTCGGATCAAAATCAAATCAGCACATTCGATGAGAATATGCTTGACGGTGTAGGTACATTGACAAGGAATGCATTCAGGGATAGGCTCGTCCCTTAGTAGAAAGGCACGAGTTGTATAGGTGTGTCCTATACGAGCGCGAGCAAGAATAACCTCCTCTCTTCTGCTCTCTCTGCAGCTCTGTGGCCACTCCCCATGTAAGGGCTGAATTTCGTGAAGTTTGTTTCGGATGGAATCATCCCACTGGTCCTGCCATTTCTGTTTAAAAAATTGGACGACCTGAGGTTTAAAGTCTGTAAAGTGGACTTTGACCTCAGTCACATTCATGTTGAGGGCTTCCTTGGCAGCTCTGTCTGCCATCTCATTACCAGGGGTACCAACATGACTCGGCACCCATACGAACAAAATATCCTTGCCACGATCTGTCAATCGAGAATATAAAAGCAAAACATTTAAAATAAAAACATTACGTAAATTACTCCCTGTGATTGCCTCCAGGGCAGACAGGGAGTCGGAAAATACAGCAAAACGCTTTTTACTTGATTGGGCACTAAGGCCAAGTGCAATGGAAAGAGCTTTAAGCTCAGCGTGGAAAATTGACAGTGGAGGTAGTAGGCTCATGTTAAAAACAGATTTCCCCATAATGGCTGAGGTCCAATTTTATTGTCTTCTTTCGAACCGTCTGTGTAAAGGGCAGAACGGTCCGAATATTTATCCTTTATCTCTCTAAATTGGTGAAGGAAAAAATCAGGCTCATGAGATCCCTTCGTGTTGGCTGTCAGCGATTTATCTACTGTTGGGGTTTTCAATTGCCATGGGGGAGACCTTGGCACAGTCTCAACCGCCACGGCATTCAAGTTAGTGCATGACCCAACCAGTGATTCTCTGATACGCAGACCGAACGAAGGGATAGCATTCGGCCTACATTCATAAAAATGGATATTATCAGGAATAAAAACTACATCAAAAGCAGGATTCTGGGGGTTTGACTTTAAACGTAAGGCATTTTGAATGGCTAGCTGCTGCCTCCGAACCCCAAGTGGAGCCTCGTTGGCTTCTACATGTAGACTGGGGATGGGGGAGGTTCGGAAAGCCCCGAGGCACAGCCTCAGAGCCTGGTTTTGGACTGTCTCCAATTTCCTTAAATAAGAACGACGGGCAGCACCATAGATAAAAGAGCTATAGTCCAACTTGGAGCGCACTAGTGACCGGTAAAGCCGCAAAAGGACTTTCCGGTCCGTGCCCAAATCAGTATTGGACAACATCTTTAGAATATTGATTGCTCTAAAACATTTCTTACGGAGGTAAGTTTTTTTATCAAAAATTAGTCCCAGAAACTTGGTTTCTTCCACCACAGGAATAACGTTGGTCTAGATGAAAATTTCTTTTGTTGCAAAAATGCATACAAACAGTTTTTGATTTAGAAAATTTAAATCCGTTTTCATCCGCCCATTTTTGGATGTTATTGAGGCTAAGTTGAAGCTGCCTCTCAATTGTGCTCATATTTTTTCGATTTAAAATAAATCAAAAAATCATCCACGTAGAGTGAACAATCCACACCTGGCTTGATGACATTAACAATACTATTAATTTTTATATTAAAAAGCGTAACGGATAAAATACTTCCCTGTGGGACCCCCATCTCCTGATCACAAATATCAGAAAGGGTGGTGCCAGCACGGACTTTAAAAATTCGGTTCTCAAGAAATGTTTTGCTAAAAACAGGCATGCGGCCTTTAAGGCCCATACTGCTCAAATCCGACAGGATTCCATGTTTCCATGTGGTGTCATAGGCCTTCTCCATATCAAAGAAGACCGACACCACATGTTCCACCCTCACAAAGCCGTCACGTATAAAACTTTCAAGACGGACCAGGTGATCCGTCGTGCTACGTGTGTGACGGAAACCGCTCTGGTATCTGGAAATAAGTTGGTTTCTTTCAAGAAACCATACCAGGCGGCTGTTTATCATTCTTTCCATCGTTTTACAGATGCAGCTCGTTAAGGCAATGGGACGATAGTTCGTAGGAATGGTGTTATCCTTCCCTGGCTTGGGTATCGGGATAACTATAGCCTCTCTCCAACCATCTGGGAATGTTCCAGATTCCCAGATTCCATTAAAAATGCCTAAAAGTACTTCAAGTGATTCCTCTGGAAGGTGTTTTAAAAATTGATAGTGTACATCATCGGGTCCACTAGCTGTGTCATTCGATTTATGTATCGAATCTTCCAACTCCTTTAGTGTAAAAAGAGAGATGTAATTTTCATTGTTTTTTGAATTAAAATTAGGAATGTTTCGTTCCCGATGATGTTTAAATTTTTGAAATTTGCTACTATAATTATTGGCAGAGGAATTCTTTTGGAAGGCATCGCCTAGAGTATTGACGATGTCCTTCAAATTGGAGGCTTTGGAACCATCTGGTTTAACCAGATGTGAGAGAGTTCCTACGAACCATGTCCCATGCCTTTTTCGTGGAAGTCTTGCTATTTAATTCGGAAACAAAATTGTGCCAAGACTCACGCTTGCTGTATTTGATGACGCGTCGAGCTTTGGCTCGGGCTACTTTGTACAGGTTTTTGTTGGCCTCAGTGGGCCGCATTTTGAACCTGTACAGTGCCCGTTTGCGCTCTTTGACAGCGTCACGGCATGCATCAGAAAACCATGGTTTATATATCCGTTTAGAATCTGTCGAGGATTTCGGTACATTATGTGTGGCTATATTAATTATTGATTCTGTAAAAAAGGACACCGGATCTTCATCAATACTTTCTAAAGTATCTTTGTTGATAATGTCTCTGCACATAGAAGTAAAATTCGGCCAGTTGGCCTTATGGAGTTTCCATTTGGATACCCGCTCAGCGGGCATAGGCCTATCAATGTTTAAAAATATTGGAAAGTGGTCACTTCCACACTGGTCCTGACCAACTTCCCAATCAAATTCCATCAAAAGAGATGGAGAGCAGAGGCTAAGGTCTTTGGCAGAGAAAGATCCGGTTCCAGGATGGAGATAAGTTTTAGATTTGTTATTTAATATAGCAAGATCATTTTGTATGATGAAATTCTCGATTTTATGACCACTGTCGTTGGTGTCCTCACATACCCATAAATCGCCAAGCAGCAAAAGTGGGGATGGAAGTTGACTGATCAAATGATCAATGTCTCTCAGTAAAATCTTGTAGCTTGGTGGTAGGTACAGAGAGCACAAAGTGATGGTTTTGTGGAGGGTAATTCTAATGGCTATAGCCGGAAGAGTCGTGTCAAGAGGAGGAATGGGTTCATGGGGGACACCGTCTTTAAGAAGTACAGATGCCACTCCCACAGCTCTTCCGTCTCTTTGTGATAAAGATGTTTTATTATGCATTCGATCAGTCTCCTTCAAGAAAGTTTCCTGAAGGCAAACAGCAATAGGTTGATGGTCATACAAAAGAGATTTGAGTTCGTCATAGTTCGACCGAAATCCTCGACAGTTCCATTGGATGATGCTAGGTGATATTGGGGGGATTAGTTGAAGCCCGAGGCTTCCGCCTTGGGCTGTTAGGGGCAGATCCCTTAGGAGGTCTATGATTATGAGTTTTTACTTTAGTTATTACTGTTTCATTTTTTTTACTAGTCTCAGCGGGTTTTTTGTAAACAGTAGGATGGACAGGAGGACTGCACTGCGTTGACATATCTTTTGCCTTCTTGGTAGTAGTAGCAGCAGGTTTTGGCACATCAATGGTCACCATTTTTGGCTGGGCGCTGCCATTTGGCCACGTGTAGTCAGTCTGGGTGTCGACTGACACTGTGGCCTTTTGACAGCGCTAGCATAAGAGGGTTTGGTGCCCTGATGTGCCTCCACTATCTTTCGTGCCTCAGGGAACGAGATGTCTCTGGTGTGTCGGATCGTTTGGATTTGTTTTTCCTTGATCCATGTAGGACACGACCGAGAGAATGCTGGGTGGTCCCCTGAGCAATTGATGCGTTTGGTGGTCTGCTGGCAATCATCTTCCTTGTGGTCCTCCTGTCCACACTTCGCACATGCTGCTGTTCTTTTGCAGGTGGAATTGCTATGGCCGTAAGGTTGGCATTTGAAGCAGCGCAAGGGGTTTGGGATGTAGGGGTCCACGGAGACATTCAAGAATCCGACCTTGACAGCTTTAGGCAATTCAGAGCTGTCAAAGGTCAGGATAACCGTCCCCGTGGCTTGTCGAGTCCCATTGCGGTTAACTGTTATTTTTTTGGCATCTATTACTTTCTAGGGTTTTAACTCATTAATAATTTCAGAGACCTCGCATTCTTTCAAATCAAAACATCGAATTACTCCTCTTTTGGTGTTGAGGGTTCGGTGAGGAATATTATTGGAATGCCCGCGAGAAGTACTGATTTCAGTAGGCAACTCGCGTGGCTGGGTCGATCAACTTCAATAAGCAAGCTGCCAGACTGTATTTTCCTAATGTTTTTGGCGACACCAGCCAACCCCTCAATCCCTTTACTAATTGCAAAAGGACTTAGAGATGTCAAGGGTCTCTCTGGATTAGAAGAAGTTAAAACCAAGAATCTTGGCCATGAGGAGCAAAGATCTTTGTCAGAGTCAGAGTCAGTGTCCGTTTCATTGGGTCTAGTCCGTTTAGAAGATAATCGTTCTTGAGTTTGTTTTTGAGCCATGATATTATGATAAAATTTCTTCACTGGTGCTCCCCACCCACCATGGAGCCCAACATGGGGGCGTCAGTGGTGTGCGGCTCAACCAGCACACAAGACGCCAGGGATACACCAGTGCAATGCTCAAATTAATAGCAAACAGCTCAAAGAGCTGTTCACACATCAACTCGATTGACCTGTTAAGCAGCCGCCGAGGATAAATGGCAAAGAGATGGGAAAAACTATGTGTATGAAAACGGATGACAACATGAAAGTGGAATGAAAAAGTAATAAGTAATGAAAACAAATATCCCATGGCATGTCACCACAAGCCGATTGACTGGACCAGGCCATTCCAGCCTCTCGTCTGCAGATATAACCCTCGCAAGGACCGCTCCACTCAACCACCAGGATCCCATCTTCCACCAACACGAGTCGCAACCCACGGCCAACAGGTTGCCCCCTATTAGTCGCCTCTAACGACATGCAGGAGGATACAGTGGACCTATTCTACCCCCGGACCCACAGAGGGTATCTATAGACCCGAAAAGACACACTCCATACTCATTCCATGGATGCAGAGACCAGAAAAGACACACTCTAGACTCATT
This sequence comes from Urechis unicinctus, assembly GCA_034190875.2. NCBI lineage: Eukaryota > Metazoa > Annelida > Polychaeta > Xenopneusta > Urechidae > Urechis > Urechis unicinctus. Next base: position 15,678,469 of record CM067349.1, on the reverse strand, counting down.
CCATGGATGCAGAGACCAGAAAAAAAACACTCCAATTCCATGAATGGAGAGACCCGAAAAGACACACTCCAAACTCACTCCATGGATGCAGAGACCAGAAAAGACACTCCAGACTCATTCCATGGATGCAGAAACCAGAAAAGACACTCCAGACTCATTCCATGGATGCAGAAACCCGAAAAGACACACTCCATACTCATTCCATGGATGCAGAGACCAGAAAAGACACTCCAGACTCATTCCATGGATGCAGAGACCAGAAAAGACACTCCAGACTCATTCCATGAATGCAGAGACCAGAAAAGACACACTCCAGACTCATTCCATGGCTGCAGAGACCAGAAAAGACACTCCAGACTCATTCCATGGATGCAGAGACCAGGAAAAAAACTCCAGACTCATTCCATGGATGCAGAGACCAGAAAAAAACACACTCCAGACTCATTCCATGGATGCAGAGACCTGAAAAAACACACTCCAGACTCATTCCATGGATGCAAAGACCAGAAAACACACACTCTAGACTCATTCCATGGATGCAGAGACCTGAAAAAACACTCCAGACTCATTCCATGGATGCAAAGACCAGAAAACACACACTCCAGACTCATTCCATGGATGCAGAGACCAGAAAAAACACTCCAGACTCATTCCATGGATGCAGAGACCAGAAAAAACACACTCCAGACTCATTCCATGGATGCAGAGACCTGAAAAGAATTGCTTGTAGACTGTATGACCTAAGAGGTAATTCATTTAGTATATAGCTAAAATCTACGGAGTGTGGAGTTGTTCATCCTTATAATTTGATGGAAATAACCCAGGGTTTAAGTTCATACTGTTTGGCAAAAGGTTGAATATTAAATACACTGGAGCTATTTATGTGGTTCATTACAATTAAACCAAGAAAATTTGGATATCAGAAGTTACTGCAGAACAAGTGGGAAAAGTGATGGTGAACTGTTATGTTTTTTGTATTTATATGTTTCTTAGCTTATATTCTGCGCAATTAACCAATAATCTTGTTCCTACTTAACGCTCCTTAAGTATTTTTTTGATTTGTCATATTTTCTCTTGATATGAGAACTATATGATTCTCCGTCTAAAATCAATCAGCAAATAGTTTATCATCTACCAAGGAATATTTGCCATATTCTCTACAACAGGCACCTTGTAGCATTTATGGGAGAGATTTTCACATCTTTTGCACACCACTGCAAAAGCAAGGGAAGATGATGTGTTTAATGTGTCACCAAGAATCATTTGTACAGAGAGCTGGCTATATTGTAAGAATTATGTGTGTTGGTATAAAAGCCAAAAGATTGATGTTTGTTAGCCTTCTATCAACAGATTGTAAACCTCATATTTACAATCTACTTTTAGTTTGAGTGTTCTAGCCTTTAATTTGCAATTTATAATATCTAAGGATGTGCCACTATAAATAGAAACGTGGTATTCATATTTTTTCTGAGATTAGATGGTTCTCGAAAGCTTATTGTCGTAAATGTGTTGTTATCTCGTCGGATTTATACATCCAATATTACTTGGCATTGGTGTTACCTCCTACATTTAAACTGCTTATTGAAACATGTTCAACTATTACATGCATAATAAGTAATTTGTGTTTTTGAACTTTATGGACCACTTATATTGTCTGTGTAAGGTGTGTCTGGGGTAAAAAAAAAAGGTTAAACTATTAAACAAAGCAGTGCTGCAAAAATCAATAACATATTTGATTCAAGTTGAATTATGTCTTGCTTCTTGGTATAAGCATTACACAATTTATAGAAATAAAGAAGCAGCAGACAAGGCGCTTGGAACGAAGGCGTTCATTTCTGCTTACCTCTGGTGGCTTCCAAGAGATCAATAAATTGAAGATGTTTTTAACTGTCATGTGCTTTTTCAAATGAATTTTAGTTACTGTATTGTTCAGATAAAATGTCATGAAAGACCAATATGAGAGGAATGTTCTTGAGATTTATTGGGATAAAGGACACGGTGGTCAGCATATCTCAACTGTTGAATGTTGCTTAATCAACATCTATCAAATCTTGTCGCCAAGTATGTGCAAACATCAAGGACCATCTGATGTCTGGACACATACGTTGGCCCTCTAATGAAGAACTATCCATCATCGCCTCCAAAATAAACGATATTGGTGGCCATACTCTCCCAGGTGTTGTGGGATTTTTAGATGGCTTATACATCCCAATTGAAATCCCAAAGACCAATCCTGATGTCTATTACAACAGAAAAATTCTATTGTGCTAGGCGTTCGCGCAGAGAACCTCAGCTTCACAGGTATCGCGGTAGGATGCCCTGGTAGGATGCATGATTCGCAGGGCATCGAAGAAAACAGGATTTCCAAAAACTAACCAAGGTGAATTCCAAATTATTGCAGATGCGGGATATCCACTGCAAAAATGGCTGCTCACGCCACACCAAATTACTGGCAAACTAACAGAGCAACAACTCTGTTTGGCGCTGCTCATGCGCCGCAAACGCCACAAGTAAACATTCGCCGTATCCAGCAATCGGAACACGCCTCCCACGTGATCGGCTGATATTCGGCGTACGCCATTGGAGACCAATTGAGCGCACCTAGTGTCATAAGTAAAGAGTTTAACGGCACTCCAACACTAGTATGTAATGTGGTGCCTACAAAGATGGGGGAAGATAAGAATAGATAAAGGAGTAGATAAGACACTACAAAATTAAACCTATTTTTTCATTCAAATTATTAATCAAGTGTACTACGCCTTCTCCAAATCGAATAAGACCGGAACCACATGTTCCTCCCCTCACAAAGCCTTCGCGCATAAAACTTTCTAGACTGAACAGAGGTAAGCATATCTCAACTGAGCGTGGAGGAAACCGATCTGGTATATCAGTCGGTCATTGTTCCTACGGTCCATGGTTTAACATATACAAACCTATACCCTAAATGATCTTGCCATCAAGTGCTCCCTTGTCACTGGCTAAATTCGATAATAATGCCCTCTGCAGATATTTCATAAAAATTTCCGGAAAATGCTCAAGTACCGAGAGGAAGAACCTGGTTGAGAAGGGCAAGATGAGGTACAGATGAAGACATTATACGATGAAATGAGGAAGAAAGAACCAAGATCAGGCATCTTGAGAGGGAACTGACGGCTTAAGGCTCGGATATTGTTGCACGCCCATTAACCTTTTCACCACCAATTCCCAGGAACCATGCCTTTTCACCACGGTTTACAGGGAACCATGCTCTTTCAGGGTAAACCGGTAATTGGTGGTATATCACTTAAATTTGCGTTTAACTGATCCGAAAACGTGTACGCGTGTGCGATAAGTATGAATTGTTTACAAAATGACATCCAAAAATCGTTTTAGAAACACTATTGGTCGTTGCTGGGGTATTCCATGACTACGTCATGGTTCATTATAGTAAATCGGTTGTTTTTTACCGGCTGTGCATGTAGCCGCGCAGTTAGTAACGTATCTGCGCTCCCGTTACAATGGTAAATGTAAACAAATGCGCCGATTAATCTGAATGTTCCGAAGATAAAGCGGTGTTTTCTGTTAAGTTGAATTCCGAGAGTGATGGAGATGTGGAACTGGGCGATGTTTTTATGGACGCATTGGCCCCAGAAGCTGACTTTGGTAGTGACGACGAGGAATTTAACGGATTTGACGACATCGGCGCCGGCGACAGTAATCAGCAGCAAGCAGTGTTATTACCTGGACCAAGCATTACGAATCAACAGGAGAATAGACGCCATTCATTACCACTCATGGGCTAATGATGGCAAATGCACCTGGCACAGGTCGTGCCATTGATTTCTTCGCGCTTTTTGTTTGATGTTTACCTGATGACAATGATCAGAGTTTGGCCCAACACGAACGCCAATCGCAAGAGAGCAGCTACCCCACAGCAACACAAAGAAAAGTGGTATCCAGTCACAGTTGATGAGCTAAAAGCATTATTTGGAGTCTTTAAGTTTATCAAGCGATACCCTAGCTGCAGATTCACTTTATGATGGCATTCCCAGGTGTCTCCAAGGTATTTTGCCGCAATCGCTTCACAAAAATACTGCGTTATCTGCACATCTGTGCTGAACAGAAAGCCCATGTGAGACCCAACAAAATGGCAAAGGTGAAGCCACTTCTCTGTAAATTTGCGACAGAAGTTTAAGGATACATATATTCCGCGGAGACAGGTATCTGTTGAACGTATGGTGCCATTCAATGGGAGGCTAGGTATTAAGCAATAACATAAAGAGAAACCGACCAAGATTTGGATGCTAGCTGAGACTCTATCAGGATATTGTTTCAACTTTCAGAATAAATTATTCCTCTACTTTCCAATTTGCCTCATGATGTTTGTTTTGTTAACTTACCAATACAACAATCATATTACATATAGATGCTGAAAATCCATACAAAATGAGTTCAATATCAACAATATATATCACGCAAATACTTAGCCAAGCTGCTGATAAAAATATATCCCACTCTAAAAGGTATTCAATTCTGTGGACAGGATTCCAAAATGTATCAGGATAGATCAAATATTAACCAATATATTGCTTTGGGAAGATCACCAAATCTCCAAACAATGTCATCCAGGAGACTGGTGTACACAGGAATTGGTGGCTAAAGCGCATGGTGTGTTCAAGCTGGTGAACACAGGGCACTGGTGGTGAAAAGGTTAACAAAGTTCAACAAAAGTGTGGAATTTGTAGATTTAAACCGCAATGCATCAAGTGCATTTGAAAGAAAGACAAGTACAATCAAACGATGGTTTTAACACCTGAGAAACATGATAACACAAGCTTCAATGGTAAGCCTATTTTGGATTCATTTTCTTCGTGTGATGCCGATCCTGGACTCAGTAGCCAAATTATTGATGTTTACCTGATGACAATGATCAGACCAACACAAACGCCAAAAAGAGCAGCTAACCCACAGTGATTTTGGGATAGGAGCCGTGCTTTCACAGATTCAAAATGGTTCTGAAAAGGTTATTGCTTATGCTAGTAAGTCTCTGAATAGTTCCCAGCGGAATTACTGTACGCCTAAGAAAGAGTTGCTTGCTGTTTTGACATTTACCAAGCAGTTCAAACACTACCTATATTGTAGGAAATTTCTGATACGTACTGATCACGCTTCGATGAGGTGGTTAAAACATTTCAAAGATGTTGAGGGGACGTTAGCTCGCTGGTTATCTGTTCTTGATACATTTGTTTACGTGTTGGAGCATAGGAAAGGGTCTTTGCACACTAATGCTGATGCTTTGTCAAGAAAGCCGGTAAGGAAGTGTAAGCGTGAGGACTGTCCTGATTGCTTAGTAGAAAATGTAGTCAGGGGTGATAAGCCACAGAGTAGTGATAGAAACTCAGCAGTACCTCTGGGAGGTGAAGAAATTGGTAACCTCAAGTGGAGTCGGGGATGGAATATGTGCCGGGTGATGGGGAATGGCTAGATAAGTGGGAGCATAATCAGTTGAGGAAATGGCAACTACAGGAGTGGAAACGTGCACTCACTGACAGACCGGTCTGGAGGAATGTTTCCCCTCTAAGTAACACAATTATTCGAAAACAATTATTAGAAACTCTCCATTACAGCAGAATTGGTGGCAATATGTGCATCACTTGTACAGAGGACAACGTAAGACGAAGGTTTTACTGGCAGGGTTATAAAAAAGATGTCCAGCTCTGGTTCAGCATTGCAGTTCGTGTTCTCGAATACAGCCTGGTCCGCCACCAAACGAACACTGCTGCATCAAGATTTGGCTGGTATGCCATTAGATAGCGTAGCTATGGATATAGTTGGTCCATTACCCAAGACTGGGAAGGGTAACTTGTACATACTAGTGATTAGAGATTATTTTACAGAGTGGATGGAGGCATTTGCTTTGCCAAATCATAAAGCACAGACAGTGTTTTGTGGAAGAGTTTGTATGCAGACTAGGCACTCCTGTCAGGGCCCAGGTTTTGAATCCTCATTATTTAACGAAGTAAAAAAGCTGTTGTGAATTCTCAAAACTAGAACTACTCCTTATCGTCCACAATTAATTGAGAGGTTTAACCGTACCGTTCGACACATGATGTCTGCTTTAGTTAATAATGCTAGGGATGATTGGGATGATCATCTTCCTTATGTCATGATGGCCTATCGCTCATCTACCCAGGAGAGCACAAAGTTTACTCCGCAAAAGTTGATGTTAGGGCGAAGATATCACTTCCTATATATAATGTAATGGTGAATAACCCGCCGGACAATGTTCCCGAGTGTCCAGTATTATATGCTGAGTGGGTCAAGAGTGCCAGGAGGCCTTCCATCTGGTTAGGGACAATTTGGTGTCGAGTGCCAAAAGTCAGAAGAGGCTCTATGATGAGCGTAGCGGACTTAGTACCTTCAAAGTGGGTGACTGGGTGTGGTACTACTACCCACCAAAAGCAAGAGAAAAATTGGGTTGTCCAAGGCAGTGGCCATGTTTAGTCGTCAGGAAAATGTCAAATGTGACCTATAACATTAAATTAAAAGTTGATAGTCAAGATAAGGTCGTTCATAGGGACACATTGAAGATGTATTCTGTGGGAAATGCTCCTGATAATTGGCTAATGTCGGAAAGGGAAGTGATACTTTCTCATGATACTAGCATTTCCTCTGAATATGGGCGGGTTGGGATAATGGATGAGTTTGAAAAAAGAAAGCGAATTAACGCCTGAACATTTTACAGTGAAAGATAATATAAGAAGAAGTAAGCGTGTTCGGCACGCTCACATAAGAATGGATCTTTAATATTGTATTCATATAAAAAAAATCTTTTTCTGTGTGGCTATTGCAATTACTTTTATAGAATGAAAATCGAGAGTTTTGCTACCGAAGAAGATTTTGACGTGGATGTACTGGACAGGGAGTCTTCACCATCTTCTACTGAATGGTGTTGCCCCGCGTTTGTAAGGGGAAAGATCTGAGGTAGTCAGGGTCTTCCTCCTAACACTGGCGTGTGGCACACCTGAAAGAGATGATGGTGTTCTACTGCCCTGTCTACGGGTGCTCTGACTACGGAAGGAGGAGCACAGACTTGAACTGAGAATTTGAGAACGCACTGCAACATTTATACAACCCATGAAGATGTGGTCCGGGCTTCCAAGGTGGTGCTAGTAGTGTGCGGTGTGAGGGCCAATTCCTCCTTCAAAGATCCTCAGGGAGTTGAGCCACTCATCCCTACACACAGAAAATGGACACCGGCTGGTAGCCTGGATGTTCGCAACAAGGCGATTGCCTCCCATAAATTGAAAGAATGGATGAAGACCAAATCGCCGTCTCCGGACCAACCATCACTTGGCCAGGCTACTGGGATATACAAAGAACTCTGCCAAGTACGGAATGAGCTTAGAACGTTGCAAGCCCGTACAAGACATGACGACGCTATGGTATTCGTACAGAGGCACGAGGCCCTTAGTCTGGCCACTTCCTCGATTGGTGATCTGTCAACCCTATCCCTCACTGTGCCGCTTCTTCTCATTCCAGGGCAATGTACAAGGGCCTACCATCTGACTCGGGGGGAGCTACAAAACCTACGTATACAAGAAAGAGCACCAGTAAACCCGTCATGTCCTTTGTAATAATTATTTTCATGTTTTTATTGTTTGTTTGTATGATTTGTAGGTTTGCAGTTTGAGGTTGTTTTGGCAGAGTGTGAGGTCACATTCTTGATGGGTAAGGGAGGGATGTGGCAAACTGGCAGAAGTAGCTTTTATTATTTACGGCTTGGGCTTTTTGAATTGTGGGTGAGGACCGCCTTAGTTGCTAGCTATATTATTGTGATAACGTTGTAAGTCGATTGATAGCGCGCTGTCAGGCTATCATCTACCCAGGAGAGCACCAAGTTTACTCCAAATAGGTTAATGTTAGGGCGGAAGATATCACTTCCTATATTTAATGTAATGGTGAATAATCCACCGGACAATGTTCCCGAGTGTCCAGTATTATATGCTGAGTGGGTCAAGAGTGCCAGGAGGCCTTCCATCTGGTTAGGGACAATTTGGTGTCGAGTGCCAAAAGGCAGAAGAGGCTCTATGATGAGCGTAGCGGACTTAGTACCTTCAAAGTGGGTGACTGGGTGTGGTACTACTACCCACCAAAAGCAAGAGAAAAGTTGGGCTGTCCTAGGCAGTGACCATGTTTAGTCGTCAGGAAAATGTCAGATGTGACCTATAACATTAAATTAAAAGTTGATAGTCAAGATAAGGTCGTTCATAGGGACACATTGAAGATGTATTCTGTGGGAAATGCTCCTGATAATTGGCTAATGTCGGAAAGGGAAGTGATACTTTCTCATGATACTAGCATTTCCTCTGAATATGGGCGGGTTGGGATAATGGACGAGTTTGAAAAAAGAAAGCGAATTAACGCCTGAACATTTTACAGTGAAAGATAATATAAGAAGAAGTAAGCGTGTTCGGCACGCTCACATAAGAATGGATCTTTAATATTGTATTCATATAAAAAAAATCTTTTTCTCTGTGGCTATTGCAATTACTTTTATAGAATGAAAATCGAAGATTTTGACGTGGATGTACTGGACAGGGAGTCTTCACCATCTTCTACTGAATGGTGTTGCCCCCCGTTTGTAAGGGGAAAGATCTGAGGTCGTCTCGGTCTTCCTCCCACACACCTGAAAGAGATGATGGTGTTCTACTGCCCTGTCTACGGGTGCTCTGACTACGGAAGGAGGAGCACAGACTTGAACTGAGAATTTGAGAACGCACTGCAACATTTATACAACCCATGAAGATGTGGTCCGGGCTTCCAAGGTGGTGCTAGTAGTGTGCGGTGTGAGGGCCAATTCCTCCTTCAAAGATCCTCAGGGAGTTGAGCCACTCATCCCCATACACAGAAAATGGACACCGACTGGTAGCCTGGATGTTCGCAACAAGGCGATTGCCTCCCATAAATTGAAAGAATGGATGAAGACCAAATCGCCGTTGCTCTGGACCAACCATCACTTGGCCAGGCTACTGGGATATACAAAGAACTCTGCCAAGTACGGAATGAGCTTAGAACGTTGCAGGCCCGTACAAGACATGACGACGCTATGGTATTCGTACAGAGGCACGAGTCCGGTTTTGAGAAAGGATTCTCTATTGCTTGCTGGCTGATGTTACACATGTAATGCAGCCCCTTGATGTTGTTTTTCATTCCCCTATGAAGGCCACATAGAAAGAAGCTGTCAGATTTTGACAGCTTGACAACCTATGTGTGACATATCAACGAAAAATTTCACCTAGGTTTTTCACTCTGCATATGACCAATTAGCGACGGCTCCAATATCGCTCAATGATATCGCTCAATGACAAAACAGGGTTGTTCCCTTTCAACCCCAATGCAGGGAACCCCTCCAAGCTTGGCCCTTCTAAACAGATGGAGGGGAATTTGAATACTGCGGGGAGGTCCATCTTAGCCCCAGTCCTCCGTAGTTCAAGGAAACAGCGTTCCAGTCCGGGCCCCTTACTGCGATGGCAGTTGGTGTGTTGCGGATAAACGGCATGAAATGCTCGTATCCAATGCCTTCGGTTCCATGAGGGTGCCCGACTCGAAACGCAAGAGAGCTGTCGTCATAATTCGCTAAAACTTACCGAATGTAGTTTCTGGCACAGAAGCAATCAAGATGCTGAGGAAAATGGAGGGACAAAAGAAGAGAAAGTAAAACGGAAAGAAGAGAGGGAAAAGAAAAGGGATGACAAAGACAAGGCTGCGTTAAAGAAAAAGGAAGTGAAGGTGTGGCAAACGTAAGTGGATTGGGTTATTTAGCTGGCTGACGGCTCGGGCTAATTTAATTGCGGGTGGGGACCGCTTTAGGTGAAGGTTATATTAAAATTGTAATACCGTCTTAAGGTTACTGGATTTTATTGGTCGGGGTTGAGGTCAGGTCAACTGAAATGTTTGTTTTGCATGACACCATGGTAACAGTTTTAGCAGGATTGTTTTAGGTAAAGGCTACGGAGGTCTCGTTCTCTGACTGAGAGATAAGAGCCAAAGTATCGCGCAATACGGCTTCACTGAATTCACCGATTTTCCCTCACTTGAGGTGTAGGAGTACTATCACGATGGCTCTTTCCATCACATTCTGGTCAAATTACACAGCAAAGTTAAATTGCAACGCAAAAGTGAAAATGCTGTAGAGAGCGGTCATGTTTTGAAGTTTTCGCTTGACAAGGAAAGTTAACACGTCAAGGCTGTCGCTCAGTCTCCGTGGAAAGATACCAGTTACCAAGATAAGGTTTGTTTTTGTTATTCACTTTTTATAAATAGGATAGATAGGATAAATATTACTGCTGTTGATCAGTATGGAGATAAATATAAGAGTAAGCAACGTCACATGATCTGATGTATCACGAAAAAAGTAAAACATTGCCACCTATTCCCTTCACACTACATGCCTCACCCTCCATCCCAGGCAATCCACCATCCCACTTTGTTACTTTGAATTATTGACCACCAGAAATCTGTAATAAGAGTTAATACCTTACCACTTACCCTCCACATCATTATATTTACTGGAGTTTACTTTCCAGATTGAACTCAATGATGCATATGGGGTTGATTGCACATGTGAATGTCCAATGGGGCAATGAAAACCATTTCACTAAGAGCGCATACGAGCTAGATAGCGCTATGACCAAAGAGCGCGTCATAGCGTGCGAATTTCGGACGGCGCGATTTTTTTTCGGCAACATTTCACATTGACACGTCAATATCATTTAGCAGACGATAAAAATGGCGTCATCAATAAGCTCTACACGTCAGTAAGTTTTCGATTCGCGTTTTTTGTTTAAATTTAAACAATTATGACCTGGTAATACAAATAAATCGGTCAATTGTTAAAAAAAAAATTTGTTTTATTCATCAGTCTACTTTCAAGCCTTAATTGAGTACTTTTCAGTACTTTACTTGCCAACTTCGTAAGTATCTGTTTACATTTGGTCTAGCCATAAGCATCTGGCCTTAGTTTCTAGGCCAGAAGTCCCCCTGTACAGTTTGCTGGAGAGGTATATTTAATTGTAGCCGCAACTTATGGGCGGGTGTCGGCTCTCCAAATCAATGCCAAATTTAGCACAAAACTTATATCTACCCTTCCCCGACCATGAAATATTGATAATTACCAGGAATCTAAGATATTCGATGAAAATAGTGAAGCGCAACAACTTTTGCTTTCCACTCCGGCGCCATTATTGTCGATCTCAACGGCGCATGCGCGCGACCGCTTTCCGCCAGGTGCCAAAGATTGCAAACACACCCACGTGCTGTTGTCTCGGTTGTCAAATAGTTCATAGTTGTCCATGCCCAAAAAAGGACGAGACATGTTTCAGTTGTAAGTAGCCCAAAAGACCAACGTCAGGTTCTATTTATCACCTTGTCGGGAGTGCATGCAGCACTACCCATACTTAGTTCGAAAGAGCTAGTTGTAAGCTACCCTTTAAGAGGGGTAAGAAAGGTTGGCAAAGGAGGAGCTTGAAGTCGTAAGGACTAGCAGATTCTCCTTCGAAGGTTGACTCGTTTTTGTGTCAGAAATGTGTAACAAATATACGGGATGGTATTAGGAGATTGAAGACCCCAAGGAAGAGGGGACCTAAGAGGGTGCTCTCTACTCCTGTCAACAAGTCCCCCAAGGTACGCAAAATTGTTTCCAACTCCAAACTTGAAGGCATTCAAGCATTGGAGGCCAACCAGTATAGCCGTGGTTTCACCAGACTTTCGCATAACCAAGCTGCCCACAGTGCCCTTCAGGATGTATTTGCATGATTATGATGGTCATGATGAGCATGGTGGTAATATTGGTGATTATGATGAACATGAAGGAAAAAATGACAGTGCACTGGTGAAAACCCATCACGGTTTTGTATTGTGTAGGGACAATGTACAAATAGACGTTACGGCTCGTCATCAGTCTAGGTCTATGCGGGATTCTTTTCGGATATGGGCCCTAACATTTGCAGCCAAGAACCTGGTTCCATCCCCAGCAATGAACTTGCTCATGCGATCAGGGCCAAAGACATTCCACTGCAAAAACTTCTGCCTTCAAGACAGGATTGGCAGCTGTGTAAATCATGCAAGTGGGATATGCTTCATAATAAATATTGTGATGTTTTTGTGGACAATTTACATAACTTGGTGAATGAATATTACTCTAAGGTTTACCAGATATGAAACACAAATCTTGAATAGAATATTCAAAGGATGTGATCTTACATGATTGTCACAAATCATTCCTGCATACATTGTTATCATCAACCTTGCTACACTCTTTCATATATTTTATTTTACAATGAAGATATGTTATGTGGTACAGGTGAACTTGGGAGTGGTAGAAAAAAATCCGGCTTCCACCAATGGAGTCATCCAGAAAATGGAGCATCTCAATGGCTTCATACACTCCGGTGATACCTGGACCTGGCCTGTTGTATGCTTTGGGGATGGTCTCTCTGTAGAGAGAATGGGCGATGCCAAGCTGCCCAGAGCTGGTGCTGAGACACCCAATTCCAGACTGGAGAACCTTGTGCAGTCCCTAAGTTCTAGGCCAGATTATTATGGCTACATTTGGTCATAACGTGTTTATTGCTATTTCTGAAAAGCCGTTTACCTGTAAATGTAAACAGATCATATATATATATATATATATATATATATATATATATATATATATATATATATATATATATATATATATATATATATATATGTTACTCTAGGTCATGAAGGAAAGAGGTCCATAGCCTCCTTTCAAAGGGAAAAGGTCTGTCTGGGAGGCTATTTCAACCCAGATCAACCGCGTAACTAGGAGGTCAGCAGATGAAGCCAAGCGCAAGAAAGAATGTTTGGTTTCAACTGTTAAGAAGGAGGTGTGTTGGTTTTTTATCGGTATATGTTATCTAATTTATTTTATTGTAATAGACTAGTCTGTAACAAAATATGTGTTGTACTCATGCTGCTTCAATAGCAACAAAACGAAGACAAACTGGTGCTGCTGGGGGAGACTCCTGTGAACTTTCACCACCGCATTCTCAGCATCATTGGCAACACCGCTGTACAAGGTACAACTGTAAATATCAAGAGTTACATTGTAACATACAGATGCTTGACTGCTCACCCAAATACAATCATATAAAAAAAGGATATATCAATAATTGCATGAATTTAATATATTTATTTCAGGGATAGAGGGGGCAGTGGAGTCCAGCAGGCCTATGCCATATTAGTATTGTCATAACATATGGCAATGAATGTTGTAACATTTTCGGTAGATTATACAATCCAATATTTCAGTTGAGTCTGTTGATTTGATTGGTGAATCAGAAGATCTGGAGGAAACATCAGTTAAAATACGGAATGGTAAGCGAACCATGGATAGAAATATTCCCTTGAAAAATCTCATGTCAATCTTCAATAGCCACAGTATACTCAATCAACTGTGTTCTGTCCACAGTTGGGAAGAAGGCTAGCCCTGAATAACCAAGCATAGGTTAGAACTAATCTCAATGATGTTTATAAATAGATGAATATATAAAGATATTTATCACAATATATGTAAGAATATATAAATTTATTTATCACCTTTTATCAATAGTGGACTATATGAATTGTTTAGCAGAGCACATATTGAAAGAATGCATAAAAACTAATGAATTGTTGGGAGAATTAGTGAAAATTCAAAAAAGAAAACTTGAACTTCAGGAGGAAACATCTGGTTTTCATTCTCTGTTTGTCTATGCATTTCTCTATGATGTTATAGGTTAATAGAATAATGAATGATATTAATTTCACTATATACGGATGTATTCATACTGTATGGTCATTAAAAATTCAAATATTTACATTTCAATAACAGCATCAATTGCTTGTTTGTCTTCATTTACCCTTTAATGAAGTTGCAACACAGCCACGTCTTGAGAAGAACTTCATCTGAATAATTCATATTTAATCGAGAAACCTGGCAGCAATCATATCACGCCTAGCCATACCGCTCCTATTATTTTGCTGCTCACATTCATTATCAGCAACAAAAACATCATCATCTTCATCATTTTCATAAACATCATCATATTCATCATTGTTGTTTCTAAAAAATTTCTTTTCTAATCATGTTGTGCAACAAACTACAGGCTGAGATCACCTTGCAGCAACCACCTGATTAATATTACAGCCCATCTGAACCTTGATTTCAATAGTCCTATGCATCTCTCTACTGTTGATCTTGTGACTTTGTGGGCATGATTATATCTCCACTGCGCTCGGTTGCTTGGGTTAAGAAAGGGAGTTAAAAGCCAGTCCTTGCAGGGATAGCCACTGTCCCCAAGTAGTAAGAGCCCTTCAAAATCTCCTGCCTCAAATCTTTCTTTAATAAGCATGTAGGCATCATGTGTTGATCCGGGCAACCCTGCGACAACATCTCTTATCAACAGTTGAGCATCACAGATGATCTGACAAAATAGAAAATGGCCCATGTAGTGAATGAAGTCATATAAAATTGTACAATGACTCAGGGTTTACAAATTTGAAATTAAGATCGGAATCAAAACTATACATTGATTGAATGTTCACTTTTCCTGTTTACAAAGGACCATTCTTCCCTGGACAGTACTTAAATTTGAATATGGTTGCCATCAGTGGCACCCACAACACTAGGGAATTGGGCAATGTTATGAAATTGCTCACTTAATTGGATTAGCTCATTTCTGCAATAACAATTTTGGGAACACAATTAGTATGAAATGCAATATTACATAGTTTTATGTCAACAATATGATATTAATTTTATTTATCATAGTACCTAGTTGTGGGGAAGCTTACATATTCCGCTGCAATGGAGCAGAGATATAACGACACTTTGTGTATTATCCGGGACGTGGATGCAGTGCATATTCGGTGAATCTCAGCAACCTCAGACAGCATACTGCCCTTAGAATAGAATCTGAGGGCTGCAAGAACCTGAATATAAAAAAAAGTAATTGATTTGATGAGGCAAGATTATTATATTAGAATCATACTGGAGTGTATAGTTTATAGTTAACTTATTAAGATCAAAATATGATAACACTAATAAGGAAAATTAGTATTTATTAAATTGAACACTAATTTCAAATAACAATTATTATTCTTTTGGGAAAGATAACCTTTGATTTTTTATTTAAAACCACCAATCATAGCGTTGATACCAAAATCCCTAATAATCCATGCAACCTGTCAAAGCACATTATGAAAGTCTGTCATAGCGCTTCTATAAATTGAAAGAAAGCTGATAAATATTTCATCTGAAAGAACAAGTTCTTCAGTTGATCACTGCTTGAATACGATAAAAACTGTTGCGTTAACTAAAAAAATAGAACAAAATAAGAAAATGTGCAAACCTGGGTGTCAGGTTCGATTGCCTTTGATCTGTTGGTGAAGTTACAAAAATCACTGCACTTGTATCCAGCAATCAATTGTTCGAGCAGGTGTCTTGGTAGGCAAAGTTCCTTGGCGAAACTACGCCTAACAAATTCATTTTCGTTCAGTGCAAGGAACGCCATTTTGAACAAATGTATGCGCTACTTACGGTTTTATGCGTGGTCTAGGTTGCCCATAAGGCATAAATGTATGTGCTACTTAAGTGCGTTAGTTGCCTTGTGCGCTGTTAGTGAAACGCGCCAAAATAGGAAACTCGTAAAGATGTGGTTACTTGGGATTTACGAGCTATTCTAGAGCATATGCGTTGTTAGTGAAACGATCCCCTGGCTACATATTGACCATGAAATAATTATTCCTACTACAAACGATATCCAGTGCGCCAGTGCATTCAAATAAATAGCCGGGGAACCAGACAACTTCATGCACTACGTTTTTGCCTGGTTAACCACATATCGCTAACCAAACGATGAGGGATCGAAATTTCCCAACTTCGCTCTACTCTAAATGTTGAAATTAAATAGACAGAGGGAAATCCTTAACAATACTAGACTATCTTATGGAGTTATGCGAACATTAACAAGTTTGATTATCACCCGCACGATGTCGTCATTAATAATATTGGTCACCATTAGGTATGACACAATCTTATTCGGCATAATGATAGGCATAGATAATATATATAATCATAACAATTGTATAACTCACGAGAATTAGAACCAAACTTCAACGTTTTGTCATTTGTCTGCTCTTGAGAGTGTCGTCTGCAATTTTCATGGTGTTGCATATGAAATGATGCGCTATGATCATATTAATAGCCTGTGTATATTACGAGCGTTATGCATTGTAAGAGTATCATTTTGCAAGCAAACCTTTTACAAGAACTTCACTGAAAAGCAAAACTTCTAGTACCTACTTTGCTCACATTCAGTATTTACGTTACAAGAATTTTAACAATGCGCGTGTACCTGAAATGAGTGCATGCAGCACTACCCGTACTTAGTTCGAAAGAGCTATCCACTGCCCACTGGTGTTCTAATGTGCTTGTTTCATAAATATATATATATCAATCTCACAAGTATGCGGGTTAGATGGAAGATGTTGGAAAATATAGGTTTTGAGTGTCCGTGGTCATAACAATCAGGGCTCGGAATCTGCACTGAACTTCATAAGTAGTAGGGCCGGCCTCCAGGGCGTAATAAGTAGTAAGTGGCGCCGCCTTTCCATCCACAGGATCCCCCAGACCTGAAGGCCTAATAGTATCGCACTGGACCTCAGTTTCAGAGGCAAGGGTTACCCAGCCCGGTCTGGGCAGCAGGTTTGTGCCAAGTGGGCACTTGCTCTTAAGAAAAGCAGTCCAAGCACCGCAATCATCATCATCCAACACCATGACATTATCACCGCGTTGTTTAAGGTGACGTAAGAAGCCAATATTACCATGACGATTTAATATGTAATATGTAACATAACGTTGAATACCTATCATAACGGTTAAATTATCATTACGTTGTG
This sequence comes from Urechis unicinctus, assembly GCA_034190875.2. NCBI lineage: Eukaryota > Metazoa > Annelida > Polychaeta > Xenopneusta > Urechidae > Urechis > Urechis unicinctus. The sequence continues at coordinate 15,661,522 of CM067349.1, read as the reverse complement.
CTTATTCATGCATATTATCATAACGGTGGGTTATCACTAAACGTAAAATGTTGGAGACGGGGTTGGATATGTTAAGTGCCCGAAATCTGTTTCCTGTGACTGGGTTATTAATATCGTCCACGTCTTAGTGAGCATCAAACTGGAATTTATTCTTGAATTTCGTCAAAATCCGGTCACAATGGGTTTCGTCCAGAATACGATAACTTACTGTATCTTAATTTGGCGGGGGCAAGTGAACTGTGTTTGGCATATCCGAATGGGTCTTGGCTATGGAATCACTTGTTGTGTCCATCCAAGTGCTTGGGAACCGAGAAAGGGCTCTGGTATATATTACAATAATACTTCTTGATAGATTATCTGATTCCCTCGCTACTAAGTGTAATCTGTTCGGCTTTAAACGCAAGCTTGGTACTGATATGTGTATCTATGTACTCAAAGAGTTGATTGATAACTATAGAAAGTTGAATGGTTGTATGTTTATGTGCTTTCTTGGTGCATCTAAAGCGTTTGACTGAGTCAAACACTACGTCCTTTTTTCAAAACTGTTAACACGTGGTGCTCCTGTATATATAGTTAGGCTTTTAATGTTTTGGTACTCAAATCAAACTATGTATGTAAGATGGGGTGGAACACTATCAGCAAAATTTGCTGTATCAAATGGTGTTCGGCAAGGAGGGATTCTATCCTCTTATTTGTTTAATGTCTACATGGATGAACTGAGTTATGATCTTAGTAATTGTTCCAGGGGTAGTATTGCTGGTGATCAAATTGTAAACCATCTGATGTATGCAGATGACCTGGTTGTATTTAGCCCATCAGCTAATGGTCTAATGCAGTTATTAAAGTCCTGTGAATCATATGGTATCAAACATGATATAAAATACAACTCCAAGAAGTGTGCTGTGTTGATATGCCGCAACTCTTTCACTAAAAAAGTGGTATTTCCGAATTTCTCAATCAATGGTGATATAATAGCTGAAGTAGATAGTGTTAAGTATTTGGGTCATTTTATATGTAATGATCTCCGTGATGACAAAGACATTTATAGGCAGTGCCGTCAATTGTATGCACAAGGAAATTTGCTTGCGCGTAAATTTCATATGTGCTCAAACAATGTAAAAATTGCTCTGTTTCACTCTTACTGTTCTTCTCTTTATACATGTCAGCCCTGGTGGAACTACAGAAAATCTGCTATCACTAAATTACATACTGCTTATAATAATGCATTTAGAATATTGCTGAAACTGCCTTGCCACTGTAGTGCTAGTGGAATGTTTGCCTATAATAATGTACGTAGCTCCCATGCTATAATTAGAAATCTCATTTTCAGTTTTATGCTAAGGGCTGATATATCACCCAACACAATTGTTCAATCAGTTCTTAGATCTGGGGATCGTTTCACTAACAACTCGTATATTTACGAGCTTTTTCAATGTGAGCGAAATCGGGTACGAGAATTTAGATTTTGCGTTTCACTAACATTCTCATACGAGAATTCCGTCTGGCCAAAACGCTCGCATCTGACAATGCTCGTACGAGGGAAATTGCTCACGCGAGACTTTTTGAGTGCAACATTTCAAAAGACACACTGGTAAACATGGCAGACGACGGAACACCGACGGTAAGTTTTTTCTGCATAAATTTGTACCACAGGCAGCGATGATAGCCAACGATAGGCGAAAAACAGGAGGCGGGGGCCCATCAGAGGATTCTCTTCAGCCGCTTGAAATACGATTGCTTCAAGTGATCGGTACCACTACCGTTGACGGTAAATATTATTAAGTTTTCACTTTTAATGTGAAATAAAACTGAATATAATAACTGTAATCATTGTTTTCATATTATTTCTATGGATTGATGGAGGGCTTGAATCTAGTAGTGTAGAACCAAGTGAGTACATTGCCATATACATGCAGCAAATCATCATAATTTGTTCAGCACAGCTGATCATGTTCTATCGCTCCTGTATCCATCTATCTGTCAGTCCATTTGTAAACTTTGATGACACATTTTTTAACAAAGCAATCTAGCAGCCCAACATCATAATGAACCTGTCTGATGTCAACATGTCTTTGCACACTACGAATGAGTGCTGTATGACCTTTGACTCTTGAGTTATGGATAAAAAACTGATAAAAAAATCTCATGCTCAATATTAACCTAATGTGTAATTGAAACTACAAAATATAAGGTCAGTTCACTTTTGTTTTACTCTGAAAGTTCATTCGGTGGATCTTATAAATCCCTCCTCCGGTCTCAGAAGTCCACAGGCCACCCCAAGAAAGGACATCACTCATTTGAAAGTGAGATATGACAATATTGATCTCTGTTCCATTTTTCAGTTCCCTGCAATCATAAGAATAGAAGAGGTTTTTTTCCTTGTTGATTTCTTTGTAATAAAGTATTATTTATTAATGAGTATTGCCTTCTTAATTTGGCTGTATATTGGTTAAATGGGCCATGTTTGCAAAGAAGAACAGAACGAAGTGTTTCCTACCATGTAATTCAAAATCTTGAGCTATTCGGTTGCGAATAGTTATGCCGCTTTCATGGTTGTATTTATTTTGCACTACATTTTCATCCTCATCTGGATCAATTTGCGGTTCAAGAATACCAGCTTGCAATGCACGATTGTGGAGCACAGCGCATGCCATAATAACTGAGCAGCAGGTGTTGGGTTTAAGCAAGGAGTTATAACCAATAGCAGGAGTAGACACGACGCCGAGATCAAAGAGATCTCGCGCGCAGTGCCTGCCTCGGCGAGATCGCCACGAGATCTGTGTCTCGCTCACATTTCAGTTCGGCAAGTTGAGGCATTAGCTGCTGTGCGAGAAACTTCATTTTCTTTTTCGAAAACTTTTACCAGCATCACCAAACCTGATGGATTCGCCCGACGAGGTAATTAATTATATTTCAATAAACACGCTGATTATCATAGTTTCCTTTTTGGGGTAATCAATATGTTTTATTCGATTAAAGTTTGCAAGTGTTTATTCCGCATCGAGACGCCATATTTTCGGCTTGGAACTTCGACATATATTTTTCTATCTCTTGATATTTGTGAAATATTCCCGTTAAAATATTCTTGGTATTCGTTGACTGAACAAAGACAAATCGAATGGTCACGATTATTAAGCTGTTAAATGTGTACTTTTTATTTTATTGAGCTGAATACGTGAGCGATAATACCTTGAATTCGAACAATTCGTCGAACCTCCAGCTTCCAGAATTTTTCAAATGATTCAAAAACTATGTTGTATTGTTTGACAAGATAGCGGCACAATTGCCTCAACCAATAACCAAACAGAATCCATTATCAATAATTGTAAATATCCTTATAGTTTACCTCCAAATCGCATCCAAATGCGAAGTATATTTGACAGTCCAATATGGCTGACAGTGGGCGATAATTTGGTGTTATTACTTACCGGTGGCATACTAATGCAATGTCAGAATACTTATATATAACTAACTATAACTTGGAATATGAGTCTTGTCCCAGCAAATTTGTACTTTGTGTCTAGTGCTCTTGTAGACTCATGTGTATCATGAATTTAATTTGGTTGAATGATTAATGGATAAATATTTTGTGTTGGTAACTGTGTATTGAGAACTTATTTTTAATCAAGGAGTTATAACCAATAGCGTGGCCTCGACAAAATGTCTCGACAAATTAAAACTATTCGTCCTTATATCCACTGTCTAGCGGACCAGATGTGCTCCGAGTAAATCAAAATGAACTGAAGTCGCGCGTCAGATTTGCGTCGCGCGTCACCGAAACTCCTGGCATGGCAACGTGTTTCGTGGTGCCGCGTCTTTGGAAGTTGTGTCAGCCAATTCTCGCGCAGGTACTGATATTTTACCTCAGACTCGGACAATGTGATGGCAAGGCACGAACAGGACATAGTTAATGACATTGTGTAATCGAGTACACCGCCTGCTGTTGTTAACTTGTCTATTTACACTTGCAAATGCATCCATGCCATTTCGCCTATGTCCCCGCGAACTTGACTTCGGGTCAAGGCCGCTGGTTTCCTCGCTGGCTCGCTTGATGTCAAATGCCAAGTACACCTAGCGCCGCCAAGCGCGACCTTGTGAAAACACTCGCTGCCGAGGCACGCACGCGAGCATGATTTGAGTACACCCAAACATCTTTCCACTGTGGACCTTGAACACTTGTGGGAATAGTTGTACCTTTGTTGCCCTCTGTTTTCTGGATTCAGAAATGGTGTCATTAGCCATTGTCTGCAGGGATATCCGCTGTCTCCAAGGAGTATCAGGCCTCCAAAGTGGCCATTTTCGAATTGCTGGCCAATGGAACTATTGATGAGCATGAAACTGTCATGGGTGCCACCAGGCCATCTTGCGACCAAGTCGCGGATCATAAGAGTGCTATCACAAACAATCTGTACTGCAAAAAAATAACAAGAATACATATATGTATAAAAAAAACTATTTGTTCAATGGTCAATTAATACCAGTCTATATTTTGTTGTTAATCATTATTCAAATGTATGACAGAATTGTGAAAATACCTGTATATTTATTAAGTCTCCCCTTTCCTATTGATGAATGCCCATTCTTCCTCAGCTGGACCTTTGATTTTGATGTGCGAGCCATCTATCGCTCCCACTATGCCCCTGAACCCTGCCACGTCCCGGAAATTACTGGAAATTTGTGCCAATTCCTGTCTGAAATTTACATGCATTATGTTTTAGCTACTTACAATCTAACAAAAAAAGATTGAGTTTTTTTACACTGTTTTAATATAATTTTGTATTGAATAATGTATATTGTATGGTTGTAAAGACAGCTTATTCAAAATGAGTATCATAAAGTGCAATTTGCCCATTGTAACTACCTCTCATCCGGAAATTGTATGTATTGGGGCGATGATGCCGCCAGAAAAGATGACACCTTCTCAATGATTCTGCATGTGGAAGATGTTGAGATGCCATGGATGCGGCCACTTTCCGACAGCATTCCTCCCTTGGCAAAATAACGCAGGGCAACCAATATCTGATACACAAGCCCAAAAACAAAAACACATATTCTTTAGTTTCCACTTATGCAATCAATATTGTTTAGCTATAGTGTTTATAAGAATTTCTCTAGAATCGAGCAACCAACATGTAATGGTGAACTAAAGTGATGTGAGCGGAACGGGAAATACAACCACAGACCAATCCCAACACCCCCCACCCCCCACCCCAAACCCATATTCAAACTCAGTCACTGGGATGCTACATTATCCATTGATTAATTACCCTTTTAATTTGTAATTACCATGATGACATGGGAATGGGCAATACTTATTGACCTCCTTCATAAAAAAATTTACTTCGAGGTCACTGTTTGATGATCCCCACCCACAATGGGAGACCGCGTTGCGGTTTTCTCCGAGAGGTGGCGGCACAGAGCAATGCGGTCCCAAGCTCGACCGGAAGTTATCAGGTTATGCGCTTACTTCGTGGTTTACGCGTAAATACAAGAGATTCATTTCCATTTTGCTTCACTTCGACGAATAAAATTTCTCGCTCTACGTCACGCGGTCCAGAGATATTTGATGGTGACGACATTTAGGGTAAAGCTGTCACTGTCAATGCGCTGTGCGTAGCGGACGAGCATCTCCGAAACGCTGTGAAACGAGCCGACCGGTGACAGACAACTGGCCAAGTCGAGATCAAAGAGACCCAGGTATATTCTTTTCTAGGCCACTTTTTCAACGTACAAGAACCGTATCACAATGAAGGTGGTGGTGGGTGCTACACCAGGAGGCCTAGTGTCCTATGTGTCTCACTCTTATGTCGGCGCAACCAGTGACAGGCAGGTGATGGAAAGGAGCAAACTACCAGAAATGTGTGACCAGGGTGACTCGGCAATGGCCTTGTCATGCAGGACGTATTTGCTCCCTATGATGTCACCGTTAATATACCAACCTTTTTCAGTAAGAAGAATCAGCTGAGAGGGAAAGTGGTACAGAGAGACCGGAAGATCTCCAGCAAGAGGGTGCACAATGAGCGGATAATAGGATTGGGAAAAACCTTCAAAATCTTGGTGGAACCTATGATCCACTGTGAGGTCCAAATTTCCTCTGACATAATCTTTGTTTGTTATATGTTATGTAACTTTCGGCAGTCCATCGTCCCCACAACTGCCTAAGGTGAAGTTAAGTTTTTGTGAAGTGCGACTGTGTATGTTTATAAGTCTATCCCACTCAGGGTGTGATATTATATGAATCTCAATGAAAGGTGATATGTAGTAGTCTTTTTATACCATGCGCCTTATAGTGTAATCTATAATAACCCTACATGTGAATACTGTTGAAGAAAAAAATGTTTTTCACCCTATTCATTTTTGTCCCTTTAATTGAATAAGTGACTGTGGAACCCCCAATGGGTTAATTGTTTATAATTCAATTAAAACACTCTGTACTTTTCAAGTTTCAAGAGTTTATTATACGTTCCACGACATGCAATATGCAGGCAAATGCTTCCTTAAAGAAAAAAGAAATCAGTGCACAAGACTACTCAGTAAGAGATGTTATGATTTGCTACAATGCTACCAACGATATAACTAGAAAGGTTTCAATCAAAAATAAAGATGTTGCGCAACCTTCTGTGGTAAACTGCGTGTATTAGAATACCGGAAGCGGGTGAGGGACCGCATTGCTCCGTGGCGCCGCGTAGCGGATTAAAACTCGAGGTCTCTCATTGACAGAAATGACAACCTTACGATGCGCACTAACGCTATGATAAATGGCATAAAAGAGCGTCCCCTCCCAGCCCACCAAGGGACTAATTAAAATCGGGCTGATTCAAATAATAACAACGTGTTTGTTTACATTTGGGTTGCCACGTGAGGATATTTACTTCGAGTCATTGCCATATTTTGCCGTATATTTACCTGTGTCTCATCGGATATGGCATGAGAGCGTCTGGTGTGGTTTGGCCATTCACTCTGGGAATATTCTTCGACGATTTCCTGAATCACCGGCCTTTATAACCGATAGTGAACTAACTCAGAGTCCGAAATGTCTCCAAGTTTCGTCTGTTTACGAAAATCGCGCTCTCTACGATTCCGAAGTAGTCGTATAAAATCCATTTTGTCATAAAATGAGCGTTCGTACGAGTGGTATGATCGCTCGTAAAAATGCGAGCTAAATTACGAGCTTTTTGCGATGTAAGCGATTAAGTGAAACGCGAATATTTTTATTCTCGTAAATATACGAGGGATATGAATATACGATCAAAATTGCGAGCATTTTGAACTGCGAGTTTTTAGTGAAACGCAACTAATAAAAGCTCGTACCGATGTGAGCAAAATGGTAGGTACTAGCGTTTTTTTGCTCATACGAGTTGTTAGTGAAACGATCCCCAGATATCAAATGGAAATCAAGAATACGAACTCACTGGATGAGATTACTCTATGTTCACTTTAATGATGTGACCTAATAATTCATGCTAGGCCATCTTTCTTTCTTTCTATGTATGTTTGTATATATGTGTGAATATAAGCTTAGATTTCTAGCTGCTATGGACCGCATATAAAGTTATATACTTTGTTGTTGTGTCTGAAATAAAGAAATAATAATAATACATGAGACAATATAATCGCCTCCACCATTGTCGTCCTCGGCAGCTAGCGCGTCAGATTCATCTACGTAATTACATGCTGTCATGATTACGTCACATTGTTCTGCGACGAAGCATTCGAAAGCACACCTTCTTCAGAGGCTTGTAACGGCAACACCGTGCTCGACTCGGACTTGTCATAAGACGAACAGATGCGAACGATGCGTTGAAACAAAGCGTGCTCCAGGAAGCAACGACCAAAGGCACCTACAAATATAAATATTCATTATGCTTATGAATAATATGCTTAATACAGGTGTATTATTGTACTAAGAACCAACTGATTAATATTACAGCCCACCTGAACCTTGATTTCAGTACTCCTGTGTAGCTTACTACTGACTTTGTGTCTTTGTGGCCATGGTTATATCACCTTTGTGCTCTGTTGATTGGGGTGAGATATGGTGTTAAATGCCGGCCTTGCAGGGATAGCCACTGTCCCCAAGTAGTATGAGGCCTTCAAAATCTCCTGCCTCAAACCTTTCTTCAATATTACTCTGACCAAGCCTGAAGGCATCATGTGTTGATCCGGGCCACCTTGCGACAACATCTCTTATCAACAGTTGAGCATCACATATGATCTTACAAAATAGAAAAGGGTTCATGTAGTGAATTAAGTCATAGAAAATTTTGAAATGACTCAAGGTTTTTTGTAAGGCTTTACAAATTTGAAAATAATAGTGGAATCATACCTGTACAGTGATTGAATGTTCACTTTTCCTGTTTATAAAGGACCATTCTTCCCTGGACAGTACTTTAATTTGAATGCAATGCCATCAATGGCACCCACAACACTAGGGAAATGGGCAATGTTATGAAATTGTTCACTTAACTGGATGAGCTCATTTCTGCATTAACTATAAGCAGCGTATAAAATAGACGTCCGCCCGTACGTCCGAGACGGACAAGTTTTGCTCCGGACGTACAAGTCAATTACCTTCCACGCCCGTGTGTCGGACATCTTTTCAGTGCCTAAGATTTGCATGTGCTACAAAAAACATTTGAATTTGTTGATCCGACCGCTTCAAGTCTGCCAATTCGTCAACAAACGAGCCCCGAAAAACCATGGAAACAGGTAATTGTTTGTTCGCTGAAAATTCACGGTTTCGTCAGAACTGACAGCGGGGTCCCACTATAATGCTTGGTGGCAATCTGTAGCGGAAATATCCGAGCGCGACCGAAAATTTAAAAAAAACCTTGTTTCATAAGTACTCGCTAGGCGTCACGACGTGAACCGGTGCCATTTTCAGCACGTGCGAAAGTTTCAACGATGTTGTCTAGGTATTATTGATTGATTAATGAAAGCTTATTCACCATTCTGCAATACATTTTACATCGTTTGACCATCTGAACAGCACAATTAGCCTCTCCCACCTCAATCTATCACCTCCATCTGCAAAACTGATTACATTGCTCTTTTAAATTGAAACCAACATATCCCTATGTCAGTTTCAAAGCCACTGGGCCCCCGGCCTGCCCTGTGAGTGCTAAATTTTTGCCTTTTTTATGAAAATAATACTCATATAATTGTGGTACCTCTAAAATCCAACAGGTATCTGGGTATACAACCTTCCAAGCCCCCTCAAAAAGATCCGGCTCTGAAGCCAACATGGAAAGATGAATTCGAGTGGCTGATCATAAATGATGGAGACAAGTTCGACAACACCTTATTCTGTAAGGTGTGCAGAACAGTCTATGGTCCATTGGCCAGTTCCCAACGAACTGACAAGTACAGGAAATACTCCAATGGCCCTTTCGTCAAAGGTTGCAAGAACCTGCGGCATGATGGTCTTGTTGCCCATGAACAGTCGACTGGCCATAAGGAAGCCACAGAGATTTTGAAAGATTTATGATGCAGTTATCCAGTCCTTGAAGTTTAACAATGTAACCAAAGAGGAGATCATTGAAAAGATGGTGGGCTTCATCTCTGATGGAGCAAGCGTTAACACAGGCCAGTCAAATGGAGTCATTGCACTTTTCCGCAGAAGAGTCAGCCCTGCCATCATCTTAGTGAAATGCATGTCTCATCGACTTGAGCTAGCTTTTAAAGAAGCAATGAAAGTAGCACCCTTGTTCAGGAAGGTGCATGACCTGCTAGACCAACTTTTCAAATTTTATCACCACAGCCCAAAGCAAACAGCAGGTTTGCGGAAGTCGTTTGATGCTCTCAACATGAAAGCAATATCTACAACGCGTGTTGGGGGAACACGATGGGTCAGCCACACTCAAAGAGCCTTAACAAATATGCTCAAGTCATACAAGGCATTGGTGCTGCATTTGTCACAGGTGAGCAAATATAGAATATTTTCCATAAGTAACAACGAATAACAGTTGTAAATTAATTATGATTTAAATACAGTACATAAATTTTAATATTTATCATAAATTGAAGCAGTATAAATAACTGAAAATGTGACTTTTCTGTACACAAAAATCATATTGGCTTTTATGATGCTATGGCTAAATACTTGTGATATAATTTCAGGTCGCCATCACTCCTGGTCAATCTCTTTCTCAGTCAAAGTCTAAGTTCCTGCTCAAGCAACTGAGATCCAAAGATGTTATCAGCTTTGCCTTATTTTTGGTTGACCTTCTGGTGGTGATTGTCAAATTGTCCATGTGTATGCAGCAGAGTCAGACATGTGTTTACCAGGTTCAACAACAACTACTCTGTGCTACCTCCAACATCAAGAAATTACAGAGCAGGTGACTGCGCTAGTTGCTAATTCTATATCAAATGAATTGTCTGCGTTTATTTATTGAATGCCATTTAAGTTCCTGAAACCGATGTTTCTATTTAGCTTAGATTACTGAATAAAAGACAATCACAATCATTGGAAATAATAACATTTTGAAAACAGAGTTTTAAGTAGAAACAAAGACAATAACAATCATTGGAAATAATAACATTTTGAAGTAGAAACAGAACTCTGCTGTGCTGTGGCATGTATAGTGTTGGTGGATTTTGTAAATTATGGGAAATATTTTGCTGTAATATTCAGTCCAGGCCCTGAGCAGAGACGACTGCAAGCTGGCTGCTCATGTCCAAAAGCAGGCGCAAGCAGTTACAGCAGGTCTGCTGGATGCAATTGAGAGGCAATTTTCTGGCATCGACAGTGGTGTGCTACGGGCAACAAAACTGGCAGAATTGTCATCATGGCCTCATACACACAATGATGCTATTGGTGTGTAAATGATTACTGATGCTTATATGAATATGTGAAGAAGGAAAAACTTAATGAAAACAGTATTTTCCTACTGCTTGTGGTTCTTTGTGTCTAGGTACCATGGCTGGTGCTTGTGATTAATATGATTAAGAAAGGCCTGCTATGACAGTGACTTCTTTCAAATGGTATATGCTTGCTTATTTCACAGATTTTGGAGATGACTTGTTGGATGTTCATTGATCACTTCCGAGATCATTTGCTGAAGCAAGGCGTGGTAGTAGGTGCTGTGGAGCCTGAGTGGACACAGCTTAAGCAACTACTGTATAACACTGATAGGTAAACTTTACTTTTCAATAGTCAACATGTTGAACAACACTAAGATTTTGCCAAAAAAATATTGCAGGTGCAACCACAAAAACGTTCTACTGGTTCTACCAATTTCTGAAGTTCATTAATTTTATTTGATCATAATTTTAATACATGTGATGTAGTTTACTATAATGGAATTATTATATTAATTTTCAGTCACAAAGTCCACACCATGTCATGGGTAGCAATAAACAGCCTGTTCAGACAGCAGTGTTCCAACATATTGGAGGTTATTGACGTCATCTTAGCTCTACCTGCAGGAACATCAGAATGTGAGAGAGGCTTCTCACAGGTGAAAGTCACTAAGAGTGAGTACAGGAATAGACTCCGAAGTCACACTCTGTCCATGCTCATGACCGTGCAGCTGCACTCAAGCTCCATCACAGAGTTTGATCCCAACCCATGCATACACCATTGGAATGAACACCATCACCGCAGGCCAAGCTTTATGGCTAAACGAAAGAAGAGTGTTTCTGAGGCATATCAGGTAGCAATGGAGTTTTCGGATCTTAACACAAGCAATTCAGATGACGAATAAACAAAGGATCGCTAGCACCTTTGCTTTACTCTCTCTTTCATGATGCAATATTTCCCTCAATATTTTATAAAAATCCTAATGTGCTGTCATCCAAATGAAATTTCAGCTTCTAAAAGATGTAAATGTCATTGGCCAAACAACTAGGCTGCTATAGACAGGATGAAAACAAAGCATATATATATATATATATATATATATATATATATATATATATATATATATATATATATATATATATATATATATATATATATATATATATATATATATATATATATATATATATATATATGTGTATATATATGTGTATATATATGTGTATATATATATATATATAAATATATATATAATATGTAAAGCCAAAAATTTCAGGACCGACAAGTTTGGATCAGGACTGGTAACTTTTGCAAGTTGCGTGCCCTGAGGTCCGGCAACTTTTTTTCACGAAGTTTTAACACTGCTATAAGAGAATGCAGTTAATATGAAATGTTATAGAACATAGTTTCATGTCAACTATATGATGTCAATTTTATTTTTCAAAATTAACTTTTAGTTTCTATCTCCTTTATAATGAAGATATAATGATTTCATTATAGTACCCAGTTGTGGGGAAGCTTACATACTCTGTTGCAATGAAGCTCGGACAGCGGTGTTTCTGCGACCTCAGACAACATACTGCACTTAGAATAAAATCTGAGGGCTGCAAGAACCTGATTATGAAAAAAGGTAATTAATTTGATGAGGCAAGAAGATTATATTAGAATCATACTGGAATGTATGGTTTATTGTTAAATGATTAAGATCAGAATATGATAACACTAATAAGAAAAAATTAGTATTTCATTAAATTAAACGCTACATCATAGCGTTAATACCAAAATCCCTCATAACCCAAGCAACTTTTGTCATCCTCATAGCCTATTATTATTAATGGCATAATGAAAGTCTGTCTTAGTGCTTCTGTAAAGTAAGCAAATAATATTTTATCCGAAAAAGCAAGTACTAAAGTTGGTTACTGCCCGAATACGATAAAAACTGTTGCGTTAACTCAAAAAAAGGAAAATGAGAAAACGTGCAAACCTGGGTGTCGTGTTTGATTGCCTTTGATCTGTTAGTAAAGTCGCCATTTTAAATTAAACAAATTTATGCGCTACTTACGGTTTTATGCGTTGTCTAGCCTCTAGGTAGCCTATAAATGTATGCGCTACTATAGGGCGCTAGTTGCCGTGTGCGCTGTTAGTGAAACGCGCCAAAATATGAAACTCGTGAAGATAAACGTTACTAGGGATTTACGAGCTATTTTAATGCATATGCGTTGTTAGTGAAACGATCCCCACGTGGACAACACAAAGTTTGATTGTGTCAAGTGACCTTCAATGCGTCATAGAAGCCGTTGGCATGGACGCATCATGTGACCATCTCATTTCATGGTGTGTAAGCGCCCATTGCTATTGCTTCTTAGTATGTAATCAAATGTCGATGATACTTTTAATGCTATTGGTGACTGGAAACTGTGAAACAAGTTCAACTGTGTGTTGCCTTTTTTCGGTGGTTTACTTTCCCATGCATAGCCTTTCAGTAGCATATAGTGTCCCTGATAGCACCTCGACCGTAATACCACCTCACAACACAGCTCAGGCGCGGAAAGGCGGAGCTTTCCGCTCATAGACAGCGTCCCAGATAACACAATGCCAGCGGCCCGCTGGTGGCTATCGTCGGCAGTTCCCATCCAGGGGCGTAGCTGGAACCCAATTTGACGTACTCCCATCTTTAGCGAGGGGGTCCGGGGGTCCTCCCCCTGAATTTTTTTTGTTTACTCGTGCGATTTGGTGGCATTTGACGCATATCTGGTAACTTGAAATGCAAGTTTTAATTTAATAATAACTATGTACAGTTACTACCGATATATATAACATTTTACATTTAAGTTTCACACCGGATTAAGGCCATTTAGAATTTTAATTTTTCAAAATCGAAGTACGGAGTATGCCTGGCTACGCGCCTGCAGACCAACTCGCCCTGAATAGCTTAACTACTCTCATTGCCGACGCACCATGCCTAGCCCCCTAGCTCGCCTGTCACAAGCGACCAGACTCCAGAGCGCGGCGTCCCAAGCGTGGCATACGGTCGTTGCGCTTGGGCATGGTAGCGTCGGGTAGGGTAGGGTAGCGGTGGGCAGCGTTGGGTAGCATCGGGCCGGGTCGGGTAGGGCAGCGTAGGGTCGGGTCGGGCATGGTAGCGTCGGGTAGTGTAGGGTAGCGGTTGGCAGTAGCCCAACAGTCCAAGAGTCGAAGAGTAGTGGCTAGTAGTAGTGATGGTTACACGTGTTCATAAGTTCACTGCGGATTTCTGCATGGGTACACTCAACATATACCAACTCATTAGGTACTACCCATGCATGGTATGGCTTCAACGAATTGCAAAGTGGGTATGTTTTAAGATATTGGGGGTCGGTAAATAGATTTTGAGGTCTGTATGGTTGTTCAATATAACATGTGCCATTGAGGCTGGTATTATTGGAACAAAAAAACAGAATCGCAAAGCAACAAAAGCATCTTCCAAAAGGAGGGGGTGGCTCTGAAAAGAGCCGTGTGAAGTCACCGGAGGCTTAATAACAAATTGAGCAGCACCCAGGGGCACCACAACAACTGCTGATGTCGCTGTCAGAAACAGTTCCCATTTTCAGGGTCCTCAACACAAATTCGCGGATGCAAGTTTTCGTGTCGAGAAACCGAGCCATTTCCACGTCGATCTTCAGCGTGGAGTAGGGTGGGGTATACAGGATGGCCTTGCCGGGCGTCCGTCACGAGCGCAGCGCCCTACTTCTTGCCACTATACATCAGAATGTTGGCTGACGGTCCCCAGTGGATGACGTAGTCAATGTCGGGGATCTATACCCCCATACCAAATGCTACCGTGGAGATGAGGCACCGCAACTTGCCGTCTTTGGCAGCAAAGCGCTGTGGGACGCTCACTTGGCCCACCGGGTCTATCCTGGAGTGGAAATTGTCCACGAGACGATCCCCAGGTTCTCTCCCCCCATCCCAGAAGCTGTCCCCCAGCTCCTCAAACAGGTATTGGGTAATGGACCAGCACATATCCATGGGTGAAAGCTGAAAATTTCCAAAATACTGAAAAATATAGCTGGGGGCTTGGGGATCCAGGGGGCTGGAGGCCCCCGGAAGCTCCTGGATTTTAGCAGTTTTAGCGATTTTGCTTTGTTTATGTTTTGCCTCCAATTTGCGGTATGTCGTAAAATATAGTCGTAAATTCGGGTAATTCCGTTTATCTCCGCTTTTCTCTTATGGTGTTTACGGAGGCCGTTTACGAAAGCTGTCGAAGACAGACGTTGAATATCAGAAGATAAATGCATCATTTAACGGAAAAGAACGAGTATTTGGGTGAAGAAAAAAAAACTCACCGGATTTACACGTTTTGGAAAAAGGACCCCTGGGAAGGCCGAAAATACGGAATTCCGTCATAATACGGAAAACTTTCACCCATGCATATCTATGCTCCTGCACGCGCATGATACATAATTAATATTTAGCATATAAAACAAGGAAGACAAATGATTGCCGTTTTACTCTAAAGTAACATTAGCTCTTTGAACTAGGTACGTGGCCCTATGTAGCAGTTTTTCGAACCTGACAAAAATTCAAACTTTGGGGGCTTTGCGTCGGCCCTCCTTCAACATCTTGGCGACCCATTGAAGGTTGTGTTCCAGTGTGGCCTTCCCTCTGACCACCGACAAGTGGATGTTGCTACTGCAAAAATGCAATGACTCGTGTTGAAATTAATTCATTTATTATCTGTCATAAATGAACTACTAATCAGAAAAATCTCTCAAGTTGCTGACATGATATAACATATCGTCGCGTACCGGTTTGGCACCTTCGTCTCGTATTCACACTCCTTTACGCACAAGAGGGCCAAGATGCTTCTTGTCATGGCTTCTGTCAACGTGACCATAGCAACAGGCACGTCTGGCAACAAGCTGTGAAGCTGGGCGACCTGTTGGTACTTGGGCCTGAAAGAGTCCCCCCTGAAGCACATGTTAAGTTCAACAAGGTATAATAAAAAATGATCTGGTGCTAATGTTGATGAGCTAAAGTCGATAGGCCGAGGTACATCTTACCACTCTATCAGACAATGGGCCTCATCCATTGCCAGGACGCATATCGAACTACATAGTGTGAGTAGCACACTGCGCCACTTGGTGGCCACGATGGCCTCGGGTGTGGCCAGGACAAGGCTGTCCTTCTTCTGCTTGATAGCTGGCAAAAGATACATAGGCACGTCAATAATTGCTAGCTCTCAATACTTATTCAATATCAGAACTATCACAGAATTAAACAATCATATAAAACATATGGCTACATATGGGCAGCGGTATACCTTCCAATGTTTCAGGTGGGGTCGTTGTAGCGTCCATGATGGCAGTGCATGACAGGCCTGTGGCCGCCCACCGTTCGGCCTGATCCTGAATCAAGCTCCGCAGCGGCATGACAACAAGGCTAACATGCCTTTGGCGACCAGGTTTCATCTGCATGACAAAAGACAAGTGCTACATTGATGTAGTACATTGATGTTCCATTAGGCAGAGCTTACATAGTAACTATCTCACTTTTCTTGCTGGATATAGCGAAGATCCACAATATTTACTACGAATATTAGCTTCAATTTTGTGTCATAAAGCAGTGTAATGTACCTTGTCAAGTATGAGCGGAGCTAAAGCAAAAACGTCACTCTTCCCGTAGCCGTTCGGCAGACTCACGAAAAGATTCCTGCCGTTGCAAAGTTGAAGGAGGCAACGGATCTGCTCTTCGCGGAAGCTGTACGTCAGCGAAAGATCCTCCCGTACACTTTGTAGCGCAGCGCCGAATTCCATGGCAAAAAGTTGAGTCAGCTAAGTAGAGTAGCTAAAGAAGAGTCGCTCGCTAGTGTCTTCAATTGTCGGATCGACGGATGAATGTGAATTGGCACATATTCAGGGCTACTTATATAGTGCTAATCCGCGCGTTTTTTTATGTCTGTCATGCGTGTCACTAATGGAAGGAGAAAAAAGTTTCTTAAAAAGTGATGCGCGTTGGCGGGAAACAACCTTGACGCGCTGCGCGTATTTTTCGCGCCCGGTGCGCCCGCGTCTGCGCCGCAACGAGTTGGTTTCGAAGTAATTTGTGCGCACATAGCGACGAATTACTTCCATTGAGTTTAGACCAAAGTCACACCTCATGTACGACACAATCCAAGTTAAAATATAAATGACCTAAGGTTCAGAAAGAAAATATACTTCCACTTGGTCTCTGGCCTGCGCTACGCAAGATCAAGATGAAATCTAAAGGATTTGTCTATGATTTTTTTTAAATATCTGTTCATAGTACATATATCACTGCACCATATTACCAAGTTTTGTTCAAAACTCATCGGTCAATTTTTTTTCATGGAGAATATTTGAATATTGTAATACACCACACCCAGGGAATACAACCAAAAACCCATTGTGGCTTCCCATCGACTACACGGACCTATGATTTGTTAATTTCTATTCATAGTACATATATCACTTAGATAATATCACTGCACTATACTACCAAGTTTAGTTTTTTTTTATGGAGGTTTGACGTCATTCTGGAGAAAAATTTACAATAAATTCATAAATGGCTTGATTTTTTTTTGTAAAGCAAATATTGTTCTGTCTGTATGTCAAATATAATGTAATTCGCTGCATGAACTTTTCTGTAGAACCAAAATATTATCAAAAACGCATAATTCCCATTGGCTTAACATGTGGATCTTAAATCCGCCTTACTCAGAAATTTACACCAGTGACCCATACTTTTTTCATTTTATATTTCCCAAGCTTTATATACGAGCTTACTCTCTGCAAAAAATCGTGAAAATCTATGAACGAATCTAGAATTGTCGCAATTGTCTTTAAATAGGGTTCACGTGGCGCGGAATTACGGTCGGTCTTGCCTATGTTCTAACCGGCTTATGTTGTGCAATCTCGCCGCCATATTGGAATAAAGTCGGAAAAGTGAATCGCCTCGCACATTTTAGGCAGTTATTCACATTAACAAGTTGTCACGATTCCTGAGAATCAAACGCGATGCATAATACTGATTGCTTTTTAAACTGACTTGTTAAATATAGTTGACATCGTGAAGGTAAGGTTTTATCATACAATGTTCTACTTAGGTAATACGCACGTTGAGAACCAAGAAGGAGCGTAAGCTCCACTTGGTTCATAAGAGCTAGTGGGCAGGGTCTGGTAGGGCAGGGTAGGGTAGGGTAGCCTCGGATTGGGAAGGGCAGCGTAGGGTCTGGGAGGGAGGTAAGAGCGGAGGTATATATATAAATAATAAAAAAATTATTGTTAATATAAATCTTCATGTCTACTTGATTTCAGAAAAAGAACTGAATGAAGAGCTACAGATGCACTTATTATAACGATTTGACTTCTGAGGAAAAAATTTAGTTTTCTTAATAAACTAATTAAAATATGGTTTTCCTGTTCTTCTTTGTATATTAGTTTAAGGCATTTTTATATACTTGATGAGTTATCGGTGGGCCACTGTCGGCCCGTCGGCTTGCCACTAAGAGCCGGTTGCCGCCGGTGGGACGACGGCTATAATTGATGAGTTATCGGTGGGCCACCGTCGGCCCGTCGGCTTGCGGCTCGCCGCCGATGGCCCACTGTCGGCCCGTCGGCTGGCCGCCGGCTGGCCGACGGCTATCAGCTGGTCACGCCACCGGTGGGCCATCGGTGGCTGCCACCAACGGGCCGACGGCGCAGCCGCCGATAGCCCGCCGGTGGCCCACCAGCGTTGTGCTATCTGGGGTTCTTCTTGTAAATTGATTTCGAAGTACTGTATTTGAATAATTAACCATTCAGAGAGTTTGCCTCGTGTCTAGAGAAATTTTTAGGTTTTTCTTTGCCCAATCTAAATCTCTTCCGGAACCTAGATAAATAACAAAGGAACGCAGGTGGAGCATCCATTGTCCTTGTTTTTCTGTCATATGAGAGATTAAACATGCACTAGAGAGAAAATGATTATAGAATCCAAGCGTCTTTTGTACATGCCATGCAGCAGCAAATCTAGATCTGTCACTTTTCACACCAATATTAAAGTGATCACAAAATTGTAAGTACATTATTGAATCCGCCGTATTTATGTCAAGGATCGCTTGTGAGGCATCTGCATTGAAACATACAATGCCCACGCATTAAACAACTATTGCCTTACCATCAATCACCATCGAGGCAACCCGCGCGTTATGCTTTCATTATGACTACATAAATATATGGATAGATGTGGTCATAACGGTGATATTTTACATAATACCCGGATGCTCAGCTCCCGTTGTAAAGCGGCTATATCTACACATTACAGCATTTCTGATATTAGTGCTTGGGATCCTGACATAAGGAAACGTACCCGTGTGATCTTTTTGGCGTGATGCTGTTTCCACTCGGTGTAATCGCATCACACATTCCGTGGCTCGTCACTCAAGTTCATTGCTAGATACCAGATATTCAGGAGGTTGTATTTGTGACACTGAACAGTTACTGACTTAAATATGAGATTGATCGCCTGATCCTACAGGTTACTTTCCTTTGATCCCCATATTTTCTTCTTGATCCTCTGTTCCTTACACATGTTTTGAGTTGACTCTGTACCTTAAAGCATACACCCTCGAGCAGTAAAATCCCCATTCATAAATACCCCCATATAATGATTCTATATTAAGAAAGATATATTTGCGCGAGGGGAGGTTCAAGTCAATGCCTGTGTCTTTGAGTGGTTGGTTTTTGATCCCCTGGTGTTAACATGAATCCCAATGCTTCTTCCTGTGATGCTCGGATCCGTTCATTCAGTTACTTTGATCACTGGTCCTGGAGTCTTGAAATCGCCGTTCCCATGGTCACTTTTATTTATTTTTCACGAATGGTCTTCCCAAACTGGAGTACCTGTGTCTTATAGCTGCTTCACTTTGGCCAATGCATCATTGACATAGGGGTTCGTATTATAAGGTTGGCAAGTGGAAATCTTGATCGCACCTTCATGATTTCCAATTGCCGTCCTTATGATACAAACCCCTGTGCTTGACAATAAACGATCAATGAAAAGCCTTTAGATCATCTAAATTGACAAATCATCGAGCCTTCGTGGATCCCTTACTGAAGTTACATTGAAATAAAATCACGAGGATCACATCCTATCGTACCCACCTCACCTCACCTACACCCCCCCCCCCCCCCCCCCACACACACACCCGCACCTCCTGTCATCCGCCCTACGCGCTCATGGCACGTAGAAGTATTATCCTAACATGTTAATGTAATGGCGAGACAGTCTAATGTACAGGGAATTGTCACGATGTGTCATGTTCCATTAGCGAATCAGATTGATTCTCAGAGGACTGAAAGCGCCCACAAGGAGCCGGCGCATGCGCTAAAACGTCCTCGAAAGCTTGCGGCTAATGTCAGGGCAGCCGGGGCGTGCAGGTTATGTTGAAAGCAAACTTAATGCAAAATTTGGAGCGAACAATGGATCCAACAGCCTTTCATCTTGATAAATGAATAACAAGAAATATCCGTAGCTATCAACTAGATTACGCCATTCAACCCAGCTCCTGGCGACAATAAGCCTGAAGCCATACATTGTAGTTTTTGTTTTGCAAGCAGTGTTCGAATACTTGATGTATTTATGAAAATAAATACATGACATAAACTTCATGAAATCTTCAGCACGATTACAGTACAACTGAGTAGTACGGAACAAAACAAGAGCCCTTTTTCAACATTTAGCGGACCGGCTGTTCCGACGGAAATACTGTTTTTCGTGTGATGCGGCCATAAAGAGACTTACCCATACACAGTTCATTAATTAATAACTGGATCGCGTTCATCGCCTAGAGCATATCTGCGGTCTAGGGTTCCGGTAGAGCGGAAATGACCCATGTTTTGGAAGCATAAGGCGCTTCAGTTATTCCACCGTAGGGCAAGCATTCGTTTCTTTTGCTAGGATGCTACATGCGGGCAGTATCCGTGCATTGCGGCAGGATATACCGACTGATTCATGTGCACTTCCGGTCGGGGACTGTATCTGCGCCATACATAGTAACGAAAACTATACTAAATCCGGTTGATTCAGGTCTATACCAACGATTTATATCCATTGGAAACACAATTGATAAATATCTAGAATTTAATTGTTACACAAATCTCATTAGTCAATCTACAATCTACAAAAGGTAGGGGCATAACTTAAACGAACAACTTCCCATGTGTATAGCTAATAGGAACGTATTCCCCAGGTGTATAGCTAATAGGAACGTATTCCCCAGGTGTATAGCTAATAGGAACGTATTCCCCAGGTGTATAGCTAATAGGAACGTATTCCCCAGGTGTATAGCTAATAGGAACGTATTCCCCAGGTGTATAGCTAATAGGAACGTATTCCCCAGGTGTATAGCTAATAGGAACGTATTCCCCATGTGTATAGCTAATAGGAACGTATTCCCCATGTGTATAGCTAATAGGAACGTATTCCCCGGGTGTATAGCTAATAGGAACGTATTCCCCGGGTGTATAGCTAATAGGAACGTATTCCCCATGTATATAGATAATAGGAACGTCTTCCCTAGGTGTATAGTTAATAGGAACGTATTTCCCAGCTGTATAGCTAATATGAACGTATTACCCAGGTGTATAGATAAAAGGAACGTCTTCCCCAGGTGTATAGCTAATAGGAACGTCTTCCCCGGGTGTATAGGTATTAGGAATGTCTTCCCCAGGTGTAACGCCCATTGCATAACGAACGTCTTCCCTATGGTGATACGATCTCTATAATACGTGACATCCCAATCTGTAAAAAAATATTACCCATTCTTAATCATAGATAAAAGGAACGTTTTAGATAGCATGGTGAAAGCAACCCGGGCGGGTATTATGTCTTTTGTAAAATTTAACGAGACGATCTCTATAATAAGCTTTCATTCTAATTATAAGGGAACGTGCAAGCAACATTGGCGGGTTCTATTTGTAAATTTGAGACAATAAGCTTGCTTTATAAGGGAACGTACGATTACTTATTCGCTTCAAGTTTTTCTCTAATAGCTCGGGGTCAAAGGTCACATGGGGTTAGGTTTTGGTTTGCAAGGAGCCATCAACATAAGAGGGGTCAATGCGTAATTTTGGGATGTTAGCTTACTTAAAGAGACTGTTCAGCGCCATATTTGAAACGAGGTTGCCTAGCAAGCTGCTCGGCAACCGCACCTTGGAAACCAAAAGTTTAAAATTTTCATACTTTCAGTCGCTACGCGGCGCTGCGGTCTCAGGTAATAGATCCTTAGTTCGGCTGTCGCCATTTTTGTTGTCGGTAATTACCCTTCCTGCTGGTCGGTCTAATTTTTGAGCACAGATGCCCACAACTTTCATCAGTGAAGATTAAGTAAACTCTACATTTTGTAATCGAAGCGGAAATATACACATCAATAGCGAGGTAATTATAGAGCGAGTAATGATTTTACAGCTTTAGTTAAACAGATTTATACTGTACAAATATCAAGATGGCATTATTGATGTCTGCGTTAAACGTAGTAATGTATAACAATAATGATCCCTGAGTGCCCGGTATGGGGCTGAACAGCCTTTATAAAGAGAAAATCATAAAGGCTACTATATCGAATATCCGACCACTAATTCATGTGGGTGCTTGTAACATCCGATGATTGAGGTGAAGCGTAAGGTGTCATTAAGATATAACCGATTCATCATAATGTGCATGATTCAAATGCATCTTTTTGTTCCAACAGACTAAACACTCAGATGTAATATCTTATTGTCACAATTAAGGTAATTATTTGCTACACCTTGGATTAAAACAGTCTTATAAAACACGCATACTGCTAACCATTTATTTATGCATATGTATTATACATGTTTGACAGACCAATGTTTTCACTCGTCGGCTTCTCTTGCAACAAATACAAGGAACATCCAAATACCACATATCACAGCATGACCCCATCGTAACCACATACACACGCACACACACACACACACACACACACACACACACACACACACACACACACACACACACACACACACACACACACACACACACACACACACACACACACACAAGCATACACAAACACTACCGCCCCGAAGCATCCTCGCTCCATAACCCCCCATCCCCTGCCACCTCGTCCCATCCCATCCCCTGCCTCCTCGTCCCATCCCATCCCCCTGCCACCTCGTCCCATCCCATCCCCTGCCTCCTCGTCCCATCCCATCCCCTGCCTCCTCGTCCCATCCCATCCCCTGCCACCTCGTCCCATCCCATCCC
This sequence comes from Urechis unicinctus, assembly GCA_034190875.2. NCBI lineage: Eukaryota > Metazoa > Annelida > Polychaeta > Xenopneusta > Urechidae > Urechis > Urechis unicinctus. The sequence goes on along the minus strand of CM067349.1, from coordinate 15,638,451 downwards.
CTGCCTCCTCGTCCCATCCCATCCCCTGCCACCTCTTCCTATCCCATCCCCTGCCTCCTCTTCCCATCCCATCCCCTGCCTCCTCGTCCCATCCCATCCCCTGCCACCTCTTCCTATCCCATCCCCTGCCACCTCTTCCCATCCCATCCCCTGCCACCTCTTCCCATCCCATCCCCTGCCACCTCTTCCCATCCCATCCCCTGCCTCCTCTTCCCATCCCATCCCCTGCCACCTCTTCCTATCCCATACCCTGTGTCACCTCTTCCCATCCCATCCCCTGCCACCACTCCCCATCCCATCCCCTGCCACCTCTTCCTATCCCATCCCCTGCTACCTCTCCCCATCCCATCCCCTGCCACCTCTTCCCATCCCATCCCCTGTCACCTCTTCCTATCCCATCCCCTGCCATCTCTTCCTATCCCATCCCCTGCCTCCTTTTCCTATCCCATCCCCTGCCACCTCTCCCCATCCCATCCCCAGCCTCCTCTTCCTATCCCATCCCCTGCCACCTCTTCCCATCCCATCCCCTGCCACCTCTCCCTATCCCATCCTCGCGCCCCTCCAAAACAAAATAACAATAACATGCATTTGATGGAAGCTCCTGAGTCAACATTTGCATTTGACATCTTTTTCATTTATAAGTCGAGCATTTGTTTCAACAACATAGGACACTGATGCCACTCAGCAGCTGTTCGCAAAACTCATTACAGTAAAAACCTTTCTGGCGCTTGTCTATTGGTATATGTGTTAATGTGATATATAAAGGCTGATTGCCAACTAAAAGCCACACACAATGGATATGGTTGAGGTAAATGACTCCATGAGGCTTGTGAGTCACAGAGTGAGTCACACGTACATGTTCCAGACGCTAGCCTGTCGCCAAACCTGGTTAACTGGGATGAGTCATGGATGTAAGAATGAGTGCGGATCAATGAATCGCGCTCCGCCATGAAACGTAGCCTCGGGCGAGAATTGGCTTTTGGAAAAACGACGGTGTCATTAGGGTGAGGAGGAAGTGAAGCCACGTGGAACATTCACTCCATTCAAACATCCATCCAACCATTCGTTGTCAATAACATCCCTGCACGCATGCATCCAATCATGAATTTATTCATAACTCCATCCACACTTAATTCCAACAATCAATTAATTTACCCAACAACGGACGTGGGGTGGAGATGAAACTATAAACTTTGCATTCTGATTTTTTCACAATTCATAATTATCACACACACACACACACACACACACACACACACACACACACACACACACACACACACACACACACACACACACACACACACACACACACACACACACACACACACATACGCACATACACACCCACAAAGACACGTAAAAAAGAACTCACGTTTTACCACCATGATATTAATTGACAAGAGTGTCCTTCATGAACAGTTTATTCATTTACGCCTCCCGCAAAGGCATCGCTGACAACGCGATTCGCAGCAAAAAACATCTATAATTGGTAATCATCCTCACAACACCAAGCTGCTGCATGGATGCGGCTGAGGTAATGTTTCTGATGACGCATTGAATACGCCCACAAAGATACCGTGCTTCGCATCGCAATCATGCCATCTAAAACCACGAGGAGTAAAAGCTATTTGGTGTTTGGCTGTTTAAGAGCGTGGGTGACATCTGCAATGAGTTCAATCATTTAAAAGCAGTACCCTGTCTTTGGTAAATATGCTTGTAAAGCTCCAACCGCTTGCAGTCATATTTCATGATGCGGCCTTTAATCGGGTGAAAATGCATCAGCATATTACGTTTCAATTTTGTCAACAACTACTGCACTCACAAAGTTAAACTCTCAATTATTTCACAACGTTACAGTGCCTTTATTTTCAACTCATTTACAATTAACAAAATGACATAGCCATCTGATGAATCGCTTGGCCCATAAAACATGTAAAATGAGATTTTTATTTATTTCATAAGAAATATGTCAGTGGGTTAAGTGCTTATTTACTTCTCGCCTTCAGTCGAAAATGGGAAGCTTGCCATCATGGAAATGATGCAACATCACTTTGTGGGTTACCATCATTGCGACCGAGAAGTAATATAACACATAGATCAACATGATAGATTTACACCAATTGCTACAAAGATATATATACATACATATATATATATATATATATATATATATATATATATATATATATATATATATATATATATATATATATATATATATATATATATATATATATATATATATATATATATATATATATATATATATATATATTCTCCGGGAGGACACATTATGAATGTAGATTCCGGCAGGTATGATTTATCTAATTTGAATGAAGTTCTGCCAGGCTAAAACGGATAGTTGGCAAGGGTCCCTCAAGAGACCATTATAGGCTAATTCAGCATTTACCTTTCTGGATGTCGACATGGACAATAAATTGCATCGCCGTTGCGATTCTACCTTTGAGGTAAGTAGATGTACAGCCAGGTATGCCAATGGGTCGATGTGTTGCTATGGTCTTGTATGGGTCGGGTTTTACGAACTATATAAATGGACCGATCATAAGAAGGCAAAAAACCTGGCCTCCTGCAGCGTCCGCGCTTGTTGCTGCTCTTGATCTTTCATGTTGATATCAGATCGACATCAAGAGTGAGGTCACATTCCTTATTAAGTATATCAATGGGTCCATTTCTCAGAGTCTAGGTACATTGATAGGTTTATTTTTCTCACTTTGGCATCTAGATATAGGTCGGATTTTTCCCCGTGGAGATACGCCACCACCCTTACCCTTTCTCTGTGAGGGAACGCCAACCAACACCACGCAACCATCCACCCACCTCATCACCTCTCCCCCCCCCCCACCCTCCCCCACTCCTAGGGCTTAATGTGTTGTTGATTTCCCGATTTCTCAGATCATTCAAATGGTATAGCAGAGCAAACGATCCTTCTTGTCTTGAGAAGGAGGTCAAACAGAGGCTAATTCTTCAATGAGCAATAACTCATTACGGTACGCACGAAGCGATATACCTGACAAACGGTAATAACTAATTAATGAATTCAATAAAGTTCATGTTGTCCTTTTGCCATGGTGAAAGACCTTGCATAACCGACAATTTGTAGAAGTTTTGGATAATAAACAAACTTGCTATTAGCAAACTTGCTATTAACCATAATTCGTTATTATCGTCAATTCGACACCTCGTTCATTGCACCCGACGCTGCCTATTCCGAGATACGAGTCTAATAATCACCCCCGCCCCAACTCACCTCTATTTTTCTGCTTTACTCCTCCTTTCGTCCCTGATTCCATCGACACATCATGTCTGAAACGTACGTCATTCTTCTTTCGAGCTCATCTCGAACATCATTTCCTCTGGCTCCGTTGCCCGCGTTGAACGCGACGGAATGTGCACTGATTGACCCCCGGGAACAAAGGCAGATAAGACTATATATATCAGGCAGCAAGCTTCGCAAAATAGCTGGTGTCATTTTCTTATCTTGTGTAGCATAACCAGACCCAATTCGCATTGAAGGTAAAAAAAAATGATCTTGCTTAGTGGAGCTTAAATCTCGTTGCTAAACGAGAGTATGTGTTTCTTTGTTGGATGGGTTTATGGGAGATTAGTGGGAGGCGATGTCGATGGGTAGTTAATATGGTGGTCACACCAAGTCGCAGCGCCGTGCTGACTAATGTTAGATTAATAACAATTTCTCTCCCTAACTTCCAACTTCGCCCTGTATTAACATAGTGAATGAGTTCGCAACGTGACAGGGTGTCACAGCGACTCCCTTATTACCGAATTAGCTCCGTGACAGGGATGTCATAGCGACTCCCTTATTACCGAGTTAGCTCCGTGACAGGGTTGTCACAGCGACTCCCTTATTACCAAGTTAGCTCCGTGACAGGGTTGTCACAGCCACTCCCTTATTACCGAGTTAGCTCCGTGACAGGGTTGTCACAGCGACTCCCTTATTACCGAGTTAGCTCCGTGACAGGGTTGTCACAGCGACTCCCTTATTCCCGAGTTAGCTCAGAGACAGGGTTGTCACAGCGACTCCCTTATTACCGAGTTAGCTCCGTGACAGGGTTGTCACAGCGACTCCCTTATTACCGAGTTAGCTCCGTGACAGAGCAGGGATTACCCATCTCATCTTCTCGAACTTAACACTGATGAATCCACAGGTATATAAATAATAAGCGCAGATTCAAATTCTGAAATAGCCAATCAGATAATCCAAGAGTGTATATTACAACACAGTCTGGCTGCCTGGCGACCCTGTCTGACGTCACCGCAGGAATAACGTCACTGCCGCAACCAACACTGCATGCCAGCCTCTCTACGCTCATCTTCAGGCTATAAGGGCGCTAGGTCAAGGACGTCTACGGGGAATCTCACAAGTTTCAAAAACTTAACAAAGGTCATGGTCGTTTGGTGTTCACATGCTTCTCGACGAAGCGAGTGGCATTCTTGGACAGCAGAAAATAGAGTTGATGGTGTTGGACAGCGATTGGTCGAATAGCAACAGATTGGGTACGAGGCGTTGACACCGACTCAGCCGTCGGCAATTGGCCAGATAGAGTAGAGGCGCTTGGAGGAGGCCAGATAAGAAGACAAGCCTCCTCAGCTGCAGCAGCCCGGATGAAGCGAGTATCAGCTGATCACCTCCCGCGCCGCTACCCCGCCACCTTTCTCTAGTTACTTGGCAGTCTTCACAGCTCGTCTGCTAAACCCACTAACAAAATCTCTTCACAAATTTTGGAATTCAACTCCGATTCACTTTGCCTGGCTTGCAAACGAAGGAGGGTGATTGAGGATCGAAGAGGTTTGGAAACATTTGACAGTAGGTTTGCTGTGTGTGAAGAGCAAGTTTTGAAGTTGACATCTAGATAGAACCATGGGGGGCCTAAGTTCTCGCGTGATAGGCCTGTTAGGGCTTGTACTTATAATCTTACTTGTGACCATACTGAGCACGGACGCTAACGAAAACGGCCGCAACCGTACTCGCGGTTCGCGACGCGACAACCGACGCAACCGTAACAGACAAACGACCCCCGCGCCGCTGGAGTCGGTGGAGGACAGTAACTGCACCTCCAATTGTAGCATTCGAGAGATGCGCAGAATGTTGAGAATCGAACATATCAAGGCAGATATATTACGCAAATTGAACTTGGATGCTCCAGTCAACATTACCAACAGAACCTTGCCAGAGAACCCGGTTGTAGATCGCTTGCGTGCATTGTATGATGAACAAACGCCCTTGCCGATTGACAGCGATGATGACGATCCCGAGGAAACATCCACAACTCTCAAGGTCCTCCCCATCGCAGAGCCAGGTCAGTGATATCAACAACACGTGGCTTGCTAATGTTGCGATTTGTCTTTCTTCTGCAAGCAAAACTATATATTTGTTATGTATAAACTCCTGCACCGGTTGATTAATCGTTTTCCCTTTTACCTCGCAGCTGCAGGATTTGTTCTTATATAACCCGCTAGCCTAACGACTGCAGCTTCATTCGCCAGAGCTATTATTCGCCCGACAAGATGTGTTTATGCGTAGATAAAAAGCGTACGATGAATCCGATGGTTCCTCTCAATCAACTCGATGTTGATTGGTTAACTATGGTTTATCGAGAAGGATTGCTGTGCTTGATGGTTGGCTAAATATACCTAAATGATCTATTGTAAATGTTTGAAAAACTGTTATGCTTGGCGAGTCATCAATTCAACGCTTTGCACGCCGATTTCGACCACAAATCGTCCCCTACCCAACATTATAACGCTCTGAGATAACACCCACATTCGCTCCGTCCTTTATCAACATAACCCATACCCACGGATATTAATGTCACCTGCCCTTCCATATCAAGTCTATTACAGAGTTTACTAAACAGCTTATATAAATGTGTGCACAGAAAGGCATTGAAGATAGAACGGTAACCTTTATTCCTAAACCTGTATCATGTTAGTGATGTGGACGTTTTATTCTAAATCTCTAAGGGGAATTCAACTGTTTGGTTTTTACTTAGAATTTTCATTGAAAACAAGAATTATGTTCACCTCATGGAGAAGCATAGGACTTTACACAAAAGCAAACTTCCAAAGCTGACGTCAGACTCAAGGGAAACTTATTTTTTACGCTTACGCCAGTGTTACAGTAATATAGCTTGAGTGAAATTGACACCTGCGTAGCTATATTTGCTTGCGGTACTTACTGCGCAGATGTTCATTTACAGGAAATGCGGTTTGGGGCTAATGGTAATTGACATGAAATGGTCGATCAAACAAGTCGCTGTGTATGTTGCGCCTTGCCTTAATAACATGCGGTAAATTAAGATATGCTTTTATGTGTATGTATTGGACGAGAGCGGTGTACATTTGTATATGTTTATTACACTCCGTCCTATGATTTTTATGGACAGATAGTCTGTTTTTCATTCCATTTCTAATTGCTTTATCTATATTACCTTTGATTGTGTATTTCTGGTGTGCTTCTTATGTTGTCAGAAACATGTGCTTTATTGGGGCACGCATCGTATTGCCATAGTTCTTTCATGTCACTTGTTTCGTTGTCTATGTCCCCAATGTTCTCGACGTCAATAAAACTAATTGCTTGTCATCTCCTTTTCCGCGCATGTCTGGTTTGCTATCACAGCTGCATATTTCGTTCGGTCCAATGTAAATAGTTCTTAAGATTTTTTTCCTTTGTTATAGTCATCAAAGTTTAAAGGGTGCTACCATTTTCCTTCAAGTCTAGTTCCCAAGCACATTTCTTTTATATATATATAAATATATATACAAATACTTATATATATATATATATATATGTGTGTGTGTATATTTTGTTTCCTTTGGTCATGTTTCTTAGTTTCCTTTGGCCATGTGTCTATTGTAATATTTCCTAAATGCAGTTCCTGCTACAAACAGCTTTGTGCTCCTTACTAGATTCACATATTCCTATTCTATTATAACATTAGGCTTCTGTGAATCGTTCTTAAGTTGAGCACTGCTAATTTAGGCTGGTTCATCCGTAATGCCGATCTCATTATATTATGATTGTGTTTTAAACCGTTTATTTGATAATTCATTCCTATTTGAATCATGGATAGTTTTTTCCTTAAGTCAGTACTCATATATTTGTTGTATGATTTATTGCGGCAGCTGATAACGTCATCGGCAGCCGTCGTTCGCATAATGTCCGTGTGGACTGATTGTGTCCACCTAAGCATTTTTACATACAATGCAACCTATCTTATCTGTCAACTGAACACTGATAACTTGTCCAGTGGCCATAACCGGGTCATGAATCCGCCGTTACATCTCATTCATTGGTGTTAACAGAAGCCGTTTATTATGGCCAACTTGCCCAAAATCAGGACATGAATGACCTCGACAGATGAGTTGAGCAGGTGTGCTACTGTTTGACAGGTGTTCTTCCCTGAAGTCTCACCTTGCATAACCCTTTAGAAGGTGTAAGGCGCACGCACCAGGTGCCGTATCTCTGCGCTATTTATTAACTTGATTGCTGTATTCACCTTTTCTACTCTGGTGTACTTGTTAGCCCATAGCTTAATTGATGATTGGTACTGTGAGGTGATCTTAGGGGAGTGTGTTTGGTGAACGATGGGAGAATAGTTTGGGGGTGATTGCGTTTATGATAGAAATGTGTTGTTAAAATTACCTGGCGAATTATTTGTATTCAAAACTTGGTTTATGTTGAGCTATCATCATTTTTCTGATAAACGTCAGAATTAAAGTAAAAACAAATATTATAAATAAGCCCAGAAGGATAGTACATCTCAATTTATTCATCACGTAGGGCTTTTTAGGTGGGATAATTATGACAGTTCTTACTTCCTTCCAATTTGTTTCAGAAAGTCGTCTACCAATCTATATATTCTAAGCTTGTGTTTGTTGCAATTAAACAATAAGTGTAAGTCAAAATCAGTCTGCAACATTTCATGTATACATGTGTTATTGAGTGCACGCTTACGCTATGGGTAGTTGTGATGAACCAAGCAGATTTTACTGATGTGCTAATGCACTTTGGTTTGGTAGTGCTAGCGGGTTGGCTCTCTGTGAGTGCATGATTGTGTGTATTTGTTTGTACGTGCGTTAATAAATGAATGTGTGTATATCTTTGTTTTCGTGTGTGTTTGGGACTTTGTGTGATTGTGTGTGCGTGCTTGTATTTGCCTTTGTGTGCGTCTGAGTCTCCATGTTTGTGACTGTTAGTTTCGTTGTGTGTGTGCTATGTATGTATCTTTGTGTCATGTCTGTGACCCTCTGTTGATATTTCTCTGTTGAGGTATACGTTAGTGTACGAACGTATTTACCTCGATGGTATCTCTCTATGGAGCATTATCTGGCCCCCAGATAGCGAGTTCTATTTTTGGTAACGTCGCTGGCGTTATCGCAGAGATAAATGTGGTCTATATAACCCCAGTAATGTTCAGAAATAGTGATTTCTTCTCCACTACTTAATCAGACAGTGCATCGGGAGCAAGCTACTATAGCTCGTTTTCCAAGAACCCATGCTTGTAGGAGTCCATATCGACATTTTAGTCTGTATCGGTATTGGATTACCAGTCAAAAACCTCACACGTCTAACTGTTGATTGTGAGCCAGACAAGTGGTGCGTTTGGGTTCCAGGGTATGTGTCGGTTTCGTTGGTGCCGTTCAAACCAAAAGACACCATGAGCCTCGTTGTGGTTGAAATTTTCACTTCGATATGTTGGATGCACTAACTTAAAAAACTTGACTTAGCAAGTGATCTTACTTCAATTTTGAACAATAAATACAACTAGGTTATTGCGTACTTAAATTGCAACAAGTGTATTAACAGGTTCTGAAAATTTCTCTCTTGAAGGGCCACCCCCAACAAGGGATCTTGCTTGACACAAACAACACACCACCACGTCAAAGCGACTGTACTCTTATCTCACTTTTTCTCTGGCGGACTTTTTCTTGACGTTGTATTTATCATGACGACATCTTCGGGTGTGTCCTCCAAAGCGAGCGCCCAAAAAAATCATTTTTTCCCCCTGTCGAGTTACTGAAAGTCCATAGCATTTAAGACAAACGTTCTTCTTAATGTTCAGTGTTATTGTAAGTAATGTGATTGAAAAGTTCCATTTTTAATTGCCTTAAGAAACGGCCTGTTTTTATCTCCTGTGGTACACATCAAGTGCCGTCTTATGTCATAGATGAAGTTTCTGTAGGCGTAATGTTGCCGTATTGTACAACAAGTTAATGAGTTGTGGAATGATGCACGTGTATTGTGGGATTTAAATGGCTGTGTAATCCTAACACAACCCCATAACATCCGAGATCCACGTGTTGCAAGCCGAGTGATGGCGATTCAATGAAACAGCTGATTCGTGTGATAGATAAGTTCGTATAAGAAACACGTCAGCTTGTCCTGCGGCCGATCGGTATATTTACCTGCTGACGTCAGCCATTTCAGTGCTTGGTTTCTGAGGTTTTGTTACGCAATCAAAGAGGAAATTCCCTGGTTCCTTTGTTTTAGCCCCTTCTCCGTCGTCATCTAGTCCATGTGATAACGATGCGATGCAATGAAACAGTGGCTGGATTTCCTCTTGAAAGATCGCTGATGAGCATTCCAGGAACAGGAATGTTCGTGTAGAACGTTCCTGCTCATGATAACACGCTGGAATGCTAAGAAAGAGCCATCATACCGAGCACCCTCCAACTCCAAGACTGACCATTCACCGATACACTCTGGAGGCCAATACCTAGCAGGTGTTCAACAGTCGGTTATGGGTGATTTGGGCCGTAGATTAACAGCTAGGTTCGTAGGCTGGAAATAGGGCAATATTCAGATACGGACAAATAACTTGTATCATTATAAAACATGGAATGTTTGGAAATTTCTTACAGCATCGTAGCCAATGTCTTTCGCGATGACGATAGATGGGAAAGTTTGTGATGAATTGGAAACAGACATGCATTACTAGGATACACATGGCAAGTTGGCTCACTGGTCTTGTATTCCAATGTGGTGGAATGGCTTACTGAGAAACTAACATATCAAGTTGCAACACTATCGTTAGGTTTGCAAACGATGAGCTATTGTTTGGGTGACTTAGTAAAAGATAATTTCCTTTATGTTGTTTAGGTATAGGTTGGTCCCAAGCATAATAATAGACCATATATTGTCCAATCATTTCATTAAGATATCATTATTTCGGTGATGGTTATGACACAATTTTGCCATCATTTACCGTCGTATTAACGCACTATCTCTCTGGATATTTAGTTAGCAGCTCCCGTGGCTGTTCGGTTCGACATTCGTGAATTCGCTGGTTGTATGACCAAAACATAAGACAAGCGATTGCAACAGGAAATATAATGTATTTTCTGTGTGTATATTACTCAACAGTTCCAGAGGCGCTACACGTGAATCTGACGGACACATCGTACTTCCGCTTGAGTTCTGACATCGCGGACTCGCACGTCCAATTGGCCACATTAGGAGTTTACATCCGAAGAACACCAGTAGAAAGCCACATTGACACATTTATTCTCATCTCACAAATCCAACCACCCGGACCCAATGGAATAGCGGATCAGAAAGTGTTAATCTTCGCAAAACAGATTCGTCTTGACAGATCCGACACAGGAAAATGGTATTTATTTCCGCTCACTGATGTGGTACGACAGTGGATATCTTCGCCAGGGTCGAACTATGGCTTGCAGATCGTCTGTCGAGATTCTCAAGGTCATGTCCTTGCACTTGTTGACCCCCGCACGGAAGACGAAGAACCCAAGGTGAGATCGTAATAATGTTAGCAAATTTAATGCATAGTGTTAATTGTTTGTTGTCTCTAGTCACTCAATGAATATAGGGGAACCTTAGGTCAAATGTCAAATCAATCAGTGCACTCACTTCTCTGTCACCCCGATGTCAAAAACCTCAACGAGAAACCGTAAATATACGTGTTTAAAAAGATTTGCTTATTATATTAATTTTCAATATATTATCAAATTAAACGAAAATCTCTCTTGAATTCAACACTCCCATTGTACACTGCATCTGCTACTAAGTTTCCCGACAATCAATTCATCATCAGGTTGTCCATATGCTTCAAATACCATTTGAGCTCAAACATGAGACGAATGTGATTTAACAAATTTGGATTCTATCGTCATCTCTATCTCGCCTGGGAACTGTATCACATTCCCGCCATTACACTCGCCAAGTTCCTCCCCGAATTCATAAGTTTCAGCCCGTTCTTATAAAGAGTAATTAAGTTTGCTAGTTTGGCCACGATTCATTTGACAGTCTGTAGATGTGAGGTGCCTGAAATAATTCACATATGTTCCGTAATGTTAGTCACATTAATGCCACGATGCTGCTGTTACGAATCTAGTGTGGACATTGAATGAGATATAAATTGAATGTCAAGGTCGCTACTCGTTGAGACGAACGTTGTCTGGACGATTTGATTAGGCGCCATTCTGGGTCAGTTCTTGAAATGGGTTTTCACTGTATCAGCCAAAATCTGCTTTGATTCGGACGATCATTATTGTCTTCTCTTACTGCAGAAAGGAAAACCGTTTAGCGTCTAAGATATATTCGCCTTGATCTTAGCTCACCTCGCCTGTGCTCTGTGGTCCCCATGTCACATAAGTTTCTAGCAATTCAAGAGCTGAATCCCTTTGCTTGTACATGAAAAGAGCTAAATATATAATCAGATAGGCTTAGCGAGTCGGAGCGCAACTAGAAGTGTTCGCCAGGTATGGATAAACGTTATAGTAAGTCCGATCGGAAGATATTTAATTGTTATCTTAGAATCATCGAGTTGGTTGCTGGACTGATATGGTTTACTCATGAAATTGTCCCTGAAAAAAGAATCAAAGCTTTATAATAAGAAAACGTAGATCCAATCTAGCAAAAACACAAATTTAACTTTTGAATTGCAAAAATGTTCAAGAGACGAAGTTAATTTGACTTAATTGGTCAAGATGGATTCCCATTAACTGACACTCTTAGCCGAATATCGTTAGTTCGAATCTGCCACGGGCACCAATACCACACGATTTCATTCGCCATCATCGTCAAAACTGATGTGATTGAACTTGATTGTGACTAAGCTTTCCATATTTCTTTTACTTTTTGTTCTGATTAAGATGAAGCGGGATAAACATGTGGTCTGAGTAATGCCGCTGTCTAATATCCTATTTTTGCTGCATAAAGTTTCAAAGAGACTTAGTGATTGGTAAACTGAATTCAGTGGATGATTGAATTGTTCATGTGATTTGATTGAAAGACCAGCAAGAAACCTCTTCTGATTTAGCTGCTAATGTCACGGCTTATATGACGCATCTTGATGATATTGTCTTGTGCTCTTTGGTCCCAGGAAATACATCCTCTGTAGCACCAACAGAAATCCACGCTTGAAGACTGTATGAATTAAAACATTATGTGGCCAGCCACTTTACAAGATCGTTCTCAATGCACAACGTAATAGATCTGAATCCTATAAATGAAAATGTTGGGTTAAGAAATTATTGCTGCTCGATAAGTTGTTGAAGGTGTCATTATATCTCGATCGTGACTAGACATTGCTAAATGATCCTATCAATCGAAGTCAATTTGGAAACTATCACGATAAAGGACGACATTTTTCGATATCGTATGATCGTTTTACGTATATCAGACCTTTGTACATATCTAGTTAAAGAGGCGTGATTTGTCAACGGGCTAAGGGTTCGAAAATCCAATTCATTGCATAATTTAATGTACTTAGAACTACCATAAAATATGCTAAGCATGTGTAATAAACATAACCTTTTTATTCGATCTTAGACAATAGGTAATTCAGACAAAACCCATCGTATCAAATATATTCATAACCCTGTACTCTATTTTGTGAATAGTCTTGACAAACTTGGGTTCGATTGTCCCGTTTATCGTCATGTCTGTCCACTGACAGCTGTTAGTGATCTGCTGTGTTACCTGATCAGCCAATATCGAACGACCAAATTCAGTGCGCTTTTCGTGTCAGAAATGTTTTCGACATTGAAATGTTCCGGTTAACTTGACGTCTGCATGATAAACGTGACCTCTTCCACCGGGAGGAGCTCGTCAGAACAAAGCCGCCGTCGTCCGAGCAGAACTCATAAATAATTCAGTAAGTATTCCAAGAGTACTTTGCTTTTCTACATTACAGGGTTTTTGTTTTATCTAAATAATGCCATCATGTTTTTCTTTTGGTATCATTAGTAAGTTAACTATTTGGAATTAGATGAGTTAGTTTTTTCTCTTGGGATGGGGGACGAGAGAAGATGTGACATGTTGCGACGTATTTGCGTACAAAATAGACTTCAAACAAATAGACTTCTTTTATTGTCTAAAGCAAAATTATTCACATTTCATTGGTTTTGGTTGATGGGCTGGTTAAAGCGTGACGGCGTTTTTCTGTGTGAAGCATGTTTGAAAGAAAAGCCAATTGATTCTTGTCAAACAAATTCAATTAAGACTCTCGTGAATATGGTCTATTAAGTAAACTTAATGGTTCGTACATGAATACTGCTTGATCTGCAAGCTCCAAAATGCATTTTTTGCAAATACACACGGCAATTCGACCTGGTATGCATATTCCGTATATAGGGAGTTCATTGAGAAAGGGAAAAATTTACTTGAAACATAAAAGACAATGGGCTATGATTCATCATTTTAACGCCACAATGACCCAGTTACAGAACAAACTGTTCTCTTTCGAGGCAAGTGACTTTAACTTGCTATGACACGCTGTATAAATTATGTTTAAACACTTGCTAGTTTTAGGTCGGCTTATGTATACGGACGCTACGTGATTTGTTATTATCCCAAGCAAGACATTCAAATGTGGGCCATATTTTTCATATTCGAAATAACATCTCTCATAATTACCCCAGTGAGGTGTGGCTTGTATCATCATGACACCATTCGAAGCTCTTCCCTACATCAAACAAGTGAAATCGACCGCCGTTGTATTTTTTTATTTTTTTTTGCACAGATCCAGGCACCATGGCCCGTGGTATCGTCTGCAGACTAAAGTTCACGGTTACTTTTCTAGACTACATGTGAAAAATTATCAGTGCTTGTAGTAGAAGTTTTTATACCATAAATCTTACATTTTGGGACTATTTCGTAATCAGCATGTCTCGACATGGCTACTGGGACTTAAGGGCTAGATGTACGTTTGTCTGGCACGTGGTCGTCGCGCGTGAATTTTGGCTGGGATGTAGCGTCTTCAAATTTGCGGGTCGTTTCAGCCGCAGGCGCTCGGTTCCCGATGCCAAGCTTCCGAGCGCCGAGCCGTTTCCAAGTGCCGAGCCACTATCCAATTTGTATACGAAACGACGAGCCACAATATATACTAGATATTGGCTCGGCACTTGAGAAGGTCTCGGCGCTCAAAAGCTTGGCATCGGGTTCCGAGTGACACGGCTCTCGTAAGCGGCTCGGCGGAAGTTAGGCATCGGTAACCGAGTGCCTGTGATGTCATCTGACCTAACGGGCAGCATCGATTAAAACGCTATTCCATTGGTGTTATTGTTTGGTACCATGTTCTAAATTCTTATTTTAGACGTGAATGAATATATGTATGTGAAAGATACAACTGTGATGCCTTTAATTAAATTGGTGGTCATCTTTGGCGCTTTCGCAATGTTTATTATAGCAGCTAGTTTTACATATGTATTGGAAAACATCCTGTGACTTGGCTGATCCCATTTACGACATTAACTTGATTGTAGTGCCCTTCACATCTAAACGGAATAAGAGACTGTCCAAAACCGGGCCATGGGAATGTCTTGCAGGTTTTTATTTCGAATTCAACATCACTGCTACAAATTTCTTACATATTCGAACGACCCCACCTTTTTGGCAATATTAATATTGGGTTGGCATTAGACTCTATACTTGCGTTACACTAATGACAATTGAAATGTGTTTTTTTGGTACTCAAGTTAGAATGTAGTAGATCCATACCATTTAGCAAGAGGAATGTTAATTATTAAAAAAACGGAACGCAAAATCTCTTTAATGTCGTTAATTCAATGGTATCATTTATATATATATATATATATATATATATATATATATATATATATATATATATATATATATATACATATATATATATATAAACATATATATATATATATAAATTTTATATATATATGTGTGTGTATATGTGTGTGTGTGCGTTTGTGAGAGTGAGTGTTGTGTATTTGTCATAATGATGACCCTTCACTGACTATTTGATGGAATTGTTGGCACAGCAGGGAGGTGGACTCGTTTGGGCACAGAACTTTCTACGCCTTCATGACTTGATTCAGCCATTAGTTTTATGTTGTTCACCGTAAACGCCATATCTGTTGAACGCATCCCCCTTCACTGCAGCTAACGAGGCCATGAGCCAGGCTTTTAGTATTATCTCATATACCTTGTACGCAACAGATTATTATATCCACTTATGTAGGGAATTGTCACGCTAGCCACTTCTATCAATAATTAAATTCTATATGTGTATCTTGTTCTGCCTGTTTCGCCATGGTAGTGAAATGTGGAAGCTCTGACAGTTAAATAAATATGCAGTATTCCGCGACTTGTGGCATTGTCCTTTTGTCTGATTCGTTTAGTGAAAACTTATGGCTACCCTCCCAATGAAACATTGGAACTTACTTGATCATGAATCCAACTTCTTAAAACTGACACATATGGTTGGGAATAACACGTATAGATAAATTCACTTGTAATGTCACTTGATCCTTGTCCCTTTGATCTCGCAACATTGGTCTTATAGCCTGGATATTCACCCACGTTTATGTTTGTGATTCCAGCGTCCCTATCTTGAGGTGTCTATCCGTCCAAACCGTGCTCCATCCCGAAAAAAGCGCTCATTGAACCTTAACTGTCGGGCCAATGAGATGGAAACCAGATGTTGCCGCTACCCGCTCGTCGTCGATTTCCAGAAGCTTGATTACGACTTCATCATCGTACCAAAGAGTTACAAAGCGTACTACTGTGCGGGAGAGTGTCCATTCGCTTTTATTCCAGGGAGTACGCATGCATTTCTCTACGAACAATCCAAGCCAGAAGGGGCTGGGGGTCCTTGTTGTTCACCGCTACATGTATCACCGCTGTCTCTTATATACTACGATAGTGAAGGGACTCTTAGGTTCGGCCAACTGGAGGGTATGGTGGTAGATCGCTGTAATTGCAATGCCTAAGTTCCGCATTTCCATTTGATCTTCAGATCATCTGTTGTTTTCAAACCTCTACCAGAAATACCGTAGCACCTACTTTTTCCATATGTGAAGTCTTTGTCTAACACACAACGGCTTACTTACTACGGTAATACAAGATGCCATTATTGGTAAATATCGGGAAAAAAACGTCATGTTTTGTGATAACATAATTTGCGTGAGGTGATAATTGTTGAAATCCATACTTTTCTTTGAGTTGATATATAAGGCATTGATTGGCAAGCTGATATGCTAGTATGACGATTGATCTCGTGTACAAATGGATCCAGTAAATTGTGGCTTGTGCGAATCGAACGAATGTGCATTGCGAAAATGTAGGATGGTTTCACACCCAAATAGGTGGTGCCTATGCATAGCAGGTTATTCCTATAGTGACCATGCTACAAAGGGCTTTGTGTAAACCTTTGGTCGCTTTGAGGTATCTATATCATTTGACTTATTGGCATTGCTTGTAAAGTGTTCATGCCCAATTGTAGTGATTTTTCAGTACAAGTTTAACTTGCGTTCTTTATGTTATCTTGTTTCCATCCAAGGTGTTACATTGTAAATGATTTAAAGGTACTGTTTATGCATTTAATACATGAATAACATCTACCTTGTCTGTATATTTCTGTTGCATAAATTGCCCGTGACAACGATGAAATAAGAATACATTCTGATCTGTGTTCATAAAAAGTAGATGGCCATGATTATAAATAAACACAAGAATACTTGTTTTTGTTGATAACAATGTTTCTTAATTCATGTTCATAAATACAAATGTTCACAGTGTTTGTCTATCAGAACAGTTGCATAACTATGAGCGTCACTGTTCTGCATAGTTAAATTTCCACAACTTGATTTGGTGATAATATTGTACGATTGGTTTTTGCTATAACTGCCATATCTGCTGAAAGCGGACTGGTAGTACCGTTCACTGTCCATAGTGGTGCTTCTTGCTAGTCTATTATGTGTATTTTACAAAGCGAGTGACAGACAACTTGCAGCTCAGATTATTTCGTGGTTTGAATCGATGGGTTATTTTGATTGTCACTGTCTGTGCAAACCTTCTTTTGTGATAAATTATTTAGTAAATCATATTTATCTAGCAACTGTGTGTAATCTAATAAATGCTTGATAAGCGAAAGGTGCTTCAGTTTAATTTTGCAATCATTTCCAGTATTACCACGAGATTCAACCAGCATACATAATAAAGGTGCAATGTTAATTTCATTCGTGCGGTAATACTGTGGCTGTCGAGGGTGTGTGTTAACGTATGCTTGAATCAGTGATCAGTGTTTATGTCAAACACATTACGAGCATCATCAGCGTGCTATTCGAAACATTTAAAAACACGCTTATTATGACACCTGTCATGAACCGTTGTTTTAATAATGATAACATCTGAATATTATGTCTACTTTCATGGTTTTTTTATGCTTGAAAGTAGCCTGACAATATTGATGCAGTTTGATTGATCCACTTCTTCATGATCTCCCTTTTAAGGATCGCATCTGTAGTTGCTGTTGTCTGGTTACAAGTGACTGACTATGGTCATCCAACATGGTCTAATAAATGCCTAAAGAACCATCCACGTGTTTGCGTTTTTCGGAATATCCTTATAAATGGATAAGGGATCAGACGGTTTGTTAAGTAGTGTGAACGTCTACTACAATCTCAATATCTTGATCTGGTTGCTTTGTCACACCTGCTAGTAGATATCGAAAATCCCCATGTCACGCGATCAATCCAATCAATTTTAGTGAGACTGAAATTACCTGTAAGTGAACCTCTGTGTCTTAAAGTACTTTCTTACTGTGAACTTCCAGCAGATATGACTGAGCTATTCACTAAGCCTTATAATAGATATTGTTATCTGAAATATAGAGTTACACATCTTAACGGCCAAAAACTTCTTGACTCATAGAATCTCATTCCGTCTCGTGAGCTGATAAGTTTTTCAACGCTTTGAGTATGTTTTGTGATTCGGTGTTGGCGTTTGCACCTCACTTAGAGTATGTCCGTATTCATGAAAAGGCCAAATATTGAAGATAAGCTAATAAAACTACTGCAACAACAAAAATTATAATATGCTTGTTCAACTTCATTTGCGACATTGCTGCCGGGATGAGAGCGAATCAATTGGATTCGCTGCAAATATTCTTTATTATAACTGGTTCTTTCGCTAACAAGGAAAACGCTTGCTGTTGAATAATGCCACTCGGAATTATTTGTAATGACGAAATTAGCGTGGTCGTCATCAATATCATCATTATTATAACACGCTCTTATTATCAACAAAGCCATTGCACTTCCGTTTGTCCTTCCGTCTAATAGTATGCGCATCTCTCTGTTTGTAAACTTCCAATGGCACATTTTGTTATAAGGCAAGCTAGTAATTCAAAATCACACAGGCAACCCGCCCAAGTCAATAAAGCTTGCCAACTAAAATTCAGCATGTAATCGTAATTCTTGCTTTTGCTTAATTGAAACTGTTGTTGTGGACATTTAGATTGGAGTGGTCATCACTAACCTTGACCTCACCTTGAGGTCACTCCTTGTTTGATTTTTAATGGTTATTTATAAATAATGTTGAAAGCAGCTTTTCATTTTTCTCATCACTTTCTTCACAAGCATAACTATCGTTATAACCGTCGTAGTCATCGTCACCATTATCCTCGTCGGCATCTTCAACATCGTCGTTGTCATCATCATGATTAGATAATTGTACCAGCTGATACTATGAAATTGTGTTTTCAGAGACCTTACCTTGAAGTGTCAATCCGCCAACCCCGGCGATCCTCGCGTCGAAAAAGAATGCTTAACCTTAACTGTCACGAGACCCAACTTGAAACCAGGTGCTGCCGCTATCCCCTCGCTATCGACTTCGAGAGTTTGGCCTGGGACTTCATCATAGTCCCCAAAAGCTACGCGGCTTACTACTGTTCCGGAGAATGCCCGTTCGGCTTCCACCAAAAGCACCCTCGCACCATAATGTACCAACATGTAAAACATGATGGTGGACCGTGCTGCTCCCCTGAACGCATGTCTCCCATTTCACTTATTTACTATGACAGTGACTTGACATTGAAGGTTGGAAAACTCAATGGGATGGTGGTAGAGAGATGTAATTGCGCGGGGTAAACCGTGAATCCCCGGATGGTTCAACCATAGCGATTGGTGACTTGCATGTTTGTCACAGGCGATGCGTAACATGGTTGAGTAGGGTGATATATTGCGATAACATCATGTGCTGTGTGTGACTTGCCTTTTACAATAGCCGATATGATTTGACGTGTTCTGTGTGATTAGGGTATCGTTGAACAATCGAAACACTCTCGGAAGAGAATGCCACGTATGTATGCGGTTTAATTGCCAGACATGTGTTTTTTTTCTCTCTGCAAATGTATTGTTTACTTTAAATGACCACGTTGTGTATATGTCAAAGTCTGTTTGTGACGATTGTCAGTAAAGCAGTCAATCTTCTAGAAGTATTGTCATTGCATGTTGACCGTTTATTTAGCGACATGAAATAGTGGTTAGTGTATTTCACATAAGTAAAAGCGCCATTCCCCAATAATCTATCTCTGAAACCCCAGACTTTGCCGACATTCAAAAACACAATCGTTTAGACTCTGTCTCACAATACTGACCATAACCTTCGGCAGGAAATTCACTGAACAGCAGTCAAAATGAGCCGTTATCAGGACATTTCAAATTTACTACCTCAAAGACTTACCTCCTCAGAAAGATCTGACCTCAGTATTGCATTTAAACAGCAAATATCACTTACCTCAGCTTGATAATTAATTATCGTTCAATGGCAATCTTCGGTGGTTAATGGTTTTTTTTATATTATTATTTTTGACGATGCAAACAGATGCGAATCAATGTTTGCTGGATTCTGCAAGCGTAAATTATCAAGAGTTCAATACTTTTGCTTCAATATTTCCTTTTTAGCATGCAGTTAACCACAACGTAAGAGCTAGATATGCTCGCAAAATGCTAATGTATTGCTGTGATTTCCAGGACAGTGCTTCTGTTATTATATTGAATTACTTATCTGTGAAGCTATGCACATATATCAGGCGTGTATGCTCCTTTTCAACAAATAAAACATTACCGTTTAACATGAATTGTGAGACACGATTACCACTGCATATTGGTTGGCGAGTACTTTTTACATAGCCGTACCTAATGGACCTTGTAATAATGATAAATCTTAAGATCGGAATTAAAATACTGATTTTCGCATTGCATGATTTCAATGCCACATACGCATTCTATAAAAAGCGGCATTATGGTTTGACAGGATATACAAACATGATCATTTGTTAATGTTAACTTTAAGCTGTAGAGGGCATGTATTGCAACATATTTGATACAATATTATGATAATTCCACAGTTTCATCTTTAATGTACTTACTGTTTGATTCACTTAGACAATGGAAATCCCTGTGTAGCTTGAACGGAAATGCGACCTCGCCTCCATCCCTCGTCCTTACCTCTATGGCGCCATGTTAAACTGCGTGCGACTTCCTGTGAACTTAATTCTGAATGTAATAAAACATATTAGACGGAACCAACAATCTATTATTTTCTTTTATGAACTCTATTTTCAGTATTGATATATACAGGAATCTTGCTAACATATTTATTGCTATATACCTTGATATTCATAAGCAAAGCATGACTGCTTGTGGGGCAGCGGTTTCGCAGTCAGTATGCTGATTCAGTTGAAAATTCGCCAACGAAGCCTGATACATTTGAATAACTGGATGTCTGCTGGTTTCAAATTTTTAATGAAATATTATCAGCTTAGTTCGTTGCAACATCCAGCACCAAGCATAGTGTAGTGGTGCCGTGCAGTCAATAGCACCTCTGATCAAGTCATTGCTTTCTCTTTTTTCGATATGGCCGACAATGGTAGAGTGCACGTTTACCCCACTCTTACCCTTTCTATTAACTATAGGCAAATATTCTCTACCTTCAGAAATGTCTACAATAAGGTGACATCTTGTATAAAGTACAACCCTGCAGAAAAATTCGTGTTACAATAATTTAGTTACAAACAGCTAGGATCCGCCGAAATGTGTACCGGTACACCTCGATGACGTCATAGCCAGACAATGGTAGCGCACAGCGGTCAAGGACTTTGTCTGAGAAATAGTATCCCGGTATCCCACATATATACGAATGTCATAACTTACCATGACGTCATTGTTCCTCCTTACTATAGATAAATTCGCCACATGCTCAGAGACATAGTGCCCCTCACATTCATACTCACTAACCCCCCGCCCCACCACCCCCCCCCCCCCCCCCACCACCTGCATTGAATTATGGGTGAACGATAATGGGCGGGAATGCTGCCCCTTTCTCAACGTTAACACACACTTGACGAAGATCCGTTTACAGATAAATATAAAACTGAGTTATGGGTCGCAGACATCGTTACGCAACAGTACAGAAGGAGTGCTATGTAAACAGCTGCAGTAAGCAAGCCGCTCATTTATCATGGCAACTGCCGTGTCAGTTTTGCCGGGGAGTTATGCGAATGGAGGCCAGTACTGTAGTACTCAGTGTGCCTGCTGATTGTCGGACTTATTCTCTTATTTCGTCGCCCTTTCCAAGAGAAAACAATGGATGGTTATCAGTATGGAACAGCGTGTGTGTGATCTCTCCAGGATAACTGTAGCGGCGAGAACTAAGAGGACCCTTGTTACACAGGATTTAGTATTGAACTGACGTTCGCACTGTTCCTAAAAAAAACATGTGCATCGTCACATAATCATTAGAGACGCACATATTATTACAAAAGCAGACCCGAGAAATAACGAATGCATAGCTGAGCCGAGTAATTGGCACCGTTTTATGGAAAACGCTCTTAGAAAATATTCGATCGTAGCGTAATAACATGGCAATGTAAGGCTGGTTTTAGCCCTCCTCGGGACGTTTCTAATTTAAACGAATTACCAATAACCAAAGACGAAAAAGGAGTTTTTTCTTCAACATTGAACATACGCATTAACCATTTGCTTATCTGCAAAGATCTTGTGAGCTTAATTTGAAGCTTGGCTTAGTAGTAATCGAGGATCATTAGGTATTTAAACAACAGTATTGTATCGGTATATCAAACCGAAATATTTCATTCTGCAAAGTCAACCGGAAATATGTGTGCCTTATTTGAATATCAGCAGGTGAAGTAACTCAACGATGAAATAACATACTGCAGGTCAATGCAGGGTATTTTGTGTCTGCATTCCCTTCCCACATTGAAATGATTCGCTTTCGCTTTTGTCAGTTATGTGGCCCCGAGTTTACCTCTTAGCCAGTTTCAGATAGCCAACCAGAACCGTACCTTGGTTGCAAGATCACCTGTTATTGGTCCGAAAAGGGATTCGCAAGAATTTTCCCTACATTTGCATATGCTGTCCATCGTGATCTCATTCGCTCAGTCCATCCTTCTCGGCCCAGCCTAGCTTATGTAAACAGTGTGATACGAATATAGCGCAGTTGGGTTGAGTAGCGTCTTGCCTGAGGCCACTTTGCAAATAATAAACTGTGTCACCTCACATATTGCTAGTTGCATATAATATCGAGTGAAATTGTCTGAACGAGAAGCTCGATATTTTTAGCTTTGTACATGGTCCAAGTCGTAGCCTTTGCTTTAGCATAAATTGTGACCAGGCATGCGATATCCGCCACCAGGATCCACGTGTGTTCACGTGGACGACGTGTGCATTTCCATCCCTGACGGACTTGGCACTTCTCTAAATCCTATTTTATTGCGTGAAATAAACAACAGTCCCTCGCGAGCTATTAACCGACGCACGGCTTCCCTTCAAACGTTTTTTTATATTTGTGTCCGATCGTGCGCTGGAGATTCAACGGCACGCGTAAAAATGATGTTACGACGAAACGTGAGTGATGAATTTGCAGCAATTCATTATTTTTTGTAACAGTTATCAATGCAGTAACTTGTTATTAGCGTTTTTTTGGACAATACGTCGATAGATATTTCTAGTTAGAGGGTGGTGTGAGGGTGGGGGGGTGTATTAAAAAGCTGGCAATAGAAGCTCTTGCGTACTGTTGTGTCTCCATTGTTTCCACTATCCTGCGGTTTGTAAATATTTTTTCAATCGACAGTGTCAACCGATACAGTGATAGGAAATAGCGTGATAGAATAATAGTTTCTATGCAATACGTGGTTGCAGTTGTTCGAGAACATCTATATTGCATTATCGCGCATACAATAGCGATACATGTTTCGGGGTAAGGAAATGCCCGTGTTGCTACCGGATGACACAAAACAGTCAATTCATTGCAAACGAATATCAGCCGATATATGCGTCGGTGAAAAGGGTATGAGTTCTGTCAAACTGTGGCATTTGTTAACAGCAAATACGTAACATCTGTGCCAAATTCTTATCTATGAAAGTCATCGATGCTAAATTTCTGCGTTATAATTTCCATCATTTGATTAGATAAAATTTCCTAGTGGCGTATCGCTAACAGCAACATTTTCAGAATATTTCCCTCTGATGGAGATTCTATCGATGACGTAATACATGAGTTCTTTTTACAGTTTATTTCGTTTTCTATGGCAACGCTTGTCTTAAAATCTGGCCCATGGTTGACCTGAACGGGTGTTTCGTACCAGTGAAGAAGACCCCACACGTTGTTCTGAACATAAATTCCAGCCACTTTTTCGACAGTCATCATAACGTTGCAAAACCAGACGGCAATAAGTTACGCACGTTTAAACCGAAGACAGGTTTCAGGCTTAAGCCAGCTAGTCTCAACCCTTTACTTCAACCCCGCAACCAGCAACAAGCGTTAACAATTTGATCAAAAATACAACATTGCAGATGTAAGATACCACATCCTGCCGAATTGCTGCCTGTATCGCGGGACATCAAGACAAACATACAAACTGACAAACGCCACTGACCAAGATATCTTTGCGAAAGCAATTTGCCAAGTTGAAATTGAACGTTGCAGATTTGAGATACCTCATCCTGCCGAACTCGACAAGTTTTGAGAGGCTGATCTTGTTTTCCTCTGTCGGTTGATTGGTGATATGTTATCGTAAAGAATAAAGCTATCCTCGCTGTTTGAACTAAGACTGACCTCATAACTCAAACACATCTGTCTCAACACACTTTTGAATGAGCTAACGTCCCTGGAGGTAAGTTCCGTATGCTTATCTGATCAAGAGGACAAATATGAACCCGCAGCTCTGTTACAGCGCTGAGCAAAGTACGATCGTCCGCATCTTGGCTTAACACAAAAAAAAACCATTTGGATTGTTTCGACAGTGGGGATGCTGTTGCGCGTTTGATGTTAGACAACGCCTACAGTAGGGCTTATAACTCGAAACAACCAATATTTCACTAGACACTTGCCAGAATTTCAATGGCCCAGTTTAAGTGACAGTATAACTTCGTTCACCATACGCTCCCTTCGTTTAAACAGTTAGAACCTGGGTCACCACAGACTCATGTCCGGAGTTTTATTCAACTTGAGATGTAATGCTTGATGCTCGAGGGATGCTGCCTGGTTGGTGTATAAAACTTGATATATAAACTAGTCAATGTGGAAACTGCTGGGGTGATATATGACGCACTTGATGCGCGTGCTCACCAGAATATCTACAATGTAATGACACGTGGAGAGAATCGTGCTCGTGTATGGCGAGGTTCTCGTGAATATAGTTGTTTGAATGCTAGCCGCACAAAAGCGCATCAGCAACGTCGTCGTTGTCCTCATCATCATTATAAATGTTATCGTCATCATACTCGTCATCACCATATTCATCTTCATCACCATCGTCATCACATTTAAGAATCACACTGTTAACAACATCATTTTTCTTCTGTTTTCAACATAGCTATCACTGGGTGTCTGCTGGCATCAACATCGCCTCTGCATAAGTATTTCAAACCCATTGCATTGGCAACCTTGTAGAATTATCCCCAAACAAATTTACCACAAAGTGTATTTCATTTCTGTTTCGAAAATACCATATCAAACATATAACACTGAAAGTGTATAATATACAAACCAAGAGATCGTACAGTATACTTCTAAGGTGATAAATCAGTGCTACGACGACGATATGTATATGTGTCTCATCATGTATGTAACAATGCATACCAGGCACTTCTATTTAAATGACGCATAGTTTGAAAAATAAATAATTCAAAATCTTTCCGAAATGATGTGGAAACCGATGAGGCAAAAATATTCAAGTTCCTGGAGTATTTCATTGCGGTATGTCGTAGGCGTGTGAATGTCCTCACTTTCCATTGTGATCTTCCCGTTGGTAGAACAGTTTTGTAGTACTAGCAAACTGATCCAGTACGTTGTTAGGTCATGAATTGCGTCACTGCACCGATATTTTACCACAGTGCCATTTCCGAAAAAGCAAATAACGTAATGCTACTCGGTTATTCAGGGTAACTCGTAGCTTTCATTCTGTAGGGTAGATTAGGTGGTGAATATCATAGCATGGTTGACGTAACATAGGGTCGATCCCACGTGATTTTATTATCTATCATGAGTATTCTCATGATATTGTCACAAATCAAGATAGTATAATCATAGCGTGATGGAGTAATCATAGCGTTTTGTTTACTTATCGTATTAATACCCATGAGCTGACTCGATCGTTGTAGATATGTTGAGAATGTTTCACAATTGGACTATATAAGGAGGGTCACCGCTAGGGTAGTGAGTTCCTACGAAGTTCCAACAGAGTTCTGAGTGGAGTTCTTTCATAAGTCGTCATTATTTCCAAGGTATACAAGGTACGAACCACTCTCCATGGCAGACATGTTTGACGCAATGCTAACATAACATCTCTGCAATAGTTCACGGAGCGCATGCGATTTGACCCGGTTGTAACCTCTGACCAGGCGATAACAAGCAGCGCGCGTCAAACATAAACAAACAAGAATGGTCAACATGAATGGAGCTTATCGGGGAAGCTCGGAAGTAAGCTGTGTTTACTGTCCACAAAGGCCGCATTTTGATGTCTTTGATTATGAACTTTCTTTACTTTATACGCTGCAGTTATTTCGGTTATATAACCAAGGCCCTGCAGTCACAAGTATTAAATTTGGGCAAATCTTATTGTAACATTAGCAGTCCAAGTTTTTTTGGTTGTGTGTCTTTTTATTTTTTCCATAAAACATGTGAACAAGTTGGCAGTATCGTTAAATCTGTCAGCTGGATTTATGTGCATTGTGGAGACGCAGATTGTTGTTCGGATTATTTTTTAATCAAACTTAGCTAATCTTGGAACCTGTGCCTAATGGCGAGCGTAGAAGCTGAGGATCAAGTGGTAACATCGGAATACACCGGCGAGTATATTCGACAGTGAAGGATATACACAGCTTTGACAGAAGCAGTTCCGGGGACATTTTCTGCGTTCATCTTCGATCAAGCCTTTATATCACAATTGCGTACATTGGGGTAGCCCACGTTTGAGGTGTTGAAAGGAAATATTGGTGCAGAAATAGTGCTACTGCGCACTGAACATTTCTGGAACGTTCTCGAATTTTCGTTCATACGTTGTACCATAGTTGTGTAAATTCGAGTATCGAATGTCTGCAGAGTGATAAAGGATACCATTGCTGACTGCTAGATATTTCTAGAAGATTCAAGATCGTCGGTGTTGATTTTTTTGGATTGAAAATATTGCTTGAGAGCTGCTAAGCATGAGCGACATGGATAAGCTGATTAAACAAGCAGCGTAACAGGGTATATCGCTAAATGAAATGTTGGACGACTTGATCAGAGAACAGCGAGAAATTCGATGCATTAACAGACTTGTTAATCAAGGAACAATTTATAAATGCTGTTGCCCTAGATCTGGCTGAGTATCTGGGTGAAGAGCTCCAACCAACCTCGCTGAGTTGGACAAAATGGCTGATCAGCATTTGATTGCTCACAACAAACGCCTGATCAAAAGAACTTCGAATAGCAGACCTCAAAACAAGACCATCGGAACAAGTTCCTTCAAGTAATACGAATAAAAAATATATATATATATATATATATATATATATATATATATATTTTATATTTATATATGTGTATATTTATATATATATGTATATATATATGTATATATATATGTATATATATGTATGTAATATATATATATGTATATATATATATTTATTTATTTATATTTCTATATATATATGTATATTTATATATAGATATATATGTTATATATATAATATATATGTATATATATGTATATATGTATACTTACATATATGTGTATATATATATATGTAATATATATGATATCTCTATATATATATATATATATATATATATCTCTATATATATCTATATATATATATCTCTATCTATATATGTATATATATATATATCCCTCCATATATATATATATATATATACGTATATAAAACACACACACACTTATAGGTTTGGCCTACTTAGAGTTGGCACATGCGCCAACGGCATGTCTTCCAACGACAAGCCTGGACGACCAGCAATACGGTACCAACAATATACCACAAACAATATTATCTCTAAAAAAATATATATGAATATATATATATATGTATATATACATGTATTTATATGCATATATTTATTTTTATATTTATATATATGTGTATATGTATATTTATATATATATATGTATGTATATATGTATATATATGTATGTATATAAATATGTATATATATATATATATATATATATTATTTATATATATCTATGTATATATGTCTATTTATATATATATGTATCTCTATCTATGTGATCTCTAGAGAGTATGTGTATCATATCTCTATATATCTGTATCTCTAGAGATCTATAGAGATATCTGAGATCTCTCTCTCTCTCTGTGTCTCTCTCTTCCTCTCTCTCTCTCTCTCTAGGGGGAGATAGGATAGATAGAGAGAGAGATAGAGAGAATATATATCTCTCTATATATATATATAGGGAGGAGAGATCTCTCTCTCTCTATCTAGAGATAGAGATCTCTCTCTCTCTCTCTTTCCCTATATCTCTCTCTCTCATATATATATATATATCTCTCTATATATATATATATACGTATATAAACACACACACTTATAAATATCACATATATATGCTATTTATAGATAGCTGCTCGGCGCTCGGAAGCTTGGCATCGGAAACCGTGTGTATACATATATATATATATATATATATATATATATATATATATATATATATATATATATATATATATATATATATATATATATATATATATATATATGTGCGTTTATGCGTGTTTGCGTATATATACCCGCTTTGATTGCACCGGGACATCCAGTGCACACTGTCGCTGAGACATAAAGACAGTATATACACGGACCGATAATAGCTGGTAACGCGCACTATCATAAGATCACATGCTGCTGCCGCTTAGATGTTTTGACATGACCCCTAAACCAAGTCAATACACCGCGAAAGCGATGAATGCTGCCGCTGATTGATTACGTATGGTTTGGCCTGTTTTGACATGACCCCCTACCCAAGTCAATGCAAACCCAGCCAAGGCCTTTGGTCGATTACGTAAGATTTGGCCTACTTAAACACGAACTGCTGTTAGCCTGCCGCTAAGCTGCTGCAGCAGAAAACCTTGAAACTAATCGTCCTTTTTGCTGTTTTTTGTTACTGTGAATGCTAAAAATACTGTTACAATCATTATCACGAGGCCAAGTTCTAAATACTGACAAAATTTCATGTCCGTAAATACAGCCGTTTCAGAGATATCAGCGAGGAGAGAAGTCGTAGCAAAAATCGCGATAGGTACCCTAAAATACATGTCATTATACAAAGTACAAAAGGTGAAAATAAGTATTTTTTTCGCCTATTCCATGGTACGATAATTGCTTGTTACCACCATATAATTCATATGTTCGTAACCGCAGTAGTTATGGAGGAGATAGTTACAGAAAATGGGGGAAAAAATCGACGAAAAATCAATCCCATAAGCCTCCAACACTGCGCATGCGCGTCAAATTGGATCGCCAGCTGTGTCTCAACTTGATCTATCATTCCCCAAAATTTCATGTTGATATGTTTAACCGTTCCGGAGAAGAGCCCGAAAAACCTTGACTGGAGAAAAAAAAAAAAAAAAAAAAAAAAAAAAAAAAAAAAAATACTGGCTAAACCAATATGTCTTCCAACTATCGTTGGAAGACATAATAAAGATATGAATAGAAAGGGTCTTCGAAGGTGCTTCAAGTGTGAGAAGTTTGGTCATATTGCTCCACCTGACGGGATGAGAAATGACCAGTGATGTTTCAAGTGAGACAGATGGTCATGAGGCTAGGCATTGTCCGTAACCTTTGATGAGGTCAGCCGTAGCCTTAACAAGTCAGTCGCAAAATCAGAGTGAGCATATAGCGGCAGGCTAGGAGATTGTTTCATCAAAGGAGACAATAAATATGGCAACACCTGAAGAGATCGACTCCTTCATCAAATGTAGCGTACACGTGGTTATCTAAAACAGCGAGTGAGTTGGCTTGGTTCTCGCGCTCACTCCTCTCATCGCCATAAGAATTACACCGATGAATATGTGATTCGTAATATTACACATAAAAACATTATACATGAAAGTTACTGTAATTAAAAAAAATACATAGCATACCACAATTAAAACAAATAATCTACTAAGAATCAACATTCAAACTAATACCGCCTCGACGTCAACGGGGTATGGCAAGCAGGTTGGTACAAACCGGCGGCCGCTACACCACACTCCGCCTTACAAAGGGGTTTGGCCCAAACAACAAACGAAGATACACACACATAGTTCCCTGAAAAGAGAAAAACCCCATACAACATAACACTTAATCAGTGGAGCTGCTCTGGGTGGCCCTGGTCCTACGGCACGTCACTGAAGGGTTAGGGGTTCCATGTGGTAGGGTCGCTCGCTCCTCTTCTACGCAGTCATAAAAGTGAATATGGTGAATGTTCTGCAGTCATCGACATGAAAATATATAATAATAAACTACATTTTGGTTTCAGCCTACAAATAGGCTCAGCCAACCAATAAACGTAAACTCTAAACTTGGGCTAAACCAACCTTCACTTGAAACAAAATTTCACACACTAACCAAGCATTTCAGTTGGCCCAAAACAAGGAACATACATACACACATTCACACACAATACAAATATATAATATGAATAGGTTCACCCAGTATATCGACAAATCACTAGTCCCATCCAAATATATTTGGTGCTTTGACCGTTCTCCTCACTAAGACTGCATTGTTTGCGGTCAGTGCAGGGCCTAGTGAATGCCTCCGCATTATTATGGACTCTCCCTGCTCGGTGCTGAATATCTGTATCGCAGGTCCTTAGGATTTCTAGCCATCTTGCAATTCGGATTCCAGGCTTCTTGAAACCCATAACCCAACGCAACGCACCATGGTCTGTCCGTAACAACCTTCCTACCATACACAAAGTGATGAAAGTGTATAAGGGAGGCTATAATGGCAAGAATCTTCATCCGAGTAAACCAGTAATTTCTCTTCTGTTCGCTGAAGGCTTTAATGTAATACCCGATTACCCTTTCTATTTCATCTCTGAGTATAGTATGGATGTCCATCTACATGGCAAGCGAGTAACATTTCACCAAGGGGTTGGACAACAATAGTCTTCCTCAACGAGACACGATATATGTACTCAGACTCTCTGAAACCTAGTGTTGCGCAACATCTTAAGTTAAGACGCCATTTCTTCTAAGTAAATCCATCCCCAAAATTCCAGAGGCATCTACCCAGAGTTTTATGGGTACCTGTCCTACGAGCCCTCCCCACAATAAATGCCTCATACTCTAAAGCAGATTTGAGAGCGTCACCTATGCTGCTAGGCTTAGCCTGGAACACAAATAGTTCCATATCTGGATCATTGAGAGATTCCATGAAGCAGTCTTGTTCCAATGCTTCCCCTGACGTCACTAGCAGCCGAGGGATGAGCCAATTGGACCAGCCTCTTTATATCTTGCACAAGTTCGTTGAGCGGTTCTGACCTACGCCTGATCATGCCTTTCACTTGAGCTCTGTAAACCTCCGACTGATTGTCAGGCTCAAACCTAGCCGTTAGTGTACGAGTTAGAACAGCCTAATTCTACATCCATATCACACAGTATACTCTGAGCTGCCCCACTAAGACTGGTTGCCAACTCTTAGGCACTACTTATCTCATTCCAATCATTCATTCAGGTAAACCCTGAAGCTGGATTTACCAGGTAGGGGGACGTTTGTGATTTATCTTATTAACAAGGTTGTACATAGGAGCTCGTAGCTGGACATTTGGAACTGAATCACTTGGGGCTGGTAAAGTAAGCTTTCTGTTTCTCTTTCGCCAATAAGACCAGGACAGTTGAACCCCTTATCTGCTCTACCTGAGGCATTAACTACCGGTGGCAAGTCCCATGGAGTAAGCGGCGCTTGTGGTCGAGAATGGGTGGACTGTTGTTCTACCCTGGCTTCACTCTGACCTGGAACTCTTTGCGGTGCAGGGGCTGGACAACTACCATCAAAAGAACAATGAGGGTACATGCTATTATTTTGCCCATTTCCCCAATAAACACTATGAAAACCCACACCAGGTTGGTATGGCATTGGTCCCCGCATCCCCCAAGGCATCGCCTGCTGAACCGGCCATGCAAAGGGGAAAGACTGATGAGGATACATAAGCTGAGGGTTAGGGAACCCACTGTTTGGCGTATGGTAGGGACTATGAGGGGAACCTTGCGGGTGCGGTGTTGGGTATGGAGGCCTATAAATCTCCTGAGGTGCCCTGGGTTGGGAAACAACATTTTCTCGCTCAGGTGTACCGGACATAGCAGGGGCAAATGTCGGTCTGACACCATTCAACTAACCGACGTAGGAATAGATTCTTGAGTTGAGGCGTCAACTCCAACAGCTGCAGCTGCTAGAAGATACATCCCCAAAGGTCTCCAAGGTAGCTCTGCTGTAACTTCTGGTGCATTTTGATAAGCCACATCAACAGTATGTGATATTCTACCGTTATCATCGCTCATGAGAATTTGAACCTCTTAAAAGCTCAGCAGAATCCCATCGCTGTCACCAATTTTGTAGCGGCAGGTAATTATCTAAAACAGCGAGTGAGTAGACCTTTGTTCTCTAGCTCATTCCTCTCATCGCGATAACAATAACACCGATGAATATAAAAATAATAGGTTTATTTACAAACTGGTCAACTCAGTTTATCAATACCGTTCACACATCACTAAAATAAGTCCCACTCAATGGAACTTACCAGACACGTCTCGCCAGAAGTCACATCAATCAGACTTCCAAAATGAGATAAAGCGTCTGTATGCGGGAATTCATCACAACAACTGCCGTTTGTTGTTGTTGTTACTATTTCAAGGTCAAGCAGTTCGGCAACTAGAGGTCACGTTTGGCAACTAGCGGCCACGTTTGGCGGCAAGAACCCCGTTATATATATAGATGGTCACGTTACTAAAACATACATACAAAACTCGTAATACTATACATAAAAACATGATACTTACATGAAAGTTGTTGCAATTAAAAAAAATACATTGCATACCACAAATAAGACAAATAATCTAATAAGAAACAACAACTTAAACCCGCTATGGCACGAAGAATGTGCGGCAATTACAAGAGCTCAATCACGAAATGCAAGCTTGGCCAAACTGTGGGACAGAGCGGATCCGACTGTGAGTGGACACCAGACTGTGTTTATATGGAGAAACAAGGTGTCTTGTATCGCGTTTACCGACATTCAATGACAAATGTTGGCAAACTCAAGTGGTTGTTCCGACACACCGACAATTAATGGAAATAGCTCACGATTCAATAACGGGAGGGCATCAAGAAAACCGCTGACAAGATCGCCACTAATTTTCACCAGCCTGGAATGAATGATGACGTAACCAGGTTTTGTAGGTCATGTGATGTTTGTCAGCGCCCCATACACAAAGATAACTTACCAAAAGCGCCACTGGAAAAGATGCCCTTAGTTGACATTCCATTGAAGAGGGTAGCCATTGATCTCGTAGGCGATATTCGTCCTCTATTGTTTTATATTGACGCTCGTGGATCATGGCAGCCACTGAAGAACATCGACACGGATGACGTCATTGGCAATTAGCTGAGAGCAATTCAGCAGCAGCACAGCAAACAGATTGTTGATGACCATTCTGATATTTACCCAGATTTGCCAGGTGCTACATCACTTCTTGTGCACTAAGTTGTCCTCATGACGGACTATCCTGTTGTACCGTAACCTTACTTGGTACCTCACAGCATGAGAGAAACCCTGACACGGGAGATAATGATGGGTATGGGGTGAAAAGGCAGTTATCGCCATCATATGCCTCTCCTGTTGTGATTGTGAAGAAACAAGATACAGAGTTTGTATAGACTTTCCGAAATTGAATCAAAATTAACACTGTTTGATCCCGAGCCTATGGTTTTTCCGAAAGATTTATTCTCAAAGCTTCACAAAAGTAGGAACTTTTCCTAGCTCGATCTCGCGAAAGGATATTGGTAAATTACGATGGTATCGGACGGAAGACATGCTCAAATCTGCAATTGTAACTCTTGATGGACGTTATGATGAATGCAGGAGCCACTTTTGTGTGATGTACGAGGTAGTCATTTCTAAGCGAACAGTTAACATCAAAACTTTACAACAACTTTCACAGTTGAGTGCCCGAAGTAAACACGATACCGTGATGTTATGTTTACAATTTGTGACAGAATATAGCATGTGCTCGATGACATTTGTGGAAGCACGAAGCTAAATGGCTTCCACGTATTTTGATCCTTTTTAAAAAAGTCACTTTTTGTTTCTTTTACCTAGAGCGAGATAGTGTCTTACCACTACGATATCTGGTGAGGGCCAGAGCTGTATCCTTACTATATCATATTTTGCTTGAGCTAGAGAGAGATCATCTGTTAGTACTAAGATGGTGAATTTGTGACTATGCCCGGAGAAAGATGCAGTTCGATTGGTGGATGTTTATCGGACGCTAGGTCAAACGTTAGGATGCAATTATAACGAAGTCAGATAATGTAAATGTATGGTTTAACGGGACGCCAGCGCGAACCATAAGGTGCCTATACCAAGATGGGGTAAAATCAACTCCTAGATGATTTTGCTAGAATGTGAAATTTAGCTTTAATGAGTGATAAATGATATATAGATTTAATAACACTCCTTTATATATTCGATTGAAATATAGCAAATTCATAAATGCACTAATGGTAGCATTAAGACGGTAACGCAAAAAATAACCTTGGTTAGTTTTTGTTGTGAAACTGGCATTAAAATGCATTTGATTGGTTAGAGCTCACCATTATGTTGATAGTATCACTCGCTCCGAAACTAGCTGGTTATCACCTCACAATACAATTGACAAATATCATGGTATACCTTTATATAATAACCATGGTCTCTCTGGTAATGAGAAATTAATGACATGCAATTATTGGAATTTATGTCACATTCAACAAAGGGATGGTATTGAAAAAGTAGGAGATGAAGGTGATTGTGATGCTGGAGAACCCACCTGAAATTCCAACCACAACTAATTAAAGCCACTGCCCTAAAACGGATTGCTAACCCGAATATGAAATGAAAGTCCACCGCGTGAAGGAAGCGCTGCATTTTCCTCAGGTTGATATGGACCCCACACAAAGCATGCAAGAAACGTGGATGAAGGATTTGTGCATATCATTAAGTGAGCTATGTGTAATGTGCATACTCTATACGCAGCATCGATATGGCTGCTGTTTGTGTTTATTGTAAAATGAATGATATCAAAATATATTATTGATGCAATACACATCTCCTACATTTAATATAATGAACATCATTTTGAGACTGGGTAAATGTGGAGGCCCACTTGGCTTAGAATCACATAGCTCGAATCGTAAGTACCGGATGTACGAGTTCACAGACTATATAGAATGTCTTCATTTTGGAGTGATTTCAATGATTACAAATATCAAGATTCACGATTTTGCGTTCATTATCAGAGCGATGAGATAAGATAGATGCCATCATTGTGTAATCGGTGCGAGAGAAATGCCATCTGTTGAGGATGAAACAACTGTATAAGAAGAAGCCACGGGTCACTGTCCCAGAACTACATACGCCTATCAGCAAACATGCGGCTCTATTTAGTGGCACTCTTGGCTCTGGGAACCGGTGTTTGGTGAGTCGCGCTTGTTTTTAATGACACAAAACCGGTAATATTGTAAAGTGGGGAAATCGTTTGCATATGAACGAAACTGCCCCCATAATGCATACCATGTTGCGTCTTCTCCTCGATAATACAAATAGTTGTTTGACATTAAAACTGTTGAGCAAATTGTACAATTTGGTGATGCTTTCAAGTCACATGGTGCTTTATTATATTTGCCGAGGTAAAGGAGAGCATTATGATCGGTACGAAGAGCGACATGGGGGGCGACATGTATTTATATATGTATCTTGACGTTGGATGTGTGAGCAGGGCTGGTGAGAGATGTTGTCCAAACACTGGGTGTTTCTCGGACAATTATCCCTTCGACCATTTGCCTCTCCCTCGATGCGAAAACGATGTCAATCCCGAGTTCTTCGTTTTCACCCGAAGCAACCGCAACAGCGCTCAATTGATGACACGCAATAGCATCCCGTAATTACACAATACACGGAATCTTATCATATATATATATATATATATATATATATATATATATATATATATATATATATATATATATATATATATATATATATATATATATATATATATATATATATATATATATGTATATATTTATATATATCTCTAAATGATAAGATTCCTTCGGGAATGTGTTAAGTATACAAATTGGGTTTATTATAGGATTGTTGGGTCCCTTATACGAGTGATTGGGCAATGACTTTGTGTTTCTTACTATGGATATGATTTGCTAAATATTGATACATTTCTTCGCACTAACAGAGGCGTCTTTTCTACATCCCGTAAGACTTTCTTCCTCATCCATGGATATCAGAACGACAAAGATACCAGCTGGCTGGCCAGGATGAAAAATGTCCTTCTTGACCAAGTAATTGTACAATATAATGATAATATTAACAGTTATTTGGAGTGAAGAAAAATTCTAAGCAACATGAAACGAAGAGGGTATAATACAAACAGATTGAATCGGCTGTTCATGAGCATTCGCAATCTGTCATCGTGCCATTTTAATTCAATTTACTACTAATAAGTAGAATTTTTACCCTTCCTTTTTTTGCCACCATAAAACATATGCCTATACTTTTCTTACAACTGACACCAACAATAATTGATTTTCTGACGTATGATTCAGGGAAACTACAACGTCGTCTACGTTGCCTGGGGAAATGGAGCGTCTACCCTATATTATCCCCAAGCTGCCTCAAACACAAGAGTTGTGGGTGCAGAGACTGCTGCAGTCACCCAGAACCTGTTGAACAGGGGCATGTCCAGAAGCAACTTGGTGTGCATTGGGCACAGTCTGGGCGGACATACTTGCGGTCACGCCGGTGAAAGGACCAAGTTCGGCAGGATTAGCGGTAATAAGCCAATTCACTTAATCGTAGTAATAATCATAGGAATAAATATAAATAAAAGTCGATTTTGGCATTGAAGTCGCATTAAGACTTCCTGATAATATTTGCAGTAGACATGTTATGATTTGGGAGATTTATTCATATAAGATATTTGAAGATATGAAAATGGACGCTTGGGCCATATAACATCTTTGCCTTGCCTTTGTAATAAAAAATATAGACCCCCACGAAAAAAAAAAAATAACCCGCGTTCTGTGGTTCATTTCAAAACCTATAACCTGACCTGTGTTGGCATCCATCAGGATTGGACCCAGCTGGACCCCTCTTTGAGAGCTACCCTACAGAAGCTCGTCTTAATCCCGGAGATGCTAATTTTGTCGACGTCATCCACAGTATGGGCAAAGAAGGTTTCATCTTGGACTTCGGTACCCTGGCTCCTCTTGGTCACGTGGACTTCTACCCTAATGGCGGGGGTATTCAGCCAGGCTGCGTCAACAAGGATCATGACGATACTTATGGAGGTTCGTCTGCGCCATGATATGTATTGAACTACGAAGGGCTTGTATAGAGCTATCTGACACAACCTTACAACCACATCACCTTTTGGTAATTTGATCATCTTTCCCAAACATCAAACCACCTTGCCCCAAAAATATAACCACCACGCGAAAGTGTAAAGCTACCAAACGCAAGCATAAAATAAAGCAAATCTACCAACCCTCACAATAAAACCATTATGTAATAGACTATGAATACTTTAAGTTTAAAATCAGCATGCTTGAGTTAACAACTACCCTGTCCAATCATAAAACCACCAAATCCCAGTATAAGACACCCCAATTCGATCAAGCATGGTGACAGCTGCCAACTTTTTGAAACGTTCCGGTCCCTGTTCATCAACTGATCTGGTAGTGAATGCGTGCAACCCTCCATGTGAGAATACGCCTAGTACGAATATAGAACCACTTGGTCTAAATAATAGAACCACCAGGTTGAAAGAATAGAGCCATCTGGTCCAACTACAGGACAACCAGGCCCC
Source organism: Urechis unicinctus (assembly GCA_034190875.2). Classification (NCBI taxonomy): domain Eukaryota; kingdom Metazoa; phylum Annelida; class Polychaeta; order Xenopneusta; family Urechidae; genus Urechis; species Urechis unicinctus. Next base: position 15,600,525 of record CM067349.1, on the reverse strand, counting down.
AGTTAAGATCCAGACTATTAGCCCTTTCATACATGATATGCTCAGCCCATGTAAATGCACACCCTATCCAAATACAGAATAAATAATAATTTCGCACAAGTTTAGCACCCCTAGGATCAAGTTTAGCACCCCTAGGATCTATTATAGAATTAACATGCCCGTATAAATTGGACACACTTATTGTACAGAAACTGACGTCTACCTTGAAGTGACATCTTTTATACAATTTTTACTACCTACAAATTTGTCAAATTGATTTTTACCCTAACGTTATTGAGTTTGAAATCATTTGATGAATACGCGATTCGTTTCCAGATATCGTCGGTTGTTCCCACGCCCGTGCTGTGATCTATTACGAGGAGTCCGTCACTAACTCTTGCTTCATGGTCAGACAGAGGTGCTCTAATGAGGAAAACCTCCCGGTGAGTCATAACTCGATTGTTTCACATTAGCAGTTTGTCACAAAGACCTCGAATTACATACCACTAATATGATACAAAAACTAAACTTAACAAAAGCGATGGTGTTTGCACAGGGATCGTGTTCGAGCTGCGGAACTTGTCAGTCAATGGGTTTCAACGCTGATCGCTACAGCGCACGTGGATTATTCTACGTCGAGGTCAACTCAAACTCAAACTTCTGCCAAGGTTAAAACACATGACAAAGACGAAGTGTCGGTGAAGGCTGTGAATTATTTGAAAATATTACGTGCGCAAGTATCTGCAATAAAACCTTAATTGAGAAGATATGTCTGAAATTTTATTTGACAGGCTTAAAGGGGAGAATCATGTATACAAATGGTTTCTAATGCGCTACATTTTAGAGTAAAAATTACACATCGCTTAAATGATCTCGGACACCTCACGACTAACTCGCATGACGTTTTCATAGCATCTTAAAACGCAATTAATGTGCATGACATTTAAACTTATAGGCCGTGAAGCCCGGCTGTATTTGACTAGATTTTCAATTGAACGTTATGACATGACTCGATCATAAAAGTAATACGCTGAAATTGAACGCTGTATTCAATGTCACACATTAAAGGGTCATACATGCCTCAAATTATGTCACTTAGAGCTAGTAATTGAACAACATAAGAGAAGTATGTGTTAAATGCATTGACAAGCACATTTAGAACATTCTATTTGTTTAATTGACACATGCCATGTAAACATACAAGATATACGCTATTTGAAGGTAACCTTGGGAAAGATGTCAAGGTCACAGATGACCTCTCCAATCTAAGGTCCCACCACATCATTAACTGGCTTATTAGAAATTACAACAAGTCGTCCGATTGCTTAGAAACAGCAGTTCCAATGCTAAATAGGGTTTACATTGTTCGTTTCATTTTTTTTTAATAACTCAAGAGTCAAAGGTCATGTAGCCTGTATTTTACTGAACAAAGTACCATCATTTTAATATGGGTCCATGTGTAATTTGAGGCTGCTAGCTTGCTTTATAAATCAAAACTTATTCCCCATTCAGTTTATATTGCACAAGAGAATTTCATATTTTCAATAATAAGACAGAGGACATGGGTCATACAGGACCGACATTTAGTTTGCAGGGGACCATTAACATATGAAGGGTCCATGCTTAATAGAGGCTGTTAAGTTGCTGTACAAGAAAATATGTCATAAAAAATTAATCAGATTCACACAATGCTCATTTGTGGATGTGATCTTTTAAATAAGGTCATTTCAAATAAAGTCATTGATAACCCAACATAATGTCAAGAGGTGCAACAAGTGTATTTATAACATTCTACAAGCCATATTGACAAAATATGCCACTCAAACGTATCAGATAGAAATATTATAACTTAATGGCTGTGACCTTGAAAATAATGTCAAGGTCTTTCATAACCTCTCCAATCTAAGGTCCCACCAGACTTCATATTCTGGCTAGAAAGAAATCTCAGGAGGTGTCCTGATTTGCTAAGAAACACCTTTTGATGCACCTGGCAGAGCGAAAAACAAAATAGTCTACAACTCTTAAATTACAAAAATTGACCAATTTGTTCAAGCTCAAATATTCCAGTCATGTTTTCTTTGTTATATACGGTAACCTTCGAAGCTTAAGATTGGTTGTCAACAAGCTGTATTTTCGAGGCAAGTTCTTAGCCATCAAGTTAAATAGACCAAGGGTCTAGGCAGACATCATTACATTGGTATTATTACAATGTATAACCCAGTGGTAGGTAGATGGCCCTTATCAATTCCAGCAAAATGATTCTCATCAAGCATTCCACACAGTATCATTATTCTTCAAAACCTCTATTTACAAGGTGGGTATAATTTTATAATATATCACCATGGGAGCAAACCATTAATCAAGGTATAGATATAAGCACCTGGATATCAAGAGGGGGCACAGTATCTTTAAACAAAGATAAATAACACAATGGAATTCAACATCTCTTTGATAAATACATTATGCATTTAAATAGGAAACAGCAAAATGAGACACAATAACGGACAAAACAGGTCAATGAATGACAACGAATTACGGCATGGGACTGTTCTGTGGCAACAGTCAGATCTCAAATGCAGGCATACTGGTTAAGGAAGGTTTCTGAATATCCAGCAGGAAATACACAGTACCAGCTAATCCTGTAACACACAAGATGTTAGAATTAAAATAAAACGAGAGGAATAGAAATTTGAAGGTCAAAGATGAAGTGGCAAAGATTGTGAAGGTCATTGAGAAATGGGAAATGATGAGGAATGTGATTGAGCATAGAGGTGTGACATCAGGGTCTCAGCATGACATGATTCTAAGGTAAGCGAGGTAAGCTTAAGGTTTCACAGGACACTAACACCATCGAGCCATACAGTGCCGTGGAAGCTGGAGTCAAATACAAAATTGAAATGGCAGCAATTTCAACAACTTACTCCAGATGAAGTTGTGGTAATCTGATCTACAGTCTCTGTGTGTTCAATGTGAGATCAATGGTAAATTCACCATATAATGATCACATTTAGATTTGGAATGAATGGTACACAATGAATCTTATTCCTTTTTCTGCATGTGATCAATAATTGTCATTGTTTGGGTGGAGCAGTATTTTAGTCTTAAACTTGGTCAATCTGTAAACACAAATGTATCTATCCCAATGAGCTGGCAAGTCCTGTGTCAATATATCCAGCACCTCCAACAGAACTAACACTTAAGAAACCGGACCGAACATATAGTTGTTGTGAGATAAGCATAACATTTTACTTAGTTAGTAAAAGCCCACAGTTATGTACATGGTATAACCCAAGTCAGTGTTCCCCAAGAACAAAGCAGTGAAGTTACTCCCTTGTAATGCAACTGACAAAGGTAACTTACCTTCATATAGTGACCAGGGTCTGTCTGGAGATGGACAGCCATGCTCTCCATAACTGATGCACCATTCAGCAAACTGAATCACGGTTTATACAGAGAAGAAGACGATGATTGGATCAACAGTAGCCCAATCATGCCAGTAATGCACCATAACACAAGCCCACCTCCTCACCTGACTGGGCGTAACATTAATTGTGAACGGACCCGTACAAACCCTTCATCACCCAGCATGTAATTCCTCTTCATTATTCCATAAATTCAATACATATTGAACCCACCCTAAATCAATAAATGATTATCTTGCATATAGAAATGAATGAAATCATTTTATAATTCAATGTAAGGATTCCAAATCACATTGATGACCTACTGACCTTACATGCTCTAAACAGGTATTTCTTCTCATTGGTGAGTCTATACATTGCCAAGAAGCAGTATGCATTTCCTGCAACTCCATGACATAAGCCGTAGCCCTTACGTAGAATGCCTCTACTCCACACCACCTCTCCACAACTAACAGCTTCTGCCAGGTATCTGCCATCACCAAAAGTCTGCCACACAAAAGTGAGTTGGTCAAATGAATATCTTCTGTGAACTATTCAAGGCAATGATTATTTTGTCAACAATGATATTCAAATTTCTTGAACTATATTAGAATTGAAATGACATATTAAAGCTACAATATTTTGTTATATTGACAATAACGATAATCAAATATCTTGAACAATATTAGAATTGAAATGATGCTTTAAGGCTGCTATATTCTCCCACCCAAAAAATTGTTAATGTGGTAATTGTTATTGTTGATACTGATATTCAAATGACTTGCATAAATTATAGTTGATATAAGCTATGCTAGGCCATTATAGCATTATTACACACAAAGGTTTGAATTATCCTCAGCTGGTTGGCTATACATTGCCTTGCTGTAAGTATGCTAGTTGATTATCAACCATAAGCACTATGATTTACATGTGTTCCTACACAGGCCCGTAACCAAAGGGGGTATCAGGGCATCAGAAGATACCCTCCACTCAGCCTCAGGAGTTCCGCTCATATACCAAATATATACTTTTTCCATGGTCAGAATGGCAGTCTATGCTAGAAGTTCCGCTTAGCTAAATTCAGATTAATTCCTGCTACATTATGTAATGAAACATTTCAACAATATACCCACCAGGTAACTGCTACGTTACACTCACCAGGTAACTGCTATGTTACACCCACCAGGTAACTGCTACACTACACCCACCAGGTAACTGCTATGCTACACCCACCAGGTAACTACTATGTTACACCCACCAGGTAACTACTACATTACACCCACCAGGTAACTGCTATGTTACACCTACCAGGTAACTGCTACATTACACCCACCAGGTAACTGCTATGCTACACCCACCAGGTAACTGCTATGTTACACCCACCAGGTAACTGCCACGTTACACCCACCAGGTAACTGCTACGTTTCACCCACCAGGTAACTGCTACATTACACCCACCAGGTAACTGCTATGCTACACCCACCAGGTAACTACTATGTTACACCCACCAGGTAACTACTACATTACACCCACCAGGTAACTGCTATGTTACACCTACCAGGTAACTGCTACATTACACCCACCAGGTAACTGCCACATTACACCCACCAGGTAACTGCTACGTTTCACCCACCAGGTAACTGCTACACTACACCCACCAGGTAACTGCTATGCTACACCCACCAGGTAACTACTATGTTACACCCACCAGGTAACTACTACATTACACCCACCAGGTAACTGCTATGTTACACCTACCAGGTAACTGCTACATTACACCCACCAGGTAACTGCTATGCTACACCCACCAGGTAACTGCTATGTTACACCCACCAGGTAACTGCCACGTTACACCCACCAGGTAACTGCTACGTTTCACCCACCAGGTAACTGCTACATTACACCCACCAGTTAACTGCTACGTTACACCCACCAGGTAACTGCTATGTTACACCCACCAGGTAACTGCTATGTTACACATAAAAGGTAATGTTCATATTACACCCACATGATAACATGTATATAATAACACCTATATAACACCCATATCAACCATTATGATAACACTAACAAATAACACATATGATATCATGCACCACACCGCATCAAAACTGATAAATGCATTGACCAAACAGAATATACGGGAAATCATTACATCTGACACACCCACCTTGTAAGCCTTGATGAAGAGATGCAGCCAGCCTGGCGCCCCGTGACACCAGTGAACCAGTTTATCTCCCGATGAGGATCCTACTGAAGAGGGATAATTACCCGAGGGAAACCTCAAGGTCATGAGGTAGTCTATACTGGGCTTGACAAGGTCATTGAGGTAAGATGCTGTGTGTTTATCATTTACCTGTTCAACATAGTTATGAAGACATAACAGCATATGTTAGGATCAATTCAAAAATGTAACATAAATTTGACTAACCCCAATACGTAGAAACACTTTATTCCCCTAGTACCATGACATCAAATATTGATATTGATTTGATCAAGGAATGGGGTGCATAATGTGGTCATCTCCTTGTTGTTAGCCTGAAAAACTGCTGTTTAAAGAATCACTCAACTCAAGCTAGAAACTAACTTCCCTCGACCTTTGCCACACAGTACTAATATATTCCACATGGATCTTTCATTGCTGTGACCCCAAAGACTTTAATATACAACCATACTAAATAAAGTGTTACATTTTGAATGTTCTTTTATTTTAGAGGAATTTTGTATGGGCTTGCACTTCATAGAATATTTTCAAAACACAGGTGAGTATGATGTTCAAATAAATATAACCATCCCTAGTGAACTATAGAGGCTATTTCCCATTCCATTATTTAGTTACCGAGAGTTTTAAAATCTAAGGGCAGAACATAACTCTATTGAGACCCTATCTAACTAAAAGTATGTAGAGATATATGGTGGAATTATTGGTTGTCACTAAATCCTCAAGTGAAAGACTATTGGTCAATTGAATCCATGCATTTAATTCTATCAGCTTCCGTACCATCATGAGGATGTAGAAGATGCCAGCAAGACCATGTGCTGCTCCTAGGTACATCTTGTCATGCCAGGTGTACAGCAAGGGACATGGCGACCGCTCACGGCGAGATAAATGTTGACCAGACTGAATGATGCTGTCGAACACCTGTGTAGATTTACAGACACTTACTAGACCAAAGTGATTGAAACTAAAGTCCATTATGACACAATGCCCTTTAGTATTGATTTGAAACAAAAGACCATTATCACACAATGCCCTTTAGTATCCATACAATTAATCTTACATACTATTGTTAGCAAAACAAAATCACAGATATACCTCTGCTAGTGAAACTCATACTCAAACTCACAAAAACACACACTGAAGAGAATATTTGTATAAGTATAATGTAAAACCTCGGGTCAGGGATACCATGAACAACCTAACTGGACTGAAAACACGGAATACATCCTTTTGCAGAAATATGTGGAAAATGGTAACATGACCACCTGTAGTAATCTACCTTGTGTATGGCATCCTTGTCTATAGCACTTTCACCGAGATGCTTCTGGACAAAGAGCAGAGAATAAAGGTACCCAGTACGACCGAACAGGAGTTCATCAGGTACATCAGGACCGGCCAGTGCCAGCTGCTGCAGCGAGAGAAGCCTGGACAACATCAACAGCATCTTCATCAGTAAATGATACTGTATACATGACAACAGATCATGATGATAGTTCCATGATTACAACAGCACACAAATATATATATATATATATATGTAAATATATATATATAAATATATATATATATATATAGTATATGTGTGTATATACATATATATATAATAGATATATATATATATGTGTAGTATATATATATATATCTATTATAGAGATCTATCTCTATCTCTATATCTCTATATATATATATATATCTAAATATATATATATATATATGTAAATCTTATATAGATATAAATATATATACATCAGTATATATATACATATGTGTATGTATATATATATATACATATATATATATAAATATATATATATATATATATACACATATATTTATACTGTATATGCATATGTATATATATGTATATTTATATACACTATATATATATACATGTGTATATACATGTATATATATATATATATATATATATATATATATATATATATATATATATATATATATATATATATATATATATATATATATATATATATGAGAGAGATATGTCAATCTAGATTTTGGAAACTATTTGTATCTATATTGGTCATATACAATAAAATTACAAGAACTTCAGATAAAATGATTCACCTTGCAAGACAGTCTTTGCTCTTTGTAGTCTCATTCAGGACATGGTACAACACACTTCCAACAGCCAGAGGTCCGGCATCTCCACACAGGAAGCTGACTTTCATCCCTTTGAGACGAGGGAGTGATCTCTCGATGTAATGAGCAGCTTTCCGCAGGTGTTTGTTATCGCCGCTTACTGGTCTGTGTAACTTCATGTGGAGCAAGGCATAACCTGATTGGTTAGACAAAGGTTACAAGGGCTGATATCATAGAATCCCAAATTAAGACTATGTATTTGAACTGTTGAATTGTTGCATATGATATAGACATGCATCGTAGCAAATAACATACAGGTATAAAAACCAAGGCTTTGATTTGTTGGAATGATATAGGCTAGTGTAGTAAACTTTAATCGATAATTGATAAAACTATACGATAAGCTATTTCCAGCAGATACAGTCACACCACATCTAATGGTAGTTCTAGTAGGTACTGAGTACCGGAGCAGCTATCTCTAGCAGATAGAGTCATACTGCCACTACTGGTAGTAGGTATTGAGTCACACTGCATCTATCTCCAGCAGATATAGTCACACTGCAGCTATTATTATTAGATCTAGAGCCACACTACAGCTAGCATTAACAGATGTAAAGTAACACTGCAGCTAGCAGTAGAAAATATATAAAGCAACACTGCAGCTTTAGTTTAGGTGACATGTCTTACCAGAAGTGCCAGTATAGACAGAATAATCAGACCAGTCTACTCCGTCATGTGACAGCTCTGCTTCCCAATGCTCCAGCAAGCTTGATTTAGTCTTGTCTAAATTGCTGCCAAAGTCACCTTCCAACTGGCAACATACACAATTCAAACTAGTTTGAAACAAATATTGAAGTTCAATGGTCTTAATATGTAATTTTGTCATAGGTTCCTATGTAAATAGGCAAAATGCTATGCTTGGATTAGCTCCGGTGTAACGGTAACATGAATTTATACCGTTACGAACAGTTAGTCAAAACACAGTCGGCGATATTTAGTTTGGACTATATCTCGCGAAGGGCTACATTTCGCACCTAGAAAATAACATATATCAAGAGCCTTTACAAAAAAATAGACCTTTCGCTCCAAAAAACTTACCACCACTCGACGCTATTCTTCAATAAATGCCATCGATAGTTCGTTTCCGAACAAATCGCGATATGATGTCTGCCATTTTGGAAACTATTAATTCTCGCGATTTCCCGCATTGCCTTAGCATCCCAAGTGGGGGGGGGCACTTACCCTAACTCGGATAGGGGTGTGCCGCGGGACCTCGAAAACCTGTACCCGTTGTACTCGTTGAGAATGAGAAAAAGTATACTCCATCGTACAAGGTATTATGCGAATGTCTAACCCGTCGTAAAAGTCGAGATGTCGAAAAAACCACCCACTTCGTGCGGCACATACTTCAATGGTCTTAATATGTAATTTTGTCATAGGTTCACATGTATATATTACACTTAAGTGCCCCCCCCCGGGCTTAGCATTAGACTTCGTCATGCTGCGCATGGGCAATGCATGTGGTCTTGAACTTGTAAACAAACATGTTGCTGTGTTTCTGACTTTTTACCGCTTCCCAAATTGATCGAACTATAAATAATTACCATGGATGAAATCCCCCGCCGAAAAGGGATAAAATCGTCCATAAAACATCATTGCATTCTATAACTCCATCACTTGTGTATGTTTTGTGCTTGGTAGTTGTCTGAATCGATCTAAAAATATTCGCATTGCGTTGTTTCGAAAAAAGGTAAGACGTCTACGCAGACGTCTTGTAGGGCTATGCTTGGATCAGTGTCTGCTCCAAGTATTTGAAAATATTTTTCGTATTTGTGATGTGGAAATAAAATCAAGAGGGTCAAAGTATAAGTTGAGTATAACTATAACTTATGTGACAATTAAAATCGGTATCCAGTTACTTAAGTTACTGGATACCGATTTTAATTGTCACATATTTGCCATTTAGATAGACATACCTCTCCATCAGCACCCATTATAGGCATTAAACTGCATGCATCATAATCAGTAAACGTGTTTTTGAAATGACGCTGCGCCATGTTCGAGATGCTACAATATATCGGTCAATTTACAGATTAAGCAGACTTGAAGGTTCATCGCGCGTCAAATATTGTTTACAAAAAGGTCAAGGTTATTAAAGAAAATATTTAGCAGTCGCAGAAAGAAAGAAATATATGCAATTGTAAAATAAAAATAATTTTAAAGAGTACCCGTCCGCTTATTTGAAAAGGCCTGATGTCGCATTAGCTGCTCGCCTATAAAGGTTAGAACGTGGTACTATTACTATTAGGCCTGATGTCGTATAACTGCTCGCATATAAAGGTTAGAACGTGGTACTATTAGCGCCTCACGTCTTCCGTTATCAGGTTATATACTTATTCTGTATATACATAAGGTGATTTATGGGCCAATCTCCACTCTTTTGTAACTTCGCACAAAACTCCGAGTGTTTTCCTCTGCAAAGCATGAATATGTATGTTTTTAGTGGAAGACTATCAATCTGGCTGTCCTCTTTTTATTTTGGGATTTTTGAATGATGCTAATGAATCTGAAATGTCTATTTTTGAGATATTATTTTTGTTTTAACAACAAGTGCAGCGGCTCTGCATTTGAACTCTTTATTCTCAAGAACACTTTATTATTACATTGATTGTATATTGGCATCAACAGATGTATTTATTGACTCTATCCAGCTAAACTGTGTCTCTGTTCGTCTACTGTCGGTTGGTAAACTTTTGATGACACGTTTTTTTTTTCATATCACAAGCCAGTAGACCCACAATACACATGGACTCCTCTTATGTTATTGACTCCTTTCAAACTAAAAATCTGTCCCATAAGCCCCGAGTTATGAATTTTTCTAAATAATCTCTTTGACCGTATAAAAAGAAAACACACTGTTGATTAATTATAAACATCAGAAGAACTATTGTTATTTGTTTCTGAACAAATATCAAGACTTGAGATTCCTTGGGTTTGGCAGTTTATTGGTAACCTTGACCTCATTCCCAAGATCACCCCTTAATAAAAGAATGTGTGGCAATACAGTATATATAAAAAACACTTGAAAACAACTTTAAGCATGCCACTAGTGTGTTTCAGTTACCAGATCAATTTGACCATTCTGTCTTCTTGCCCGTCTTACCGGTCATAAACTTTTGACAACAGGTTATATTATGAAGCAAGCTACCAGTCCAAAATCACATAAAGTCCCATCTTCGACTTTAACAGATCACCACAAGAGCCTTGCTAGTATGCTAGGAGTAATTTTGGCTTTTAAATAAGCCTGAGGCAATTTGGGATTCTACGTACGCAAAGCCTACCGTGAGTAATTTATCATTCTAGATTATACTCTATTGAGTCATATTCAGATTTACTGGTGTTTAAATTATATAACACCAGATTGTTGATGGTGTGGTCATAGATCGTTTTGTCTGTGTAAATGAAGGCCCAGTAATGATGCAGACTACACCTGGTCCATACAGTACCGATGGACCCCAACGTCTATTTCGAGTGTTTTATTGATTAAAATTACTCCCAAAGTGAGCCCAGTAAACGTTATAATATAGTAATGTCATAACATTTTATTGAAAGTCATTGGTTGAGACAACGAGTTATAACCAATAGTTCTTTAGTTATGTAACTCCTTGGTTGAGAGAAGGTTTCATGGATATCTCCATATCGACCTTTTTCTCAAAACTAAGTATGTATCTACAAAACATCGGGAACAAAATACGAATGAATAATTGGACACTGTAAACACTGTAAAGGCTTATGGGCACCCTTTAGCAAATCCTTCTGATGTCAATTCCTTTGACGTAATTTAAGCACTCCGTTCATCATGACGTTAGCCTTTCAATAATGTTTTTCATGACGTGCCTCTGTAAAAACATCATGACTATGACCACAGTTTTAGAATCATAATGCGATTTTTTTTGGCAAACTATCTTCGGGTATTCTAGCGGGTAAAATTTTCGTATCGAAATTTAAGAGCGCTAAAAGAAGGAACAACGCGAGATGGAGAATAAAATTAAGAAACGCTTCGAGAGCTCATATTGAATTAATCACATTCATTGAATTTGCTTAAATTTTCCCCACATTCTAGCGTTACCGCTGTCTAGAATCCTACACGACACTATCAAATCAAAGATTTTAATTAAATTTTTGCTTTTGTCAAAATCAAATCCTTCTGTTCGATCAACCAACCAAGGCAGTTGTTAGATGAACTGACTAATATGTTGTGTAACAAGTCATCATCGTGAATCATAGTGAGGTAACGAGAAATTTCGGGTTGGGTGTAGGCGTATATATAGCTGGCTTGACTCCTAAAGTGTTGTCGGCCAAAATGGCAGCGTTTAGACTGTACGCTGCATGCTCTGCCTGTATTATTTCGTTGTGTGTGGGATTTAATTTGGATACTGATATTCCTATTATTAAAAATGGTCCTCCGAAATCGTATTTTGGATATTCAGTAGCGCAGCATTGGATTACAGACGAGTACGACGGGAGTGTCTCGGCATAGTGAGTCCATTTCAATTGTATTAAGTTACCAGTGCAGTTTGGGCTGATAGTATCTGAATATATGTTACCGATTCACTAGCAATCCTTATTGACCTTAACAGACCGCGATACGTATTCTCGTCCAGTGGTTGATCTGTCGAATCATATTATCATTTTTATGTAATATGTGTTGAATTAGAACCACATATTCCTTTACTGAAACAGTGAAAGCTTAAAATAATGGCATAACAGCGGATAACGGTACTTGCTGGTACTGTAGACTGGTAGAGTGTAGTAGTGGTCACTGGTAGTACCAGTGACAATGCCTGTGTCACTTGCAGTGTCGATCTGGTTTATTCTTGGGAAAGATCGTCGAAAATATCTACCAAGTACTCTCTCTGTGAATGGTGACTGCCTGTGCCATTATTCAGTAAGCAATTTAAGACAAGTTACTTGGGGACAAGGCCTTATCCTATAAACTCATCGTGAGTTTTGATAATTTTTGTACTTTAATAAAGAGTAATAAGCTAGCATATGAAGCTTTACGCCATTGGCATAGTATGCATAAACTTAGTGAACCTCACTCCAAGTACTCAACCACTATCATTATGTATACCTATTTGATGATAGAGATAAAGACAATGAGGATGTTCCACCCACCCTGCTCTACCAACCAGCTGAGTTCTTATATCATCACAGTCATAAGACACAATATGGACTTGTGATGGGCATTTTGCTTTAGAAATCTTCTGCATCATGTACAATAACATTATTTTTCTAGACAATTAATGTTTAGCCATACACATTCTTCTATTTTAGGATATTAGGGATAGAATGCATTGAGAGGAGCCTTTGTTTGTGACACTGACAGTGTCACAAAATTTGATGCGATCCGATGAAATATGAGATGAGTGTGTTTTTTTATAAACCATGTTTGTGATGTTGTGGATCCTGTTTGTCTATAAATTGGAACATCCTTGTAATGCAACCCCATGAGAAACTTTTATGTTATATGAACACATTTTGAATCGTCATTTATTGAGCATTAGTAAGCCTCATGTCAGAAATGTTTTGAGAATTTGAATATGTAAAAAAAATTCTAAAATTTTTTTGAAGTTGTTATGAAAGAATATTAAAGTTTTGACCAAAGATTTCTTCTAGCTGTGCTTAATTTGTGTTCATTGTCCAGACATGTTTCACTAGGGTGCCTCAAATTAAAGATGGAGACTTGAATCGTTCCTCAATTGAAGTTTGAAATGGTGAATGGCATTGTGCCTGCATTGTGTATGGGAGTTGGTACTACCTTGTTCTCTCACTTGCATACACTATTGCTATCCTTCCTTGCTTATGTCTCTCTCCTTTCCGTCGTTGTCTCAGGTCTTCCACCATGATACCCTTCGTCGTTTTCTTCGTGACCTCTCTTCATCCCTGCTCTCTCTTTGTTCTATCTGGCAATCTGTCCCCTCACCACCCCTCTTGTCTAGTCACCCCCTTCCCATGTTCTCTATACCTCAACACTCACCTTTACACTCTACCTGTCCCACTCTTACTCTGAATTACTCACTCTCTCCATCACATCTCACTCTCACTCACTCACTTTTACTACCTCTGTCCCTCTCACCATCCCCTCCCACACTCTTTCACTCTTTCTACCCCCCACCCCTTACCCCACACCACCTTACTCCCACATTTAAGCCATTTATATCTCAGTGTTCTTCTCGTCTCATCGGTAGCAAGAAATCTCTCCGCTCTCCCACACATTTTATTATTCTCTCAAGTTCATCTTCCCCTTTCCAGGTGAGACATTAACATGGTCAACAGGTTACCATTCTGATTACAACCTCACTGAATCACACATGATGCAAGCAACCGATTGATAGCAGCCTTCTCTCCAAACCATGTGCTTGTAAGCTTCTCACCGAATGGTTATCTAAACACACAGATCGCATGGCTAGAGGTGGTTGGCTTTGTGCAAGCCAAGTAAACGACTTCTACCAAGGCATACAAAGAACTGAAGCTGTTCATGTAATGAGAAAAAATAACTCCACCCAATCTGATGCAGAGTTCAGCTGTGGTGTATCGCCATAAGTTTTTGCGTTGTGTGCAATGTCAAAATAGATCCACGTGTACCTGTTTCTTTCTGGGCTATCGTGGTGGAGCGGCGCTGCTTCTGTGGCAATGGGGAGGGGGTGCGATCCGTGACCCATCTACCTGGATATGACTGTGTCTTACTTGAACAGCGATTGTTTAGGCTGGTGGTTGTCATTTAACATGTTACTGTAGCCTGATAAATCACATCATACAGTCTATATACATAGCCCTGTAATCCAGTAGCGAGCACCGAGGTGCTGGTTCGCAGGCACTCGAGTCTTTAAACGCCCCTCCTATTTCACCTTTAATATATGTTGACTATCATTTTATCATTATGTCCTGAACTGAATACGAAATCGTTTCGATGTTTGTTTTTGTGTCGGGAAATACCGACGACTGTCTTAATTCAATTGACGCGCTTCTCTTCTGTGGTCGGAAATTTGATTCAACGAGCTCGCCAGTTTTTCTACACTGTCGTGGCTTATGAGATCGGAAACTGATTTTTAACTAAACGCCACGAACTTAGAATGTTTTATTATGCCAACTACCATGCGCGTAGATTTGAAGCAAACCACATTTCTGATCACGTGGTTTGGTCTTTTCAGTCTCAGCCAGAAAGATTATAACCTAATACTGAAGGATGTGGTGCTTCAAATCGTACTTGATTTTTTGTTCGAGAACGCTACTGGTTATAACGGACATAGATGTATAAGGTACACCTGCATATAACGTACATGGTATAAAAATATTCAACTGCTCGGATGAAAATACCCATTAACATGAACCACAACTGTCGTTAACGGACACCTCTATAAGGGACATTTGGATTCGGAGTATCATACACACAAGTATTTCTCTGGATGATAAAGCTTAGCTGTACGCATCCCCGACTTAAAGTGTCTGTCCGGGTCAATCCCCACTCGACCTCAAACCTCCCCTCCCACTAAACGTACCCTCCGCCGTAGCTAGGGCCAGGACACTATAGTATATATCCGGCCAAGGTCTCGGACAACTTGAAACAAGATGCGGGCGAAAGAGAAGCCATGTAGGCTTGTCAGATAGCACGTGGATCGGGCCGGCCACGCTTATTCGCCATGTGTGGATTATTTGTTTAGTACTAGCGGGGCGAATATGTACATATCGACGTAATGATGCGGCCGTGAAGTATCGCATTCGTGATATATGGGATTTAGTTACCGAGTAGTGGACAGTGTTCGTGTGGCGTTTGTATAATAGTTGGTATATTTGAGAGGCTAGTTGAGGGTGAGATAATCGATTGGGTTTCAAGTATCGGGCTCATCACTTGTCTGCTTGCAGTTCATGGTATGGCAGCCACACTGAGATAACTAAGTGAATGGGTAGAGGTTGGGGTGGGCTGGGGTGGGGGGGATGAAGGTTGGGGGGGTGGGGAATGTACGCTTGGGGTGGGGGATGTAGGATCGGGGTGGGGGATGTAGGATGGGGGTGGGGATGTAGGCTTGGGGGTGGGGGGATGTAGGCTGGGGTGGGAGTAGGCTGGGGGGGGGGATGTAGGCTGGGGGTGGGGGGATGTAGGTTGGGGTGGGGGATGTAGGCTGGGGGTTGGGGGATGTAGGCTGGGGTGGGGGGGGGTGTAGGCTGCGGTGGGGGGATGTAGGCTGGGTTGGGGGATGTAGGCTGGGGTGGGGGATGTAGGATCGGGGTGGGGTGTGTGTGTGTAGGATGGGGTGGGGGTGTAGGATCGGGGTGGGGGATGTAGGCTAGGGTTGGGGGATGTAGGATCGGGGTGGGGGAGGAGGGCATATACTAACTGTTTCTGCCTCGTCGGATTGGTGCTGCTCGATATATATATATATAATGTGTGTATATGTGTGTAATTGTATATATACCAAGGGTTTTTGTGTGTAAATATACAATTACACACACAAACCCTTGGTTTCATAGCAAGCACGGTCTCATGGTGGTAGCGTAGAGCAGCGTAACCTATCTATATTTACACTTCTCCCTTTGATGTCGTGTGTAACGTTACCACACGGATGTATGCCATGTCCACAACGTCGGTTCTTGTGACCACTTGTGAAGTCGCTATGTCATTGCCTCATACGATAGGCAGTGGTGTCTAGGCTATTGTAAATATAGCTGGGAATTGGATACCCCCCCCCCCCACCAACACTAAGACATTGCTATATTCAGATGGAACTGTACCCATCATCCCACGCACCGAACCTACCATTAAGCCCCGGCCTCTCCCATCCACCCCCTCACAAAACGCGCATTCATCCCCACATCCTCAGCATTACTCACTCACACCAAACCACTTCCACCTCAGGCAACCGTTATTCTCTTAGATATCCTTCTATATATATATATATATATATATATATATATATATATATATATATATATATATATATATATATATATATATATATATATATATATATATATATATATATATATATATATATATATATATATCACCATTGATTAGAAGGCAATACATATATATTTAATGACCAACATCAATTACCCAGGCACACGCCAGTCGATCCAGCCATCGGCAGATCCCTGACCAGCCACCCGAAACCATAACGCCTGGCACAAAGCTATATGGCACAGCAATTGAATGTTCCCCAAATCGAAGCCACTAATGTATTAAAAACCTCTTGTAGTGTGGACGGATGTTCAACCATGTAATTCTTCTTAACCATCCGCGTCTACCCGTTCCCGCTTCCAGAGTCAGCTATGCCTTTCCATCTTAGTTCATAGATCGCTTTGTCTGTGCAATCCATGATTAACGAACCGTCCTTTCTGGCTAACGTCTGCTCTAAGGCAGGGATGGGGCGTAAGATAAGTCTCTCTCGTCTGGACCACCGACCAAGTGGTAAAATACCTTTCTAATTCTATGCTCAAGAAACCATTGGCGCTCGAGCATTCAGCGGCTGGATCTCATGCTATTTGTCTTGAATTCCATTTGATTGCATCCGGACGCCGGAACCACGGAAATAATTTCATGACATTGACAATGTTGTATTTGGCCTAGTAGTTGTAGTTGTATTGGCGCCCGAGTGCTTCTTATCAAAAGAGTTATCGTCAGCGAAAGAATGGCCGTGGTCTGGGGTGCTAGCTCGTCATTTCATTCTTTACCATCTTCACTTGCTGCCAAGAAGCGTTTCAAGAGGGCTCTCTAACCTTCAAACTTGCAATAGACAGTGGATTTCTCCATTTTGCATACATGAATCATCGAAATTGACACAATTACCGTTTCCAATTCATTTAATGGCACTTTGCGGCCGTATCTATATTGGTCATCGCAGTGTGTAGACATTCCATCGTCAGCTGCTCGTCTAAGGATGATTCCCCGGGGGCACGTGGATTTGATGGGTTTGTGCGCGCGCTGATAAGACATACTGCTCAGTCACACACAATTTGGAACGACACAAGTGTATAGGAAAGAGACTGTAGTGCAGCTGTAGTCTGAATGAATTCGGTCGTTAGTACAGATAAATGTTGCCCTGGCATCTGAGGCTTGTAGTGTGTCTGGTATGTCTATGAACCATTGTCGTAGCAACCGGGGCAATAAGATTATAGATCTGAGAATTAATGAAAGTCCCGGGGTCTCAACCCCTTTGTGCATTCATTCGAATCTTGTGGCTCCATGCACGGAGCTTCTATACCCGATGGCGGTTTGAGTGAGTGCGGCGTTATGTCAGAGACCCCCTGGAGGTCTGTGTGATTTGAATAATGGCGGCCGTCACAAGTTGATGACGTGGCGCGATAATTCAATAATGGTGCGGTCGCTGACGTGCAAGATATAGAGGATTAGAATCATCGGCGATGTTCTCAGGCACTCGAGTCTTATAACGCCCCTCGCCCGCAGTCACTGAAATACAGATTCATCATTTATGAATAGCTGGCCGAGGTGCGTTTTATGACTCAAGTTTCGCTGGATTTAATGTATATACATAGCCTACGAAGCAGGATACTGTCGCAATATAAACTAAGTTTAATCCAATATTTCCGACCGCTGCCAAGTCATTGATGATTGAGTGCAATAAAGACGTCCAATCAAGAAGCATTGCATTGTGGGTCATCTCGTGTCAAACAATGTTACCCGGATGCGTGGATCATTAGCAGTAGCGTTAAACTGGCTTGAAAAATCTACTGCGGCATGGATGTGAATAGCACCAATGATCATACTTGTAAAGAAACGCTCTGAGGGAAAGTCGAAGGTGCTATATTTGAATCGTTGATTAAAAGGCTATTTTCCCGTTTGGAGGAGCTTTGCTGGGATGAATAGATGCGCTGGCACTTGAGTCTTCGGACGCCCCTCACTTAGCCACTCATTGATAAAGATTTTAATTATTAGTGGTTAAGAAGGCCTTTTTTAGACTCGAGTGCCTGTTAATATATACATCTCTCGCTCTCTCTCTCTCTCTCTCTCTCTCTCTCTCTCTCTCTCTCTCTCTCGCTCTTGTCTGTCTGGGTATGTTTGTGTGTTTAACCTCACCCTCTGTAGTCTGTATCATTATCGGTCTGTCTGTCGGCTCTTTGTCTCTTGGTTTCCCTCTTGGTTTCCCTCTGAAGTATTGGTCATCCCAGAAGCAATATTTTGACCTCAATTTGTACTTGTCTGCCCTCTGTCCAGTGGCCGGAAACTGGGCCTCTACTTACAACACCCATTTGATGGTAATATTCAGAGAACAATGAAATGTTTGTTTCCATGCTTCGCCATTGTGATATACAATAGCCGCTGGTGAATTGAACTCAACTTCAATTGCTCTGCCAATCGTTCTCCCATTTTTTTAGTTTTAAATACTGCTGCCGCGAACGTTTTCCTAGCTCACCGGATAACGGTCGTGTGGGTGCATTATTAATATGACTTGTTACTTCAGACATATTCATCGCTTTTAAGATAGATGGATGTTTTCTCTTTTTCATGAATTCATCGCCATTATTTATTCGCCAGCTTCACTACACTAGGGTTTTCCTCGCGTCTTGTGGGTGCAACACCGCTGTTATTGAGTAAGATAGTGTCACGGTTGACGAATGTATAACCTTTCATAGTACAATATCCAATTTATACGCGCCCTCAGGCGCAAAAAATCTTGACATCTTCCCTGATGCACAAACAGAACATGTTTATGTCCAAACAATGGTTTATCCCGCACCCTGTGTGTTGCCAAACCAAATCCATCGCCACCTTGATCTAAGTGCGAGCACGAAGGGGTGTTACAAATGGGATATCCCCACCCCCGCCTGCGAGTGAACGTTTCTATTTATAAACAAACCATTATTTTATACGCACGCAAAATCATTCTTCGTGTCCCTGCTTTTAAGTGGACACTTTCAGCGCCGCATAACACTTAAAAGCTAAGTGTACCATTACGCTCTGCTGTTTCTCCTACCGTGGAGCAATAATGCTTCTGCCAACACTGAATTAGTCTCTCAAGGGGGTATCTCAGAACACCCGGGTGCTGCTGACAGGCACATTGAAGCCCATTGTGTAGCAAGCCTTCCGTCGACACCCCGAACATGTTATTGTAATCTCCCCCTCTGGTGTACTGGAACTTCTTGATATATGTATGTATGTATGTAGCCGGTATGTATGTTTGTAGAGTCGTTGGCGGGAAGCGCGCGAGGCTCTCGTCTGGTCATACCTTTATGGCACTTCCCCATTTCTTCCACAACGCCTGCAATCAAGTTTCAAGCCAAACTTGTGCACGTGCTTGCGTGAGGGGCTTTACAAGACTTGAGTGCCTGTTTTCCTGATTGCAAACGAATCTTGTCTCTCTGGTTGTTGAATGAATCGGGTAGTTTGCAGTTCCAGCGTTCAAATCTCCATGTCAAATTTCCGAGCGTATTTCCTGTGAAATTTTTACAGGCGTTCATATGAAATTCATTGTTTTTATTTTTTAATTATACATCATAGACATCAATACGCACAATTCTAAATGTGCGATCCCATCACATGCTAAACATATTACCATTCGCTTTGAACGTAGTCTTCGTGGTGTATTCTCTTGGTACAAGATCACCGACTCGCGGGTTTAATTGCCCGCAGGTAATCTAGCCAGACATGCCTCATTTCAGCACCTACGGCGCCCCATTACGGCTCGCCTGGTAACAACTCATAAGCCCCGTGCAATATCCGCATTCATCCTGCTGGCATAAGACAGCGTCACCGGCGCTCGGATCCTGACATTAGGTTTCCGAGTACTGTCTGGTGGCTCTTAGCCATAAGCAGGTATAATTGACCTGCGCTCGGAATACTAAAATCGGAAGCCTAACGCCTGTAGCCAGCAGCAACAGCGCATCAGGCGCATTAGTATTAGTCTGGAGTTCCCATTTCGATTACTTCCGCTTCCGGGGTGTTTAAGTGTCCATAACTCACTACAAATGTCTTGTTCAACCGCGTGTTTCCCTCTCAAGATCCGCCCAATTGCTGAAGACACCCTGAATTACTGCCCCACCACACTCACCTCATTGCAGCAGCTGCTGAAACAGAAGTTCCCATGGCGTGTATTGCCCGGGCGACCGGCCGATGCTCATTGCTTTGGCAGCGTTAATATGGTGGGTAGTTTTGCCGTTACTCAGTAGCCCTGAGCAGCCTCATCATCTTCTCATGGGCTGCGGAGGCTGGCGCTCGTAACTAAGTTTATAATGTTGTTTCCAGATGACTAATAAGAGAAACCATCTTCGTCAACTCATACCATGTCATTCCACTCCGAAAAAACAGATAAAGAGAAACATTGGGAAAAAGAAAGACCTTGCATTTCCCCCCTGTTGCTCTTTAGTTTAAGATCGGGGCACTCAATTGTGGATTTACTTGACAGTTGATGTCCATTTGTGTCTGTAGAATGTCACATAAATGGCTTAACGAGAGTAGGTCTGGGATCGTAAGGCTCATGAGGCTTATGTTTCCATAATGTTATCAAACTTACATTTTTGGTGATCAAAAAGGGTGTCCTTGAATAGTTCACCTGTTAGGGGCATGTAAAAAATCTACCTTTTTTGGACCTAGCTTGATGTATATTTTCAACTTAAGTCATAAAATAGTTCCTCTTAGTGCAACCTCATGGTAGAACACGAGGAGACCCTCAAATTATCCTACTAGTGTTTTCACTTCTGTTTGTCTTGCCCAATATATGTCTAGAGCTATGGGTAATATACATTCTAAAACTATTATTTTTTGAATCTAACATTTGAATCTCATATTAATTGAACATATTTACGACAAAAGTAAATCTGAATCATGTATTTGTGTGTCTGCCATTATACTTTATAGACTGTCCTTCAGTCTGTGTTTGTCTGTCTGCCTCAGTATAGACCCATCAGACTGTTTGTCTGTCTGCCTCTTCCTGAACGTCAGTCAGTCAGTTTGTCTGTCTGTCTGCCTCATTATATTTATAGACTGTCCTTCTGTCTGTCTTCCTTAAATACTGTCCGTCAGTCTGTGTCTATTTGTCTGTCTGCCTCATACATGGTCCATCAGTCTGTCTATTTGTCTGTCTGCCTTAAATACTGTCCGTCCATCAGTCTGTGTCTATTTGTCTGTCTGTCTCATAGACTATCCGTCAGTCTGTCTATTTGTCTGTCTGCCTTAAATACTGTCCGTCCATCAGTCTGTATCTATTTGTCTGTCTGTCTCATAGACCGTCTGTCAGTCTGTCTATTTGTCTGTCTGCCTTAAATACTGTCCGTCAGTCTGTGTCTATTTGTCTCTCTGCCTCATTATTGACCGTCCGCCAGTCTGTATTTGGCTGTCTGTGTGTCTATTCGCCTGTCTGGTATTCCCCGTTATGACAGCCTGTTGTGACATATGATATGTAACAAACCAGGTCGTGTCCTCTTTGTCCCCATCTCCATCCTAGTGACTGCTGCTGCTGCTGCTGCTGCTCCTGTCCTGGATGTGTGCTCATCGCCAGATAAGCGACCTGGAGACCCACTTCATGCGACCTTGCGTCGCTGTATCTAACCATCATCACAATCTCTCCATCTTACCGCTATTATTAATCCATCTAAACAAGAGAGGTTTCTGGCCATAATGGAGACTCAACCTAGGGTTGTATGGAGACAAAATGACACTGGAATTGTAAAAAGTGGGCAAATATGCCAGTTGTGGGAATACTCGTTTTTTCTCCATGTTGATGGGTTGAGGTTGGGCTTATTTAACACCACTGTGGTGCCCGTATACTACCCGGTAGATAAATGATGAGTCTTCCCTCAGGGAATACGAGACAAGCTGCTTTTATGCGGTTTTCAGAGATAGCTTCGCCACCGTGGATGATCGAGTCTTTAATAGCCCCTTCTCTATAAAAAGTCTATCAAATAGTAGTCAGGGATGAGTTTTAGGACTCGATTGCTCAGCCATAGGGTTATTTTTACCATGATGATTTCCAAATGGTACTTGTATCAAATGTTTACCTTTACATTTGGGTTTGTATTAAAATGTGATCGTATTGCATTGAAACACGATTGCATATATTTAATGGCTATTTTTAATCTAACCATGCTTCAATTACCATGCTCAACGAGGATTTATATCTGCTCGCAATCTGACTTAGGGTTCCGAGCGCCCGTACGCCAAGCTGTTCCTGGCGTTTCCGCTCCAGACAACCACTGTGCTGGCCTGTGTTTGTACACATGTTGATAACACTAAGGTCTGAAGTGCCCACCCCCCGCATCGCACCCACCCCGCAGGCGCGATTATCCAGAAGACCAGGTGATTGAGTTAAACGCTGGGAGATAAGACGAGGAATGTCCAAGTGTTAACCAGGTTCATATGACAAGCCTTACCGATGCTGTTTTGTGTGTGTGTGTGTGTGTGTGTGTATATACACCACACAGCGCTGTGTTATGGCCCTGTAATGAGAGGCTTGACCTCACAGGGAGCAGGTGTCGAACAGGGTGTATCTGGTCTTTATCTTTATCGAGTTGATAGGAAGCGCTAAGGTAAGGTGAACAAGTCTGGTTGTGTTTAGATGTTGATGGTTGTGTGGTGGATGGAGCAACACAGATGGTTTGCCAAGTATGATACCGTGACATTTGAGTGACGTTATCATGACATTTGGGTGACGTTGTTATGGCAAGGGGGCAGCATTTAAGCGCATTACGTTGTTTGAATGCGGGCTACGTCATCATTGTGGGTGGGTGAAGTTATCTTTGGTTGGTGGGTGACGTAATAATGGAATGTGGGTGATGTCATCTTTGTAATGGAATGTGGTCTATATGATCTGTGTGACGGGTGGGTGACGTAATGGTTGTACAGCTGTGGTTGTATGTAGGCGACGTTTTCTTGGCGGTTGGGTGATGTAATGATTGACTGAGCGACCTGTTCTAGGGCGGCTGGGTGACGTTGAGCGACCTGTTCTAGGGCGGCTGGGTGACGTTGAGCGACCTGTTCTAGGGCGGCTGGGTGACGTTGAGCGACCTGTTCTAGGGCGGCTGGGTGACGTTGAGCGACCTGTTCTAGGGCGGCTGGGTGACGTTGATTTTGAATGTGGATGACGATGTTTTGTTGGTCGGATGACATTATCTTCGAAAGTGTTACGCAACAAAACTAGACGCGGTCGATTTGCCATATGGGGACCACTAGTAAAAACGTGAACTTTCGTCGGCTGCGATCCCAACCACCCAACACATGTATCCTGATTAGAAGCTCATCTCAGGTCCTACAAAGGTAGACTTATGAAAAAAAACACTGGTCAATTATGCACTGTAATGCGATACGCTCTATGTCATGTTCCAGCATATTGTATACACATTAGCCAGCCAGGTCGTTCAAAATGGTGTGTCAATGTCAAATACCTGATTTGCTGGCGATCTTTACACACATACAACTTACAAGCCCTCGGGCACACGCGTACGTGTGTGCGTGTGTGTTGTTGTTTGTCTGTCTCTTGTCTTTCGTTACGTCACGGATATATATATATATATATATATATATATATATATATATATATATATATATATATATATATATATATATATATATATATATATATAT
Source organism: Urechis unicinctus (assembly GCA_034190875.2). Lineage (NCBI taxonomy): Eukaryota > Metazoa > Annelida > Polychaeta > Xenopneusta > Urechidae > Urechis > Urechis unicinctus. The sequence continues at coordinate 15,576,224 of CM067349.1, read as the reverse complement.
ATATATATATATATATATATTCGTTATCACTCAATTGTTTTTATTAATCTCCATCTTCGGGGGCACACGCACGCATTAGTCTATGATGTGATATGATGGGTGTATACAGTATCGAGTTTTTGTCCAGGGAGTCGCTTCTCTAAGCTATGAGTCCATATCAATTTACTGTCAGCTATCAACTTCGTTGTTTGCCTCTCATGTGGCATACGGTTTCTTCGAGCATAACTTCTTCGTCACAGCGGCATTTCATAAAAAATATACTTCTGCTATTTGTTTCAATACTGTTATCGACAAAGCTCAGAGGCTGTTTTCAATGAGCCTTTATTGATTAATTATCAATTATTTGGTGTGAAAGGATATTTAACGGGTCATTTTAGCAATTTCATCCGAATGGAAGCGCAATAAAAACTGCACCATTTCGCCGAAAATTCATCTTTAAAGTTTAAGGGATATAAACTCAGCGGATTGAGTGGAAGGGCGATTTAAGACTCGAGTGCCTGTGGATCCGAGCATCTTCCATTAATTAACCTCCCCGTGCTGGTATATTTGTACCTTCAACGTAAGCGTTCTTCATACTTCATACCATTCAGCCGTTTTCCTGAGAAAGGAATGCCGACAAATTACTCATTCGCTGCCCTGGTCCTGAGTAAGAGCTTGCTGGTTAGTCAGTCAATAGGCGGTTTCCAGAGTTTTTGCGGCTGAATGCGCGTCTGTTTTGTTGGTTTCTTTAACACAATCAGACGAACGCTCTTGGTGTTGAAATAGAACCGAACTCCGCTGTGGCGTGTCTCGATTGCTGTGCAATTCCACTGGCGTATATATTGACTCTTCGCATTCTTTTTCGTTCACTGTTTAAAGGCTTTGAGCAATTAAAGTGAGTGATTGTGTCACAGGCGCTTGGGCTGGACCGTTATGATCAGATCGCCTTGCTCACAAGCAGTTGTGTTTCATAGAACATATAAAAACTACTGCATGTATAAAACCCGACGGTAGATATCTCTAGATAAGTCATCAACCAGACATAGCTACTCCTGTCGGCTAAGGTTAAACCCCCACCCCCATTGCCCCCACCGGACAAACCCCACGCCGTTCTTCACTACCCGACTCCCACCTCTTCGTATTATCACCCATTGTGCGATATTTATCCAGCCATTCATATCCGGAACGCTCGTCTTGTATTTCCACCTGCCAATACCCGCCCTCACCTGACCCCATCTCAGTTCAACCCACTTATATTACATATTGGAGCTGGTATTCTCTCCGGGTACTCGACTACAGCGCGGTGAACCTTGGCTGACTATGAAAGAATGTTCGCTGACATTTTCCTTGGTTAGCAAAACATCGCCTGTATCAAAAGCGATATGAATTTGTGTTGAGGGATTGTGAGTTAAGAAGAGTCTGATATTGATGATGATACTGATTATGATGATTAAGCTGTTGTTGTTGATGATGGTTGTGTCATGTATTAGAATAGTGCTTGTGAAGATGATGATGAAGATGATGATGATGATGATGAATATGTTGATTTTTGAATTGCTTTTGATGATGGCGATATATGTTATGATTAATCTGATCACATGATGCATGTCTGTTGATCAAGTTGTTAAAAGATCAAAAGTTTTGAGGTGATGATGATGATGGTGGTGGTGGTGAAGGCGATGCTGTATTGATGGGGATACTGAGACCATGATGCTCATGATGACCTTGTCATTAACCTTGCTATGTGTGCTTGACAGCCTCATCATAGGTGCCCCACGTGGCAACGTAAGCCAGGGAGATGGGTCTGTCCTACCAGAGGTGCTCGACATAAACAGTCCTGGCGTTGTTTACTCATGCCCTCTCTCAGCTAACTCCGATGACTGCACACAGATCGCCCTCGACAGGGACGGTGAGTCTCGCAACTAACTTTGATGTGACTTGCCCATGGTCTCATGCTTGTGCCATGATGTAGTGGCTCTTGTTTTGAGTAAAACCAATTGAGCTAAAAACTGTCACTAATGGATGTTTTGTCTGCGTGGTAATGGGTGTTGCTTTGGCTACTGGAGGAACTATTGTTGCTAGCATGCTGTATGTAAATTGTTCATTTCATGTGAACTAATGGCTCCAAGCAGCAAGAGGCAAGTTTTGTCCCTGTGCAAATGTATAACATATAAAAAATGAGCCCATCTCTCCCAGTTTGGAAGGCCTATTGTAATATTCTTTTTTGGAAAAGAGAGCCCTATTTGTATTGTCAACAAACTTCAATCACTGAATCACTTATTGTTTCGACGTTGGTAAACTATTCCAAGTACTGTTTTGGGGTAAAATTAGTTGCCAAAATACGGGATACGTTATGATTACTGATAACTTTGCTCGTGACTGTCTCTGTAACGTTATGATTGTTAATCTTACCGCCGATGCACGTTATGACTGCTTCAGGTCTCCGGCAGCATGAGAACAAAAGCGATATGTGGCTCGGCGTGTCAGTGGCCAGTCAAGGCACTCCAGATGGCTTGGCTATTGTAAGTCTAAAATGATCCTCTTCATATATGTAAACCCACTTGTAAAGCCTCGACAGTTATGGTCATTACTCACTAGTCACTGTCCAAATTGACCTGCAGGTAAAAAGTCTGTCAGAATTGTTCATAAGAGTTTGAAACATTAAATATTCTTGGATTGACTTGAAGAATCGGATATTATATCAAATTTGTAGTTTATTTCAAATGTAAATCAAACCAATCAATAAATCAGGGTTAAAAATATATTTGAATTTAACTTTTGGGAAACCCTTATCTTCTTAGCTCTTTGTATTATACCCACCTTTGTGGGCGCCTTATAACACATGTTGGTATGCCTTTAAACCCTACACTTCCATATAACACATGTATGCCTTTAAAACCTACAATTCCATATTTCCACAAATAAACAGTTGTGTTTTTGCCACAGGCCTGTGCTCACCGCTATCGAAAGGTCTCACCTTCGTTCTGTCATGGCTTCGGTATGTGTCTGAGCATGAACAACGCACTCGACGAACTCCAGTTCTGGAATCCATGCGAGAGTAAAGAGAAGGGTCATGAATACTACGGCTATTGCCAGTCTGGCACCAGCGTTGATTTGGCTGAGGTAATTACATCATACACCAGGTTTTTTCACTCATGAGTCAATTGGTGATGACACAAAAATTACATTAATCTTCAATATGAACTGCTATTACATCACTATTTTAATATGACCTACTTTACATTCACTCTTTGAGGTGGCCTTCTTGACCTACGTAACCTCACCCCTTGACGTGATATACTTTATCTTCAACCGTTGACACGACCTACTTAATATTCACCCCTTGACATGACCTATATTACCATCACCCCTTGACACAGTTCCCATTATAATCACCCCATGATATGACCTACTTCTACCTCCATCTCCTGTAGATGACCTACTTTACCTTGTTGTTTCTCTCATCAGGATGGAGAGCTTCTGATTGGTCTCCCTGGACCCTTTGTGTGGCGTGGTGCAGTCATGAAAAACATCATTCAGGATGATTTCTTCTCGGATTCCTTCAACCCAATGATTCAAGATGAGGTGTGGAGTCCGGTTGAACCTCTTAAACAGGGCCAAGTTGGACCTCAACCCGCCACAGACTACTATGCATATCTAGGTAAGGTTGCATAGGTCACCCATATATATTGATAAGGTCAAGGTTCTTACACTTGAAAATGTTACTGTAAATAACCATATTTACTCTTGAAGTGGTCGTAAAATTTAGGACGCAGTGTTCACTTTGTGACGGGAATCATTTGTAAAGTGATGACTCAATCTTCGAACATGATCATGCCATCAATCATGGAGAGATTATTGAGCAGGGTCAGAGAGTTGTCCACTGGACCGGGAACAGTCCACTTGACGGCATGAGTCTATTGATGTTGAATGAAATCTTCTTATCTCCTTTCTGGGTTGACTACGTCCCAGCCATTCTCAATCAGTTATGTAGTAGCCACTCTGCTTCACATCCCCATTCTCCATGGCGTGTTTTTTTGGATCAGTTCTCACTATTTGGGTATCTCTGGGTACAACCTCGTCTTAGAGAATGACGCAGGAACCAAATCAACTTTGGAAGGATGTGTCCGACTAGCTTGTAGTTGAGGCATTGTTCCATGCGGGCCAGCTTATAACCATATTTTGGCAGTTACAACAAGCATCCTATAGCTATGCTAAGAGGGCTCACTCTGACCAGCTATGCAATGAGAAAGCAAATGGGCAAAGCATTATGCCGTTGTCAGATGGCGCTACCATAAGATCAACAAAAGCACATGGGCCTCTTGATCAAACTGCTGTTGCTGTCCGCATTGTGTTGAAGATACAAAGTCTTCTGATTGGTCGAGGCTGCCGCATCCCCTAATTGATCAGTCAATTCAGGAGATGTTAGAGAACCCTCTTAGCATAGCAATAAGCTGTTTGGTTACATGCCCGGAATTTCCATGATTTGTTCCTCATTCTTACCCCTGCATGACTTCTCACTTGCTAGCACGTTTTTGTCTATACTGAAGGTTCCTCCACAAAAATCGGCCGAGTCCTCGGTGGTCAAATGACCTATATATCTGGTGCCCCGAGATCAAATGACTCGGGTCAAGTTCTTCTCTTCACTGAGGGATCAGAACTACTGGAAGTGGCCGAGACTCACTACCTGAACGGCTATCAATTTGGATCCAACTTCGGACACGAAATCGCCATTGTAGATTTCAACAACGACGGGTATTTCCACTTTATTTTTAAATGGAAAACTTGTTGTTCTTGTAGATTTCACATTTTAGTTGCTGATGATTGGTAATGGATCAATAACGAAGGCAATTAGTGGACATTAATTGATTTCATTAGACTAATGTGTGTTCTTTAGTCTAGTTAAGGATGATAACACCCAGTGTTTGTATTGGGATGTGAGGTCCATTAGGGTGTGGATGCTTATCACAGGGTGCTTGGTTTGTTCTTTGCAGGAAAAATGATCTTGTTATCAGCGCTCCATTCTATCTGGACAAAAACGTTGGTGGCGCCATCTATGTGTATATGAACAGTGAAGGGGTAGGTGTTATTCAGGTGTCCTGCTGACGTCATCATTATCAGTGAAATGTTCATCATCATCATTGAGATCGTAGTCATCATTCTAACTTGTCATCATTTAAATCATCTTTATCATCATAACTGTCATTCAATGTCAATGAGATCATCACAACCGTGTGTGATTATCATCAACATCATCGTCGATAAAATTATCATCAACATCATCGTCGATAAAATTATCATCATCATCATCGTTGATAGAATTATCATCATCATCATCGTCGATAGAATTATCATCAACATCATCGTCGATAGAATTATCATCGACATCATCGTCGATAAAATTATCATCATCATCGTCGTCGATAGAATTATCATCATCATCGTCGATAGAATTATCATCATCATCATCGTCGTCGATAGAATTATCATCATCATCATCGTCGATAGAATTATCATCAACATCATCGTCGATAGAATTATCATCAACATCAAAATAATTATAATCATTGGTATCATCATTATTGAGATGATCTTCAAAATTGATCACACCCCCATTTAAATCATCTTCATTATTGTAAGTTTTAATTTAAATCAACATCATAATTGTAACTCTTATCATCATTTTAACTCATTCTAAGTCAATATAATAAGCATTATGGTCCATACCACCGTCATCATCATCATCATTTGACTCTGGCTGCTGACTCTACACACTTGACTTTTCTCTTCATACTTCAGGGAATCAGCAATTCCACAGATCCTATCAAAATCTACAGCCGTGAAATGGGGCAGACCGAATGCAAATTGCTCCACTGTGAAGATGCTAGGTTTGGCTTCAGCCTGGCCAGCCTGGGAGACGTGGACCTCGACGGCTTCGAAGGTAATATCAGTCACCAACCTTACTAACTCTCAGTAATATCTTTGTATATAATTGAAAACTTCATTGATTGAATCATCAAGTTGCTTTGATAGGTTTGATTAGAGTAACCTGGCCTTTTCCCCCCTTTGATAAGAGTAACCTGGCCTTTTCCCCCCTTTGATAAGAGTAACCTGGCCTTTTCTCCCACTTTGATTAGAGTAACCTGGCCTTTTCTCCCTTTGATTAGAGTTAACTGGCCTTTTCCCCCTTTGATTAGAGTCACCTGACCTTTTTCCCCTTTGATTAGAGTAACCTGGCCTTTTCCCTCCTTTGATTAGAGTAACCTGACCTTTTCCCATTTGATTAGAGTTAACTGTCCTTTATCCCCCTTTGGTTAGAGTAACCTGGCCTTTCCCCCCTTTGATTAGAGTAACCTGGCCTTTTTTCCCTTTGATTAGAGTGAACTGTCCTTTATCCCCCCCTTTGATTAGAGTAACCTGGCATTTTCCCCCTTTGATTAGAGTAACCTGGCCTTTCCCTCCCTTTGATTAGAGTAACCTGGCCTTTTTCCCCCTCTGATTAGAGTAAGCTGGCCTTTTCCCCCTTTGATTAGAGTAACCTGGCCTTTTCCCCCTTTGATTAGAGTAACCTGGCCTTTTCCCCCCTCTTCAGCAGAGTTGATCATAAACCTTTACTTAGGCATCTCTGTGTTTGTGGACTTTGTTGACGCTTCATGCCATTAAGCAAGCTGGCATCCCCAGATCACACATGGACCCAACATCCTCACGCATCAGCCTCTGTGCAGGCTACGATTCACCTCTGCCCCACTTCAATCGCTTTTGGGCGAATATGGGCCATTACGCGAGGAAATATTGATACGAATTATCAACTCTTAATCGTTACAAAAATATATTCTGTTGTTTTAATTCTGTTCTTTTCAATCAGAAGAATAATATGCTGTGGAAAACTTTTCTGTAGGCCCAAATGCGGCATTCATCAGAAAATAGTTCCGCCAACCTTTCATGGCCGTGACAAGTGACTGTCAAATCAATTGGTAATATAACCTAAAATAACACTGCTAAAAAGACACACAACCCAGAAAACATGAACAGTAAGCTCCCCCATAAGCTCCACTCATGTTTGTTTATGTTTGACATGCTCTGCTTGTTATCGTCCTGTCATAGGTCAAGGCCGGGTCATATTGCAGAGATGTTATGTCAGCATAGCAGGATATGTAAGCTTAGTGTAACACATGCCTGACATGGAGAGTGACATGGACCCCTCATGGATATATCTCCTTGCTAACTCAATGTCAGCTTGGTTTTACCACTGATCCAGTTTTAAAATTAGCGAAAAAATCAGAAAAAAACCAAAACGTGTCATATTCAATATGAACCTCATGGTAATTGAATTTGCTATTTCTGAGCAATCTTACATAAGAGAGGTTATCAGTGATCTTGATCTTAGATAAGAGAGGTTATCAGTGATCTTGACCTTAGATAAGAGAGGTTATCAGTGATCTTGATCTTAGATAAGAGAGGTTATCAGTGATCTTGACCTTAGATAAGAGAGGTTATCAGTGATCTTGACCTTAGATAAGAGAGGTTATCAGTGATCTTGATTTTAGATAAGAGAGGTTATCAGTGATCTTGACCTTGTTATCAATGTCACAGCCCCAAATAAGGGATGTGTGAATCCTGAACATTAAGGTGGCACATTTTGTGAATATACCTTATAGAATTGTTTAAATGCACCTTTTTAACCACTCACCAGGCCAAGATGACACAATTTTTTTTTCTCAGTAAATGTTAAACTAAACTATTTAAAGCAACGGAATACCATCAATGTTATAATTTTGTTATGTCATGTGGGTTATATTGCAGATCTGTGTCATGTCATTTGATAGTGGGGAAGCAAATCAATTTATGCGACAGGTTTTACCTGAACGAAGCCTCATGAGCTCGTACAGAAACATCCCTGTTAAACCTAGCCTCCTCTCAATTGTCCCATTTTATATCATTATCAATAATTGTCATTCATGTCAGACACAGATTAGCATCTAGCTTGTTTTGCCTCTTGTTTACCTTCTAATGGTGTCTGCCTTGTAAGTGTTTGTTAGATTTCTATTCGGGTTGCATCTTGCTGTGTCTACAGACCTGGCTGTGGGAGCCCCATACGAAGGCAACGGAGCCATCTATATCTTCCGCGGCTCGGCTGACGGCATCCTCCCTGAATACTCCCAACGCATCTATGCTGACGACCTGAGGGCCGCCTCACCGTTGCAGACATTTGGCTACTCTCTCTCCGGGGGAATGGACATGGACAAGAGCAGTTATCCAGATCTCATTGTGGGGGCATACAACTCCGATAAAGTGATTTCTTTACGATCACGACCCGTTATTAATATTTTGGCTTCAATCCTCACAGTCGAAGACCTGATCCGACCAGGTCGATGTCGGATAACTGGACTCTCAGATAGCTGTTTCCAGCTTAGGACGTGTTATTCATACCTAGCAGAGCCTGCTGCAAGGTTAGATTATGCAGTAATTAGTCAGGAACATGTAATACATAATATCAATTGACCAATGAAAAGTCATCATAAATATGCAAAAGCTTTTGCTTAGTGAATATTCATGAGTCAGCTTGGCATTCACATTTTTACCATGTGGTCATCGATATTTTAAATTTTGTAAATATGTAATGTGTATTACTTAGTGAATATTCATAATGCATTTTGGTTTGACAATCTACCCCATGGTTAATTATCACCACAATGAATATTCAAAAACATTTTATGAATATTCATTGATGAATTTGTCATGGTGTTGAGGTTTGTAGGTTTCAGGACCCATTGCCCATCAAGTACCGAATCGAAGCGGAGAAATTCACTGGCAGCCTCCTGTCCCGAGTATACTTTGAAGAAAGTGTTGGGGCAGAGAGCCATGTCATAGAGAAGCACATGGAGGCTTTTCCTGTGGGTCGGACAAGCTGTGTGACAGACACTGTGTTCATCCAGGTGAGGGAGTAGTCATTATCATCATCATCAATATCTCTGCGACTTTCTTGAAATTCAGTTGCCAAGTTAAACATATCCTCAATTCATCATTTCTCTCATCTCGATGACAAGCACCTCCATTGTTTACACTGTCACCAAGCTTTGATTGAGCTCATCTGTTTCAGCCGAGCACTAAAGATTTCCTGAACCCCATTTCATTCAAGTTGACATACAAGTTAGTGGACATTGAGACACCAGTGATGCTACCCAATCAGCCTCTGCCTGACATCAATACCTACCCCATCATACATCCTGATAAGAGCTCCAAAGTCTACCTGGTAGCTTACATTCTATTGCAAAGTATCTGTGTGATTGTGTATGTGAGTGTGAGTATGTATATGTATATGTGTATGTATGTGTGTATGTATGTATGTATGTATGTATGTATGTATGTATGTATGTATGTATGTATGTATGTATGTATGTGTGTATGTGTGTGTATGTGTGTATGTATGTGTGTGTGTGTGTGTGTGTATGTATGTATGTATGTATGTATGTATGTATGTATGTGTGTGTGTGTGTGTGTGTGTGTGTGTGTGTATGTATGTATGTATGTATGTATGTATGTATGTATGTATGTATGTATGTATGTATGTATGTATGTATGTATGTATGCATGCATATTTATATATATGTATATACACATTTCAAATAAAGTCAAGGAAATATATTGCTCTCTTCATATCTCATACACACATACATACATACGCAAAATATACATTGACAATTATATGAAGAGAGCAATATATTTCCTCAACTTTATTTGACATTTTTCGTCATTTGTACATTTGTTTACTTTCCACCCAAGAGTTGTTGGCCTAGTGTTGTAGTGTGAGTAATTGCCTGGTGATGTAGTGTGAGTAATTGCCTGGTGATGTAGTGTGAGTAATTGCCTGGTGTTGTAGTGTGAGTAATTGCCTGGTGATGTAGTGTGAGTAATTGCCTGGTGATGTAGTGTGAGTAATTGCCTGGTGATGTAGTGTGAGTAATTGCCTGGTGTTGTAGTGTGAGTAATTGCCTGGTGATGTAGTGCGAGTAATTGCCTGGTGATGTAGTGTGAGACGAGATACGCAGGGAATAAAATCCAAAGTAGGCATGGGATGACCTTTAATGTTAACAGGCCAGTAAGAGCTGACCAATTGTGGTGTATATGGTTTTCTCTTAGTCTCCTTGGTGATCCAAGTAATATTAATACATCATGTATGTCATGTTTTGTTTGGAATTAAAATGTGAAATCTTTTTGTGCTAGGCTGAATTTGAGAAGAAATGTGGAACTGATAATGTTTGCCATAGTAGTCTTCATCTGGGAGCCACCTTCAAACTCAACGTGTAAGTACTGATGAAGTACTGGCTGGTAGGCGAGGTTCCCTTGAATCTTGTCTTGGCCATTTATAGGGTTTTTGCCTTTTTAAGATTTATCGGTACACCGTCATATTCACAAATGTGAAATCTATACAGAAACTTGTTTACAAATAAACACATGTACACATCATGGAGATATATGGCACCTCCAACCACAGAACCCTTCCATTCATCATCATCATCACCATAATCATCATCATCACCATAATCATCATTACCACCACCAACACCATCATCACCATAATCATCATCATCACCATAATCATCATTACCACCACCAACACCATCATCACAATCATCATCATCATCACCACCACCATCATCATCATTACCACCACCATCATCATCATCACCACCATCATCATCATTACCACCAACATCATCATCACCACCACCATCATCATCATTACCAACACCATCATCATCATCATCACCACCATCATCATCATTACCACCAACATCACCATCACCACCATCATCATCATTACCATCATCATCAACACCACCATCATCATCATTACCTCCAACCACCAACATAACTATAATCATCATCATCACCAACAATACCAGTATCATCATCATTACCGTCGACCAACTCATCCAGTCCCCTCCTAACTGAGTCACGTTCCTCTAACTCTGCTCCAGGGATGACCAGGATGAATATGTGCTGAGGGACGGAGAATTGACCACTCTAGAACTGGACATAGTGGTCACTAACCACAACGAAGCTGCCCATGAAACTACACTCACCATCGACCTTCCCTCCTCTGTCTACTACTCTGATGTTTCAGTGGGTCTAATCATACCCTCGTGTTATTATCAAAATACATTCATGTCGTTAGTCATGTTTGGACTTTGTGGTTCCGTCAGTGTCATATATCAAATTTCAAGACTCATCATAGCTAACTGCTTTGAAGTCCTGCGGTTTCTCAAATTATTCAAATGTATGTTAATTTATAATCTAAAAATATATATATTCTGAGGCCTCGTTGCTGTGTATTCTTGTAGACTGATGCAGTGAAGTGTACCCCTGTTGATGATGGTGTCATGTGTCTGGTGGCAAACCCCTTGGAAAAAGATCAAGTGAGAAGCTTCACTCTTCTCCTACAGCCGACCACTGTCCAAGCTGGCATGAGCACAATGACCTTCAAGCTGGCCCTCAACACGTAAGCTCCACCCCCCTCATTATCATATTAACATGAGCCCAACCTGGCCCTAAACACGTAAGCTCCACCCATCTCATCATATTATCATGAGCCCAACCTGGCCCTCAACACGTAAGCTCCACCCATCTCATTATCATATTATCATGAGCCCAACCTGGCCCTCAACACGTAAGCTCCACCAATCTCATTATCATATTATCATGAGCCCAACCTGGCCCTCAACACGTAAGCTCCACCCATCTCATCATATTATCATGAGCCCAACCTGGCCCTAAACACGTAAGCTCCACCCATCTCATCATATTATCATGAGCCCAACCTGGCCCTCAACACGTAAGCTCCACCCATCTCATTATCATATTATCATGAGCCCAACCTGGCCCTCAACACGTAAGCTCCACCAATCTCATTATCATATTATCATGAGCCCAACCTGGCCCTCAACACGTAAGCTCCACCCATCTCATCATATTATCATGAGCCCAACCTGGCCCTCAACACGTAAGCTCCACCCATCTCATTATCATATTATCATGAGCACAACTTGGCCTTCAACACATAAGCTCTGTCCATCTCATTACCATATTATTATGAGCACAATCACTTTAACATGGCCCTTGTGCAGTCAAACCTTGCTTTCTTGATATTATCAGAGACTTTAAATGGGATATCGACTTATGCCATTGTGATCCCATTGTGTACACAGTACAAGTATTGAAGAATCACCGGATGATAATTATAAAACATTGGAGGTCCGAGTCATCGTCCAGACTGACCTGCTTATCAGGGGGTGAGTGGGAAAACATTGTCTCCTGGAGGATGTTTGTCCTGTGGGAGATATCATGCAGGGAGGTTTTATTGATACAGTTCAGTATCCATTGGTCGGAATGTCCGGGGCGGAATTGTCCGGATTTGGGAATGCCTTTCTACTCGCCCATTATCATGCCCATTGCAAACCGAACACCACCATGTTCACTTCCTTAACATTCTTTATCGCCCTGGCGATAGAAATCGGAATATTTTGTTTGCGAAAATGTATGTTTACAGTTGTAAGGGTACCTCAACATTATTTTGGGGTGGGGAATCTAACGAAACAGTCCAAATGAGGTCCTGTCACTCTTTTCTAAATGTGAGTCTCACTGATGCTTTTGCTAATTGTTTATAATTGTCGTTTTAATACTTTTATAAGCATAGGCACTCTCCTCTGGTGTGTTGATGATTTGATACCTCGGCGCAGATTTGTGAGATTGAAAGTAGTAAACGGCATGAACGCTGTCAGAGGCGAAGTTTCTTTGTCTAGGTTGGTTTACTGCATGAGTCAGAGTCGCACAGTTTCAGCGTCCATGCTAATTCAAGAGACCACCATTGTCGGCTTAGAAGGTCTGATTCATTTAAGCACCTTGATAACAGCCCCACCACAAACCTTTTGCCGCCAAGGTCAGACTGGTAACTGTCTGTCGTTTATTGGGACTTGTGCTTGCTGGTGCATCACCTGGAATCTTTCCATCGGAAAATTTTACTGTTGCGACATTATGGTGTTCGCCCAAAAACTTCCGAATTTCGGAGGTTTCCCAAATTCTGAATTCCGGATAAGGGATACTCAACTGTAGTATTGTTTTTATTGTATGCAGAGGTAGAGGGGTATTGTGCTGTGTGACATGGTGTGATGTAAGTGACAATTTGTGCTGTGTTGTGTGACATGGTGTGATGTAAGTGAAAATTTGAGCTGTGTGACATGGTGTGATGTAAGTGACAATTTGTATTGTGTTGTGTGACATGGTATGATGTAAGTGAAAATTTGAGCTGTGTGACATGGTGTGATGTAAGGGAAAATTTGTACTGTGTGGTATGGTGTGATGTCAGTGACAATTTGTATTGTGATGTAAGTAAAAATTGGTGTTGTGTGACATGGTGTGATGCAAGGGACGATTTGTATTGTGACATGTGATGAAAGTGACAATTTGTGTTGTGTGATTTTGTTAGAAATGAGTGACAATTTGTGTTGTGTGACATGGTGTGATGTAAGGGACAATTTGTATTGTGATGTGTGACATGGTGTGATGTAAGGGACAATTTGTGTTGTGTGACATGGTGTGATGTAAGGGACAATTTGTATTGTGATGTGTGACATGGTGTGATGTAAGGGACAATTTGTATTGTGATGTGTGACATGGTGTGATGTAAGGGACAATTTGTATTGTGGTCTGACATTTTGTGACTGACACCATATTTGTTATGAGATGTTGTTCTTGACATGAAATGTCTTTTGTGATATGACATGTTATCATTTGCTGTGACGTGTATATTATTGTGTATTTGTTTATGTGACTCGGTGTTTTGTGGTTTGTGACACGTGTGTATTATGACATGACAGGCAATCCGTCCCCAGTGATGTAGAATTCAGTGGCGAGGTGATCGGGGAGAGTGCCGTGAATACAGCTCAAGATATCGGCAGCAGTGTTGTCCATACTTATGAGGTAAAGAACTCCTTACAAATCTGATGGTTGAATTGCCAAGGGCAGGACATCTGTCTCAGATAAAAGGGGTTAGCTATCAGGTCTGGGCATCAGGCCATAACACCTGAAAGGTGCTGCTAGATTAGTGATTGGCTTTTCTTACACTATATATAAGATTATTAATGGATTTATGTTCTGGCTGAAATAAGTATAATTCAGTTACTTTACAGTGTGTCAGAACTCTCAGTTTTGATGTCTTTTTGAGGAACAATATGCATCATGTTTTTACCAGTTAAGCAATTTCAGTGATATTTAATGCAATCAAAATATAGCTATACTACAAGTTATATTACCTCTTTTAAGTGATCATTTATTTTGTATCCTGGAAGTTTTTGTACTCGGTTCATTCCTGAATCATTTTTGCTTTTATCGTTAATTGTTTTTATGGATCGTTTGTGTTCAGTAAATTGAGATTTGAATACTAAGAGGTCTTAAACATGAAGTAGATGATGAATACCGTGGGGCCTCTTGTTCACAGGTGATTAATTCTGGCTCGGGTACAGTGCCCAATGCATCTGTGTTTATCAAATGGCCTTATGAACTGAACAACACCAAGTACGACCAGGGCAAGCATGTTCTCTACTTACTGGGCTACCCTGAGGTAAGGCTCCGTCATTAAACACAGTGTTTATCTCTCATATGCTCATAGGCGATTCCAAACTCACGTTATTACCGTTCATCACTCCACCGTATCCTCATGCACTATAGCTATATGTGATGTTATGATAAACAGTTGATGCAGGCACCCAATATAACTCACGCTGGCGTACCATTTCACTGTACTTACATAACCAAGCACATATTATTATTCTTCACTACACCTGATAAGCATAAGTGTGCAACAGTCACTTGATAAGTAAGTAGCAATTTGTTGCGCAACACATGCTCATACACCTCCACAATACTTGTTTATAAATCCACACATAACACGATGAAACACATTCTCATACACCTCCACAATACTTGTTTATGAATCCACACAACACGATGAAACACATTCTCATACACCTCCACAATACTTGTTTATGAATCCACACATAACACGATGAAACACATTCTCATACACCTCCACAATACTTGTTTATGAATCCACACATAACACGGTGAAACACATGCTCATACACCTCCACAATACTTGTTTATAAATCCACACATAACACGATGAAACACATTCTCATATACCTCCACAATACTTGTTTATGAATCCACACATAACACGGTGAAACACATTCTCATACACCTCCACAATACTTGTTTATGAATCCACACATAACACGGTGAAACACATGCTCATATACCTCCACAATACTTGTTTATGAATCCACACATAACACGGTGAAACACATTCTCATACACCTCCACAATACTTGTTTATGAATCCACACATAACACGGTGAAACACATGCTCATACACCTCCACAATACTTGTTTATGAATCCACACATAACACGATGAAACAAATACTCATTACACTTGGAGAACAATCCTCTGTAGACCTCATAAACTATCCTCATTTTACCTCATAAACTATCCTCGTTTTACCTCAGCACACCTGATAAATAACCCTCATTAGACTTGATGAAAAGTCCTCAACACCAGCTGATTATAGTCTTCATTTTAAAAAATAGATCATTGGACCTGATTAGCAATCTTCATTATGCTTTATAAGCAATCAGTCATACCTTTGGTCAACAATTTTGTCTCACCTGTTTACAATCTTATTATATTGATAAAAAGGCTGTCAGTGTGAAATAACTTGCATCGCTATTTATTCTTCCATGAACTTCAGGATTTGTTATATCTCCAATTTTACTGCAAGAAAAACCTTAATTACAGTACATACATTTTGATGAACATTACAATTTGTTACTTGTCAACTAATGGTACTTCAACTGATAATGAAGAAGATGTTTACCTGTACAGGTGCAACCGTACGCCCCCTGTTACCTGCTGAACCACGACCCAAATAAAGTCATCAACCCACTTGGCATCAAGGTCAGTTGAAACCGCGTACAAAAAATGTACCTTGGCGTCATTAAAAACAAATGTGCTGTTTTATCAAAAGTGAGTCAGTGTGTGGGTTCAGTGTCCAAACTAATGATGTTATCCATGGACAGCTTCAGTTAGTTATTAAACATCTACTCCGGCATGTAACTCTGAAATCTGTTCATTCAACCTCTCTTTTGTCAACTTTGAGTTGCTTTAATCAGAAGACCTACTAACTTTGTGAGTGTGATGTGTGAAGCGATTAATTGGTGTGTGCTGTGAAATGCAGGTTTATCCTGTAATTTCTGCTATGCATGGTGTGTCTAGGTGAACAGCACATTTCCTGCCGACATCCCGTATCTTGAGGTGGGTAGTCTCCTTGTGCAATGTCAGCAAAAAGGACTATTTGTTTTCCATTATAAAACCGGGCTGCTTTGTGTGTTTGAGAAAAAGTGTGCTATTAAGTAGGTTGTTCTGTTGCAATTATGAATCTTTGTGATAATGAAGGGTCTGGTTCTGCCACAATAGAAGAGACTGCCTTTGTGTAACCTCATGAAATGTGTAATCCCTTAAAACAGGGTTCCTAATTAATTATACCAAGACCAAATTATACTCCTTCACCCATTTCTGTGGTTTTGCTAAGGTAAGACATCCTGTGACATGACCTCACTATGTAAGACATCCTCTGACATGACCTCACTATGTAAGACATCCTCTGACATGACCCCTTTATATAAGATATCCTCTGACATGACCTCACTATGTAAGACATCCTCTGACATGACCTCACTATGTAAGATATCCTCTGACATCACCTCACTATGTAAGACATCCTCTGACATCACCTCACTATGTAAGACATCCTCTGACATGACCTCACTATGTAAGACATCCTCTGACATGACCTCACTATGTAAGACATCCTCTGACATGACCTCACTATGTAAGATATCCTCTGACATGACCTCACTATGTAAGATATCCTCTGACATGACCTCACTATGTAAGACATCCTCTGACATGACCTCACTATGTAAGACATCCTCTGAAATGACCTCTCTATGTAAGACATCCTCTGACATGGCCTCACTATGTAAGACATCCTCTGACATGACCTCACTATGTAAGACATCCACTGACATGACCTCTCTATGTAAGACATCCACTGACACAACCTCACTATTTAAGACATCATTTGTATTGTTTCTGCCTTGTTCTGTGTGCTTCCAGGCTGTCAGTGATGGTGTCCAGGTGAGCCAGGCTGAATCAGCGTCCAGAGTGAAGCGTGACAGTCCTCAGCCAATCACAACAGCCAACATTGCTAACTTGGTAGGTCATTCATATCCTGTATTTTGAGCTCTTCTCTTAAGCAGAGCTTGTTATAAACCTTTTGTGTCCACCTGTCCATCCATTAGTCAGTCCCTCTGTTTGTAAACTTTGGGTGGGATGTTTTCTTATTAAGCAGGCTTACATTGGCCAAATTACACATGTACCCCTTTTTGTGTTAACGGCTCATTGCAAACCAAAATTCAGCTCCACCTAACCTTTGACCTCTGAGAAAAATCTTTTGTATGTGATGGAACATTCACTTACAGAGCAAGCTAACTGCTCAAATTAACGCAGGGACCCCTTTTATGTTGTTAGCTCCTTACAAACCAAAACTCAGCCCCACATGACCTTTGATCCTTGAGTTATTTGAGAAAAATTTGTGCAAAGTAAGTATGTTCTATGTGTAGCCAATGGAAAATATATTTTGATGGTGTGTTTCCTCCTAAAGTAAGCTAGCTGCCCCACAAACACATGGAACCCACTGATGGTAATGGTTCATTGCACACTTAAAATCAGCCCAGCATGACTTGTATCATCTGAGTTAAAAGAGGGAAATATAACAATAATTTGTTGTATTATGTAAACCCAGTGGATAATAACTTTTGATTGCACATTTTCTCATAAAGAATAATTTCTCATTGGTCCTCCTTATCTTCATGGCTCCTTAAAACATTTAACATCAGCTCTGCATGACAGTTTAACACTGAGTTATAAATGGCAAATTATTTAAATGGCACATAATTTGTAGTTCAGCAAATTGTATGATACACCTTCACTTGTCTGTTTTGTCATGCTGTCTTGTGCATGAATGTATGTGTGTGCCCATGTATTGATAAATATGTGTGTCAGTGGTTGTGTACATGTACATATGTATTTATGTATTTGCTCATGTGTGTTTGTCTGTGCCTGAATGTACACTCATGTCATTGTCTCTGTATTCCTCTCCTGTGCCCGTGACAGGACTGTGACAGCTACTCGGTACGCTGCCTCACGTTCCGCTGTGATGTAGGGACTCTGGAAGCAGACCGCAGTAAGTCGGTTGTCATCGCCATGAGGTCCAGGCTCTGGGACAGCACCTTCATTGAGGTGAGTACTTCAGTAGCCTCAGTTGTATAAGTCACCCAACTTTCTAAGATGTGTCCTTCCCTGTTATATTGACATCACAGTAAGAGAGACACTTCATAATTTATGTGTATTGAGACCTTTTTTCCTGCTTCACCAAAAAAGGCCTTACCACTTTGCAGACCCCATTTAACGTCTGCCTTTCAGAGCTTATAATAAACCTTTGCTCCAGTATCTGTTCGTCCGTTTGTAGACTTTGATGGCACGTTTTGTTACGAGGCAAATTTGCAGCCCCACATCATACACAGACCTCTCTTTGTTAAGCTAAAAAACACCCCTACATGACCCATGACCCCTGATTTATTATTTGTAAATGTCTTTTACATTGCAAACCCAGATGGGAATTTGAACTGCTGTATGTTAACAATCAGAAGACCTCTTATTGATTATTTCAAGCAAAAAATAAAGCCTGACAGGAGGTCATCCATGACCTTGACCTCACTGCTGCTGCACTATGCCCTCTTTATTCAATTGGTATTCTCAATATGAACAATGCATTTACTGCAAGCTAACTGATCCATAGGTCAGGGGATCGATTCCCAGTGAAGGCTACTTGATTTTTTTTCATTTCACTAACGTAATTGATTATAATTATCACGTAATTCCGAGTAACATCCTGCCAACGTCAGGGTGTCTACGATGATATGAAAATTGAAAAGTCGCATCAAACTGTGAACATAATTGATTCCATATTTAGGTAGTCACGAAGCTTCTCAGAATTTGTGATAAAAAAATACAGTCAACACTAAATGCATTCATGTCTGTGCTGAATACGAATGCTGCAGTTACAATCACTCTTAAGATCACCCCATAAAAGGAATAAGAGGTACATTAAGGTGGCATATAAGAGGTACATACAGGTGACATATATTGTCAATTTAGCTTGTGGCCTGTCATAAACAAGCAACTCAGCATATGCTTGTCTTGTGTGGCTCAATTGCTAGGCCAATGTGGTGTGTTTTTAGGGCTCTTTGACCCTTTAAAGTGATCAAGTGAATACTATGTAAATCTATCAAGTTAATGATATAGTCAAAGCGTTCATCATTTGAGAATCCGCCCAGCGTCAAGGCCTGTTTACCACTTGTTATGGTTTGAATTGACTGTCCAGGAATTCCTCCATGTTGATAAGGTGCACATCTTCTCTAAAGCTTGGATTAGCGTTCCTGCCAGCCTCAACGTGAAGCAAGATAACATCCTCAACGACGCCGTCAAGGTCAGTACGTCCACGCTGCATTGCTGATTGCCCCTTATGTAACAGTGTTGTCAGGTGTCTCTGTTTTACATGGCACAACGGCCACAGTGCATTGGATTGCGCAATTTGTGCAAGGAGTTTTGCTGCAATTGTTCAGTTTATAAAATCTACAATTTATATTTGTAGGCTCCTTCCGTGTTTTTAAAGTTTGGGCTGTCACTGAATCCTGTTATAATTGTGTGTATGAATGTCTCAAGATGTGTTTATTGTCTGTAGGTACGAACAGTGGCTCAACCAGCGCTGGTAGCTCAGGCGCCTAAGGAAGTACCTCTTTGGGTGATAATCGTTTCTGCGTTAGCTGGGGTCATCGTCCTTCTCCTCATTGTCCTACTCCTCTGGAAGGTACGTTGTCAATCATCTCCATCTCTGCCTGCAGCAGCATCTGTGTTGTGCTGCTGTAGGCTGGTGTGGGCAACAACCCAAACTCATAGCTTCTCACTGATTTGTATTGAACCCACATCTGTAGATTCTTTCAAACATGTATATGTTGGTGTGCTCTTAATCTGTATGCTTACCTTACCATCAGGGTTGTGTCGAAGCTTAGTAGGTCTAGCTGAGTCAGCACATTTTAACGGCAGTAGCACTATGTCGATTTAAGTTGGCCATGGTCCTGTCAGTATTGCCTTAGCATAGTTAGACTTATTGAAATATTTTGTTCTTTCCTGCCAGATGACTTTGTGACATGTACATGTGGTGTGTATTCCAGTGTGGATTCTTTAAGAGGACAACACAAGACGAGATGAAGAAACATCAAGCAGAAGTGAAGAAATCAGATTTTGGTTATGACTAAACCTCCCCCACCAGTTGTCTGACTGAACAGGCCTCTTGTTAATGAGTTATATCCCTGCTCAGCAGAGGGACTATTTCTCAATTCTACCACAGCAGAATACCTATGAATGAACGTCGTCGTCAGCATCATCATCATCATTATTGTCATCATCTTATATATCTTTATCTCTGTGTGAGTCTCTGTACTGGTGTTAATAACTGTGTTGTAAGTCCGCATCTTACCTGTCAACAACTGTTAAATATGTGTTGTAATGTTGAGTCTGATATGTGATTGGTCACCCACTTCAAAGCTTGTGACAGTTTCGACATACATATATTCTGCTTATATAAGTCCCCATTTTCATGATATTTTTATATATATATATATATATATATATATATATATATATATATATATATATATATATATATATATATATATATATATATATATATATATATATATATATATATATATATATATATTTAAGGTTAAAGTTGACCACGGAGCACAAGGAAGTTTATCAATCGGGGCCAGTTCTAAGGGAAACGTTCTGTGTTACATCATCCTGTAAGCTCAGTTTCATGTTCATCTTAACTCAACCGATCCAAAACATAAGAGTAAATCATTCATCATCAAGAAACCACCTCAGCCATTTGCCTCTGTGTGTTGGACCTCAGTGTGTGAGGAATTTGCTCTGATGGAAGACTGAAGTTCTTCTGGGGTGGGTTGAGGGAAGAGGGTTTGGTGAGTCTGAGTCCTGTGTTCTTGCCATTGGTCCACGGATCAACTGCTTTATTTGGACACTTCAGAGCTTGAGTAACTTGTATCCAACAAGTGCAGAAATTTACATTGGTGGTTAATTAAATAACAGTGGCTTTGAGTTTAAAATATACACAAAGACATAACAGCTCAATGTGCAGTTTTATATGGGTTAGCTGCACTGTACAGAAATATGCATATTTATCTTCAGATCTTGTTGATGCCAGCTTAATGCTATCATCTGACTCTTACATGTCATAAATATATTTATGAATATTCATTAGGTCATGATAATGATATGCATGTATTCATTGATTACGAATATTCATATGTTTAATACTCATCTTGTTAGATTGGGGTCCTTGTCAAATCTATTTTGATCATATTTGCCAAACAAAATGGAAACAAATGCATAACTTTTTATGTCAAGTTATGCATATGCAAATTGGTGATGATATTATAGCATGCAACAAGGATATTGTAATTTAGATAAACTATCCAGTTTGATTTTTGAAGGATTCATGTGAAAGCACCTAGAACAAAGGCAAAGACTTTATGGCTACGCTAAGAGTGTTCACTCAAGCCTCCACCCGAGAAAATATGTTAAGAATCCACCTGTATGCCACTTGGAATTCTCTGATTCATTCAGAGTTGTGGCCGCCTCCACCAATCGGAGTTCCGAGACATTGGATCAACAGTCCAAGTTTGTTTATTGATTTCATGGTATCTTTCATCTGATGACTGGTGTGTATTTTGTGTGATTTTATAATCGACACACAGTTGGGAGTGTAAAGCTATAAACTCTTTTATGAAAGTTCCAAGATAGTAAACGCTGGGGACGCTGTGAGAGGCGAACTGCCTAGGTCTACCACAGACCTGGCAATTTATTGACATTTGTTAAATATTGTTTTGTTATTTTCAATAATTTTAAGCCTATTGGGCCACGTGTTTTGACAGCAGAAAGGCTGTGTGCAACATCATTAATCGCAGTGAAGTCAGCCTTGTATTTCCATGTGCTTATGTATATCTCATGGTAGCGCCACCTTACAATGGCTGTGTAGGGAAGCAATCAATGCAGAGCCACTGCGAGTGAACACTCTTAGCAAAGCTATAAACTCTTCGCGCTTGGGGTTGGACGAGACCTGAGTGATTTCCCTCATTATTGTCGCATATTTTAAATTGGTAGATGTAACCATTATAATGTACATCATGATGTTCTAATCTCTTCATAATAGCCACGTATTAGTGGATTGTTGTTTGTGTAGCATCCTTTGTCAGTCAATGTCCCATGTATGTCATCACAAATGGTGCTAGATTAAACGTAACGCTGTGTTCACCAACTTTCCAACCAACATCGCAAACCATTGACCTGCATATAACCCACCTACGAGTTGATCACAAAATCTTCATCCTGGTTCAAACTTTTGCCTATGTTTTATGTCTTATTTTTTTCATGGAATATTGACAAATCAAAGAATGGCTGTTATAAATGGATGCAGATTGATACGAAGCAATCTCAATTATAGCGACTCATCTGCTTTTTAGATGTTCTGTCAATTCCAAATATTGTATATTCTTGAGATGAGGGAAGCTAAAAATGACACCTGCTTTTGTCATTCTGATTATTGCCCTTGATTAGTGTCACACTTTCTGTTTACTTGCAAATACATTGCCCATTTTTTGTTGCAATTGTGACTATTTGAAGTGATGGCACCTTTATTATCACCTATGTGGATTTATTCATGGAGTGCACTTTTCTAAGGATTCTTACTTGTTTATGATTGAGATGATCTAGTGCATGGTTTGTATCATGAAGATAATCGAGACACAGCATGACCCGGATGATGGCAATTCAACATAGCCTCTGTGATTTTGTACTTAATGTCTGGCAATATTTACTATCAAAATATGAAGAAATTTTAGAAGCAAGTCTAACATATAATCTGTTTAGAATAGTATATATTTATCTAGCATTTTAAATGGTTGGAATGATAAATGTAGCAGAAAGAGGATGTCCAACAAATTTGTGTCTCAAATGTAATAGATGTGTTCTGAGCTTCCATTAATTGGATATGATGAAAATCTGAAGATTATTGTATATTAAGTTGTGTATAATTTTTCTCTCATCACCATACGATGTAACTGAAACATAGTTTATATTATATACTAAATATAAACTCTGTTGTGTTTTTAATATGTATGTAAAGCACTCTGTACAATTTATGTGCCATGTTTTCTTTCATGTGAGCTTTATGTGTATATCATGCAGCCATTTCTCACCTCTGTTCCTGTGTTATATATCCGTAATATCCATCACTTTCTGTTTGCAATCATTGACATGTAGTTAGGACTATGCAATTCTCTTGCTAAACCATTTTCTCTCTTCATTGTATTCAGTAGTTGTCTTTAGCTCCCGATGGGAGGAACGTTGTGGGGTGACATTGAATTTTTAGGTTAATATTTTGTACTATATTTAATTTAGTTTTACTGATGGTTTGCCAAATCTCATTTGTACAAAAAATTAAATATTTAATATATTTCTTTCTCTTATTACTTTGTAACAACAATGGTAGATGACCAAACAATGACTAGCCCAAATACATAGTACAGTCATATAAGACTTGATTAGATATCCAAGCACGCACTTTCTTACTTTCTTACTTACTTTCTTACTTACTTACGTACAAACATTCCATCATTAGGAATAGCTTATATCACATTACTACGAAACTGATGCTCCATTTTTGTCAAAAAAAAGGTGATGCTTGGAAAACTTGCCTTAAGTGCCAGTGCTCACGTGGTACAAACCCCTGGTCGAGATCAGACTGTCAAACCCCTGGCCAAGACCAGACTGTCAAACCCCTGGCCGAGATCAGACTGTCCAACCCCTGGCTGATACCAGGATGTATAACCCCTGGCCAAGACCAGACTATAACCCCTGGCCGAGACCAGACTGTCAAACCCCTGGTCGAGACCAGACTGTCAAACCCCTGGCCGAGACCAGACTTAAACCCCTGGCCGAGACCAGACTGTCAAACCCCTGGCCGAGACCAGACTGTCAAACCCCTGGCCGAGACCAGACTGTTAAACCCCTGGCCGAGACCAGACTGTCAAACCCCTGGTCGAGACCAGACTGTCAAACCCCTGGCCGAGACCAGACTGTTAAACCCCTGGCCGAGACCAGACTGTCAAACCCCTGGCCGAGACCAGACTGTTAAACCCCTGGCCGAGACCAGACTGTCAAACCCCTGGTCGAGACCAGACTGCCCAACCTACACATCCGGGAAGAAGGTCCGGCATCATACCATGGAGCCACTGGGTCGGCTGTGGAGATGGTATCGCCATTTAATGTGATCATCTGTGTCAGGAAGAACCAGCAATCACTTTCCGCAGCTTGGAACCCGTGGGTCGAAAGGTAACGCTGCTTAACTGCTATACCACAGGTACTGTACCGATATAAAATGTATTTATTACAGGTACATAGAGGCCTTGCACAACAATAGCTCCTGAATCGTTCTGACTATCAAAGACTGCCATGATACCATTTACATATGGTGATATGTTTTTCTCGCTTTCCTCAGGTTAAAGCCTTCCTTGTGCTGTTTAAATTGGGACACACTAGGTGATGTTATGGAAGCTAACTGTTTGGATTGGATACATAGAATCATGTCGTTTTTTCACCTGAAAACCAAGGCCAGTTCTGAAACTCACACATCTGTCGGACAGAAGCGCAGAAAAAGTTGTTAGATTTGGTTGTTTATGTATCTTTTCACGGGCAAACGTTGGGGCGTGAAGCTTTGCAGCAAATATGAATGAAATGAACACAGTGAAAAAATGCTGTCAGGCGTCAGTGGGTGCAGTTTGTAACAAACAGTAAATGGGACGAGGGTCAATAACAAGACTACTCAAGCATGACATTAGATTGTGGGTCCATATCACTTAAGAATCGTTCACACATGACATTATTCGAGGAACCACGACCAGGTATAGCCCTACAAGACGTCTGCGTAGACGTCTTACCTTTTTTCGAAACAACGCAATGCGAATATTTTTAGATCGATTCAGACAACTACCAAGCACAAAACATACACAAGTGATGGAGTTATAGAATGCAATGATGTTTTACGGACGATTTTATCCCTTTTCGGCGGGGGATTTCATCCATGGTAATTATTTATAGTTCGATCAATTTGGGAAGCGGTAAAAAGTCAGAAACACAGCAACATGTTTGTTTACAAGTTCAAGACCACATGCATTGCCCATGCGCAGAATGACGAAGTCTAATGCTAAGCCCCGGGGGGGGGCACTTAAGTGTAATGATATAGTATACATGTGCCGCACGAAGGGGGTGGTTTTTTGACATCTCGACTTTTACGACGGGTTAGACAATCGCATAATAATACCTTGTACGATGGAGTATACTTTTTCTCATTCTCAACGAGTTCAACGGGTACGGGATTTCGAGGTCCCGCGGCACACCCCTATCCGAGTTAGGGTAAGTGCCCCCCACTTGGGATGCTAAGGCAATGCGGGAAATCGCGAGAATTAATAGTTTCCAAAATGGCAGACTTCGTATCGCGATTTGTTCGGAAACGAACTATCGATGGCATTTATTGAAGATAGCGTCGAGTGGTGGTAAGTTTTTTTGGAGCGAAAGGTCTATTTTTTGTAAAGGCTCTTGATATATGTTATTTTCTAGGTGCGAAATGTAGCCCTTCGCGAGATATAGTCCAAACTAAATATCGCCGACTGTGTTTTGACTAACTGTTCGTAACGGTATAAATTCATGTTACCGTTACACCGGAGCTAGACCAGGTAGAGCTGTCGACAAGAGTGAATATATCAGGCTTAATGATAACATTAAATTTTGTAATTAGTAAAGAGAAGAAAATTATCAAATGTATTTCTACTAATATGCTGATGGAAGTGGTACCCCCAAAACCACTGAAGATACTACATGCTATATGACCTAGCATTTTTCAGGGTTAATCTTGAAAGCTTATTACATAAAATACCAAATACATATCATTACTTTGCTTGTTGGTACCGCATTGTTTCCAGACTCGTCACTTAAACCCAAAATTGTTGATAGCAGACCTTTATTAAATAATCACATAAAATTATGGAAAAATATATAGATGTTTTTATAATAGGAATTAGGTATAGATTAAATGGTCCATATGTTTAATATAGATGATATCTTCATTTTGCTATCAGATTATACAAGTAGTTGAAAAACCTTTTTCAATATGCGTTAGTCAACTTCTATTGCACAAAGGCAGCTGTCATATGAGAGAGTAGAAGGCTTGAGTAGTATTGTTGCAAATAATTTGTCACTGTACTTAGATCACAGTGTAGCGCTATATAACTGACTACAGGTGAGAAAATATGGGCATTTTAACTCTACTTACCCAATGCTACCATCAGATTCACTGCATCAGTCGGATTTTGTGAAACAATGAATTGTAGTCTACCTTTAAGTATTAGCAGATGAATGAAGTGAAACAGTCCTCTCTTTCAGTGGCCAAACTCAGCATGTAGCTTTGCTGGAGACATGCATCAATAGAATAAAATCATTTTAAGCTGTTACTTTCCTGGTAGTGATGTGTGTTGACGTTAGACATTTAGTGCAACAAAATAATTCAGTTGGTCAGTTGCCATATATACCCAGGATAATGACCATTATAAAGTCAAATACAAATCACGGAAAGTTGTCATTAGCGTGATAGAATATCAGCTTGTAAACTTGTTGAAACAAATGTGTTGTTAAAAGAGAAATCTTAGTGCCAACATCAACCAATTCTTATTGCCAATGCTAACAGTAAAGTGTGCGACCGAAGGCCATGATTGAAATATCTCAAAGCATGTTAAATACACGACGACTGCTCAACACCTGGCTCTTGCTGTGAGCCGGAACTGACATCACAAACAGCTCGGTAACGACCAGCGAGTAGTCGCTTGTTTCCTTACAATAAACATGATGTATTGATTTTTCAGATGGCATGCCATTGATTTTCGACAAAAATTGTATTTGTTATTTTGAGGCGAATATCGATCCAACGAAAAAATCTATATGGTACGGTTGACAAGCTGTTTAAAAGTACTGTAGGCCGCATTTGAAATCCAACGGCAGACTATGAATAGATACGTTTTACTAGCTCGTGTATTTGTGCTAAGTACGTGTCAATAGGTTCCATAGGAAACATATAATACATCGTAAGTTGATCCCATGAATCATGTTAATAATCGATGTGTGCTAATATGGGCCCACTGGTGACTGTCATGTCACATGCGCAGCCTTTTCAATGGCAGAGATTTTCCGTATATTGACACATTAAATAAATGACCTCATGCAAACAGATACTATAGCCATAAGTATGGTCGCATATAATGTCATCTGATTAAGCATAGTAATAGGGTTACCAAATGGTAAATACATATTATTACTAAGACTCTGTCCACACGGGAACGTTTTAAGGTCGAAACGATATAAACTATTTCATCTACATGGCAACGGCTTTTAGGGTGACCTGAAACGATATTGTTTGAGAAAGGGTCCCAAAGTGGAAAAATCTGACCGCCCCGTTTTGGTGTGTCCGGTGGCTCCGTCTATGACTATTTACAGCGCCACATGTAGGTGTGGCAAATGTATAACATCGTTTTCATCCAGCGTTCTCGTTGCCATGTTTACGCGAATATTTATTTATCCGATACTGTGTGTACGCGATTTTTTATTCTATCCGCGAACCCTAATAACACAACAGAGCGTAATAGCCCACCACCGTCATCTTTACGATCAGTCATATTCTTCAGACTACCTAATTCTGCGAGTAACGCCTGTAAAACATGGCACCAGCAAAAACAGGAACATTCCCGTGTGTACATAGTCTAAATATTAAAGCGACGAGATCAGTACAATGCATTAGTAGAAATAAACAACAAATCATTTCAAAAAGAAAAGAAACAGCACCAAGCGCTAATTGAGTACATATATTGCTTAGAATATGTTTTCCGTTCTTTAGCAATGTAGACGTTTTCCTAACGAGTACAGACGTCATTGCACTGAATTATCATATTTCATCGCTGCTTCGTTGCGTCCATGTTCATGTTTTTACATTAACCATCTGATACAGTTAATCAACAGTGCCCAGCTAGGTGACAGCAAAGAAGTATCTATCGTTGATGTTCGCAAGTAAACACATCATCCCCCAAAAAATACTATTTTCGGTGAATCAATAGCCATTCACGCCCTACGTTCTCCTGTTGAATATAGCCCAATAGACCAACGTCAGGTTCTATTTATCACAGTGCATGCAGCACTACCCGTACTTAGTTCGAAAGAGCTAGTTGAATATGACGACCTCAACGCGAAGTCAGTGCAACCTGTGGCTGTGAAAATCAGATTGCTTTGGGAGTAGTATATATAATTGGGGACCCGGGGCAGATTTATCTGTCGCTGCTGGGATTACCACAGCATCTCTATGACTGGACCACACCTGGTCTCCCTTATGATCAATACTTCACTTTAAGGTATATACCATTTGTCTTTAAATACGACAGATGGCCGACCTCTATGGACATATGTCCATTGGGATGTCTCGAAGAGCTAGACAAGGTACTATCTGAGACACTCTATACCGAGTTAACCGGGCCCAAAAAAATCGGAATCCCTTGAGGACAGCTTGGACTGTTGTCAGTACAGCGAGTGTCGTGTTTAGAGTTACAAGCATCGATATACAAATTCACATAGATAAATATGAGCCCAGTTAGCTTCGTCTCATATTTTCTGGTATTTTCACAAAAAAGGTATAAATTTTACAATTAAATATTATACTCAGTATAGTAATAAAAACTTCCAATCAAAGATTAGTATATACTTAGGGATAAAACAATCAGTTAGATAATAGAAGTAATATATAACAAATCGTTTAGCATATCAAGCAGAAACTGGGAAATGGTCTCCATGTCCAAGGTCACCGAAAGTGCATTTGACATGACTAGGTGAAGCTATGTATGAGACAGCTGAGCCTAGGGCTGCTGAGGTAGAGACGCTCAGGAAGGAAAACCACTAACAGTGCCAAGAAAGAATTGGATGTCCCCAAGGATCAACCACTCAACAAGGACTCACTTCTTGAAAGGTGACTGTAGGCAGTTGCATAAGAAAACGGATTCTGAAATTAAACAGCTCGAAAGTATAGCCTGGGCTTAGGGTGAGGCTCAGGAAGGAAGATGTCAGTGAGTGTGTCGAACCAGTATTACAAAACAAGCAAGAGGCACTACACACTTCCGACAAGATTGACGAAGTCCTGAACAGGTATCCAAGAACGATATCCAAGAACGTATGGAAAAGTGGACGAACAGAGGATCCCGCTGGGAGTTTGAAGAAGTTAAAACTCTCTGGCTAGACATATCTCACTACCAGAGTTGAGTTGATGAAACAAAGCGGCAGCTGCTCCCGAGAAAGGGCGTCTATCCCTACGATTTCATGGATTGCTGGGGAGGTTTGAAGCCAGAGTTTTACAGCAAGCTTTCTGAGGACGTAGTACAGGCATGCCCAAAAATATGGAACATGTTCGAGTGGCGCGACACAGGCAACTACCACGACCTGTACCTGGGTACAGATGCACTGATCGTGGCAGATGTATTTGCAATCTTCTGTTAAACCTGCCTGCGACAGTATGAGCCTAGACCCGGCCCACTCTAACACCAGTCCAGGACTGTAGTGGGACGCTCTCCTGAAAGCACTGACATACAGCTGGAACTGCTAACCACCAATGACCAGCATCTATCCTTTGAGAAGGGACTATGTGGAGGGATCAGTGTGGCCTCGAAGTGCCACACAAAAGCCAACAATCCATATGTACAGGGCTTCTATAAAGATAAGCCAACAAGCTATATCCAGTACTCAATGGGAACAACCCGTATGGATTGGAAATGAGTCATCCTCTACAAAAAGTGTCAAAAGAGTGGGTGGCAGGCACGAACATAGTGATAAACTATATACCAATATATCCAGATGATGCAGACACAGGGTACAAACTTGAGGAGGAGCTACACGCTGCACACAACGAATACCCTCTGGTCTCTGAAAGGATCTAGCCTCATATCGAACGTACAACATGGTTATCTTTTCATCAGTCATTCATTCAACCTGGTCAATTGTTAGGCTTTGCACACCCAGATACTGACGGGCCTGACCACCGGCTATGACCGCGGCCAGCCGATCACCCTTGCAAGTCACGTCAACAGAGGCAGCTTGCACATGAACGATAGTTTTGTCAGCTTGGAACGTGTCTGTCTCAGCAAAGAACTGATCAATGATGGGATCTTTCAAGTTTCAATTTGTAGCAAACTGTCAACCTGAACAACGATATATGCGGTAGGTTGAGCAGTCTTTGCAAGCAGTTTAACGTACTTGGTCTTTGCAAGTAGCTGGTGTTTAGTGGCACTTCTGCATGGCCACACTGCTGTGCGTGCATAATCGCATGCATATAGACTTTTTATGCACCAACCACTTTGGCTTGTTTTGTGATATAGATAGTGACACCCTCAGATGCTTTCTGCACACACCGGCCACTGTCATGTAGCAGGTCGACGTCACTCGTCCTAAGATATATTGACAGGGCATACTTGCTGGTAAGGAACTTTCCTAGGGACGCGTCCGCCAATGGCAGGTCTTTTGCAGTCATTGCCTCGCTTGTGTCACGTCCACCTGTTGCAAGAAAGGCTTTCTTGGCCTCATCCAACTGCTGGTCGATGCAAATACCCTGATTAGGAACACTCTCAATGGTCTCTTCGACCTTTGTAATCTTTGGGTTGCAGAACGCCTGACAAATGAGGCATTGGCTGGATCTTCAAAGAGCAGCAGGATGCCTGTCATGCTGTGTGCCGGTACTTTCAGGTTCATGTATCACAGCGTGTCGCTCTTATTCTATGCAAGCTTCCTGGTGCATAGCACACGGTCATGCAAAACCACCAGCCGATTTATGGGCGTTTGCCGTCTCCTTTGTGGTCTTCAATAGGTCACAGAATCAGCGGGACACATCGATGTCATGGATGGACAGAAATCTTGATTGTCGTTTTCTTAACCATGGCACCCTCTAGTTTGTGTACAATGCTGCTGCTGGTGTCTCTTTAGGTCAGCGTTATTGTAAAAGCAAGCTGGGCTGTCCAGGGTACAATGACGTCGTCTGTACCCAGATCGGGAAAGTGGACCAGCAGTTGTTGATTCTGGTGGATAGTGCTTGGTTTGTTAGTAATAACTACACACGACGGGCTTGCATAGCTTGAGATATGGGTTGAGCTTGCAACCTCAAATAATAGACATATTAACATGTTAACTATTACGAATATATCCTTCAAACTTCCACATGCAAGATGGAGTTCGACAACCAAAGTCTGAGTCAAGGGCAACAGCAAGCTGCGCACGATCACTAGTCATATATCTTCCGTGATTACCTAACGAAGAGTTCAAGTTAATTATTTGCAGGTTCCGTCAGACGTAAAAAGAGGACCAGGCTGGAGCCCACAAAGGTCCACGCCGCTGTATCCATTGATGGTGAGACACAACAATTTCCAATACTGCTGCATTGCAATTTTGTCCACGACGAAGTCCGCTTCAATTTTATGTAAAAATTAGCTGCATAGTAATCTGTGTTGATAATGATACACCAGAGTACATCCCATATAATGTGCTGAAAAGTGTTGAAACCCCACGGGATGATATATGCGCCGTTTTATGATAGCGCGCAACGAGAGGTGTACTAAAATTAGCGTACATGATTGGTTATAGCTGGTTTTCCCAAAGCAAGTGTGATAAAATTAACACTGGGGATTCCCTGATTGTATTACCGATTCACGGATGTTACCTGCATCTAGCCAAAATACCGCTTGATAAAGTGCGTGTGCACTCAAGCACGACAAAAGTACCAGCGCAGTTGCAATGACCCGTGCAGCCACTGGGGTGCTGCAGGGACGTGGCATCTTCTGTCCAAGCCGCGACAAATACATCTGTCCCAGATCCCCAATTATATATACTACTTGAGCTGAAGTGAATCTCACGCGTCTATGTCCGCCTATTTGGAAGAAAACGATGTAGTCATTGCAGAACTCACAGACGAACAAAAGAAACAGAGGGTAAGCGATCCATGTAGGGTTATTTTTACACAAGATCAACGAGGATGAGGTATTAGGACCATGTAGATTTTAGATTTTATCCATATAGATATATATATATATATATATATATATATATATATATATATATATATATATATATATATATATATATATATATATATATATATATATATATATATATATATATATATATATATATATATAATAGAGGCAGCTTTAAGATCACGCCGTCAAACGCGATTCTCCTTATTCATATATCCGGTCGTGCTAGTGTAGTGAATATGAGATCAGAACGCTTAAGGATTTAAACTAGAGGTTTTACGACTATCATTGCAATGGGAGTGACTTGAAGCGTCACGCACGATAGCCCGCTAGTGGGAAAAGGCATAACTATTAAAGAACACACAGCGTTGTGTTCCACGTTAAGCTCAGTTGACATAGAAGAAGTTATATCATTCACAGGTCGATCTTTATCAACCGAAACCTCAGGTAGGGGGCCGTGAAGGGATTGTTTTACATATGAGCGATAAGGAGCCGGCATTAGGACGACATATATCTATACCACGTTAATATTATCCTGTGCTTTTACAAAACAGTGCAGCTAACCTGGAGACGCCATCAGGTAAGAGAGCCACGAAGGGGAATTTTAACACATGAGGGATAAGGAGATGGAATTAGGGCAATTATTACGCATGGGGCAAACAACCGTACTACCATGTTTTTATATCATTGGCTTTCATATAAGAACGAAGCTTGCTTAGAGACAGCATTCAATATGGCATTGTTTTAGAATAATTCAATCAATATAAATGGTTTCAGCCATGTGTGAAGATAAGCCATTTTGCGTTTTTGTTTTTGCTCTCACCGCCTGTATTCAGGATGCATTTGAACTCAGTGGTCGTATGCCACGTTAACTTACAACCCAACTAATGTGGCTATCTTTGTGAATCTTTGTTAAGTCTGCCATACTGGCCACAGCTTCCCAAATCACTGCCCATCAGTCGTCTGCTACATGCGAATGAACCTGACTCTGGTTCCCATTGATTTAATCAACACTAACCGTCAATTATTGAACGTAACTAAGGTTCCCTTTGATCTAACCCACACTTACCGCCAGATAATGAACCTAACTAAGGTTCCCGTGTATTAAGCCATTGCAAACGAAACCGAAACCGAGTCCCTGGCTTGTACCTACCTTGTAATCGGACAGATTTTCTTATATTGTGTGTCATGTGTTATAGGTAGACGGCCAAGACATCATGAACCTCTTCCAGACGAGATACGTGTCTATCTACCTGTTTTTACTCATCCAGACCGTCTCTGGCAAGGCAGCCTTCATCAACATGAATTTAACGCAGGTTCCCGTCAGCGAGATCTACAGGGAAGAAATCTCGATTGACCTTAGCAGGAACCTGATAAGCCGAGTAGAGGATAACACTTTTGTCCTCTTCCCTCGTCTCAGCACACTTGACCTCTCCCATAATGAGATCAGCTTCCTGTCTGATTTGGCCTTTAACGGAACCTCCATAAGCAGTCTGTATATGACTCACAATAAACTGACAGCTCTGCCCAGATTCGCCAGCATCGGGTCCAGTCTGCAGAATTTGTTTGTCGAGGTTAACCTGATTGAAGGGCTTGGTAAAGACGAGTTTAAGGGAGTGACTGGACTACAGAAACTGCAAATTCATATCAACAGATTAACCAACATCCATCCTGAAGCGTTTTCAGACTGCGCAAACACCATGAACTTACTGCAATTATCGTCTAACCCAAGTCTGACTTCAATACCAGGAGAAATTTTCACGGGAATGGGACAACTAGATCTGCTGAATATTCAGACTTCTGAGCTGACATCGTTCCCGGATTTTAGTTATCTACCAGACAATAACAAACTAACCAGGCTGTGGATAAGCTCCGGGCCTATTGGGGACTTGGAACCTGGGGCTCTCTATAAGCTAAGGAAGCTGACATTTCTAGTTTTGAGAACCCTTGGCTTGACCAGAGTGCCAGACCTCAGTCGACAGCGAGACATCCTGGTATCCATTGCACTCGACTATAACTTCATCAGTGACATCCCAAACAGCGCATTTGACAACCTCCCTTTGCAATCACTAACCCTGCGAAATACCCAGCTCACCCGGCTTCCTGACCTTCAGTCGGTGCAATCCACGCTCAATACTTTGGTTTTATCAGGAAACAACTTGAGCACTGTGACCTGTGAAGACATTCATGAAATGATCGCTAATTATCCCCTGCTTAACCATGTCGACTTATCCAACACAAATATCAAGACATTTCCTGACATTTTGAAGCTCAATCGCTCATTTGATGTAATCAGAATATTAAACCCAACCACCATGCGATGTGACTGCGCCTTGGAGTGGATGATCGGGTTGGAGGACCGGGTCACCACAGACGTTCGTGGGACCAGCATGCCCTGCGCGGCGCCTCCACGGCTGGTAGGACGGGAGTGGTCCACAATCAACAGAATGGATCTTTGTCAAGGTCAGCGTCGGCGACCTGCATAAGTGTTCACGTGCATTTGTATACATGTATGTATGGTCCGTCTTTTCCTTTTTTGCTTATCAAAACGCGAAACCAAAAAGAACAACAGTAACTAAACCGGAAACCGTGTTTCATATGCGACGACATAAAAACGGATAACAATAAACATATTCGTGGCGCTGCAGTCGGCGATGTTTTTACTGATACAAGCGGCTGGAATAGTTGGTTGGTATTCGCACTGGACGTCCCCCGTACAATCAAAGAGTAGACGAGCCGCGATCTATACATAACTATAGTTACATACAATAGAGACTTGGAAGCTTGCCATCGGGAACCGAACCCCTGTATACATGTGTGTTTGTGTGTGTGTGTGTGTGTGTGTGTGTGTGTGTGTGTGTGTGTGTGTGTGTGTGTGTGTGTGGGGTGCGTGCGTGCGTGTGCGTGCGTGCGTGCGTGTATGTATGTATGTATTAATGTATGTATGTATGTTTGTTTGTATGTCTGTATGTTTGTTTATGTGTTTGTATGTTTGTTTGTTTGTTTGTATGTTTGTTTGTTTGTTGTTTGTTTGTTTGTATGTTTGTTTGTATGTTTGTTTGTTTGTATGTTTGTTTGTATGTTTGTTTGTTTGTTTGTATGTTTGTTTGTTTGTTTGTTTGTATGTTTGTTTTTTTGTTTGTTTGTTTGTATTTGTTTGTTGTTTGTTTGTATTTGTTTGTTGTTTGTTTGTTGTTTGTTGTGTTTGTTTGTTTGTTTGTTTGTTTGTATGTTTGTTTGTTTGTTTGTTTGTTTGTTTGTTTGTTTGTTTTTTGTTTGTTTGTTTGTTTGTTTGTTTGTTTGTGGAATTGTTTTATTAGTTTTTTCTGTGGTTCATTTGTCAGACAATGCGGCCGTCTCGTGTCACTTCACCCCGCCATTATTGTTGTTCACTTCATCAACAAACGCCCCGAGTCTCGTGACCACCACGAGTATCGTGACCACCACGATTCGTTCGTCTGTACCACGAGTATCGTGACCACCACGATTGTCGAGATGGATATGACGTCACAAGATTACCGAGATGTGACGAGCACGCATTTGCTCGATGGTAGCGGTAGCAGCTCCAGTTCTCCTACAGAGGGTTCAGGTAAGAAAAGTCCACCTAGTCGGTAAATCCAAAAAAATAGCATGTAATATGGTATAACTTTATAATGGGTCAGCATTATTTGAAGGGGGAGACACACCGATGGATGAATTGTGTGTACACCGTGTGTAGCGGATGAGGGCGGAGGAGGGAACATCCTGGGCCGCAGCATTGGGCGGGGCTCTGGGCGTGGTCTTACTCATCTTCGTCATCGTCGTCGTCGTGTTGGTCTGTCGTATGAGATCATCCTCGTCGTCGAATCAGTCACAGGAACTCCGTGAGTTACATCATGTCATTTGCAAGCTGAAGACCGGATGTTGCATAGTAATGTATTGGCTTGAGTCATTATCATATCCTTTGCATTATATATGTGACCATTTTGGTTTTGTGTAGAGCAAGCAGGGGAGGACAATGATGCTTACCTCAAGATTGGTGACGGGAATGATACCTACCTGAAGCCAGTGTCACATTACACTGAACTCTCTGACCTCAAATCTGACCCCGACCAGTTAAGTATATATGATGAAATAGACGATCTGGCGCTTGAAGGCCCGATGGTGGGGGGTGCTGGCCAAACTGGAGACGTCACTGGTGAAGTTCCAGTGTACGTGGATGTTATCACTGGTGATGCAAATATGACCGTCTATCAGAATGTAAAGTAATGTCTGCAAGTGATGATCGATTTTAACATTTTCTCGTGAGTTGAAGACTATAATGACAAACATTATATACGGGGGATGAAATTCCTTTCAATTTGACAAGTTACAGATGAATTCTTTCGATACAATATGTTGTTATATATAATGACGGACAATTAGGAAAATTCATTGGGCAACGTAGATGGCACATCATAGGGAAGTTGCGTTGACGTAAGAGAATCATCTTAGGGAACGTCTGTGACGTAGGAGAACATACTGTACGGATGTTGATATGGAGGATAAAGTACAGGATGTAGGATGCTGACGACAGGATGTAGGATGCTGACGACAGGATGTAGGATGCTGACGACAGGATGTAGGATGCTGACGACAGGATGTAGGGTGCTGACGCTGACGTCAGGATGTAGGATGCTGACGACAGGATGTAGGATGCTGACGACAGGATGTAGGGTGCTGACGCTGACGCCAGGATGTAGGATGCTGACGACAGGATGTAGGATGCTGACGACAGGATGTAGGATGCTGACGACAGGATGCTGACGACAGGATGCTGACGACAGGATGCTGACGACAGGATGTAGGATGCTGACGACAGGATGTAGGATGCTGACGACAGGATGTAGGATGCTGACGACAGGATGTAGGGCGCTGACGATAGGATGTAGGGTGCTGACGACAGGATGTAGGATCCTGACGACAGGATGTAGGATGCTGACGATAGGATGTAGGATGCTGACGACAGGATGTAGGATGCTGACGATAGGATGTAGGATGCTGACGACAGGATGTAGGATGCTGACGACAGGATGTAGGATGCTGACGATAGGATGTAGGATGCTGCTGACAATACGCTTCAGGGAGATTGTCGACGCAGAAGACAATGCGAAATTTGCTGACAGCGGAGAGGGAACTCTATGGAGCATCGTTGAGGTCAGGAGGGAGTATGGCGGGTGCGGAACGGGAGGCGGTGTGCGATGCCATAGAGTGTTTGGGGCAGAGTTTCTGCGGAATCTGATACTTTGTTTGGTCTTTGATGACTTTGCGCTGAATAAGACTCATGGTAGAGCAACCGCACAATTATTCATATTAACACGGCTTGTCTGTCTACTGCGGTTGCAATGGCATAGATGTTGTGGTTGAACAAGGCGGTATATGATATTATTTAATATCTACTTGTTGTAAAAGCTGTCTTTACAAGTTAATGTTCACGTTTGTCACATTTGCTTGTTGTTGCTATATATTTCGCTATATATACGTATGCAGCATGGCGTGGGAATCATAGACTTAAAATATATGGACGCTATGTGCGATGATGTCAGATTTGTCTGCTTGAGGAATATTTAACTGTTATTCTATTACGTAAAATTTATTTCGTATGCGTCGTCTTATATATATTGAATTGCACCTGGAGGTGATGTCGTGACAAGAGATTGATGTCTTGACAGGAGACTGATGTCATGACAGGACAGATAATGCTGTACCTTGAAACGTGTTGTAGTGACAGGGGATTCAAATTGGGAGTTGATAATTTGCCTATGAATTCAGAATGGTCTTTTTGAAATATTCGTCCATATTGGAATGCAAATGGTGTTATTAATCGACATAGTGATTTAGATGATGATTGCAAGTGATGCATTTTAGTTACAAATGGGAGAACTAGCAGGATACCCGTTGTTGCCCGGGAGATGGAGGTTTTGGATGACTGCACTTGTCGTAACCCACCCAAGTTGACCTCGACCCCAACCCGCCATGACCCTACTGCATCTTCGTTGTAACTCCACCTTGGTCTTCGCCCGGAACACCAGCCTTATCCTCGCCATTATCCTGCCCTAACCCCTGTCGTTATCCTGCCTAAATCCCCGCCGTTATCTGTCTTACTCCCCGCCGTTATCTGTCTTACTCCCCGCCGTTATCTGTCTTACTCCCCGCCGTTTTCTGTCTTACTCCCCGCCGTTATCTGTCTTACTCCCCGCCGTTTTCTGTCTTACTCCCCGCCGTTATCTGTCTTACTCCCCGCCGTTATCTGTCTTACTCCCCGCCGTTATCTGTCTTACTCTCCGCCGTTATCTGTCTTACTCCCCGCCGTTATCCCCGTCATGACTCTACACCGAAGTGATCCCAATTCAGTCCCAGATATGTACTCATCCTGCCCCGAGATGTACTTTATCCGTTCTTGGATTAAACACAACTCGTATGAGATACCAGACCAGGCAATTTATCAAGTTGACATTTATTTTATATTGTATTACAATTTAAACTAAATTTAAGCCTATTGTGCAACGTGTTTTGGCAGCGGAAAGGCTGAGCGTAACGACATTTTCTCGCCCTCATCAACTGCAGTGATGTCAGCTCATTATTACCATATACTTTCATTTATCTCACGGAAGCTGTGTATTGTAATCAGGGAAGCGATCACAGCAGAGCCACTCGGAGTGAGCCCTCTTGGCAAAGCTATTAACTCTTCGCGCTTCGGTTTGGACCAGAGGCGCTTGAGTCCATACATCATGATTTGTTTTCTCCCTTGCATTATGATATATCATAATGCTTGTGTCGGGAAATCATGATGTCCGAACTTGAGCACAATTTGAAGGATTCTTACTTGTTTATGATTGAGATGATCTAGTGCATGGTTTGTATCATGAAGATAATCGAGACACAGCATGACCCGGATGATGGCAATTCAACATAGCCTCTGTGATTTGTACTTAATGTCTAGCAATATTAACTATCAAAGTAAGAAATGTTTGAAGCAAATTTAACTTATAATTAGTTTTGATTAGTATATGTTTATCTAGCATTTTATCTGGTTGTATTGATATGAAAAATGGAAAGTCGATGTCCTACAAATTTGTCTCAAATGTAATAGATGCGTTTTGAGTTTCCATTAATTGGATATGATGAAAATCTGATGATCATTGTATATTATGTGGTGTATAATTTTCTTTCATCACTAAATATAAACTCTGTTGTGTTTTTAATATGTATGTAAATCACTCTGTACAATTTATGTGCCATATTTTCTTTCATGTTAGCTTTTTGTGTATATTATGCAGCCATTTCTCACCTCTGTTCCTGTGTTATATATAAGTGACAGGTGTTATCATGGTAGTGAGCTGATCACGAAACAATAACCTCAAAGATGCATTTCATCAAAAGTCTGACATGAAAAACAAATGACGGACCGATTGAACTCTCCTTCTTGTCTACCTATGGAATTGTAGTCTGTGAAATCGTGTCCAATCCATGTCATCGGTTACTTTTATCGACTTGGTCAAGTCC
The DNA here is from genome assembly GCA_034190875.2 of Urechis unicinctus. Classification (NCBI taxonomy): domain Eukaryota; kingdom Metazoa; phylum Annelida; class Polychaeta; order Xenopneusta; family Urechidae; genus Urechis; species Urechis unicinctus. The sequence continues at coordinate 15,536,301 of CM067349.1, read as the reverse complement.
CAATTCTTTCACATACACACGGGCATTTTGCCCAGGGCGCCGCCCTCGCTGCGAGGTGGGAAAAAAACCGGAGGGTCTGTAAGAAAAAACAATTCGAAAGGTTACAGGTTTTTGAAGCGATTTTATTTCTCTTACTATTTAACAGCAACTTTGTGGAGAAGTGTTCCAATGTGGGAACATGATTTACCCGAACCTATGAAACACGCTTACACACATCGCTCAACAACAGAGTACTGTTATATACAAGATATCGGTAATGTCGTTTTCTAAAGAAATATACCAGTGACTTTTGAAATTAAACAAATGGTCTCTCACTTAGTAACTCCTTGTAAATGGAGTATCCACAATAATGAAATGATAAATAAGTCAATTATTGTCAGCTACAGAGCCATTATTACTTAAATCACTCCATGATAGTCAATCGGCTACAATAGGTATCCAGATTAGCAGTCACTGATAGCAGCAACCACTCCTGGCAACCACTTCGCCAACTCGTGTAATGGCTGCCTAAGGATGGTGAGTCAGTTCATTGACACGAAAAGAGGGCGTCACATCAGCTCTCAATACAGACAAGTCTGTGTCACTGGGGTTCATCAGTTCATATGCGTGACTGTGTGCACCCAGCCCGATTCCTGTCGGTTGTTGGAGACCAGAGCTTTAACTGTAGTTTTTCATAGCTTCTCTTCTGTGGACACATATCATTACCGATTTATTTGAACTTCAGTGACGATGGGCGATACTAAGTACATTATGATCGTCTCAATGCGATGCCTATTGATATAATGTGTATCAGGATGGACATGCCACACTACCGAATATCGGTCTCATTGAGAAAATGACTTACTTCCTATTTTGAAAGAAAACCAGACATAAAGCCACTGGCATAAAGCCACTGGCATAAAGCTGAACATCAACAAGTTGGATATTGCTCCAGAGGAAACCACTTACATGGGATACAAGATCACTAAGAATGGTCTGCAAAGTGGTCCCGAGACGGTCAGAGCATTCTCTGTGATGACAGAGCCAATCAACATCAAGGAACTATGTCGATATCTCGTTCTTGTGAATTATCCTGGGAAATGCATCCCTCACCTGTGCAACATCCTACAGGCTCTACAAAATCTTCTATGCAAGTATGTATGCTGGAACAGGTCAACATCTTGGCAGGGGCCGTTTGGGAAAGTTAAAGACTTCATCACCTTTTGAAATATACAGGTATACAAAGGTTGATAACACACTTCAGACACTCATAGATACAGTCTCTAAAAGGTTGGCCTGACCAAAAGTGCGTTAATAAAGCGACTGATGAGGAACTGTGCCAAAATCAAGGAGAACCCGTATCATGGATTGTTGAACCTCCGAAATATCTCTCAGAAAAGATTAGCAAGTAGTCTCACGCAGCGTTTGTTTGGCAGACAAACAAAGACACTCCAACCAGGTCTACCAGATCATGACAGTGCTAGGCATAAGAGCCTCAAAGAAGACCGAAAATGCACCTCAGCATACACCGTCGCTCTCTCATTCTTCTGTGAGTTGGTGACGTCGTTCGGATGCAACCAGTGAACACGTATAAGAAGATCTGGGATGAAGCAGATGTCAGTCAAGAACTGATTAGACGCTCGTACCAAGTTACTAATACGAGCACGGTCAGAACACATCGTTAGCTGGTTATTTCGTGCAGTAAAGCCTACCATTACAATATCAACTATATATGCTGCTGGTCAGCAACAGCATCAGTATTCGTGTTCCGTCTCGTCTAAGATAAATATATATATGGCTTAAAAGCATGGGTATGCAATGGGGAAAGAGGCCTTGCATTCGACCACGTTAAGGATGTTATCAAATCGTGTTTCGCGCGTACTCCATACGCAGCAATCTTACGACGAATTAAGCCGAATCCTGGAACACATCAATTATGCCGACCTTGTACAATTACACATTCAAATTGAGTTTTGATGGTAATAATATACACATTTACAGGTTAGCGTGAATACCCGAAGAATACTGTTGATATTTTCAGCATATCAAACAACCTAGTATTAATAATTGCAACGTCATCCCTGAACTGAACATTTGGGCATTTTGAACAAAGCATTATCACATAACGACCAAATGCATTGTTTCTGCTTGAGTCTGGTGACGTAGAGTGTTCTTGAACAATTGGTCACAGACGAATTGGCTTCCCCCTCCCCGTCGATGACAAATATACCAGTGAGCAAACTATAATATATTGCCTACTCCCAAATAAAATGAAAAAAAGCACAAATATCCTTTGTGAGAATGATCAAATAACCATACACATAGGAAACTGCATGATGCAGATTAAGCTATGCCACCTCGATATGCTGTATCACTCGATTTACGATTTGAAAATATTTTACTATTGTGTCCATGTACAATCCTCCCCTCCATTGTTCTTGGCGTCTGGCCAATCTTTTTCCAATTATCTGTTTTACTGCACTTTCGTTTTGATGCATTTAAAAATATATTGCGATGAGATTACCTCTTCAAATCGGGAATCCTATTTAGTCCTGCATCACCATCAACCAACCTTAAATCGGCAACGCAACTCGCACCCAATTTTCTATTTCATCCAACCATAGGATATCGGGTAACCAAGAGTATATGTTCCATGACAAAGACATCGCACAAAGCACCCTCATGTTTGTTTCCCTTCGATGAGTATGTGAACGTCTAGGTATATTATTTGTAATAAGGTTTGTTCATTTGCATGGATGAACCAATGGCACCTGGAATCTGGAGGTACACATTACAAATGGGGAAAATCTTGTGTACTGTGGGTTAGCAGAAATGAGTAGCGCAGATGATAAAATTAGTTTGTGAACGGTTTAACCTATGACTTCAGTTCTTCTTTGCGTGTTGCTATATAATTAAGCAACGAATGCTTACGATACAACGTATTGTGATGAAACAGACATATTATTTTTATCTGAATAAATAAAACCACTCCTGATTACGATACATCTGGATGGGTATAGACGGTATTGCATCTAAGTTACCAACAAATCATCTTAAGCTCATGGTTGTACAAACGCAAGATATAACCATCAGTAACCGTCACAACAAGCGCACACGACACCCAAAGCATTTACATCATGTAAAACGGATAGAATTGCATTGTTTTGGAAATATAACAAGTGGCTAGGAAGGTTGAACATCTGCAATAGATTGTGTAATCTGCATACTTCGTTGTGAATTATCTGCTTGATTCCATTTATCATGTTCTAATTTATTGTCTTACTTATCGGCCACAGCGCTTTGTACAATGATTTTGCTAAATGAACAACAAATAGGGTTCTCTTATATGCATAATCAGTATGCCATTTTGATGTTTTCATTGAAAGAGTTACAAACGTGACGAGATTGTAACCTATTGTATGTTTTGGTATCAATGTGACAAAATCTCAACGTAAAACTAATGTGCGCCTAGTGGGTTATATATTCCCAGTATACAAGAAACATCGCAGAACAATGCATAACAGCTGACGCCTGGGTTGTTTTGTAACAGCATTAGCTGTGAAAGCATATGCATTATTTTTAGAGCTGACAGCATCCGCATCAACAATTCTTTTTAGCATGATGCACGCGTCCTCGCCTCCAAAAGAAATGGCATGAAACAAAGTACGTAATACCGCTTTGTATGGGAGGTTGCAAAAATTTGCATTATTGATTTAGGAGGCCCATAACCTAGCTTGGCTTGCAGATTGTGCCGAATGTCAATGCGCCAACGAGTTGTACTGTGGATGTCTAGCATATCATTTTGCTTTGAATGCATCGATAAACATTTTCATTTCCAAAATAAATTTGTCTACTAATAAGTGATCGATTAGTGATTGCGATTTGATTAACCCATGGTAAAATGACTACCTTTACACAGTACGTAAAGATTTTATTTGCTTTGACCGTTCCAAATGACCGCAAATGGCATCAACACGCAATCTAGATGGCTTTAAAGATGCGCTCACGATGTCAACAAAACAGAAACATGATCGTGTGTTGTATGGTTTAATCCGTTTATTTTTAAACTCCACATCATGCCCTTAAAGGTATACTCCACTGTGACATAATATGTATGGGCCTCGTTGTAATCGGTCAGTGTAGTGGCCGCCTGTGATTGGTCAGCCAATTACAGGTAGAGCTGGTCTCATGAGGGGACATGGGATTGGGTATATATCGAAGGAGCGTCCAAGTTTCGGGAGCTTACCCCCAGGATCCGAAGCGGGTTGACGCGACTCCAATATATACAGCATAAGACCGGTTATAACGCGGTGTTGGTATCGTAGTCAATAAATATATCTCGTACGCAGTGAAGTCTTGATATATCTGAGTATACTGCTCAGGCCACTACAGAAGAGAAACAAGACATACCCTCACAACACGTGCCCGTTATTCAATGTTGTGATGAATTACAATGAATCCTCTGCTGCTCTTACGGCAAATCAAATCCGCCTAATGTAGCACGGATAGTCTCATAGGGATTACATTTTAATGTCTAAGAATAAGCTCCATGCAATATAAGTACATTTTCCCATGCAACGACAGCACATCACTGGATCAATACTATTTTCATAGTGAACTTCATAATTTTAGCAAAGACGGAGAAAGAAATCAAGATTATCGACAAATTAATTATAGTTATACAAATCGACCATCCTATGGCTTTTTCATGTAAAGCTATTAATATATCACGTGGCAGCGTGCAATCATCCTATCGGTTCTTATCCCAAAGATGACCTCTAACAGCCAGGATAATCATTCGCTTACAATGACGAATCCACCATTGGCAACTGTGGACCATGCAGTCCAAATTACTTAAACGTGAAGTAATTGCATGAATGCCCTATGCATTGTATGGATTACCACTAATCGAACATATATCTAGGGGCCAAACTTGGCACCCTCAAAAATACAAGCTTAAGCGTGAGTGATGTTCCGAGCAATATCTTTTATGCTCGTCATTGTGGGGTTCTGTAATGCTTTAAGCAACAAGACGTTTTAAGCATTCCGCGAGCGTCTCTGCCAAAATAAGACAAATATGCTTGCTATGCTTGCTATGCTTGATGAAAGACACTTGACAAAAACTATGGCTTTCAGCTCGTTGGGGAATACCCCGTAATCTTTAAGAATGAAAGGCATGGAATGAATTTGATCACAATATACGAAACTACACTAAAAGATATTCAATTGAGGTGGATGTAACATGCAGTAAACCTATTAACATCTGAGGAAAATGACCTTCAAATATCCCCCTCTTGATTGCATTAAACCAAATTCTTATATTCAAGATAAAGTTAGGTTTAATTTTTAACCCTCTTCATAGCGACTGATCTATTATGAACGAAATCAATGCTGGTGAATATGAAATTGAATGCGGAACTGACGACGTTTGGGAAGTAATTTGTTATATCACATGTATGGATGCTACATGAAATGAATGCAACAAATAGGAAGTTAGCTATTTGTTGATACGCGTGTACACTTGTTTGTGACTTTATTAGCACTAAAACAGGATTAAGATTATAGCCAGATCGTTGTTGCTGAGATCGAGTCTGCACATTCGATATTAACATCTAGAAATGCCCAAATTTGCGCCAAGAGGTAAGTTATAGAGCTTATAGGCAACAATGTTACTCGCTGCAAGCAAGCGTTAAAGTGCAGGTTAATCCGATAAATCAATTCAAATGGGTTCATATCATCCAAACTGAATATTGCTGAGATGAATGCATAGAAATCGATCACATCATATTATAAAGCACATTACGCCCGACAATCAGGGAATTTCCATTTTGCGCATTTATACTGAATTCGCAACAGCACCCTATGGGGGCTTGGCTTGTTTATCCCGGGGTATCAACTGCGTCAGAACATGTCGACGGCGACCTAGCCTACATTTCGGCGCCGTCAAGATGAAAGTGATCTCGTATACGTTCTAGTATGCCACTGTAGCACAGGCAATTACAGTTATTTAAGACTATTTAGCTGTTGTGAGTCAGTAATCTACATGCATACTTGATGCAATATGACCGTCATCGGCATTCCTATCGCACTAGTGCATCTTTGCATGATACATTAAAGGGCAAAACCATTTGAATTAGTTCTTCTTCTATGTCCCATCACTGATAGGGATCCGGTTCCGTCAATGACCCTTGAGCTATTATTACTTCAAGACTGTTTTATGCTTTAGAATGAAGAGTGGTTCTTATTTTCATGCAAAGCAAGATGCTTACAGTAATTTATTGTACCCTGTGGCCTAATCCAGGGAAGGCAGTAAGGGCCGGGGTGTATTTATCAGCCACGTCAATACCAATTTGTGTCTATTTATCGCATTGTCTGGCGCAATGAGCAATGTTATACGTTCTGCACTGGCACAATTGCAATGCACAAGAGTCACAATCACTCAAAGGATAGACATAAGCCGTTTTTTGTAACATTGATTTAAAAGCATGTTTGACATTTATGTTAAGCATGGGAAAGGGCGATGTGCTGAAAACATCAGACGATTTACTGGGCTGCTGTGAAAACACTTGTCATTATTGCCTATTGCGAAGAAAGGATGAATAGGCGAGCGTCCATCTATGTAGCCGGCATTACTATTTGTAATCCTAAGCCGAGTCAAATTACCATCATGTTTTTGTTTATGACAATTAGCTTTTCGTACTTTGTGTCGAATTACAGAAATTGTGGTAATAAAAAAGATATAGACGGGTTCAATAGACAGGGCCTCGTATTGCCAAAACTATATTGACAAAACACCGACACACACAAAAATTACAAACACAGAGGTCGGTATATACGTATTTGAAAGATACAAATATAATATAAACAGTTGAAAATGTGATTCAAATATGACTTACTATGTCAAATTGGACCCTATTGCATGTATTATAAAACAAGTACAGTATTCATCTATTTTTTCTGCAACTTAAATCAAGTGCATTTAATAGGAAATAACAAATATCATTATCGGAACGTATTTGTTTATTAATCCTAAAGCATACACAAGAAATGGACATCCCCGTTGGCTGTCAATTACGTGAGAGAAAGTCACTAGCTCGATCACCTGTTATTCCTGTTGCAATGTGACAATAATAGTAGTGTATCTCGCCATGTTATTAGACGATGCATGATTTTCGAACTGTGGCCATTAACTGAATGCAGGAATAAATGCATATGACGAAGGAAAATATATTGCTTCATCATTAAAACATCGGGTGTAATACCGCAGTGAAAACGATACCAATGCAAATTAAACCCCGATGCTTATCACACAATGATATCACCCATTGAATATCACGTAATTAATGAACATCCACATTCAAAACGGTCAATGCATCAGTTATTCGATCTAGCTTATTCATTTAATTTTAGGGATTTTGATAACTTGACATAAGTTTCTAAATGCGATTGCTAAGTTGTATGACACGATGTGCAAAGCAGCGTTGCTATTTTATGTATTTTCTATGGATACCATGTTTTCCCCAGTATATTTAATCGCGTGTATTTCAGACATCATTTTACACGTAGTTTATAACATCTGTGCACCATTAAAATATAGGTTATCCATAATCATAATTCATATATCTCCATGCAACAAGATTGCAGTTATGCTTGGGCATAGATAGCTGTATCAATTACTTGGAAAATGGGATTTCGTACAGCTGTTACTTTGTGTAATCTGGCTTTTAAAGATGACACTTTATAAAAGTTGCCCATCACTTAATCCATGTTGAATCTATTATGTGTTAAGCATTGTATACCACTCCTGGAAGTTCAAGATGAACACCACAAATCACATTCAGGGTCCGATATCACGATTGAGACATCACATGTGAAAGTGGGATGACAGTATTTGTTGTATGGTTTTAAACATAATTATACTTAATGCTTCATAATTAATTCCTTGATTAGTTGTTAACATTTCCATGTAATGCCTATTTGCACGTTTCTTAGAGACATCTCGTTATAAATGATGTGCATCTTTTGACAGCAATGTTCGGATATTGTAGCAAACCTGCATGTTTATAACTGCACTCTGTAGTCCATGCATAATACACATTGAACATACTACTCACCTGATTACAGTGTGGCATCATTTACATCAATGATGTACCACAGTTATTGCTGTATTGAACACCTTAAACGAATGATAAAATACTTTTACTAACTTACTATGCAGATTGGTCACTTTAAGCAAGAACTTCACACGATTCGTCTCCTTTTATGAAAAACTTGCTTTGCTCTTCATGGATTTGCGGTCCATATCTTGCATAAACAATAAACTTAGCAAAATCGGAGTACTCCATCATTTTAAAGTCAACAGTCAACAACAACAAAAGCTAAGTATAATCGATCGCATACTCCCCGCATGATGGAAGTGCATGAATATCAGCCATTTTAAAATACAATAAAAAAAGCTGTGTCAGCTCATCGGACTGAAGCAAATTGGACACTTAAATATAATTATTGTGTTAAAGGTGTGCATGATGTATCATACCCATAGGAAATAAAATAATGTACATGTTGCTATTATCTTACTTCTAGATGCTAGTTCTCCCGATTCATGATTGCAAAATATTATAAACATTTGATATCAGCGTCCCAGCACTATTCCTCGCGCTGTTATTCGCGAAGCCAGGCTACTTCTCCTCATCCCCCGTAACATTTGATTAGCCCTTGAAGTTTTAGTATTCTACCTACGTCTCTACCAACAACCAGTCTCATGAATAAACCGGTGTCTCTATAGATTGTCTCTCAGGGACTGCCTTGTAATCTCTGAGAATGAGTCCCATGTAATGAAGCTAGATATTCTGAAGCAACGCCAGGACAACAATTTTATTGGAAGCCGTGGTCAATTCTATGACGGATAAGAATGTGGATGAATATTATAACCATTCCACCTCTTCAAATATCAACGTACTGAAAATTAGGATGGTGAATGTGGCAAAATCTTTCTTTCATCTTTTGGTGGCATACATCTATATTTGTTTTGCGTGCATTTTAGTGCAGCTACGATTAATTAGTCACACAAATTAGCAATCTCAAGAGATTAGCATTTGAAGCAGTTGACAATAGACTTAGAAACTGTCACATCACACGTGCGTCATAAATATTCATAAAAATGACATAATAACACAAGAACCTTTCGCGCCACTTAATTGACGACATTTTACATTAAAGGACTTCATCACATCCTGTTTGTGTGCCTCTATTTAGTCTACGGGAGCTGTGGCTTTTTGCTAATAAATGTTGGCTGAGCAATTGTTTTTTTTATTATTGGGTCGCTTATGTTGATCACTGCGGCACCAGCATCCCGTAAGGCATAACGACAATCTGTTGCCTGTGTAATGTAATCTGTTTTAATCAATTATTCCTGCATCATTCATTGATTTGAAGTCTTTGTCTTAATAATAGTGCATCAAGTGTATATGAACAAGATGCACGACAATGTAAGTTACATTCCAACAGAAAATATTGTCATGTCTCGTACATTTAAAATCGACATCACAGCAATATTCTGGCCTTGTCGACGATTATTGTGAATCATAGACAGCGTCCAGGAATCGTCTGTGCTCACGTAGACCACACCTTTATCCCGGATGGCGATACCATTGCTCCAAGGGTAGGCACGGTGAAAACATCCCCATCTAGTAGTGTCGTTTATGAAAAACAAGGGAAAGGTGTGATATACACGTCAACACAGATGGTACCATGAATGTTATCAAATATATCTAGGATCAAATAGCAATATATTTGGCGCATTTTGTGAAAGATTGATATAATGTGAAAGAATTTTGTGTTTGCGCTTTAGTTCTGAAGAGAACTGAATAGATTTCCGGCTACGACAAGCACGCTTCAACGTACACACTCAATATGCCATTAGAAGCTCATGTACACATTAACATCACCTTATTCATATTTGAGTCTTGTTTGAATCTTGACATATATCAACGAGAACGACACCTTGTCTATAAAGAAATATAGCTATTGCACTTTGTTGACATATCTAATGTTGATTACTGGAATGATTCAAAATACGAAGCACTCAAAGAGAGCATGACCACAGAGCAAATATTCTCAAACAAGGCCGCATATCTCATTTTGCAATTCCAAAAACTACATTTAGGCAGAACAAAAGCTGCGAATTATCATCTCTAATCGTTTAATGAATAATTAAAGGGTACAAATGTCTGGTTAACACACACAGATGCCAAATCGATATGGTAAACGATGTGGTCATTTGTTATACATCATTACACGATAAGCGAAGTGCATCGAGAGTCATATCCAAATATACAACGACATTTGCTAAAGCTGTTTTGTAGCAAATACATCTCACACAGCCGTCATTTTCTATAAACAATATCGACCCAATATTCGCACACACCGTACAGACTTAAAAACAACGCATCAAGCCTGGAGAAACTTCCTCAAGCTAAAACAAAAAAACCTGATTTTCTTTGGTAAATCTCCAACGTTATATGATGAGCCAATAGGCATCGGCATTATGAATATTTTTTTATTATTGATTGTCATTTGTCAAAGCTGTTCTGACGTCCTGTATTTGAATATGAGATGCTACTTTTGTAACATTAGTGACATCACTTTGCTGCACTATGTATGAACTATGTAAGCACCCAGCCAGCTTTATGCATCATTCATTGGCTCCGCGTCTTCAAATGGTATAGCTACAAAGAGCCATGTATTCCATCTACTGTGAACCCCTAAAAGGAAGACATTAAGTAAGTCGCACAAATAAGAAGTTCATTGTCAAGCAGTTGCCTCACAATATAGTTGGTAGGTGAACATATCACAACAAGTCCCTAAATGATCTATTATTTACTACCATCATGAACTAGGTTTCAAAACCAATAAGCAAATTAGCTTTAACGAACAAAACCTTAACAAAATTACTAGCTTTCTACAAGGAAATCATGTCGAGCTATTGGCATGCTGCGATAATTGTATGGTTGAGTCAATATTGCTGCATGCCATGTTGAAAATTATTTCATAGTTTTATTGTCACTGTCAGCAGCTGTACAGGAAATATGTACGGAGAGTTAAGCATCACTTTAAGGCCATTTCCGATGAGTGGGGTGCAAAGTGCTCCGGCCTGCTAGAACAATGGAAGAAGTCGGAAGTCTTGGATGATGCGATGTATCTTGGGTTGTGAATACAAATTTTCCAAAAGCGATTGACTGTTAACGCTTGTCTTATTTGTTGTATTAATTATGCTTTGTGATACCTGATTCAGACATTTCAGCAGAAGTAGTATAATGAGCGCGTTGAACAATTATGGTCAAGTCATTCCACGAATTTCTGGAACTTTTGATTACGCTACGTTAAATGCACATAAACGACATGCTTTGGTGACTGCGGTAATATCATCCTATGAGACTCAACGGCCAGCAAACTGTTGCCTGTGTAATGTAATCGATATTTATTAATATGGGTTTGCATTAGAGTAAATTCCTGCATCATTCATTGTTTTCTTTTCTTTGTGGCGATAAAAGAAAACCGTTTTAAAATGACAAACGTGTTCGACAATAAAACTCGCGCAACAAAAAACACGCAATTACTTACTGTCAAACTTGGCGAATGCAATTTTACAATGGAGGCAGTCTTTTCAGCAGCATTGGTGCATTAGTGTAGTGAGCGATTGGAATGGCTCTAACTCTAAATTACGTTACCTTCAACGAGCTTCAAAATATGTGTTTCTACACAGGAGGCTACCTTACATACAAATGTAACCAAGTTTTTGCAGGTGAGTAACAGCCATGCCCGTTATGTTCCTCATTTGACAGGTCTGTAAGCAATCGCTGAAGAAGTCACAATTATGGTCGCCTTAACATTTTTATGACAAGTTTATATTATGAGTGATATTTCTGGCACAATATGCGTGATCAGCTGATATTTACATCATATATCACCTTTGATACATTGCCTATGCATACAGTGAAACTGGTAAAACGGAAAAATACAGTGGTAGTATCAGGTAATGAGTGATATTTCGGCCACTGTCGGCATGTGTAGATGCTATTTACATTGTATATCACGTTTGATATATGGTCTGTGCATAAAGTGAAAGTAGTAAAACGTAATAGTTCAGTGGTAGTTTCAATTCGAACTGATGATACATTGTCCAAATGTTGTATTTCTTAGGTTATGGGTGAAATTGTGGGCACTATAGGCATGTTCCAGATATACATCATTTATCATCTTTGAAACATGGTCTATGGATATAGTGAAGCTGGTAAAAAGTAAAAGTTCTGTTGTAGTATCAATGATCATCGATGATACATCTTCCTGAAATTAGATAATACTGCTAAATATCGTTTTTCTTAGCTTATGAGTGATATTTTGGGCACTACAGGCATGTCCAGAATTGATCACTGCCGAAATGAGATGTGCGAAAACGACTTTTTTGGTTTGATCAGACATGCTCCGGTTCAGAAACCACAATTGGTCGTCCACTCGATGATGTTAATGAAAACAAATCGACATATCACTCCTTTTTATGATATGCAGATGGAGGTGGAATGATATACGACGGAAATTCAACTTACCACTGTTGTTGAACATATCCCAATGCAAACAGATTTTGGTTGTTTCGTTTATTAGCAACAAAATTTTACAATATACATTCGCACAGACACGTTTCAAATCACGAAAGCTGTAGGCACTGATGCACGACATTACCTTCAATGTTTCACACATTTAGTACATGTCATGGATAAATATTAATATCGTTCTACTGACATAGCATTAACCTGATAACAATTAATTTTCCGCATGTACTATACCTGCCAAACACTTTGCTGATATCATAAGTTAAAAAAATTCAAGCATAAATAGCATATTAATCCGCACAAGCTGTGCATAGCATTATTGTTTGGTAGCCAAGTGCGCAGGTTATTTAACAAATATAATATGCAAAACTCAATATCATTTTTCACGCAGTTGCAGAAACCGATACCGGCATAAAAGCCACGCCGCCTGCATTGTCCTGATTTAGAGGCGCATTATACGGACCATGCCATTCACAGGTGAACAGCCGATGACGACTTCTCGCTGCCTTCAGTTATAACAGGGACCATATGGTATTTCCCTCGATCATCATTTCCACCTCCTGTCTTGCCACCTTTATTAGCATTCCCATCAACCCCTTCAATAGCGACCATTTCAATATGTCCATCAGGCTTGTTAGACTTGTTCTTCAAAATGGCATGCATTTCCTTGCGAGATCCGAGATGATTATGCTCATCATGATCACGGGGGATGGTATCATTGGCCACTGTGTGCTGAGTAGATATACCGGAAGTCTCGTGACCACCCTTTGTTCTCGGAGCGGGTACACATATACATACCCTTCTTATATTGGCAATTACCTGAACAAAACATATTTCATTTAAAGATATATGCTGTCCCTTAAACAGTTAAATGTCACATTTGTGCGTAGAATAAAATGCCTACCTCCTTGTTGCAATAGCAACAAATAACTGCGACGAATATCCCCTGAAACACAATTGGTGCGTTGTTCTGGTACAGCTGATTAATCATTCACAAACAAAGTGCTACATACAGCACAGCACAAAGTCATACTCGCCGTTTGCCTCACCTGTGAATTGCTCACGACAAAGCCTATGTATTCATAGACGTTAGTGGCAGTTGACAGATCAGGACTTGGTTTGTAGATAGTCAGAAGGAGATGCAGTCCAAAAAGAGGAATCAGCATAAAAGCAGCTTTTATTCCACGCCTGTACACATAAACCCTCGAAATTGGGCTCGAATGAATTAAGTTTCAAAGCCCATAATGCCCGAAGTCAAATGGTCCTATGACTTACCTTAATATACCAGGCTCATGAGGATGGACATGCAGTTGGAAAATCACTATTCGAAGGAAGTTTACAAGGAATGCCAAGTTCAACTTCAGTGAGAGCGTCAGAAAAAAACGTCATTGAATGAGACATATAATAGCCGAGCATAGATATTAGAGGAATAGATAGAGACGAAATATTTGTCAATTTATCACAAACATTTGCTCATACAGACTAAGGGTATGTAACCGTTAATTCGTTTTCCACTCCACAAATATAAACGGAAAATGGGTAAACAACTCATCTTCTATTTTAGTATTTGGCGAACACATAAAACCAAATGGGCATACATTCCATTTTCGTTCCCCTGTCACACATTTCAAAATCTAAAATTCGAAAATTGGTTTACTTTCGTTTTCCTATTTTCGATTTTTGAAAGTTCATCAATTAGGGAACACTCTCTGATGGTTAAAACAGAGTACGCGCAGTGAAAAACCATGGCGTTCGGGTTTGATCAATTCGGTGATTGTATCGTGAGAATGTTACAGGATGGACACTGTTATTCAATTATTTCTGAGCATTTGATTTCTCTCGGAGGGGCTCATCAACAGCTATCATTCGTAAATACTACTCGGATCATGTAATAGACCACCGAAGCGCTACCAATTCTGTAGCCCTACAGGACTATTGGAGCAAGACGTCCGACAGAGGCTACCATTTCTGGTGTCATTTGCGATCATGCAGTGTCAACCACTGTACAACACGCGGGAATTCTTTGTCATTCGTATAAATATGTTTTCTGTAGACTTTACAGATCCTTATCTGTGGTTGGTTTATGGCACAGGTAGAGCCATCGTATAGAAGCAGAAAGATGACAGGCTACCTATCATCACAGGGCTTGCAAGTTGCTGAAATCAGAGTTGTTTCGGCTCTCAAGATGACCAGGCAACCCTACCACAGAGAGAGGCAACAGGTGTTCATACAAATTTAATAATGAGGATAATACAACGTAACTGCATGGTATTTATATATATGAAGCTCCAACTAACATGATTTTCATCCAGTTTTATACAATGTGCACTGTAATTACAACTGCACAGATGGTCCACATGGTGTGATGCATTTATTACGGCGCCGAACGACTGACAAAATTCTCCAATTATTTTCGCCACTTTGATCAGCATAAAGCGCGCGGTCTAAGGGATCCTTCCTTAACTGAAATTCGAGTTATCCGAACGAAAATAGAAAAAAACGAAACTGTACCTAGTTTCCATTTTGGTTTGAAGTCAATAAAATCTAAAATAGGGACACGAAAATGGAATGTATGCCCATTTTCTATATGTGTTCGCCATATACTCAAATAGAAAATGGGTTGCTTACCAGTATTCAATTTTCATTCGTGAAATGGCAAAACGAATTAATGGTGTATATTCCTTGATCATACAAGTGTAACTTACAATGAGACAAATCATATTGTGTGCATAAAATATCCATTCCCAGTAGCTTGCGTTCTTTGCCCAGCATCTTCACAGAATATGATATAGTGAATTTATTTAATTCATTACTAAACTAGTTGGCAGTTGCAATAATATTGCTCATATGATATTCCAATCTACTTACGTTTCATTAAATAGGACTCCGCGTACAATGGAATATACCAGCGCCAGCAGAAGTGGAATACCTTCAATAAAAAAAAAAAATATCAGCTTTAACAACCAAATATCAAACAGGAAAATTATACAGGCATATCGGCACTAACGTTTAAAATAACGTGCGCCCAACAGTAATAGGCTTTTTGAAAAAAAAAAATTATTTTCAGCTTCGGTATTTACACAGGAGAACACATACCAATAATAAATGTCACACTATTTCACAATAAAATCTTATAGTGTTAGAGTTCAATGTTAACAGTGCATAGAATGGTTTTAACACCCTAGCAAGTATTTTGTATCATCACCTAACAGTGAACACCCTGATGGCAATGAGGTTTGAAAAGGAACCGGCGTTTGCGAACATTATTTCTAGTTCACTGGGACCCCTCCCATTAAAGATAAACAGGTAATAAACATATATTAACTCATTCCTCAATCATCTTTGACACTCACCCCATCCAATGACGTGCAAGAGAACTAAGGAGACTGGATGTCTGTATGTTTGGGCCAACAAAATCTGCAGATAAATGCCCTCGCAAAGAAACCATGCGTAACTGACGCAGGTCAGGTAGAGTTTGACAATGGACAACACACGGCACCACACCTAACAAAAGAAAAGACAATGAAGCGTACGATGTTACAAGTCATCCTGTATTATCGTCATGCAGTGTCAGAGTGAAATTTCAAAAACATTAATGGTTGCCTCAGATGCGATGAGAAAATAGTCTTACAGGGTTCATGTTGATCACCATCGTGTCGCCGGTGGCAGCTGTTGCAGTGTTCATATGCACTAAGCTGTACCAGAGACAGGAAACAATGGCACACAGGGCCAGAGCCAAAAGCAACTGAATGTGAATTTTTACTCTTTTATCTTTTCTCAGTTCCCTGGAAAAGTCGAACACAATGGTGAAGTGCCATGCATTGCCTAACCTTGATATTGAAACTAATTAGTGCAACAAATACGTTTGGAAACAATCACCCTTCACCGATTTAAAATCTAAGTCCAAATAGTGATGTTTTTGTAACAAGATACACTTCATTCGTAATAATATAGAGAATAAAAAACACCTAAACCTACCGAAATATCAAGAAAATTAAGATGGCGGGTATAGTGAAGATAATGCTCAGAACATTGCATGCAAGGCTAATGTATGCCTCGTTTAGATTTCTCTGAAATTGAAATAACTATAAGCAACATGGAATCAAACATTACATTTGTATATGGTATTGCTTGGTATTCACAGAGTTTCCATTCGTGTTATGCATAAACAGATTGTAATAACATTTACTAGCAGATAAAAAGGCAGTATTTGAGCTGATTGATAGTGAAATATAACAAATGCGTCGCCCAGAGAGAAAGAGAGAGAGAAAGAGAGAGAGAGCTAAAGCGAGAGAGAGCTAAAGCGAGAGAGAGCTAAAGCGAGAGAGAGCGAGAGCGTGAGAGAGCGAGAGCGTGAGAGAGCGCGAGAGAGCACGAGAGAGTGCGAGAGAGCGAGGGTGTTTGTGTGTTAATAAGCCATTGTTATACTAACTCTTGACATGTAACACGCTCATTGACGTCGAGGCGTTCACATACAATTGATAATCAGGAACAAAAAGGTTTGTAAAAAAAATTAAACTTAAATTTAAGAGCAGAATGTATTTTATATAAATCGGTGATTAAGGACAGATGCGACAATTGAATGGCTGCCAGCTATAATTGAAGTGCCAATTGACTATAATCGGTATAAAATGATTACATTTGGATATAAAACGTCGGGTTCAACCGATTATACGATTTGATATATGGATGATGTACACTAGGTAGACTAATGTTCTTTCGTCACATTCGATTTGTAGGAATTAACGCCCAACGGAGACAGTGAACACACAGGCAGTTATACAACCGATTGCCATAGCGATATCTTATAATACTCAATGTAATTTATAATGATCTGTCAAGCTAGTTATTAGCTTAACGCAAAACATTCAAGTAACGCACGAAGAAAGTTTTGGAAGGTATAGCATATAAGGATGCGGAAACATTGGAAAAAGACTCACCGACTTGTCTATACAATTGGTGAAGTCAGTCCACTCAAAATGCTGATTTTTGTACCATGCACCGTTTTTTTCACATCGTCTTGTTGCCATCCCTGTAAATACAATATAATACACTCTTGAATGTCACATGAATAATTGTGCAATTAACTACAGAAGTGGTAAACACTGCTTAATAACAATTTGTCTTACGTCTTGCAAGCCAAATATTAAGCGTCTCCCTTCATTTAAACAAATTAAATTGTACCAATGAGTGTGCTGCCAGGACGCGGTGCGGCCACTAACTCTTCTTATGCTGATTTACATTTCCAGTTTTACTTGCATGATAATCCCGATACATACCTCAGTAATGATATTAGAGCCTTCAAATCACAGTTCATTGAATCATATCGCGTATAAGTCGCACCTTACAAGGAGTTAAGTGATTGAAAAGTTATGAAATTGCCACTAAAACTGCAAAGTAGCCTCATTGTCACAGATACATTCTCATGAAAACACTCACGCGACGATGATGAGTGGAGTAGGAAACTTGGGCATTCCTTGAACACATCTCCCGGGAGACTGGCAGACCAGCAAGCGTACCCATCCCATACCGATGGACATTGTGAGTATGTAGCATATTGCAGTTTCATCCGAATTCAACAGCTGCGCCTTGCAGCAAGCAGTCGCGTCTTCACAGCAGGATACCCATCGCCCACATTCATAGTCTGATAAGGTCTCACAAAAACTTCTGGTAATTCTACATTTGGGTAAATAATGTCATCCTTGGAGATCGTGGCGTTTCCTTTCGGCCTGCGGGCGAGACCTGAACCATTTTCCCCGACTCGTTCAAGCTTATCCGCTTTGTAATGGAATAAAAAAAAAATAACAG
>CM067349.1:15310406-15515406 GCA_034190875.2 Urechis unicinctus | reverse complement strand
TACATGTTATATGTGTATATATATAAATAGATGTATATATATGCATATATATATAGATATATTTATGTTATATATTCATCATATATATATATATATATATATATATATATATATATATTTATATATATGGGATAAATATATATATATATATATATATATATATATATATATATATATATATATATATATATATTATATATATATATATATTTACTTTTATCTGCGCGGGTTATAATCGTACTTTCCCCCCAACAAACGCATACATGCACGCATGCACTTGCAAAACACATACACACACCACCTCTCATCATTTTCCAACTCCCCCCCCCCACCCCCCGCCACACCCCAAAAGTTAAAGTTAGATTTACAACCTTTCGGCCACTCGAGACATGAACACTGAACCAATTTAAGCAAAGAAATTCATCCCTTTTCACTCGTACCAGATTAATTGTTGCCCAATTTACATAAACCTTTAGAATCCCTTTTAAGTTCCGAACGGGTCAGTTTCCAAACTATATAGTCCTTTACCAAACCCAATCCTTTGATGAAAACATTCAAGTCCCGTCAATTCCCTTAACAATTAACTTAGACCCGTTTGATCTCCAATTAAAGCTCCGAATGACCCCAAGCCCCGGATTAACCAATCACAGCTCACCACATCAACCCACCCGCATCTTTCACTATAAATACAACAGCATCAGACACACAAATATTGCAGATATTTCCTCAACTCGACATATTCATCCCACAACAAGAACCAGAAGTAGAACCCGAACGTGCCAGTCAGCCGCGACCAAATAAAGAAAATAGAAATTCGTACTAAGTCTCGGGTATTATCTAGCAGGACTTCAACCCTGCTACCTGCAATCACGTCGGCGACCTACGAATAATCGTCTCTCGTACCTCATCACTTCCCGACGCAAACATATGACCCAACCGGTCATAGTACTTTAACGGGTAATATTCACGAAAATAAAGAACGGAGATCGCTCAAATTTCACGGTAGCATTTTAGAATTATTTATTCATGTTCATCGATAACGATTGTTCGATTACAATCAAGAAATCTAGCAATAATATGCTTACGTTTCCAGACAACGTAAACAGACCAAAACTTGCGTTGACAACGCGCCTTTTGAAACGCTAACTAATGACGTCATAAGGATTTCCCCAGTCATACGGCCGCGTTATGACAGACATGTGTTTTCGAAACCTCTCTAATATCCAAAGTAGATATTCTGATTTCCTGTTGTCTACACCCCTAATAATATCCGGTACGTGTTCATATAGCCAGGTGATTTATTAATAGCCCGCCAAGAACGCGGAGCGGACTTCGTAACCAGTCAAGGGGAGCGAATAGCGCCTGCTACGAGCTGGATTCGTTAAAAAGGTCGCCTTAAAAGGCCGACAGGCGAACAAGGTTTAGTTGCAGTACGAAGAATGTCGGTATGTTACGCATATAGCGCGTTGCTACAATTCATGATTTCTTGGAGTGGTTGTACATGCAGGAGCTGTCAGTGATAGAGGTGCAAATGCCCGAGGGTAAGAATGTTCGTTCACATTAATCAATTGGTTCGGTCATCAACGACAAGCAATAGGGCTTAAAAAAGGACCACGAGTCCTTTTTACTTACCAAACACAGAGTTAAAGTCCTCATGGTACAATATTTTCCAAACATCATGTTCGTGGCGGCCTACAAGGCTACATGTACTGTACATTAATTATGGATGAATGTCCGATTAAAGCCTGGTCTAGCTCCGTGTTAAATCCGTGCTTCTCGCTACTTGATACCAGGCAGTGAGAGGTAAAAGCGTTCTTAATCACCACTAATTGCAATGCAGTGAAGTGGACTAAAGTACTCTGGTTCGAGGCAACTCTCTCTCTCTCTCTCTCTCTCTCGCTCGCTCTGTCCGGTGTGTCCAACCCGCCACATGCTATGTCTGTTTGATCCCAGTCTGCATCCTGGTTTGAGAGTAGAGGCGAATTAAAGCGTCACCCTCCAACTGACGAGAGCTCGCTGACTTAACCTTGCCGTGTATCTATGTATCTAAGTAGCGCATGGTCACTCACACGAGACGAGACTGTCTGGTTGATATGCTTTTATTTACTTCTAGCGAATTCAAGCCGCGTTTAATTTGACATCGTTTGTTTATATGTGGAACTTCCCAATTTGTATATGACATTACTTTATAGTGTAACGTCATTCAGAGTGTCGTCTGATGCTTTCCTTGGCATGTTAAAAAGTGCGCTCTGGTATGTATGGTTCAGCGAATGTTTGGTTAAATGATATCAATGTTACTTTGTATGCGTCCTGGTCATGTTTGTTTATTCAATGAATCAGGTTGTAAGTGCAAGAATATTCATTACTATTGCTTAAAACGAGTATTAGAATGGCTAGTAGTATGAATAAGGCGGTTCTGGTGCATCTTACTTGTAAAACACCTTAAAGACAATAAAGCCTTCCACATATTTTTACCACAACGCCAGCCAGGTCACCAGGCCGGAAAAAAATTTCCACAAACCCGCAGCGCCCCCATGGCTGCAGTGGTCGTGCCAACCATGGCGGGCCCCCAGCGCAAACAATTAGACAGTTTATAAATAAATTGTATACACAATATGGTGGAATTTGCAAACGAGTGCCCTTGGATATTGATAGGGAAACGAGAGCGTTGCTGCAGCCCCTGCAAGCAAGCGTTCTGTGATCAACACTTATATAAGATGAACCACGGAGTCGTCCATATGCTTTGTATGGTTTGTCAGGAGGCCATACGAAACAAACCGAGAGCGTGTATAGAATATGGGATCAATCTACTGGGTGGGCTCTACTAAGCAAGAAAACGAAAGAATAAGCAAAGGAAAAGGAAATTTGCAGTCAGACTAATGAAAGATAAGGCTATATTTCAAATTTGAACCATTAAATAACAAACACACACGTAAGTAGCATTCGATTATTTCTAACAGCTTACACCTCAACTCGCATAAGCAAATCCATTTGAGATACACACCTACAGAATGTGTGACGAGCTTACCCGATTCACCTTGCCCTTTAACCCTTCATTATCAACAATGCATCTACACAATCTTCCCAGTTATCCGGCCAACCAACAATAGAAACATTGCCTCACATTCAATTACAATTGTAGTGCCAAGTTATAGCATCGTGTAATCTAGAAGTGCGTCGTCGCGGACTTCGTTGCTTTCAGTGGGTGTCATTTCAAAGGCGGATTCATTCTTAAAGCGTACTCGAAAATGTTCAGGAATTTTGTGTCATAGTATCATCTGTACTTTAAAAAACTACGATGCAGCATTAGCTTACACAATTCGTCTTTCTTTGCTATTCCACCGCACACAGTGAGGCATAAGCAATGCCACAATGAGACTGCCTAAGCAGTCATTCATTACGCTAACATTATGTGACTTGTGTTGCGTCGCTTCAATACAGTCGATAAAGCCCACGATATCCATCTGAACTCGAGGCATGGAGAGGCATAGCATAATTATATCTTTGCTGATTCTGGGCGCTATCTTTGCGAAAATTTATCATCAATAAAGCAGTGTCGGCGGGTGCGATACTTCACTAATATATACACTCATGCACAGTTAAGAACAGTTGCATTATTTAAGGAGCTTCGAAGATTAACAACATATTGTGCAGTATTCGATTTTAAAATGGTAAAATAAAATTATTTTGACAATGCGTTATGCGTCAAATGCAAATCAAATAATACATAGCATACCATCCTGGACTGAGCTTCCCATGGAACAATTGTGTACCTTTAACAAACAATTATTATACATCTCCGCTGAGATAATTTAAGACAGTTCGCAGTTTATGATATTCATGTATCCTATAATATGTCCTAAGGATCAATTCATCTGATTCCTTTACATTTACTTGAGTGCTAATGAAGTGTTTGGCTTGGGATATGATATCATGCTTGGAACACTGTGGTCAATCAAGTTGTCAAGATATGTAAATGTGAAGATGACTTGACGTATTAACATGACGTTTCTTAATAATGACAGCACTATATTGTAAACCAATTGGATGATTACAAGGTGTACAATGGTAAGTGGTCGGCTGTTTACAAATCTGACATAGTAAATTGTTAGCTGGTTTGCTTATGTAATACATACTCCACTTGTTGTGTACTGAGAGGTTTGCAAAAAGCAATTGTTACAAAACAACCATACAAAATTGACAACGACGTCTACAATAACGCACTAGTATAATGCTTCGCCGATATGATATGATTTCCAAGACGGATATTTTTATAACATAACAACCGAGTTCCAACTTTTGAATGTTGCTCGCACCGAATCATCACTTTCATCCGACCATATGTAGCATTAAGTCAGACTAATATGTGTGTGTTTTATATGGCTGAGGCATCACGTCGATACAGTTTTCTTGGGTTGTGCTATATGTAATAAAGGTTTGTCCATTAGCAAGAGAGGTTGAATTACCACCAAAACCAGGAGTCAAATGGAGTTGTTTTGTTTCTCAGAGCGCCATGCAGCCAGATTAAATGCCAAGTATTGGGCCTCATATAAATCTGGTAACCCATTCACTGAACGGTCGTTTATACAAATCATATTACAAACTCATATTACAAACTAATTGTGGCGAGGCAATTGTTCACATAAGATACAATATACATCGCCCATCTACAATGCACGTGCTTAAGTGCATAATCGATTCAAATCGCCCACAAAATACCTAATAGACCAAATGTAACACGGGGTTATAAAGCAACACACTATCTAACAGCTGTCAAATTGCGTTCACTGTTGAAGATGACTTAATTCATAGCTTGCTACTAAATGTGCTCTCGTCAACCAAACAGAAACATGAACAACCTACTGTCATCATATACAATATGTCGTCATGCGGATTGTATGTACAATTTTTAGTTGGCGTCTGCAGAGACACAATCGCTCCCCATACTAAAAGTTGCGATAAATTACAGCGAATTCTACTCTTTCGGCAAAACGAGTCTGTCTGATGTAAAACGGATTGTCTCATGGGAATAACCTTGTAATATCTAAGAATAAGATCCAAGAAATAAAAGTACATTTTCCATACAAGGACAGCATATCATTGGATCAATACCAATTGCATCAACATAATCCATAGAAAATGGATTTAAATAATTGACAAATCGATCATCCTATGGCTTGTTCCAGTAAAACTATTTATATATCACGTGGCAGCGTGCAATAATCAAATCGTTTATTAACCCAAAAAAGACCTCTAACATCGACAGCAGTTCACTTAATTCATAACAGCTATTGATTATCAAAATCGCATCTCTCTAATCAGCTAGTATGATACGAATGTTGATTATCGAGATTAACACCCGAAGTTAAAAAAAGGAACAGATGTCAAATTTGTTCGATGAAATTATAGTCGGGTGTCTGGTAGGCTACTACAAGTGATAATTATATAAGAGTTATTTTGGATATTCGACATATAATGCAATATGCTATACTGAAGTCGATTTCCCTTCATTAATTCTCACAACTACAGACGCACACAAAATATAGCATTATTTAATGCTGGTCATATTTGGGGTCTACTGCTATTAAAAATATCCAATAACGACAAAGGAAGGGTTGCAATTAAGGATCAAACGTTATGAATGCTGATATTTAGTAATGCCTAAAATCAGCATTGCTTATTGATTCTTTTCGCAAACTGATTATGCAACCATTGTCATTGATCATTGCATGCCATATAAAGGGCGTTATTTATTTGGGTATATCAAAATGTTGTGTTATTGGATTATCTCAACTACTATGCAATACTTCCACAGATATGGCCTTGACATCGATTGAGACAAGAAATAAATTGAGATTGAGACTAATTTTAGTCAGGCGCTATATAATGTAGATGCATACAATGCAGTTTGATTGTGTCGGTGGAATAAGGAGCAAATAACTATAGTAATAGATTCACCAAACAACTGTTACATTAGTGCACCGTGAAATTCACCTGTTTTGCAGTCAAATACAATAATGATGTATCTTATGCGTGGCTGCTTTTTGCCGACAACTGGTCTTATGTACACCCTAGCTCATATATTATCAAGGGTACCACTGTATTACAGAGTATTGGTCAGTCTTTATGATCATCCCTCATCTATTTCCCTCTCTGTACGCAGCATTATACCCATTAGACTGGCTTTATGAGCAATGTTGTGTTTGTGAATTTAATTCTTCAAGCAGATGCATACAAATATGTTCCAATACATGGGCTTATTCTGCCAAGACGATAGCTTTGCCTGAAATATGTGGGATATGCATGGCATTTCGGTTCACAGACAGCATTTATCAATATCCCTTGCAGTTTCAACTAATAACAGGGATTACGTTGGACCTATCGGTTACACTCGATGCATGGAAGTGGCCCGCTCCACTGAGAGTGCGAATTTATATGATTATTTGTATGATATAGATCAGTTAATGGAATTTCCTTCCATGTTAATCCGGTAGGGCGTGTGTATCATATGACGCACTGTCTATATTGTAAGCCCAGGAAAGAAAACTACGCTTTACTGGCAAACAGTCGCTGAATATGATTACTGTTACAAGCATCCATTACGATTAAATGTTTGGCCTAAGTGGAAGGATTATTCAGCAACAGTATCATTTCCATCGACGATGTTGCTGATGATAAGTAGCCCAGGTGGTCTTATATCAACCTCGTGATTTTTGCAAATTGTCGTGGCCACATACGTAACATGTTAAACTATCACTCGGCGTAAGAACAAAATCGTTTACATGCATCTACTACTAAAGTTCACTGCGTAATGCGTGTATTAGAGAATAATGAACGGGACTATTAACAAATCAATTAATATATGCATATCAATTATAAGGTCATGGATCAGTTGTTTGCATTATCTTCGATAATGATAATACGCACATGGCTATGTATTAATGTGTGACATAATACATCATACAAGCTGTAAGTCTTATATCACACAGACCAACCGATAGGATGCTGGTCTCCATCTAACTAGCAAAGGTATTGAGAATTTCAGGGAAACAGAACACATAATCAAAGTATGTTGCTGAAGTGTCAGATAGTATATCCAATCATTTACTAATTATGACGAATGCGTCATTGACAGCTTAGGATCATGTAGTCAACATTACTCTCTAGTGAAGGAATTTTAATACCTGATGCATTGTATAGATTAGCACCCGTCGAAAATATAGCTTGGAGCATAGCTTTAGACACACACACAAACATGGTTAGGCGTGAGTGACTTGCCGAACAATATATTTTGCACTTCTTGGCGGGGCTCTGCTATGCTTACAAGAGGATCTAAGCATTCCGCCAGCGTCTCTGCCAACACAAGACAAATAAAGGTCGTTGGGGATTACCCTGTAATCTTTAAAAATAAATGGATTTGAATGAATATACATTTTATATAAATATTAATCGAGTCGTGTGTAGCATGCAACACAGCTTTTTACAGCTGTCATGTCTGGGAAAATGACCATCAAATATCGCTCCATTGATTTCAATAATCCGAGGTCATACGTTTATGATCATGTGAAAATTATTGCTGAATTCACCTTTGGGGATTAGAGATAAAATTTGTTTATATCATGGATAATGTTATGTCTAATATATGCTAATTCCATCATCAATTATTCTATTGCTACCTGAAATGAATGCGCCCCATCCTATAGTAAGTTAGCTATTTGTTGTACAAAAAAAATGTAGCATGTAATATCAGGCTGTTGTGACGTTATTAGCATTCAAACTGGTCCTACATTGCGGTCAGATCATGGTTGCTGCGATCGATTGTGCGCATTCAATGAGATCATCTAGAAATGTCGAAGAAATTGCTCAAAAAGTTATAGAGTTCATAGGCAATAATACTACTCGCTGTACACAGGCGTTTAAGGAAATGCAGGTTAATCAGATAAATAAACCCAATTGGTTCATATCCCCCTAAGAGAAATTGCATTGTTGCTGTTTTATTGTATATTGCCAAGAAGAATGCATAGAAATAATGCAATCGATCACAGCTAATTATAAACCACATGTACGCCTGATAATTAGAAAATCCCCACTTTGCGCACTTATTAGTTCTTATTGAGTTACCATACCTCAACCTTTTAAACCACAAGCCGAATCGATATATGTAATGAAGAGCAGCTCTATGGGGAAAGTGGCCTGTTTACCCCGGGGTATTAACTGCGTCAGAATATGTCGCCGTCTGCATTCCTATTGCACTAGTGCACATTTACATGATGCATGAAACTGATGCATTAAAGGGCAAAACCGTTCTTCTTCTATATGTCCCATCACCGTTAATCATCCGGTTCCGTCAGTGACCCTTGAGCTATTATAACTTTAAGACTGTTATATGCTTTAGAATGCAGAGTGATTCTTATTTTAATGCAAAGCACGATGCTTACAGTGATTCATTGTGCCGCCTGGCCTAATTCATTGCAAGAAGGACAAGGGTGTATTTGTCAGCTACGTCAATACCAGTTTGTGTCTATTCATCACACTGTCGAACGCCCTGAATGGTATATGCTTATACTGTTTAAACGTAAAATTATATCACTTTCTAAGCTGATCAAATCTCTTTCTAAGCGTCACTATAGTTCAACGGTGGTTGATTAGGGACCTTAATTATACTTTTGTTGCTGGACGACAACGCCAACACCACCTATTATCCTCATAACAGAACCAGTACGACAACATGTGAACAAATTATTTCATTGCAAAAAAGAGGGGGGGGGGGGGGACGACGACTCGAGGCGCATGAAACAAGGGTTCATATACGTGCTGCACTGACACAATTGCAATGCACAAGAGGCACAAACACTCAAAGGATAGACATTCGCTGTTTATTGTAACATGGATCTTAAATTATGTTTGACATTGATGAAAGGAATGGGAAATGACAGAGTGTTGAAAACATCAGACGATTTACTGGGCTGATGTGATAACACTTGTCATTACTGCCTATTGTGAAAAAAGGATAAATGAGTGGGCGTCCATCTGTGTAGCCTGCATTGTGATTTGTCATCTTGCCAAATTACCATTATATTTTCGTTTAAGACATTTTCTCTTTGTCACAATAAGCTCTTCTGCCAAACGTATATTGGCTAGACCCCGACGCCCAATAAAACTACAAACACCGAGGTCGGTTTATACGGAGTTGAAAGGTGCAAAGATAATAAAAATATGGTTCAAATATGACCTCCTATGTCAAGTTGCACATTATTTCATGCATAATAAAACAAGTACCGTATTCATCCATTTGCACTCGCAGCGTCCGCACAGCTGGCTGTCAATTTCGTGAGAGAAAGACACAAGATTGATCACTTTTTATTCCAGTTGCAATGTGACAGAAATATTACTGTATCTCTCCAAGTTACTAGACTCTGTATAATTTTCTAACTGTGTCATCGATTGAATCTCGATGCTTCGCACACACGAATATCATCCATTAAATATCACGTGGTTAATGAACAACTGCATTTACCGTTATAAATGTAGTTGTTATTTGATATAGCTTATTCCTCTTATATTCAGGGATTTTGATACCTTGACATAAGTTTTTAATGCGATTGCTTAGTTGCTTGACAAGATTTGCATAGCTATTTTATGCATTTTCTAATGATACTATGATTTATAAAAAGAGCGACGAAGTGTCAAAGTAGAATGGCAGTAATTGTTGTATTGTTTTGGACATAATCATACTTGATGCTTGGTGGTTAATTCCCTCAATAGTTATTGAAGTTTCCATTTAATGCGTTTCATTAGCTGTTAATTTCTCGGAAACATCTCGTTACAAATGATTTACATTAATGTTGGGATAATATAGCAAATCCGTTTTATGCACAAATACAGTTTTATATCTGCACTATCTACACTTATATATAATTTCGGTGTTATGGGTGTGCATGACTTATCATACACATGGAAAATGCATATTGTAGGTCGTGCTATTTTGTTCTTTCGAGAGGCTCTTTCGCCCAACTAATGATTGCAAACTATTATTAACATTTGATCTTAGCACTATTCCCCGCTCTATAATTTACCAGGCCACTTCACTCAAATTGTTAAGCCCATTGACGGAGTAGTATTCTAGCACTTCCCTGCCGACAAAAAGAAAAAGTCTAATGAATAAAACCATGGCACATTGTCTCTTAAGGATTTCCCTGTAATCTTCGATAATGCGATCCATGAAATGAAACTACATATTATGAAGCAACGCCAGTGCAATATCACATTATTAACAATTTCATTAATATAACTAAAGCTTGGTCAATATTATCATTTTAATAAGGACCATTTTCAAAATAATCTTCAGAAAGAGGTTACATTTACAAAAGAAATGTGTTGTTAGGATGTTATTAACATTCCATCCCTTGAAATGTCAACGACCTAATTAGTAGGATAGTAAATGTGGTGATCGTTTGTTTTGTCTCAATGCTGGCATACATCTATAGGCTATTGACCTCTGTGACCAGTGAGTTTTATGAGTATTTCCACATCGTCACACCCAAATATCGAACTCTGTTCAATTAAAACTACATATCCCACAGCCGTTAAATTTTAGAAACAATATATAATGAGCTAAAAGGCATCGGCTTAGTGAATTATTCATATTATTGATTGCCATTTGCCAAAATTGAACCAGCGTCCTATGTATTTGAATATGATACGCTGCTTTTGATACATTATTGATGTCACTTTGCTGCACCGTAAATGAATTATGTAGGCAACCATCCAGTTTTATGCATCACACAATGATTCTGCGTTTTCGCATAGTATAGCTACAGAGAGCCATTTATTCGATTTATGGATGACAAAATGTATCGAATTGTACGGCTTTAGTATTGTATTCTTGAAACTGCCTGAGTCTTTGATAAATACATTGAAGTTGAGGAGGTCTTCTATGGTGTCCCATGATATCTACCTGAACTTATAACATGGCGATCCACAGCATAATTGTTTGGACTTGATTCCACCCTGTGATGACGGTTGTCTCGGGGGGGGGGGGAGCAGTCATTAGATGGGCTATCTCTCTCTCTCTTATCATCAAAGCAGTGCCAATAGTCGTGTGCCATACCTTGCGCACTATTTCCGCTGCATGCCCAGCAAAGAAAAGTCGCTGGGTGTTATGCATTACAGCTATTATAACATATCCTGAAACTGTAATACACATACGTTATGATTTCCAAGAGTAATGTCTTTTTAGCAATACAACCGAGTTGTACAAAAGCGACAGATAAACGCTATCGGGTGTAGGGAGGTTTTATATACTCCTGCTGAACCATAGCGTTACTCATATCGAATCATCGCTTTAACCGACCACAGGAAGCATAATGCCAGGTTACCATGCATATGTTTTATGTAACTAGGTCATCACGCAACTCACTCTTCCGTTCTTTTCTTTTTTATAATAACCCAAACGTCAGGTTAAACTTCCTGTGATAAGGGTTTGTCTATTGGCAAGGAGGGTTGAATTACAACTAAAATCAGGACGCGTTTTGTTTCTCTAAGTGCCATATGGCCAGATCTCATATTGTTTGATTTCATATGTAATTCAATTTGCATCCTCGCCCAACTACAATACACATGCATGAGTGCATAATTTGGTCAAACCGCTCCAATAAAGCCCCACTGGGCAACATTTATGTTGTTTTTGCGAGACAAGGCCACTTGTTGGAAAAGCAACGGAGTTATCAAGCAGCTGTCTTATTATGTCCAAAATTGAAGATGACATAAATATGTTACTAGCTTGGTCAATAAAACAGAATCATAACCAACTCACTTTAACTGTATAAAATATGACCTTCGTCTGGACTGGCAAAAGACGATTGAATCGGAGACATGGTCGTGCCTCATACTCAATGTAAATCCTGTAAATCTATTTTGTTTGAATGCAAGGCCCCTATCAATAAACCAAATCTATCTAATGACAAACTGATGTGGGGTCATCTGATAGGGATTACCTCGTTACGCTGTAATGCATCGTCAGATTTAGTTATTACGTAGTCACCCCTTACCAGTTATAGCCAAACGTACTTGGTCTTGACATTGATTGGGACAAAAAATTAATGTTACCTTTCGTTATAGCAGTATTGGATTCACCAGATAATTGCCACATTAGTTTACATTGAAATTCAATGTCATTTGTCACACGCAACCGATACTGACAAAGCGGAGCCTATGCCGTTGGGTAAATAAAGTAGCTTTATCTTCACTGGCCTTTGGCTAATGGCGCCAGCTCCGGTTAGAGTCAAAAGGGTTTTTTTTTGCGCTTGGGGGATCAACCTGCTGTTTCACAGCTAACAACGTTATGTTTGTAATGTATGTACAACAATCAGAAAACTGGCAAACATGCTCTATTACTTGATTGCATTAGAAATTGACACAGTCACTATCATTATATACCAGCAATGGACACACACACGTCATGCTATCTACTTCAGTGAATTGACAGTATTTACCTATATTCGATACTATTTCGTCGATTACCTGACATCACGTTGCGTCGATCTTTCATAATCGATGCACGGACGTTGCCAATCCCTACCCGGAAAATGCGAATAAACAAATTTAATATAATGTTTAATACAGATCTTGTGACGATCGTTCAGCACACTATAGCAAATATAGGATATCAAACTCTCGGCTTCCTCACAACGAGCTCACCGATGCTGTGCACAAACCTGATTACGATTGAAGGATATGATTAGCAGAATTGCCATTCAACAACAGCTGTCACTCCATCCAAGCACAGTGTAATTATTTCTTGATAGTCCTTAGAGGTTTGCAATACGTTGAAAAATAAGTGGTATCCGTCAAGCTTTCATTTTAACACGAATTTATTGTCATCTGCAAGTCTATTTATAGTATAATCATCAATATTTTGTGGCTAGGTGTATTAGCCAAAAACGCTGAGTGTAGGATTTTCCATACCTTCTGATTCTACTTTAATGCACGATTTAGTATATCCTCAATTGGTTCGTGATTAGTATAGTCAACTAATATCGAGTGATGTTTTTCAGAGCATCAAATAGCCCACCGAGTGAAATCAGCATCACAATGATGCAATGACAGTTTCTATGAGTCTTTTTCTTTTGACGCAACCTAAATCCAATCATCTGATCTGAAATTGTAACAACAGAAATATTCCGGAAACTTAATTGACGAAGCATTAATTTCCTGAACTTTACCACATTCTGTTTGTATGCCTCCATTTAAGTGTGCGGGAGCTGTGGCTTTTTGTTAATATTTTGTGGCTAAACAAATCGTTTGCATTGTTGCGTCGCTTATGTTGGTCACTGCAGTACCAGTATCCTATACGACATAACAGCAAACTGTTGCCTGTGTAATGTAATCGATATTAATCAATGCTGGTTATATTGGGGCGAATTCCAGCATCATGCATTGTTTTCTCGTATTTGATTTGCGTCGATAACAGGGCATCCATATTAAGATGACAAACAAAAAAGCAACTCAATTACTGACTGTAGCAGACAAGTGGTCAAACATTGTAAATGTTACGATACGCCTTATGTTAATTGGCGCTTTAAACCAATATCGACAAACCATTCCAGGAATTGTTGGAACTTAATATAACGTTTCGTTAAATGCGCTTATGAATATGCTTTTGTCAATACTAAAGATTATTGTATAAATAATTGTTATAAAACCACGTTTCTGCAGGTGATGATTTGTAATGATAGATGAATGCCCACACATTGTGATAGCTGTCTATATAATGATATATTGATGATTAAATGACCAAGGATTTAACGTAGGGAGTCTTGGTCATAATTATATTGTGATTATCAACAATCCGCTCTAAGCATATTATAGAGGTCTAACAGCTGACGTAGCCACTGACACAGTGTTAAGGAGTAACTATTCTAATAAGCAGCATACAAAGACATACAAATGATGCAGTTAAGTGTAGGCCTTAGCTGTAACATATTTTACGTCTCTGTTTGCAGCTTATATGATAAACACTCACCGGCCAAAAGTGGCTTCCGTAAGCAGAGGCAATTTTTATCATTTGAACAATGCATAACCGCTGTTTTGAAAGTACAATGTAATACCTGTTGTATTGAGGAGGGATACCTTCTGATGTTTTAGATATGTACTCAAATTGATATATTTTATTTTTGCTACGCTGCCAAACGCAAGAGATATACGAGACGCCCTCGACTCGGTAGCCAAGATCTTAAGCGCACGTCATTTGTGGGCCATTCGTACCAACTCACGTTCGAGTATATTGGTGCACCATGCATTCATTGCTAGGAAAGATTATAAACAAAAACCTATGAGTGATCCAGTTAAGAACACTTGAAATTGACAGGCTCAATGCGGGGTGCATATGGAGGGTAGTACATACAACAAAAGTAATAGGATCATTTTGGTGATAAAGTATTCGTGGCAAAACAAGACGATAAGAAAACTATTGCTACATTTAAAACCACTGCCGCTTCCGTCATGAATCACTACTTCAAAGAACCAAGGGGGATAACGATGATGCAAGACACTTAATTGAAACAGCAGCCTGGTTGATGAAATTTTACATTGCGCCTCTGTGTTTATCCAGAAGTATCCATAAGCTGATGAATTGACAACAGCTAACGCCACCAGTTCCTGCAAACCATGGCAGAAGAAATAACACTGAAAACAACAGCATAATTTAGGCATAATGTTGTTCAAGCTGTAAGACTCAGAAATATAGCTTTGTGGGTCATCTATACCTTTTTCATGATTACCCATTCGGCTAAGGTTTATTTAAGAAATCTAGCACCGGCTTGTTTATAAGAAAATAGGCCAGTAAAATCAAGTAGAGATGGGGCAATAGTAAAAATGATTTTACAATAACATGTCCAGGAAATTACATACTAAAACTTTAGCGTAATCAACCTGTAAGCATTTGGTGTTTGGTGTTGTACTAAACATATAATGCATAAACAACACATTCTACGTCAAAGCATTATTTGAATCAAATAATCGACCATTGATGAATTACATCCATCGTCAGTCTCCTGTGATAAGTTTCGTTTTAAATATTTACCAGATTGACGTAAAAATACAATTTGCATCATTCCATCCAAACCTACAACCTAATCGTAATAAAGGAACGCATCTCTCTAATGCCCCATTATTTGCTATTTTTTTTCAAATCATTCCACCTTTGACAGCTGTGGACCACTGGCACTAGTCAGTAATACAACTAGAAGCAAAACAGTTATTTTATGTTATGGTCAGAGAAAAACGAAAATTAGGTATTCCGCCTGAGTCTCTGACGACAAAAGAAATATGCTTCGCCTGCTTGATGAAAGGTACTTGCCTTAAGCCTATGGCATTTCGATCCATTGGGATTAGCCTGTTATTGTGATGAATGTGAAACATGGAATAAATACGCATTTCCGAAAAATATATCAACTACGCATTTTAACGGAAGCCAATGTCATTCATATCATCTTAGAGGAACTGCTTTGATGTTGTATATTGCCAAAATGAATGCATTTGAACCGATTTCGGAAAATAGGCAATTCTCCTTTTGCACATTGATAAGTTCATATGAAATTATCCTAAACGCTATTAACTAGCAAAAGCCCAAACGGTAGATTTAAATAGTTACATCACTATAATGGATGTGGCCTGATAACCCCCCGAGGTATTAACCGCGTTAGAATTTGTCGCCATTTGTCCTGTTTTGAGGCGCCTTATCGACTACACACTTCATTAAGTCAATAGCAGCGCACAATTCGATATTTGGTTTAAACTCGTATGCGTTCCGATGTGTCGTACCTGAAATATCATAACGCTGCTAATGTGCAGTTAAAGTTATTAATGAATATGTAGCTGTTGTCAGCCATTTATCTATTTAGTAATCTGCAAATTAAATACAATGAGACCAAATGTTTTCATTCATGAATGCAACAGAAGCATATTCGGGTAAATCGTATTTCTTCTATTTGCGCCATAACTGACAATCGTCAGTGACTCTTGAGCTATTGTTACTTCAAGACTGTTGTTTATTTCAGAACGAAGAGTTATCTTAATTTTCTTGCATAGCTTTTAGTTATTTGCTTTTCCGTGCGACCGGAATAAGGCGGCAAAAAGATGGAGGCGAATTTGTCAGCAAGGTCGTTACCGTCATTCACCTATGGTGTTAGAATATATAGGCGTGGATATAAGTCTTGCATAGCCATATATCAGCCATTGTTACCGCTTCTCGCACCCAATCATTGCAAGTATTTTGTCGGGTTACAAAGTAACCTTGCACTAATCTATTTTGATTTATCTGTCGATGAAGAGGCGTGTAAT
The DNA here is from genome assembly GCA_034190875.2 of Urechis unicinctus. Taxonomy (NCBI): domain Eukaryota; kingdom Metazoa; phylum Annelida; class Polychaeta; order Xenopneusta; family Urechidae; genus Urechis; species Urechis unicinctus. The sequence goes on along the minus strand of CM067349.1, from coordinate 15,499,065 downwards.
GTAGCGTTAAATCTATAAACATGTACATTTGGATTAAGTACAATATTCACCTTAGACAATTGGCATCAGCACAAACAATATTAAGTGACTGCCACATAATTTGTTTTTATGTACAACGCACATTGCAACATTACATAATATATGATCATGGCCTATAGAAACGAAACCATCATACAAATGACTAAACAGGCCAAGGGACACATACTGAACATCGATTTAGAGACGGCTGAGTACTTTTCATTCCAAAAAGAAATAGCAGGGCACGAGTGACGTCATCAACAACCGGTTGTGGAGTTGGTTATGGCTGGTTTATAATAATAATCTCATTTGACGAGACTCAAATATCTGGGTGATTTAAGCGTCAATTATTACATCATAGTATATTACTTTTGATGTGGGAAAGGTAAGGCATTTTTTCAACGGGCAAAGTAATTCTGTTACAGATACCTTCACTCCAATTGTCCGTCACAGGGATAAAATATTTTTAATTGAGGCACTTATTTATAAAGGGCAGTTGTTGCATTTAAGCAAACGCACTATTTGCAATAATCCACGAAGAAAAGTAATAATGGCATTGATGCAGCCAACCATACGTCTTCATATCGGTCGTAATCTAAGTTTATAAAATTTAATCCAAGGTATGGCACAATACTCAGCGATATTTGCTAAATATAGTAACATAACTTCATAGTATGCACATAGAAATAAAAAGAGATCGGTCGTTGTCACAAAATTAAGGAAGCATATGACATCTTTAATAAACATTTGCAAGGGGGAATATCTATACATAATTCATTAAGTCAGAAACGCTTGAAATTAAATGATTCTGATTTCATTAAAGTGGCATTTTTTCAAAAGGGACTTACGTTGTCATGGATGTCAAATACCTGTTATGAAATGTGTAACGTGCATACTTGCTTTGATTTCGAATGTCTGTTTGATTGCACAGAGCTTTGTGATGTAATTCTGCTCACTTATGCCAAATATTGACTCTTTACTATTTGAATTGTCAATTGACCAACGTTTTGTTATGGCAATTTAGGGATTTTGATGACAGGCTACAAATGCGACAAGATTGAAGCTTTTAAACAATCCATTATATTAATGTAAACGAACCTCCATGTAAAATAAATGTGGGCCTAGAGGGTAATTTAATTTAGGACCGTGCATCTGCGATAAAGCCTAGGCTATTTACTTGGTTACAGCATAATCTATGAAAGCATCTGCGTTCTATAGTCGTCACGACCGCACTAGTAACACTACTTAGTACAATGCACACGTCTTCACCTCCAAAATAAATAGCATGGAATCAGGTGGGAGAGACCGCTTTTGCATGATATGGCAGGCTCTCATAAACCGTTATGCATATCTAGGAGGCCCATATGCTAGTTGAAAAAATGCTGAATGCTAAAACTTTGATGAGAACCAGTGCTTCAGTGCAGCTTACATCACCCTGCAAAAACAATTATTGTTGGCAAATAGGGTCACACAGCTATGGAAGACACGTGTGAAATCCCTCATCCTTTGAATTTGCATTTACTTAGAAACTAGCGAATCAACATATGCGTTTCTTCCTCCTGCTGATAGACATTTACTAATTTATATCAGTAATCTGACAAATTATGTCACATGAGAATGTTTTGGGGTAAGTTGACATTTAGAAGTTGTGTCTTACACATATGCTGTACATCGTATCTATCATAATAGCTCATTTTAACACTTCATTACGTAATATTTCTACTGTTTAGAAACATACAATATACATTGCTAAACAACGCACATATATACTGCATGAAATGCTAAGCCTCACTCTTGTTAATGCACTGCAATAGTCATAAAAAACGACAATTAACGAATTCAATCGTCAGTGATAAAGCAATGGTCTCTTCCAATTGATTGTTTAGTTCCTTACCTTATTTTCGCACAAACCTGATACGGCAATATTGCAGGCCGGTGTGAACCCTATCATGCAATGTCATTATCGGTTGCTGAATATTATCGTTAATGCAAGTAGAAGTTGCTCTTAGATGGAACGTTGTTTATCTTCTAATGAACTTCATATTGATGCGAATATTGTAAAATATCATTTAAGAATGTATGTCCTTAAATTAATGCTTAGTATCAAACGTAATGTTCAAGTGTGCGATTTGAGGCAGTTCGTAAGATGACTGCATGATTTTGTAACTTTTAGTCTCTCATTTATCACCTAGGTTACCGACTATCAATGTGTGTAAAAGGTAAATCAAGGCATAGAGTTATTTCGATGTTAAACGTTTCTATTGTGCCTGAATAAACATGCTGTGGAAAAATATCATTTTAATTATTAGATATTTAGCCTTTGCAAAAGCAGAGGGTAATCACATTGTTTGGAATGAGTCGCACAAAGCTACCCGGTTGTGTCATATCCAGTGCTTAAGTTACATTATGTTAGGTAGTCGTGTGTTAATATCATTATTGCACAAACAAAGTTAATCAATGGTTAACCGAAATTAGTGACAAATGTTTATAAATTATCTTGGCTTTCAACACAATTTGCATTAGATTATTTTCAAGCGGTGTGTTTAAAACCTTCAACGATGTACTCGCATAAGTCAATCCATTTTAGATGAACACGTACCGGATGTGTGACAAGGTCACAAGACACTCTGCACCCCTTAGCCGCCAATTATCAACACCATCTTCCCGGTTATCCGCCAACCAACCATGGAAACTTTGCGCCAGATTCAATTACTGCTAAAGGGTTAGGTTGAGCAAATAACTTGACAGTCACCTTTTAAGCCTCTTATTCGGTTAACTGCAGCCATCTGCGTACAGCGATATTCGATACTATAAAGCCCCTCTAAGGAAACCTTTTTACGAATAAGTAGATCATTGGCAAGTAGTGACAACACAATATAGTTGAATGTAGCTCATGGGAGTGTGAATGAATAGACCTCGCAATTATCAAAGCTAATAAATATTATAGTGCCTGTTACGACACGGAAGAGCGTCGTCGTGAACTAGTATCCTGCTGTAATATATTCAGTTACACTGCAATACATTACAGTCAATATATCTGCATGGTATATTGCTGCATTGTGACATGGCTTAATGTAGCAATAGATGGCAATGAAGTAAGATGCACGCCTCCCTTTTTGTGGATGTTAGGGATGATGGGATAGGCCAGGGGATGAGTTTGATTTAAACAAAATGTTGATCGACGCAAATGAGCAAATCTACTCTTCATAATAACTTCATTTCAATTATGGTGGTGAAACTAATAGAGGAAACGCAAACAATTATAGTGTCAAGTTTTTGGCCTAAAATTCAAACAGCAATGCTATATGAATCGTATTTCACATAAAACCTGAGCGTAACTTTGACACATAAATATTAGGTCTCTGTACTTACTTAATGTGGAAAGATGTCATTGTGGACTATCAATGTATCATATTAGTTCGAAGTATCAATGTATGCGTTTTGTTTTAAACACGAGAATGCAAACCAGCTTTTCGGCTTTTGCTCTGAACAAGATATCACATTTTGAACGCAAAGTATACTGCGAATACTCAATATTTAAAGATCCGCGAATATGAATATGACTTCACTTACTGGCAATAGTACACGACGTGTATGACGTCCACAATCTGTCATACATACTTCGGTTTTTGTGTATTCTGCTTAATTGATAATAATTTTTACAACACACCTAACGAATTTATCAGGGATATTTTTGTAACATTTGAAGAAAGCGAACTTATGTGGCCATAAGCTGGTGCTCTGTAACGTACATGCAATATTACACAATAATATTTGGCTTGTCACTGCTTGCCTTTTATGGATATAACCATCTGTTAGCTGTTGCTCGTTTCAGACCTCGCTCACATAATATATTGGGTCTCTGCTGATGAAAAAGCAATGTTTAACTGATTTTATCAGGTTACGTTGTTTATAGTCATTGAACAGCAGACACGTAGGGCATGGTTTGAAAGCATGCCAGGTAGCTCTTAGGAATTCACAGTGAACCAGGCAACAGACAACGAAAACAAGATGTTTTTGTCATGCTGCTATGGTGTTAGTTTAACCATTATAATGACAATGGTATCGGTATCTATTAGAGTAGTAAGTTCCTGAATGCTCCTTTTCCGACTGGCATCACCGATTTGGCCCCGCGACTAAACAAGCAACTAGTAGTATTCCGCTCATCACAATTCACGTAAATGAGTAATTATTTATGTACAGTGAAAGTAAATGCATTCCTTTCCCTAACTCGCATTTAAATATTTTCGGAGATTGGAGACGATTTAAATTTTTCGAATGAAATCCGTTGGAGACTTGCTGCATGCTTTGTTGACTCAGGTGTGCATATTGATACATACGTGCGCGCGTATATTTTGGAGGATGCGGTTGTGGTTTCGCTTTAGAGTTTCCAATACAATCACGGCAGGAAAACCAATTACATTTCTTGCCTATGGTTGCTTTAATGTATCATTGCAATGCTATACCATATTCGTTTGCTAAAATATCCATTGAAATAATATATCTCCATTCATACATTACTCATAAACAATCAAGTGGAAAAGACAAATCAAACGGTTATATAACTACATAGGATACGCAATGGGAAAACTCGTCGACATATATGCGCTTCGTTATCAGACAAAAACCACTCTATAAAGTCTACGGTATACTGCTTACATTCAGACAACTATACTGTCCACTCCTCAAATAATGACGTAACCTCTAGTATTCATTGCAAAGTTCATGACTTAATCTATGAAATCTAATATACTCCATACAAAGCTAGATTCATTTGATGCTAGGTATCCGTTAGGAGCAGTCGTTAATGATTATGGCTTATATGACGTCTGTTGGATGATAAAGATCGTCAAATGACATATAGACCATACAACTTATGTTGACATTTACCCCATCTTACATGTATGGGCGTCAGTGTGAATATCTATGTGTTCACCGATTACAGTTGAAGCTCATTGCTTGAGTTGGTCGATTGCGTGATGGGTACATTATCGTTTGTCATTTAGTTCGCGTAATCGATAGAGGATGACGACTAGTGAAACATAACTAATTATATAAATGGAGGGGTTATAATTCAAAGGGTTTATTAATAACGTGTGCGTCTTTGGTAGTAGTATATGCAGATATCACTTTCAAGTGACAAATTGATTTTTCGCTTGTTCCTTAGTATGTTTGTTGGTGTAATGGATTTTTTTTTTATGAGCTATATTTAAGAACGCAAGCTTGCTTTTGCCAATAATCAAATCTAACATAGTCTAGAGTCATTTGATGCCAGGTATCCGCAATGACTTAGACGACGTCTGTTTAATGACGGGGATCCCCAAATGGGTCCTAGATGACTGCAATTTACATATAGGCCATACTTAACAAATCTTTTTGACGCAGCAACTAGACATCTTAATCGTATTTTTAACCCTTGTTGGCATTAACCCCACTTTAGATGTGTGGGCGTCAGCATGCTACAATGCAAATGGCTCGACTATGCTTATCCTCTGTTATGCAGTGTTTACATATTAACCACAAGCAACGCTAATCCGGAAATGTCCCCATTTTCATCAAACAAACATGAACTCACTGTGGAATATTTATATAAATAATACACACATTGGATTGGGTCATCACTACACTATATATGTACGTTTAAATGAATGGATATATGCAGTGCATACTAAGCACGGAAACCGGTTTACAATTATTGTGGTATGGTAACATATATCGACTTTGGAGCATATCTTACAAGCAGTACCCTTTGCACTCAGCGTCTTGGTCCTTTGGCTGAATACCATGGGCTAGCCAAAGTAAAAACAGCGCACATGGACATGATGAGAAAGATACAGATAAAGAAAATTCGATCCATTACACGAGCCAGAAGTTGCCATTCTTGTATTATGTCTTCGGAACACTGATTGGATAACACCTCCTCGCGTGCCACACCCGCCAATTGGTCGGTGTGTCTACGTTGTGGTACTGCATAGTTTCATTGCGGATGTAGTTTTCTGCTACATTCCGTGATAAACGCTTATCATTTGTGGTACTTGCAAGAATATGCTGCACCTCAACCATTTCATTGTTATCTGTTTCCTCATGCGATGACTTGCGGTAGTTGTTGGCTTTTGTACGCACACTGCCCCTGTACGTCATTGGAGATCGTTCGATAGCATGCATGCCAAATATTCGCGCGCAGTGATGAAGTAGTATACTACGTGCCCAGGCCGGAACTGGCTTATGGCTGCCTTTATGGTGCAGGTTCAGGACAATCACAGTAAGACAGACTGATGCAGTACCCAGTGCCATGGTTGAACCCAGATATACCACTGAAAAAAGCATTGTTCTCAAATGTATTGTAATTACATTTATCACGGAGTCATGGAAGCACAGTGTAGGTTGTGGAGTATCACACCATGAGTTATGGTGGCCACAATGTAAGTTGTGCTTTACTAACGCACTATACTACTATTGTTCATTTCGTAGCACAATTTAAGGGATGTTCCTGGCATGAGGCCAAGTTTAGTTTCTTAACATATAACACAGAAGCGATCAAATATCCAAAGTAACACAATAGATAACGATTATTTGAATAACACATGCTGTGTTTGAGCAGAACTAATTAGTGTGTGATCAGTATTTGATTCGATTTGCGTACAAACCTAAAATTGGAACATCCAGGGAGGTCCTAGGCACACTGTCTGCAAGCATAAGCAGAAACACTGTGAATGCCAGCAGCACTGATATACCGGCTGATATCTTCTCACCTGCGTCAGGTGGAACGCAGAATACAACCAGGATCAAAATAGACAATAATGTGCAAGGCAGCACGATATTCATGACGTAAAAGATATAGCGCCGGTCAAGTATCATGGTGAAAACCACTTTTGAGTAGCTTATATCCGGGCAGCATGGGAGGGTCACATTAGCCCATCGTGCCGTCGTAGTCCGGATGTGCCATTCTCCATTCACCTTGAACTCGAGAGTTTCAATTTTTGAACTCACACTGGTGAGATTCATTCGAGAGCTTTTGTAAGCCCATGCTCCAATCTCAATTGGACAAGCCTGCAGTAAATGTCAGTCGTTGATTGGATTAAATAAACTGAGACATAAAGACAAGGTGCAATGTATAGATAGAATGACCACAACCTACCATAAATAAGCATTCTATGGTTATTGCATAAGATATAACAGACCACCAGCAACGTTTGCGATTACCTGTGTATCAAATGGGAAGTAAGTGATATCTATATCACAAGTTGTCATGAATACACCACCGGGTTCCCAATGCACTTTACCATCGTGAGATATGAGCACTCGGATCTTCTCGAATTCCTGAATCATTTCATCTGCACTGAAACAGATTCATAACAGTTATGCTTACATGGCCAGCACGCCAGGCACAATGCGCAGTAGATAGTCACATTGCCAGGATTGTGATGATTGCAGTTCATCGTAATTGCAAACCCGTTAATAATGGCCAACTCAGGGATCCAAATGCGATGAGCGCTAACGACGATGTCTTCCATTCCACTGTACTCGTGTGGATGCCACGTCAACCTTTCGTCTCTCCATTCCTGAGAAAAGGTATAAGCATGCATTTATCAATCAATGTGAAACAGTGTACGTCAGCGCATGTAATGCTATTTATAGCCATGGATAATATGAGGTTTATGAGTTTGACCTAATATCACCGACCAGCTTCTGGGAGTAATTTAGCCTGATTTGATTTGATAATAAGTGTTATACTAATGAAGCAATGAATATATGGGCAGGCCAGACAGCAGTTGCAGCATAGTGTTAAATGTACCCGTACAAAGCAGCGCACCCGATTTAATGGCAACGAAATATAACAATTGGAACAGAACATTGTATCATGATAATCGTGAGATATTTAATATGTGCCAAAGCTTACTTACGTGTTAAGTGTGAGATACTCAATATGTGGCATATTTATTTGGGTTTTCAATGTGTGATACTCGATATGTTGTATGGTTTATTTGCGTATTCAGTGCGAGATACTCAATATGTAACATTGCTTATTTGCGTAGAATAGTACTATATGCAACAATCTTTGTCGAGAGTAATCTGCCAAATAGGGTTGAACACTATGGTTGCAAAATATATGGCTTTATAGAATTATGGTTTGTTTAACTCACGGCTATCACAAGACCAGTAGTCATCAGGACTTGACTTCTCTCATCCTGAGGAAATAGAAAACCAACAGTAACTACCATAATGTAATGGAGAATGGACAACGTAAATTAAATTTAGAAATGTCCATACTAGCTTTTGTATCCGGAGCAAGAGGAAGTCAATCTCAACAGTTACTGTTTTATTGTTATTTAACACTGCCCTAGCGTCAGTGTCGTAGCCTCTGAATAAGTCCATCATAAGTTGCTCTTCAGCCGTCAACCGTCGTTTTCGCAACTTAGCACCTGCAACAACGAAGTCACGATCTAAAAGGCAATTGCTGATTGATAGTGCAAAGAACACAGTGTGAGTTCACCTGTCGTCAGCAGAAAATGATCAGAGTTGCCAATATTCATTTTATATCACATATGTAAATATATTTTTCAAACTCAATTACGGGTGGTTACTGCTTTAAATTATACGTAAGCAGTATAACTATCTTATTGGAACGATTCATATATTTGGTATTTATTTATTTTAACTACTAAATGTGTTATTCGGGTGTATTTTACACTCTCTTTAGACTCTTTAGTATATAAACGTGTCTAGCACAACATCCTGGTTTTTGTTAGGGTTCATGTGAGACATGAAATAACTGCACCACGCGTTTAATGTAGGAGTACCGCGTGATCATGCGTTCATCATTTATCGGGACTAATGAATAGTTTATATCCACATATCGTATGCTGTATATAATCGGGAATTACAAGCAAATGTATTCGCGTGGTTCGATTGTAAATTGGGTCTGGTTGATTTCAACTATCATTAAACATTGGTTAATCACAAGTTTTAAACCATCAAAAAGATACATAATTGTCATGTCACGTCAATCAATTGAGGCTCTTTTACAAGCAAGAGATAGGACATAACCGCCACTGCAGCTGTGACACGGGTAAATACTGATGTTTTATGGCTTTCAGGTAAGAATGACGTTTTCATCTGAGATACAGCTGTGAGTTGCGACAACAACATCCTGAAACAGTTTATTCTGTGTGCAAGGTTAGTTATGGGGAAGGTAAACAATGGCACGACATTAATGACGCCACATACGATGCTCGAGATGTCAGAAAACCGATATTTTATGGAAATGTGCCTGAGACATATATTTCCACAGATAATGATATTGGTGTGTTAGTTTGTGAAAGCCCCAATGGTCCTAATTCATATTGCCCTTGAACCAGTGATTGCCCTCTGCAACAATACATCACTGATTCTTATTGCCCGTCAACCAGTGATTGCCCTCTGCAACAATACATCACTGATTCTTATCGCCCTTGAACCAGTGATTGCCCTCTGTAACAATACATCATTGATTCTTATTGCCCTTGAACCAGTGATTGCCCTCTGCAGCAATACATCACTGATTCTTATTCGCCCTTGAACCAGTGAGTGCCCTCTGCACCAATACACTACTGATTCTTATTGCCCTTGAACCAGTGATTGCCCTCTGCACCAATACACCACTGATTCTTATTGCCCTTGAACCAGTGATTGGCCACTGCAACAATACATCACTGATTGTTATTTCTCTTGAACCAGTGATTGCCCTCTGTAGCAATAGACCACTGATATTGCAGAGATAACTACTATATACGACAAAAATACATGCGCTCACAAGCGCCTAGAGTTTGATGACTGACTGTCAAAGCAAAGTACAATTGTTGCAGCTGTAGCTGGTTGATTCTTGCAGAGTCTATCTATTTAAGGGCAGGATGTGAAATGGTTGAGAGAAAAGTCTATAACACCAAGCGTAGCAAAATAGTAAGTGTCCTGGTACCAACTGTAAAACAACGTTGCACTAGCGTTAAAGGATATACTAAAGGATAACTGTAAATCATATTCCTATTTCATAAAAAAAGTCCAACGCCCTTTCCAAGTTAGTTTTATATTTTCCTTTATTGTTGGAATGTTAAATATAGCAACACGTCATGCGCAGAAAGAATGGAATAAATTTCGGTATGTCACAATATTCCTGCCGAATATGACTGTTCTTTGCTGGAAACGACTTCTGAGGCGGGATGTTTTGGGTTCATTTACATTAGTTACCAGGCCATATCGATTTTGCGTCGTGATTTTGTGCTGCTTACCAAAAAAGTGGACTAAAACAAACCTGAAGAGGATTATAAAGTAGGAAGAGCGCTGTGTTTTATTTGGCGGGTTGCATCTCTGAGGTGAGTAAGTGTTGCAAGCGACCACAACTACTGTTTCATCAACTTCAAGTAGAATGCTTACTGTGACATAAACTGTCAGATACATTGAGTGCGAGTCTTTCCAAATTGTGCATTTAAATGTTTGACAAATGCAGATATTTCATTCAGTTCGGTTACTTCATTTCAAATATACCCTGCTGGTAGCAATCACATGAGACATGAGAGAGAAATCAACTCACCGAGCACCACGGATGGACAGAAGGATAATAGCATTATTAGTCGAAGTAAGGATTTCACGGACAAATACTCATCCATCTTCTAGAATTCAGTGTAGACGTGTTGCTGAAAATATATAATACTTATTGGGTAGTTTGATCAAACCACAAGCTGTATGGTTAACGATCCGTAACCAACGACTTCTTGAGGATGTACTCGTAAATCACTGTATTCCTGAGCATTTCAGCGTAGTGCATCAAGTCCTTTGCGAAAACCAGGAAATCCAATTTGTCAGTCTGAACCTTCTTATCTATTCCATAAGATAGTATTCTTCGTATGGCTTGATTTCTGCCAATATCTTCGCCTCGTCAGTAGCCGTAAAACTAATAACACATCAAAACATGTATCACGATGATGTGTTCTCCCTATTATCGCGTGAAACAAGGAGGCTACTGCGATTCCCCTACTGATGAACGAGTAGGCGCGCTGACGCCATGCTGTGGCACTTTGTTTAGTGACTGCAGGAGAGATTGCGGTGAGTTGGTCACATAGCCGTCGATACTATCCCGCGTCTTCTTGCAGCCCCGCCGGATGCCCGGGCTGGGTCAATGCTGATGCAGTAGGGACCTTCTACTTTAACAGACCGTCATTGCACAGCAAATAACGTCGTTATGTGAATGGATGGCTTTCTAATGCCGAATGCGGTGTTTGAATGCCTGAAGATTTTGAAACGTAAAGATTATGCTTAACTTTGGGGGCAAATATAATATCAATGTGTATAAAGATGGCCAAACCTTGAACAGTTGCCCGCTGAATATTACAGATCTATATGGATATTGTGGTTAATCCTGTGTACAATCACACAAGCCGCAGTGCTATTTTAAGCGAAGACAAGCTGCATGGAATGCGGTCATGTATATATTGCAACTACCATGAATACATAAAAAGTTTATATAAATATATATATATATATATATATATATATATATATATCATATATATATATATATATATATATAGACCTATATATATATAGATTATATATACCATATATATATATATATATATATAATATATATATATATATATATATATATAAATATATATTTATATATGTATGTATATATACATATATCAATGAATATATATATTTATATATATATATATATATATATATATATATATATATATATATATATATATATCTATCTATCTATATATATATATATATATATATATATATATATTTATGTTGTTGTATATGTGTGTGTTGTTTTGTAGATACGTTGGTGAGGGTGTATGCGTGTTTCCCTGTTGCTCGTATGCTATGTTGAGTTGTATGCTGATTGTCGGCCTATTGATGCTGAATTCTGCATGCAATAATCTTCGATGGTCTGTTTGGATACATGCGCTTTCTCCAGGGATTTGCATACCTTGATATTTTACCCCGTTTAATGCGTTGTCTCTAACAGAGAATGAAGCCCCAGTTTTGGTCGCGATGCGGAAAATCTTTCACGTTGACAAATTTGACATACGTGCAATTGTCAAGAGTAAGATCAACAAAGCATAGCTGTGGCTTCTCGACACTTTGTCATATTGCCATATTGTGATATGCCTGGAAAATTTTGGGTTTTACGTTATTTTTAAATTAAAATCTACCTATTAGTGAGACATTTTCATTTGCTTAATATAAATGATGCATTGGTTGTTGCTACACTGCCAAACACGCATGACCAGCAGTTCAGCAATTGTAAGAATGCGTTATGCATGAATATTCGCAACATCATTAGCATCCGCTGTTATTTCGGGAAAGTAAATGGTCATTAAATGAAACATATTGAGTACATTTTTACCCGTGATAACTGATTGTGTTCGAAGTCTTGTCAGTAGTCATGCTGAACAAATATTGAATACAGGACGCTTTGATTTGTCACGCAACCTCAACACAGCGATACGACCACATAAAATGCACATTTCTGCGTCTTTCGGATGTTTAATTACGTTTGGAAGGTATTTGTGTCAATTCGTAATATATATCACAAAGTATATATAATAGTTCAGTATTATGAATGATTATGAACTATACCATGTGCAGTTCAGTAAAAAGAGATCCGATCTAGAAAAACTAGATCCGAACCTAAAATGTTAATATGATATCTGCCAATTCATTTGCAACAATATTTGTTTATAAACGCAAAATACGCTATTTTCTCAGACCATCCAAAAAAAGTAAATTTCAGTGATTAACATTTATGATAATAAACAGCGGATATAACATTACATTTACATGGGTATGGTACATCCGCATGGAACAAAGACATGCTAGTTTGGGATTAACAATCAGAAGTTCAGCGGTTAATCGAAACCTGGATACATGGGACGAAATTACATCGCTTTAATACTGCAAATTCACACTTGCGCGTATAATGCTTTGAAGCCTATAAGTCGTTGCAACCTATAACACATTCAGCAGCTTTGGCTTTTATGGACAGGCGTATGCACTTTATTCCTAAGTTATATATTATTTATATCAAAAGCGTGTGGCTCGAAAGTATATTAATGTTAATAACGAACAACATAAGAAAGACGCACGAGTCTAGATAGTCACAATGAATGTCAATCTTGAATAACGTACAGTGTTATTTAATATTAGCCGAGGTCAACTTAGATGCCCTCATACATTCGCACATTCGTCCATAGGCTTGCATAAATATACAGGTGTACAGCTTTGTGTCTATTTGTGCATGCAGGCTTCGCTGTGTGTGCTTGGGTCAGCTACATTTCATGACAAGTTATGGCAAAATGGATTTCATCATTTAGGAGGCTCGTTGGTCGTCTTTTACATCCAATGTTGCAGCACATGTAATAGTCAATGAGGGTTTTGCTGCATCGAATACATCGCCCTCTTTCGTTGCAAAAACGGTCGTGCGAGTATCGATGTCCAAGTGAAAAAGAGATCCATCGTTAATCAACAATGTTCCCCGTTCTACTAGAAGCCTTCGGCTGATGCATAAAACTGGGCTCGCCTTAACTCACACGGTCATGCAGCGATAACATAGTGGCACGTAATTTAGTAGGAGACGGTGGGTTCCAAGTATTCGAGTAACCACTAACACATTCATGACTAATATAATCTAATAAACAAGTGCGTATTTTAATAACTTCCCTTCTTGGTAATACATCAACCAATCATATCAGCTCCTGCTTATCCAAGCGACTAAAAGGGTCCGTAACGTAGCAAACGAGGGATCTAGAGTACTATAGTTAATGTCCGCATGAGTTTGCAAGCCGAGGCAGACAACGTATATTGTCAATGCCTATACATAAAGCTCATGTTAACATGATTGTCGGCGTAATGTTCGCACGTTTATAGGCTGATGACGGTGTTTTTGCAGTTGAATCAACAGTTATCGATTTCTCTGCAGCAGATTGATAGACTGCAAAATCATTAAATGGTGTTGCGAAAGGACAATGGATGGCAGTAGCCTATCACAAAGGAAAACAATGTGCAGTGATCTGTCAGTCAGTGTTATTTATGTTAACATTTCAAGTTCTTATTTCACAGAAAGTGTTCGTAATTGATAAAATATGTAATATAAAGTTAGTATTCTTGCTTAAGCTTAGGGTACATGATGTTTAATATCTTGCGTGCTATATTTTCGGCTATGTGTCATATGATCGTCTAGATCTCTTCATTTTAAACGTACACGTTGCTCATTCCTTCAAATTCCCCTCAAACACTACACTCAAATATGAGTACCACTGAAAGGATTGAAAGAATTAATCAAATTTCTTGACCTTCAACAATCTCGTACTTGCCGCTTGGCTTTGCTACCCGGCCGAAATAAGAGCTCAGAGCTCTCTAAGAATGGAAGGCAGGATATGTATCCGGGTGGTGTGCATGGAAATTCACCTTTAATACAACACAAGATGCAAATGCCTGAGCACAGAGGAAGGATTGCTTTGTGTGTACTTTTTTAGATTTACTGGGATAGGGTAAAATGTACAACCAATTAGAAGATGATAATCTACAACCAAGAACAACTTGAATGTATCAACATGTATCATCGTGTACATTCAGATATTTGTAAACGTCATCTATCCCGACACATCGAGGCCTTGTGCTCTGATGACATTTGATGAACAGTTATTTATAACCAGCCGGGGGTAATTGTCGTTCTTATTTTTACAACGATTCAAGTTCGTTCTGTCTATTACAACAAATATTAACTCTTGAGGCCACAAGTGCGCCACGTCATAGGGAGCCTGAACAAAGGCACTGAACTTAACCAAGGACCAACAGAAGCGAAATGAATGTACATTTGACCTACTTTGGGTATGTCATCAGTCTTTCGATTCGCAAGAACTGGTACGCATCGATTGCCCTGATGAGTTAAGTACGTCATTAGATGGCCGTTGGTGCTGGCAACACTACCATATAAATGTGGACGTGATACTTAAATTGCTAATATCTCGGATGAAGGGTTATTTGGGTATACGGGCTATTAAAAATAAATGACAGTAGCCCCAGATAAGGCTGCTTTACGGCGATTCTGGTCAAAGTTTAACGTGAATTAGATTTCGCAAAATGCGTGGCATATTTTACTGTGAGCACAGTGTGTGCTTCGAATTGAGATTTAATATGTTTACGACCTCTAATCTACGTTAACATATTGTGCCGTAATGTTTGCATTAAGCTGAGAAAGAGACTCGATTCGTGGGCGATATTGAGTGATGTAGTTAGATACCCTGCTGCCCCAAAGAGCACCACCCCCTCACACCCCTGCACATTGTTGCATCTCTTCTGATTGATTATGCTGTTGTGTACTATGCACTAACGCATAGATCTAATCGCCGTCTATCATTAATGTCTATCATAAATCGGCTTACGTATCCAGCGTTGGTTATGTTTGCTCCTATTCATGGAACATCACAAGCTATTTCTTCACGCAGATTGCATTGTAGCATACGTGACTGCCTCATTTTAACCATTTTCAAGTTCAGTGATTATGCCATGAAGAAAGTCCTGAGTCAACGATGATAGAAAATGTGTAAGGGATCCAGGGCGAATGATCCACAATAACCACTAACATTCGATGGAACCTGCTGCTACTAACTTTGCCATTTATATGAGAAAATAACTATTCAAATTTAGCGCCGTGTAGTTGAACAGTTGTTATTAATTGTAATAATCATGTGCTTCCATTGTTCGGCATATATCCTGTACCCTAATGTCTCCCTCAATACATCCCCAGAAAGCAATAAACCATGCGTCCCTATTGAATAATACAAATATCTCTCCTTTGGAAAATGCATATTCAGCAAAGCCAGCTCCCTTGTGGGAATTGTGTGTAACTGACCAAGCTTTTATTACATGAATATATTGATAACTATGCAGAACGAAGTAAGTCATAACCTTTCTTATTCGTTGAGCTTGTGTTTACTTAAGGTGACAAGCACAGTACACTCGTTGTCATTAGATTGCATAATGATGGAATGCTAGATAAATAAGTCTGCGGTCCAAGCATCCAAATATTATGCAACAGTAGTAATAAAATGAGACAGGCTGGCTGCTCAGTGGGCCTCACTGTGTCACCAAAGTATCTTGTTTATAAGAGACCAGTGTATTGCGTTTTCCTTTGCAACTTGAGATCTAGTTGCATTGCTGCAACAAGACACAACTGCAAGCTATGACGAAGGGATACACCTAGTTAAGCAACGTGGCGTTTTGTTTATTGACACAACTGACGAAGATTCAAATAATCGGGGTTAAACAAGGCATCATGGCTGTTTGTTGGTCAGTGCAATAGTACATATTGCATGCAATTTTATACACGTGAATGTATTTGATCAGGTATTGAAATTTATTGGCTTAACTCGGGAGTAAATAAGATTATATCCATCACAATTTACCGGAAAATATGAAGATTGCCACTCATTAAGTCGTCGGATGGTTATTTGGGCTATTCTGCTCAATAAAAAAGACAATATATCCCATTAATATTTGTTGACCAAATGCTTAATCCTCCATGGCACTGTGTCGGGTTGACGTAAATATATATATATATATATATATATATATATATATATATATATATATATATATATATATATATATATATATATATATATATATATATATATATATATATATATATATATATATATATATATATATATATATATATATATAATGACAATAAAATATATATATATAATGACAATCAATTCGGAATCAATTCGTGGAATTCATCCTGGCTGACTGCATTTTACAATGATATTAATAAATGTATTGAACAGATGAAATGAAGATGGACTAATGTCTGACCTACAAAATGTCACAATGCATGATCCGCTATTCTCCATGTGAACGAATTGCGCCAAGGAAAGAAGGATATCTGGCCATTTGATGTTTTTAAAGCACTAGGTTCGGTAAGATAAACATGACAGATGGGTTCCCATTTACGTGCCACAAAGGCATTCCGGCGTCTAACACAACAGCGTTTTGTCTCATTTGTAATTGGCCAAGACAATAAGAGTTATTATCCATGTCTAAATAATGAATTAGTATGAGTTTTGGTATTAGAAGTCGCAAAAGCCTCAACTGCGTGCAAGTATATATATATATATATAAATATATATGTATATATATATATATATATATATATATATATATATATATATATATATATATATATATATATATATATATATATATATATATATATATATATATATATATATATATATATATATATATATATATATATATATATATATATATATATATATTCACAACAACTAAGCCAGATGAGAGCCACAATAACGAGCTATACCTGTGATACGTTGTGTCAGTATTACTAGGTTTTTCCAGTTCTGCTAATGTCGAACATTCAGACTCCCCAGTCACTAGTCATGCCGCTTGAACGAAATTCACTATGTCATCAACTAACCGTGTTAATGACTCGCTAAAATGAAAATATTTATGAATTACCGCTTCTACGCAATACAATGTACGGGTTATTGCCAGCATAATATCAACTTATATAAGACAGCATGCAAGCATTCAATACCGGTCGTGATGGAGCAACAATGCTGGATGGATGGAGTCGCCTGTCTGTACCGAGCCACATTGAACAGCCATATTTACACACTCAGCTAAACGATATCGTGTTGGAATCACATCTGAGCGGCAGGTGTCCTTACCAGTTCAAGTTAGCAGAACAGCTTCCTATAAATGTCTCTTAGGTTATGGTCAGATGTCTAGCGTGATATTGATGGAGCCGCTGGCCATGCATCGCACTCCGCGTCATCTAACACCTCTATGATACTGTTTCATGTATATGTGAGACACTTGGCGATTGTTTCTTTTGGATGCGTCAGTTGAAGTATCAATGGTTTTCATATTTGTCTTTGTTGTCGCAAAATGATTGCTCTGTGATATTGAAACAACGACAAAGAAGGATTCCGATAGAGTTGCATAGATGTCACCCACATAATGCCATTACGCTACAGCCAATGGAATAAATGCGGAGTAAACGAAGCGTTCATGCCTCTAGTCATAGTCTGTCAGAAGGGTGGAGTAATTGTGTAGATGTGATGTTTACAACAGAAGGTTTGTAATTGTGATGCTTTTCTTAAGCGAGTTGAGTACAACGTGATCCGATTATCTGATTGCATAGGCGTGGAATCGAGTGCGTCAGTCTAAGTGTGGAGCTACACATTAGAA
The DNA here is from genome assembly GCA_034190875.2 of Urechis unicinctus. Lineage (NCBI taxonomy): Eukaryota > Metazoa > Annelida > Polychaeta > Xenopneusta > Urechidae > Urechis > Urechis unicinctus. The sequence goes on along the minus strand of CM067349.1, from coordinate 15,480,774 downwards.
TCACGACATACTGATTCAGCGCATCTACACTTGACAGCTGTAGATAATCTGATAATTTGAAGGATGTAATTACATACACCTTGCTAGCAGGATGACGTCATGTGGTGCACTTCCATGACAAAACAATGGTAGGCCGTCTTGAACTGAGAATGCAAGGCATTCCTCAATATTTCTCATTTATACCGGTGCATTTTCTATCTTTATGTGGTAATGGGCTTAAATGCGACTCTTTATTCTCCTCATAAAAATGTCTGTTACATGATATGCTGTAGCGAGTTAATTCGATAATTATTGTCGATTATTCCTGCTCAATATAAGCCAGCCTCATTGGTGAAAGCGACAATCACTCCAACGAGTTTTGTTGCATTTACGTTCAGTATTTCTACTTAATGTTAGCTATTAACGCGCCAAGACTACTGGATGTCAAAACCTGGGATGGAACCAATTTTAGAGTCAGATGTATATCGCAATAACTAACACGGCACAGTCTTCATCCACACAAAGTAAAATGACTACTTTCTAATATGATTTAAAACTAGCCTCAGGTGACGCAAACGTAGGCGTTGTTTTTTACCCACGACTTTCCACTATTCTTACTGAATAACCATTGAAGGAAATTAATCTAACAGATCTATATAGCTTGAACCTCTTCCACGCCTCGACACTGAAAAAACAGGCCTTCTAAACATTTGTAATCGATGAGGTGCTAAGGATTTATATAACTGTTGTGTCGCTGGACCATACTTTATAACATAGCAATTGCGTTTTTCATATTTGATTGACAATGTTATTGTGAGGGTCTACCGTCCTGATTCGCTCTACTAATAAGGTTTGCATTCACGCTCACACCCTTTTCATAGGTGGTTGGTTGCGCACAATTTTGTATTCCGGAAAGTTCAAACATGAAAAAACACCTTTGCTATTCTAGAACGTTGAACGTATCATAGCCGTATGGTTTGGTAAATTAGCAATGTATCCAATATAGTGAACGGCTAATGCAATCCAATATACTAGATTTTATATGCAATCACAGGCAAGTAACAAAGGGTTTCTGAAAGTCAATCTCGGCATGTTGTTAGTCTTAATACTTAAAGCTAATATTGTCATACGGTGAGTAGCATAAAGGCATGCTCTTTAAACGTATTTTATTGAGGATGGTAAGTACTGTTTTAACTTGTAAATATCCATTATTGCCGTCAGTATTAGTAAGGGATAAGCTGAATGAATCGGCATTTAGTACATAAGTACTATTAAGCTCTTTGAATATCGTTGATTAAACAACCTAAGGTGTTGTACGTAAATTAACTAGCGCGGATCATGCTATAGTACATAACGTCGTTATATCATTAAGTCTAAGAATTCAGCAATTCATTTGCCAAATGATTTTTATGCTAATGTTCATGATGTTATTCGTGGGTTCGACATAATCAGGTTAATGGATCAATATTTAAAATGGATTCATATGCAAATATTTCAAATCTTGTCGATAATTCACATGTTAATCTAATATAACCATTCACGGAATTGCGCGGAAAATCTCTGAAAAGTTGTACAGAGAGCTGCCGGAGATGTATGATACTTCCATGCAGCTATTGATGGGATAATAACTGTCAACACAACGCATAGTACATTCCCCTTTAACATGATAGCCGACTATATTGTACAAACGTTTGAATGGTATTAATTATTATAATTAGTTCTGACTATTCATATAAGGACATTGTTATATTTGTGCAGGGTTATTACAACGTAATTGCTGCTCGCTAGGTTTAAATTACTGTATTAACAAAACTGATTCAATTCTGACTGTATGCTTCCCAGTCGGATTTAAGAGTCAGACCGCATTTGCATTGGAAACCGAAATGCCCCGCAATTCATTGCCATAAGTATTAATCTGCGTCCGAATGACATCAGCTTTACAATAAACTACTTCCAGGGATTCACTTAACCTTTTATTCTGTCCCACATTGGGCAGCATTACGTTATCGTCTGCCGTAATGTATTTCTTCTATGTGTCTGAACACAAAGCGGCTTGCTTGATATGCCTGTGGCGTCTGCGAATTTTTATTCAGGAATTAATAGTTCGAAAATGTTGAAGACACGTTCATAAGTGAACTATAAAGAAAGCGTTTAACAACGTACCGAAAACAGTCATGACTTTTGATTAACTGTGTATCATAGTGACCTCCGTTTTTAGTAATGCACTTATCATCACAAAAGGAAAATGGCTGTAATGACTGTCAACAAAGAAACCCCTGTGTTATAATTTCACAGCCTGTGAAATTTGTATTGACGCACAAAGCAATATTTCTCAAATATGTAAACCGCCCATTTTTTATTTATATTTCGTGGAATCGACAAAGATTGGTGAAGAAATCATATGCAGTCAATCTATATTAATATTCCTGTGGCAAAGGCTCTATTAATATGTCATAACGTGGAACTTGTTATAGAACGTTTTAGAGTATATACATATGCGTGTCAGTGAGATAGTATCATATCGATTTAATTGATAGGAACAGTATATACAAGCGAAGAGTTAGCGGCAATTGAAAGTGTTGCTCTGTTGTATAGAACAGAACATATTTGTCGGAAGTTTATCATTTAATTTGTTAGTTAAAATCTCGACAAAGGGGTGGCCGTGAAGCATTCAACACAAGCATATGGCATTTATCGTCTTGACATTAACTTATTGCAAATGATAGGCTTCGACAATGGACTCTCTAGAATGGAAGGAATTTGGCTTTGTGCCAATAATCAACGGCAGCATTTGAGAGAGAAAGAAATGGCGAAAGGGAGTGTCGTGTTTCTATTAACGTGGGGAAAGATCTAACAAGCTGCTAGCATCAATGGTCTATATCGCGCTATATGCGCTTTTTCAAAGAAATTTGTGCCACTCAATATCTTACCCATTATTAACACTGATGGAAAAAGTCAGCTTCAAGTTGAACAATGTCCAAAAGCGACGTTTGTCCTCGTGCACTGCTTCAAAGTACTCAGAGGAAAGGCGTAAATATACAAGGTCATATTCATCTGGATGCAGTGGGCCATTATTGCATACACCAGTAGATACGCTGACGTTGTGAATTTTGGATTATCCCATCAAACCCTCACTTTATAATAATAATAATAGTAATAATAACAATAACAATAATAGTAATGATAACAATGGAATAATTTCTTTCCATACTTCCATTTGCCAGTAGATAAAAATTAGATTATTTATAACCTCGTCCGGTTACAACGAATGTTAGTCATAGCAAGCAATAATTTGACTAAAGTGGCTATCTGTCATGCAGGAAGCAAACAGGGGTCGTTGACTGTCCTGGTTCATGTGTAGATTTACCATCAATTTTCAAAATAGCATGCTGCTCATAAATCCAGGGAACTGGCGTATTTCGGGACGTGCTATGTTGTTAAATTGTACTTATATATTGTTAGTTGTACCTAATAATTTATGCATCCCTTAGGATTTATGCTATAGCTGAATGCTATATGGTAATAAATACCAAACAAATGTCATTGATAATTACTTGGACTTAGATACATCGGTATATATTCTGCAAGAAACAAGCATTATGGTGTAGTGACATCGCCTTTGACAGAAATATAAACAAGTGGTAGGAGTTCACTTACCTATATCATGTCATACAAGTTCCTTCTGAACCTATCCATCAACTTTATTCGTTTAAGGACAGTGGTAAAGGGGCAGCGTTCTTTTTCATCATAGCGGTTTGCTTTTAGTAACATTTCAGATAGCATTAAAAACTATGGATAAGTGATTTTTTTGTTCGCTGTCAACAGCATTTATGTAGAATGCGTAGCTATTAGCATTTGTTTTCAATATGACCCTGAGTTTGAACCACAGAGTTTTTATGCTCTTTGTTGATAATAGCATTGTATATGGATTACCTTCTTCTTATTTCCTTGTCCATATTCCGGTCTATCAGGTCCGCTGCAGATGATGGATTAAGGCTGTCCTTAGCTGATGTACAATACCTGTTAAGTCTAAGATGAGGAGAAGGAAAGAACGGATGAGGACTCAGATTTGATGAATGTCGTCCATAAATAGGCGGTTAATGCTGCATATATATATATATATATATATATATATATATATATATATATATATATATATATATATATATATATATATATATATATATATATATACATATATATATATAGTGTCGCATAGCCAACGATTCACGAACATCAATAACCATCTCATTGCTTTGTGTAAGTGAAAGTTATGGGAGCCGTATCACATCCGTACATCTGACGTCGCCACCTATTCAAAGATAGAAAAGAGAGCAAATTACATTATTTGCTAATTAGTTAGACTTCGATTGCAATAATCATGTGGAATGATTCCAACCCAGTTGACACGTGCGATTGGCAAAGACTTTGGAAAAACTGATTCATGTGCAATATTCTTTTAGCAATACTGTAACCCTGATCCTGTCACCATATACATTTAAATGTTAGCCAATCAAATAGGATGATTGTTTCAAACAGAATAATTTTGCACTTGTATGGTTGACATAAATACCGGAATATGTGATCTTACATATTGCACTATATGTTTTTTTATCTTTCTTCCCCAATTTTACCTTCTACCTTCTGAAAGTTATCCATTATTATCTAAATTCAGCCAATGCTGCCTAAAGATAACATTCATCCTATCGGAGTCTTCATATATGCCTCGTTTTCCTCGTCTTGAACCAATAGTGTGCTGTATTGAAGCTTAGAGCAACTTCGATCAATCATGCTTTACAAATCTGATATGACCAAAATAGGACCATAGCCTAGACTGTTTTGAAGGATGAGTTCTTTATCACACTTAACAGTAGATGCTCCTTACATTCGCATGTCGAGGCAGATATTGTTACCCAGAGTTCACCCTTAGCAGCAGTGGAAAACATGCAATGCTTATTCGTGTTCACATTATCACTTATTCATGGTTTCGTCGCTCGTATTATAGTCTTTCAAGATGTACATTCGGTAAGCCTTTGTAATTTAGACAGGCTCCCTCATCATAATCATGGTTGGAATGATTCTAACGGATACACAAAACATCATGCTAATGATACGTTTCGTCATTTGCATATTCCTTTTCGGAAGCGCTGTCACTGGTAGCTATCGCAATACCCTTGTCTAAGTTATGTACGATATATTTTTATCAAGAAAAGAAGTAATCATTTACAAATTGGTTTATTTTTATTGATTCTTCTGTATTGATGATATTTACACATTTCAGCTATAGAGGCGTGAAGCAAAAGCCACCAAATTCCAGAATTTATTTGTGTGGCATCAAAGGTCCAATAACTGTACATTAAGGACACATTTCTAATAACGCAGTTCGTTTTTCATTAGTGTCTTGTACGTCAGTACAACTCAGTCTTTTGGCACGCGATCAATATAATTCTATATTCATATACTGGACGGTGTTTCTGGACATGCCATGTAACACATCGCACATAAATTTCGTTATTAACATATTCTGTCATTTCCATCAATGATTTGAATGACTTAAATGTGATGTTGTAAAATATCTTAACATTTAGAGGTTTGAAACTGTTGATACCGCGCTGTAGACAAGTACTGGTGCTGTTATAGGGAAGGCATTACAGTTGGTTGTGTTTGACGTCTTGTTGGGATCTATCAACATGTATGATTCGCATATTATCATCATGTAACTGAACCGCTCAATAGGGTTCAACAAAGGAAAGTCCACTTAACCAAGTAGTACCAACAGTTGAGCATCTACTTCATACTACTTCCGACATAAAATACATCATTAATGTGTTACATTAATGTGTTATATTTAAAGTTTACAATTAATAAAGCCAACAGCACTAGATGCTTTCATCGAATCATCTCGGTGCGTCGCATCTTCACAATGCCACAGTCAAGCTGTCTGTTTTATATAAGGATATCTAAAAATGTGATGCTGAATTGTATCCTTTAGTATTATAAGGTGCATCTCAGGTCGTACTTTATACCGCCGTAATCCAACAACTGCTCATACTAATGCAGGCTTTTGTCAACAGTAATTATCATGGGGTCAGTCGTCGCCTTTACTTCCTTTCTTGTAGAAATACGATAAACACATAAATACAAATTGTGTTGTGTTTAAAAGCATCCATATCGGCCGCCAGAAAGTGTATCTGCTACGATTGCATTGTCATTGATTGCAGCGGAGGTTCCCGTGTCATAACCTCTTCAAGAGGTTCCCGTGTCATAGCCTCTTCAAGAGGTTCCCGTGTCATAGCCTCTTCAAGAGGTTCCCGTGTCATAGCCTCTTCAAGAGGTTCCCGTGTCATAGCCTCTTCAAGAGGTTCCCGTGTCATAGCCTCTGACTAAGTTCTTCAACAGGTGCCCGTGTCATAGCCTCTGACTAAGTTCTTCAAGAGGTGGCTGTGTCATAACCTCTTACTATGTCCATCAAGAGGTGCCCGTGTCATAGAATCGGATTAAGTCCATCAAATGGTGACCATGCTCATAGCATCCGATTAAGTCCATCATTAGGTACCCCTCCGTTGTCAGAACTCTTTTGTAACCATGCGATGTTCCCGTGATGATCAGCTTGCCAAAACTTAGCGTGTTTGCATGCATTGAGACCAACACCATTCATATTGCATTAGGCAATCGAAAGTGTGTCGTTCTTATCTGTTATATCAAGTCTAACACCATTCTATTTTTAGAATTATCAATTGAATTGGACAATCAACAGTGTACTGATCTGTTCGCCTAAATTGTGTCTATCACCAATTTCAGATTTACATATCGCAATGAACAATCAAAAGTGAATTCTTCTGATGTTCTGATTAGTTATGATAATCATGTACATGGTAAGCATATATTCGCATGTAACAGACAACTCCTGAGTTTCTATGACTGTGCATGGATCTGCTGAAACTCCTGAGGACATTCCTGATCAGCAACTCTCTGATCGAAGCCTCATGAACACGACAATCCATCAATGTTGCAAAGTGTATGAAATGTAACAATCGGCATAAGAATGTTTGCTGTTGCTCAATTTCGATAACTCGCATGCAAAAGCTTCAGCCGTAGCGAAAGAGGAAAATCGCCATGCAAATTTGATTGTCAGACAAAATATGGTTAGCTAACTGCTGATTGGTGCAAAAAAAGGCATTCATTAAGCTAAACCATTAGCACATAGAAGTCTATTTATAAAGGTATGCATTTTATTGAAATAGTGTAGGTGCTCGGTCTGCCGCACAGTCATCGATTAATTGAAATTTTGAAAGTCTGAGATCAAATGAATGTCTATGTCTAAAACTCGACATAGCGTTATAACCCATTTACTTGGATTGATTTGTCATAGGGTTTCTTAAACGTTATTTGCTTGGAAAACATGTATACCGACGCCATATGTGCGCGGTCTGGAGGCATATTTATTCTTCATTGCGATGTTTCAAGGTGTAATTGAAACACGTGCATTGCGTATTGGCATTACATTATATGGAGATCTCTGAGAATGACAATAATTTGAACTGACGTAGTGCGTTTATCCTGTCAAGTTACCTTGGCTTAGTGAGCTATTCGGATAAAACATGGAGATACACAGACAAGATATGTGCTTTACTTATATATATTGGCGTGGCGGTTGATTTTTAGACGAGACAAGGTTTCATTTTGATCTCATATTTTGATTATATATATATATATACATATGTATATTTATAAATAAATATATATATATATATGTATACATATATGCATATATATATATATATGTATACATATATGCATATATATATATATGTATACATATATGCATATATATATATTCAGAAATGGTCAACGGTCCCTTATGGGCCCTTATATGCCAATAGTATGAGCAATCAAAAAAGCATGGCTTCTCAATACCACCCCAATTTCCTTTTTGGCCCTTCCATTATGGTCGTAAAATCAACTTATATATCGCACATCGAAATCAAAAAAGCATGTTATGCCCCCAATTGTAATAGCGAATCAACTCAATCGGATAAAATTGTATTTAGCTCTTTGAATACAAAAGCGGTGACTCAATTACCATGTAAGCTCGTTTGGCCCTTAAAACAATCAATGCAAAACCATATTGCCTCCCAATCCTACGAGCGCCATTTCGCAGATGGCCTGCATCCATGCAATATCGAACCAATAGAGGCGGACAGGGCATACATATGACCTGCTTAAGGAAATGGCATTAAGGTCGCGGACTGAGCACCTTCACAATTTCAACAAAATGCTTGCCTTCATGAATAGACGTCTGTGTGCTACTGGTTTAGCGCATAGAATGCGTTTCTCGCGTGAATCAGCTATGAGCTATAGATATTAGGTCTGATAATGAAGTTTTCATGGTGCTTTTGTGTGTGCGAGTTTACATAGTTCCTCACAATTAAGCATGACGAATGTAACAAAGCATACACTTTGCAGCATTGATAGATTATCGCGTTCTTTAGTCATTGAACAGAAAGTTGCTGATTAGTAAGCCGGAGTTAGCATAACAAATCGTCGCCTGCTGCTGTTTCCTTGACATCGGAGCTGCCTAGAACATCTTCATTGTCAGCCGTACCTGGACTCACACCCACACTAAGATCCCGACAAGAGGAGACTATATTTAAGATTGTAGTGAAACGGAACAAACGTAAACTCGGCAGCAAGGCTCGTCCAGTTACAGGAACTAGAAATCTACGTGGCGCACCTGATCCAAATCGATGCCCATTTGTTGACCGAGTTGAAAAATGCACACACGCATCAATGTTTTTATCTGCGTAAATAGTGAAAAGGAAATCGCATCATCGGTCTGCCTTATGGGCTATTTTTGCAACTCAAATGTTGCCAATAGTATAAGACCAGTAATGAGCAATGTCAAGGTTATAACTACCTGGGCTTCTTAGAATCACTACATATTACCAACGTTATTATTGATTACCTTTGTAAGGAGTGACTTCCACTGTGTCAGAGTGACTCAATGGGCGATTAGAGACCATCGGTACCAGGATTGACTACCTCAGCAATAATTGATTCTTTCTTTTGAAATTGACTGTTGCTGACTTTCTCTACTAAAAGTGATTACCTTCTCGATCAATGAATCTACTTGAGTTAACACCAGGGCTATCTATTGCTCTCTAAGTGGAGCAACTACCTGGTCTATTAGTTACTCTCTCTAGTAGAAGTAACTACCTTAGCCTTCAGTTACTCTCTCTAGTAGGAGTAACTACATTGATCTCAAGTAGGGGTAACTACCTGGGCTATAAGTTACTCTCTCTAGTAGGAGTAAATACCTGGGCTATTCGCTACTCTCTCTAGTAAGAGTAGCTACATAAGATATCAGTTACTCTATCAAGTAGTAGTAACTACCTTGGCCTTCAGTTACTCTCTCTGATAAGAGTAATTACCTGGGCTATCAGATATTCAAGGGTAGGAATAACTGCTTGGGCTTTTCGTTACTCTCTCTAGTAGAAGTAACTACATGGGATGTCAGTTACTCTATCAAGTATGAGTTACTACCTTGGCCAACAGTTAATCTCTCCAGTTGAAGTAACCACCTAGGCTATCTTTTACACAAACACAGCAGACTCAAAGCGGTCGTATCAATAAATTCAAACGTTTTTTTCCGTATTAAATTCAAATCTTAGGCACTGAAAAGTTGTCGAACACACGGGCGGGGAAGTTAATTGATTTGTACGTCCGTAGCAATACTTTTTCCTCTCGGACGTTCGGGCGGATGTCTATTTTATACGCCGTCAATATGTTTTAAAGACAAACTACGACCCGACATTCTCTAAAAGCATAACCATTCCAATTTCTCTCCCCACTTCAAAGCATTGAACATCGATTGACGTAGAGTTCGTCGTGTGGTTATATTATGGAGACCAAAGGGAATAGCAATACGCCTGGTGAGTGGTTGTTGTATACAGATGTTAATCTTCCGCGTCATAATTCAGGACAACCGGTTACATGACGTCACGTCCTATTGATCACTTGCTTTCACTGCAGGCCTCTTCGGCTTACCATTTCATACTGTGTTGAGTGGTCACACTGAGCATGCTATGCAATATGGAAGACATGACTCAAACTAGCGCACAACTGGTACAGCTGTTCTAACGCTTAAACACGTGGTACCAATGTCGTCTCTGATATTTTACTGTGTTTTAAACGAAAACCAACACCTTTCCTAAGAGAATTGCGATATTCACTATACCTGCCTGGTAAGAATCAATTGATTCATCGAACACACATTCAAATGACACAACTATTAGATAAGATGAAGTAGCTTTATTTGATTTTGTATAAAAAGTTTCGCCAGTTCATACGCTATATTTTTGTGGAACAGGCTCTGCATCCGCAATCCAATGCTAACAAATCACGGACGTACCGAAGCTTTTACCACGAATAACAGTGATACCTCAAAGGAAATGACGCTACCACGAAACAACCAAAGCTCACGGAACTGTTGATTCTGCTTATTTGATAGATATAGAGTCAGGTATTGCACCTGGTATGAGCGTGATGGTCTATTCGGCTAAATGGCTTGTGCCAAGATTGCCAGATGTTTCAAGGAATGCTGGGGCATAAATGTCAACCATTTCATTTATTTGAAGACCCTGAGCATTTGGCTGATGAGGATTATAGAGCCTGATGCGTAGGTCGTCAATATCATACAAAGTATCTTTATTGATGTCTACAAATCCAGTGGGGCAGTTGTCGCTGCCAGGGATGAAAAGTTTGATTAGAGACATATAAAGCAATGACATGCACAATCTCCATAAGCTAAGCAGCGATCTTCACATAATGAATATGTGATACAACAGTAACAATTTCGAGTCTGAGAGTTTTGCAACGAGTTTAGTCAATCAAATAATCAGATTCAGTGAGCCAATTCGCAGTCAAGGGCTTGCAAACTTTTGTTGATGGGATATTCCTTACCAATCTAATCAATTAGTCGAACGTACTATATAGATGAAGCGACTCGTTGCTGGGAAGCGTGGCGTCGGGATATGACCACCACTTGTCATCACTGCATGTAACACATATGTACGTTCTCCCCGACCCCCAAGCATCTCACTACATTTATTTGTTTTTAGCGGTGCTTATAGGGCTACAAAGTAGGATACCTCCTCACTGATTTCCTTAACCGTTTAAACAAACAATCACGCATCAGCAGCCGACAGCAACCGCAGAGGCGAGGCGTAAAACACTAGCCCTCACAACCAGATTGATTCTTTATAGTCGGCGCGTGCACCTTCCATTATAGCGTGGTGCGTGGTTCACCCCTACCATATTCGTTGATTCAACTCCCCTCATTATAAAAGAGCTGAGAGGATGCCTGCCTTCCGTCACACCATGATAGCGTGCCTCGTCTTGCGGTTGGGCTGTGAAGTAATTCGCGAGATTTCCTGACGTGTACCACGAGACCTGATTCTCTTTTACATTTCACGAACACATGAAATAATTGACTTGGGTCGACCAAAACTAATTATGCATGGGAAGTTCCAGTTTCGGCATCTTGGGGCCGGCATCGTAAAGTTTGCCGGACAATGGAATTGCGGTCGATTTTGCGTGTAGTGTATTTCGTGTAACTGTTTTTTTACGTGTAACTGTAGGTTTGGCATGGGGAATTACCGGCGGTTCTGTAATGACTAATGGCCGGTATGGTGATACTAATTTGGTTTATGGGGATATAACCGGCGGTAATGGTGAATATGACCGGTTTATGGTGATACTAATGGCCGGTTTATGGTGATACTAATGGCCGGTTTATGGTGATACTAATGGCCGGTTTATGGTGATACTAATGGCCGGTTTATGGTGATACTAATGGCCGGTTTATGGTGATACTAATGACCGGTTTATGGTGATACTAATGGACCGGTTTATGGTGATACTAATGGCCGGGTTATGGTGATACTAATGGCCGGTTTATGGTGATACTAATGGCCGGTTTATGGTGATACTAATGGCCGGTTTATTTATGGTTTATGGTGATACTAATGACCGGTTAATGGTGATACTAATGACTGGTTTATGGTGATACTAATGCCGGTTTATGGTGATACTAATGGCCGGTTTATGGTGATACTAATGGCCGGTTTATGGTGATACTAATGGCCGGTTTATGGTGATACTAATGACCGGTTTATGGTGATACTAATGACCGGTTTATGGTGATACTAATGACTGGTTTATGATACTAATGATACTAATTAATGGTGATACTAATGACTGGTTTATGGTGATACTAATGGCCGGTTTATGGTGATACTAATGGCCGGTTTATGGTGATACTAATGGCCGGTTTATGGTGATAGTTTGCTTATGGAGAAAACATTGATCTGATTATTGCGTGAATCATTACAATGACCGGTATGTATGCACAAATACATTGTTGGGTATTGTGCAAGGGAGATTAAATAATGTATAAATGTTAATCTTTATAGGAAAGTATCATTATGATGGACTGGTTCTATGGTTAATGATAATGTCATCCATTAAGAAAACAGAGGAGAAGGAACACTCAGTAATAGTCAATAATATCGTGCTTTGCAAACATACGCAGCCAATTAAGGGATGAATCAATCATTACCATGATATACACAGCGATATTCTTGTGTTGATGAAAGGATAGCAACATTCTCAATGCGCGAGTCTATGTAATTCTGCATAGCCAGCGTTCGGTCCAGTTGGTTAGTGGGCAACATCAGCGACCTTCAGCTTTTTGTTTTATTCAGATGACAGCCACTGCAATCACAGGGCAATAAAAGAGTCGTAGTAAATTGCCATATTCTGCCTAGGCGGCCGCAAACACATTTGAGCAGTAACGCTTATGATTCTACGTCATAGATCAATCACCACCCGTTAGTACAAACTAGGAATGCCTAATCGCATTGAATCAGTCTTCGGTTATTAGCCCGTTCGCATTCATAAAAAGTAAGGCGGCATTAAGTTGCAATACATTTAACCCCTGAATACACCGAACCTTTAAAGCATTGCTGGATAAAAAGGGTACTCGCCTGCAAAAGCGTGGATTTGAAATAAAACAAGCACAATAGCCTTTGTAGATACCGATGAATGAATGCACTACAGAGCGCGATGTACATGGTATAAATTAGCATTAAAAGCTCTGACAAATCAAGAAATATGTCGACCACGTTTATACAGCGTGCACATAACGCTAATGCTGCTAGCATATCAAAAGGACAATGGACAAAGTATGGTTGATAGTCGTCTTTAAAGGCAGAGCTCTCTCAGGAATATAACTAACAATGGCCTCTCTATGCATGGCAATCACTATTTCACGGCGATTGAATGAGACCCGAGACTCAGATTCAGTTCCTTCTTCTCACTGCATAATATATCCCACCTCCCAACAATGGGAAGCATCATGTCCGATTATGAGGAATCGGTGCTACTATCTTTTGCAGTTGGTACATATTACCTGCTCTTAGCAATATGTATAGATACATATATACATGTACACACACACACACACACACACACACACACACACACACACACACACACACACACACACACACACACACACACACACACACACACACACACACACACACACACACACACACACACACACACACACACACACACACACACACACACACACACACGCGCGCGCGCGCGCGCGCGCGCGCACACCGTTCGCATATTCTGTCTTTTCCCATTGCTTTGTCTTCAATATATTTTATATTTCCATTCATTGACCAGTAAAGAGCTTGTTATGCCTTTCCGTCCAAATAGAAATGATGACGTGTCAGTATTCTGACCCACACGCAGGAACTTACAGGATGCATAAACAAAACATCCGGATCGCGTTACTCTTGTTGCGAATTTGCAACAGCGAGCCACTTTATCAGACACCAGGCTGATTGTGATTGCTAGACAACATCTACCTCTCATGTTCGATTACCATTGCCTTGTTTACAACGTAACGGGCTACGGGGTTAGTAGGGCATATCACCACCATAGTAACATATAGACATTATGCACTAACATGTGTATACTCAACGGGTGATCGATACCATATACGAGTTTAATGAATCGCTTATCTAAACATTTGCAATAGTGCACAATTGCGTACTGATAATTAACAAATGTTGACACCGCGTGCTTTCATATATGGCATAACATTCGAACTTTTAAATTCAGTACATAAACCCTTGCGATATGCAAATCCGTTCGGTATTACATTCGATACCAGTGACATTAACGGCGCCAAACTACGCCCCGTTTGCAGTAGTTATTTCTATGTGGGTCGTATTTAACGTATAGCTTAGAATGATGTTTGATTATTACGCCCAGGCCTCACAAAGCCCTTTACATCACGAGCGGTCAAAGTAGTGACATGGGTGACTCCTCTGCCTTCCGCCCACAGGTTGTCGGTTCAAATCAAGGTTATTAAAATTTGACGTGTTACATTGAAGTCTAGGGGTCTAACGTGACTTAACGCATAGAATGGCCGTCCTATCTCTGAGAGGGGGCCGTATCCGTACCTGTCATCAAATGGCAATGTGTGAGGTAGTCAGAGCGGCACGGGGTTCTCTGTGCGGTATGAGCAAGAGACACGTAATCAACATGTCAAACCATTACAATCAACCTGACACTTCCCCACCGAGCTATCATCTCGTTGTTGACAGTTACATTAATTTACGTCGCTTCTAAGGCATCGCGGGGTCAGCAGAACAGAACACTGAATTGGTTATCTACGGTTTGTGTTGGTCATGTATGTACTGAAGCAAAATAGAGGTCAAATGAATGTACAACACGCATTCCAACACCTCTAGACTATCCCTGTTATAAATGGGAATGTCCATACATGAGCATAACCTTGGATTAAACAATTAAATAAAATGACAAGAAATATTCATAGTCTAGTCGCTCACAGCGGATGTCTCTGTCCTTCTCCCATACATATGGTGAGCATTTGCGCTCGAGCTGCAAAGACAACTGACGATGATGTGGGGTGCATCGATTGATATTGAAGCTCATCGAGGCAGGAAATCTTTTGATGAGTTTGTTAATGTTAAATTCGTGTAGTAGGCAAAGCAACAGCAGTGTATATATGGCGTTGAGGTTAGATATGACTGCTTAATAAGAGCAAGTCGTATACGGACAGGTATACTTCCTCACTGGACTGACCAGCGTAAGCGGAACCGATATGATGCGTCAAAACCCATCCCTCCAAATTTATATCGGATAGAAATCATAATGTACTGCTATGCGATGGAAGATACCAATATGTTTGTGTAAGACAGCCGAGACCCAGTCATATTTGATCCAAACGCTATGATTTTATAATATGGTACTACTATGATAAATGCTTCCACGTTTTACAAAGAATGAAAAAGTTATGAAAACGCATCGCGCTGCTGGCGGCGTGATGACGATATTTCACTAGGGTGTGGGGCGCGGAGACGCGAGTGAGCCCTCTTGGCGTATCTATAAGCTCTTTGATATCATATTCAAGGATATATATATGTTGATGGGCGTTGTTCCCTCCTTGAAAGCTACTCAAATTTTATATTCCACTGTTGACAATATCCCGCGGCAGCTCAGTATCACTATTAGTCACAGTTCCTGTTGTAGCCACATTATGTCAATAGCAGTAGCAGTTGAAGGTTCGCGCTATACTCTGAGGCCTCTGTTTACATTTTGTTACATCATACCTCGAGCAAGGCTGTGGAGCAAAGTGACATTCCATTCAAATATTGTTGTAAATAATCTAGAACATTTGCCAAAACCATCGACAAATACAGAGGAAGCCTTGGTTAGTATTTAGCTGAGAAGCTCAATTCATGTTGTATCTTCTAACATAACCTACTAGTACAATCACGGGAATGCGCTAGTTTGGTAGGTGTATGTCTCCACCAGAGGGATATGATGAACTCTTTTTAACTTAATCAATCAGTGCGTCATTCGTCGTGATTGTAGATATTATGACACCGTGATGATGGAGATGTATCGAAACTTCTTCTGGCGGACCGTATTTGCTGATTTTGTATTATTTATTGTTAATTCATCTTGTTTCTTTCTACGCCCTTCATTATGTTGCTCTCTTAAACATCATGCCATGTCATCATTTGTACGCTGATATTTCGAGATCACGTGTTCTTTATATACAGCATAATAATTGTTGTTTTCATACATAACACTGTGTTTGTGTTTTTCATATACAACACTATAGCATATCATATCTTATGTCAACCTTACTTACCATTCAAGTGTACTCTTGCTGATAGTGGCCTGAATAGATGATCTAAGGCGCAGTAAACTTATAAAACTTATTTATATATATGTATATAGATATATATATATATATATATATATATATATATATATATATATATATAGATAGAATTGTATATTTATATAACTAAAAGGGAGAGGGAGAGAAAGAAAATTTACATATATAATATATATATATATATATATATATATATATAGATATAGAGATATAATCTCTTATATATATATATATATATATATGTATATATATATATATAAATTTATATATATCTATCTTGTTTATCTCTATATATAGTATATATATATATCTATATATATGATATATATATCTCTATAGGAGTATATATAGATCTATATATGAGATAGATATATATATCATCTATATATATAATATATATATATATATATATATATATATATATATATATATATATATATATATATATATATATATATATATATCTATATCTATATCTATATATATATATATATATATATATATATATATATATATATATATCTATATATATATATATAATATATATATATATATCTCTATAGCATAAAAGCTATAGTTCTGTTTTTCCTGGTATAGTATGGTAGGAGTGTGGTAGGAGTGTGGTATATTATTGTTGTAGTATTGTTGCAGCATTGTTGTAGTATTGTTGTAGCATCGTTTTAGTATTGTTGTAGTATTGTTGAAGTATTGTTGTAGCCTGGTATAACACTATACCGGATGGGCTGGGATGGGAAGACTGGGTGGGTGTGGCTGAGCATGGGTGGGCGTGGGTGGGTGGTGGTGGTCTATGGGTAGGCATTTGCTGTATTCCATGGCAATATCTTGGCAATACCTTGGCAATACAAGCCGGATGGGCTGAGTTGGGGAGACTGGGTGGGCGAGGGTGGGCGTGGGTGAGCGTGGGTGGGAAGACCTTCTGAGCTATTGGGTACCAATACTATGCCATCCGCAGAATACCTCTCCGAGAAGCAGTGCAAAACGTACGTGCAGACAATGGAAGAATCACCTTTGCTGCCGCGAAAAAAAGTTTGGTATCGGGTCCACTAGGCTGTGGAAAATTTGGGCAATAGAGGCAACGCCATCAGAGGCAACGCCACCGGAGGCCCCACCGACAGAATCCCACCGAAGTCTACTACAATGGATTTCGAAAGTTGGCCCGCCTAAGAAATACTACTACGATATGGCATCCCTAGTGTATACTATTTCTACTAAACAATGTGAAATATAGAGAAAAAGGTGGACGATATATAAAAAAGGTAGACACTATTGCATCAGACATGTAATCTGTAGAGGAGGATATAGGCGACAATTTGTCGGTTCTGGAAGACGACATAGAAGAGGTTGGAACCAATGTAGGAACCATTGCCACCCAAGCGTCGTTTTCAACAAGATTGCAGATGGTGGGATACGTATCATTTGCCGCAAAATAACAAAGAACCACTTAGAAGCCGCTTCGGATTTCCTACCACCACCAAAACCAGAACCCCACAAGCCAATCCAAAGTGGGAACATTGCACCCTGGCCTACGCTAGTCTTATACTACGCAAGGGAGTGTATCCCTATGAGTTCATGGATGGCTGGGATAATATTGATGCCTCTCTGCCGCCAATCCAGGAGTTCTACAGCAAGCTTACTGAGCAAGGCATATCTGCTGCAGACTATGAACATGCGCAGAAAGTCTCGAACGAGTTTGGGTGTAAAAACATGGGCGACTATGACGACCTGTACCTGCGCACAGATATACTACTCTTAGCTGATGTATTTGAGATATTCCGCAAGACCTGTCTTGAACAGTACGGTCTTGACCCAGCTCACTGCTATACCAGTCCTGGCATTTCATGGGATGCGCTTCTTACGAGTACAGGGGTGGCAAAAGCAAGGTATCACGTCGCCGCGTTAAAGCTTATAACACGTACATGAAGGGCTTTGAGCAGGATAAGCCAACGAGTTATATCCAGTACCTTGACGCTAACAACCTGTATGGGTGGGCGATGAGTCAACCTTTATCTACTGCGGGTATTGAGTGGGTGGATCAGCCGGCCGATCTACAGATACAGGACCATCACGACAATGACGAAACCGGATATATATCATCTGGAATACCCTGCAGAGTTACATGCTGATCACAATGATTATCCACTAGCACCAGAGTTTATGTCTGTGCAGAATGAATGGTTGTCAGACTACCAGAAGAATCTCCATTAGGGAGGACCGCGGAGGTTGAGAAGCTGCGCAATAAAGAGAAGTATGTGATCTACCAATCTCTGGGAATGAGGCTTACGAAGATACGTGGGTGGAGCCTTACATTCGCATGAACACTGACCTGCGTAAGGTTGCTACTAGTGACTTGTACAAGCTGATGAACAACTCTGTATTTGGTAAGACTATGGAAAATCTTAGAAAGATTGTGCGTTCGATAGAAGGGGAAAAAATACGCAGGCTTGTGGCCAGTCCCGCCTATGCTCGACATAAAGTATTCGATGATGACCTGGCCGCCCTGTATATGCACAAGATCCGCTTAGTGTTAAATCGTCCAGTGCATGTACGTATGTGTATACTCGATCTCTCAAAGCACTTGATGTACGACTTCCATTATAACACAATGAAGTCAAAATATGGTATACCTCCGGTCGAACGGTAGTATAAATACCAGGGTATATACTGTTCTGCTTCAACATTTTGGGCGCACATTAAAACATGCGTTTTGCTATCGCTGGGTTTGGCATCTAGAAAACAACATATATTAAGAGCCTGAGAAAAAACATGTCCCATCACACCAAAAGCTTACCACCGATTGATGCGATACTTGAAGAAATGCCATCTACAATATAATTTCCGAAAAATCGCGATGCGATGACCGCCATTTTGGAAAATATTGGGTATCGTGATTTGCCGCGATTTCCCGCCTCATCCGCATTGCCTCCCTGCTAAGCTTGCAAGGCACTTTGAATACTATCTACTGTATCTTATAGGGTTCAGGCACAGGAAGTAACAGTCGTCGATGGGTCAAGCCATTGTGAGCATGCGCAACGTACATGGTCTTGAACTTGAAAGCAAACATGTTGCTGTGTTTCAGACTTTCTACCTAACGCTTCCAAATTTATCGAACTATAACTGATTACCATGGATGAAATCCCCCGCCACAAAGGGATAAAATTGTTTGTGAACATCATTGCATTCTTATACTCCGTCACTTGGGTATGTTTGGTGTTGGGTAGTTGTCTGAATCAATAGTAAAAATTTACTACATTGAGTCGTTTTCAAACAGAGTAAGACGTCTTATCAGACGTCTTGTAGGGCTAAATATGGTAGCGACCTTGGCATGCTATACATAGACATGGACTGCTTATGGAGATCCGCACAGCTGACGTGTATACAGACATAAGAGTAGATAGTGACCTCTTTGATACCAGCAATTATGATCCTTCTCATCCCATGTTCAGTAACGTAAACAAAAAGGTGCTAGGGAAGATGAAAGATGAGTGTGCCAGGTGTGCTCATCAAGGAATATGTTTAGGCGCACTAAGATGTACTCGATCCTGATGTCTGACGAGGGCGAGATTGAAAGGGCCAAGGGAGTGAAGAAGGTTGTGGTCAAGAAACACCTTCGCCACGCACAGTACATGGAGTCTCTGTTCACCAAGAAGCAGTTCCTTCATGGAATAAACATGCTATGCGGTGATGGTCACAAGATATATGGGCTGCACGTCTCCATTTGATTCAAAGAGGTGGATAGCCGCGAACGGTGTACACACCTTGGCCTATGGTCACACTAGTTTACCTAAAAACTAACATGGCGAAGTCGGACCCGTGAGCAAAAATGTTGTATAAACTGTCAAAGAGGGAATAGTACAGATGAGGGGCGGTGTGCCAGAACCGCTACTAATCAATTACTCTCTCCTCGATTCATGTCGAATACAACGCTGCGATTGGGTTCCGATTTGGCTGTTGCGATATTTGTTTGAAGCACTGCATCGCTGTGCACGTGTAAAAAGAGGGTGAATAGGCAATCAGCAATCAAACATCCACTAAACGCCATACCAGGTGAGTATCACGACTTCTCAGTCTGAACCTTTCTCCATAATTCCTTGCTGTTTGTCATTTGCATTCTGATTCAGCAATACGACTGGAAAATCCGGTCGTAAGTTATCTATCATCGCCTACCCAGTCATATGATGGGTCATCAATATTTATGGATTGAAAAATTACGATTCTGAAGTGATTTTGTGTTGTGTTGTTGCAGCGATGCTCAATATGACACATAGCAGAGCTAAGCGGCTGCAGAATATTTGCCCAAGGAGAGTCTATTTTCGTGATAATGATCGAGAAACTATTGTGTACTCAGTATACACAGGAGTAGAAACAGGCGCAAATTATGTTTTTTGACCTCTGCCTGGGTAAGGGATGTATCCAGAAAATGTGTCTAGTATCGACCATATGGTGTTTTATGGTTTGGTTCATGTGAGTAAGCGGAAGGAAGAATATCAAACAAATAGTTGTACATTTCTAGAGGAACGACAGTTAACGAAGGCGGTGTATCGGAGGCGTTAGTAGTCGATTGCAAATCTTATATTTCTGACGCACGACCTGTTTCTGATTTCCATTCTCCTCTTGTTTAACCGTTTTATTCTTCACACATCCACATATATTCATATGATGCAGCATGAATCTTCTTCAAGTGGTCATTACTCCAAAAGAAAACATACTAACAATGTGCAACATCGTATTTAAATGACAGATAAATTATCCAATGCGTGTGTACTTATTGAAATAAGAAAATATATATATAGGATATATATATATATATAGATATAGATATATATATATATAGATATAGAGATATATAGATATATATATATATATATAGAGATAGAGATATATAGATATATAGAGAGATATATATATATATATATATATATAGAGATATATATATATATATAGAGATATACTCTATATATATATATCTCTATATATATATATCTCTCTATATATATCTATATATATATATATATATATATATCTATCTATATATATATATATATATATATATATATATATATATATATGTAAGTTAAGACAATCAGACGTATAATTCAGACAGGCCAATATTCATACAATACTTCAACAAATAGCTAGGCAGGGATATGCATTTAAACTTTGTAACAGTATCGCCATCTATCCTTGTGTATACTAACTACAAAATGGATGTAGCCTCGTTCCGGCATCATTGATCATGGCTGCTGAAGTGAAGTAAATAAACCTGTTGTTCTGTTGAACTTTGTCTCAATGTCATCATTCCATATCGTCACATGGTGTCTTATCAGTGGGATCTATTAGCTTAGGAACCATGGCAGCATTTCAAGTCGCAGCACCTGAAGGGTTCGACTTCAACAAGCCAAACGAATGGCCGAAGTGGATCCAACGTTTCGACCGTTTCAGCATCGCTTCCGGGCTTTCAGTCAAAGATGGCCCCCTCCAGGTAAACACTCTAATTTATGCGATGGGCAGTAAAGCTGACGAAATCTTGCCGTCATTTGGGTTGAGTGAGGAAGATGGTAAAGATATTAAAAACGTCAAGGATAAGTTTCAAGACTATTTCATTGTCCGTCGAAATGTCATTTTCGAGCGGGCGAAATTTAACAACAGAAAGCAGCAATCGGGCGAGTCTGTGGAGAGTTTCATCACAGCTTTGCATGGGCTTGCAGAGTATTGTAAATACGGTACACTCAACGAAGATATGATTCGTGACCGAATAGTTGTTAGTTTGAGGGATGAAAGACTCTCTGAGAAACTGCAAATGAATGCTGAGTTGACGCTCACAAAAGTCGTTGATCTTGCCAGACAAAGCGAGGCTGTCAAAAGCCAGCAGCAAGCAATACGTAACCCCAGTCATGTAAGCAGTGAGAACGTAGACTTTGTCAAAACAAGGTTCAGGAAGCCGAACCCAAATCACAAAAAGAAATGGGACGGCCACAAAAACTTCCCTAGTAAAAAGGACTCATTTAAGAAAACCAGTTTTAGTGCCAGTGCAAGTAGGCGATACGCTCCTAGCTACGCTCCTAGCTCCAAATGTTCATGGTGAGCAAAGGATGTCCAGCAAAGGATGTGACATGTAATTCATGTAGTATTCATGGTCACTTTGCGAAAGTTTGCCGGTCTAAAAACCGTTATCAGGCCAGGCAAGTGCATGTTCTTGAGGAAGCTGAATTCGACTCAGAATTTTTGGGTGAAGTGGAGACCACTGGGAGCAAACCATGGATGGTAGATCTAACACTCAATAATACCGACGTTCACGTCAAAGTGGATACGGGTGCCGACGTGACAGCAATACCGGAGAAAACCTTCAAGGAAATCTTCAACTTGTCGCAACTCCTACCCTCGGATAGGACCCTGTTTGGACCAGGATAAACGAAACTGGAAACGGTCGGGAAAATTCGAGGAGTGTTACGCTTGAATTCAAATCGTAATGGGCGTGCGCTTAGGGGAAATTCATGTCAGAATATTTATGTGGTGAAACATCTCAGTCAAGCATTGTTGGGTAGACCAGCAATTGAAGCACTTCGCATCCTGTCAAAAGGTAACCTCAGTAGTGTGTCTGAAAAACCTACTAGTGAGCTAGATAAGTACAGAAAGCTGTTCCCCAAGCTTTTCACAGGTCTAGGCAAGCTTGAGGGGCCCTACAAAATTGAGCTTGGTGACAACGCTAAGCCATATGCAATTAGTACACATTTCTCATGTTTCAGGCAAAGACTTGCTTACAGCTGATGCACTCTCGTGTGCACCTGTAAAATCACCAACACTGGCTGATGAACACAAATTCCAGGAGGAAACTGCAGCTTTTGTGAATGCTGTGTACCAGGGCATTCCAGCATCCGCATCGCGATTGGAACAAATTCGCAAATGTCAATCCAATGACCCAGTTTGCCAGGTCATTGAACAGTACATCAAACGTGAGTGGCCAGAACGCTCAAAGTTGGCCGCTGTAGCAAAACCCTACTGGTATGTGAGAGGAGTACTTTCGATTCATGATGGACTGTTGGTAAAAAGCAGCAGGCTAGTAATTCCAAGGGAAATGCGCGATGAATAATTGCAACGAATTCACGAGGGTCACCTTGGCATATCAAAATGTCGTGCGCGCGCCAAAGCTTCAATCTGGTGGCCAGGACTCAGTTGTGAAATAAACGATCTCGTGCAGGGATGTGACACTTGTGCTAAACACCAGAGAGATCGCGCTGGATCGCTCATTCAAACTGAATTCCCGCAACGTCCATGGCAGAAGGTAGCAACAGAACTTCTTGAGTTGAAGGGATCTTCATACTTTGCATTAGTGGGCTATTATTCACGTTATGTAGAGCTAGCAAAGCTCAATTCTACAACGTCTGCCGCTATCATTAGGTCTATGAAATCCGTCTTCGCAAGGCACGGGGTACCTGAAACCGTCATGTCTGATAACGGGCCTCAATATGTGTCTGAGGAATGTCAGGAATTCGCACATGTTACTAGCAGTCCACGCTATCCTCAGTCTAATGGCGCTATAGAGAGAGCAGTCCAGACAGTGAAAAAACTGTTAAAAACTTCGGATGATCCGCACAAAGCACTGCTAGCCTACCGCTCTGCACCGCTTGAAAATGGCTACTCACCAGCAGAGCTTTTGTTCAATCGGAGAATTCGCACCACTGTTCCCATCCTGCCGGAAAACTTGAATCCAGAAATTCCAGATAACGCCACTCTCCGAGCATAAGAACAATCTCAAAGGGATCGCCCAAAACAGAATTTTGATAGTCGACATCGCGTTGTCGAAAATGGCAACCTGTCTCCGGGTGATCGAGTTTACATCAGAGGAGACAACACACCAAGCAGCCGGAACTCCGCGTTCTTATGTTGTCCAAACTCCCAAGGGGAAGATGAGGCATAATCGTCGCCACCTTGCCCTTAGACCAAATGAAAAACCTAATAGTGAAACTACTCCGCCTTCTGATAACTCGCAGGAAAATGAGAACATTCCGCTTTTAGTTCCACCCGCAGCTCAAATTCCGGACATTCCGCGGCAAACACAGGACATTGCCCATTGTCCTATATGTCAGAATATGACCCCTGCAGAACCGCCATTGCAGGAACCGCAGAAACCTTATTCCACGCGCTCAGGTCGCGAAGTTAAATCGCCCAGTAAATTGCACTTGTAAGGTTTTAAAAATGCAGATTGTTTTGCTGCATAGAACACTTCGTATAGTAATTCAGGGACACTGAACATTTAACATTATGTGTAGTTTCTAAATGTGTAATTCTGATATAAGTGCTCACAGGACTATAGAGTTTTATTCGAATATATTGCAAACAAGTATGCATAAGTGCTGGAGAAGTATTATGAACTCCTTAATTACATTTAAGTTCAGACAGAGTTTAATGTTTAAGGATTCATGTGGATTTATATTATTCACAGTATTAATTTACTGGGCGATTTATGTCCTGGGTATGACTATGTCCTGGGTATGACTTAAAACTGCATCCAGCTGTGGCGCTCCGGATATGAGTGTGGGATAATATGAGTGTGGGAATGTGAGGCTACCCTTAATCACAGTCTGCCTCCGGGTAGATGGGGCTCGTCAACCCGGAAGGATCGTCCATCGCTGTCGGGCGGCTATATCCTATTGGAACTGGCTAAGGGTCGGCGCCCTAACAGAAATGCCAGGTCCCTCGGCACCTTAAGCTGAGTTGGAGGTCAGGCAGGGCAGCCGCTCCGTTAAAAACTTGCTTCATTATTATGATTACGTCCACATTTGATTCAGAGATAGGCGGTGCTGGTAGACGTCGTAGACAGAATGCCGGTAACGTCTCGGGCTTGGCTTCCTCGCGGGCGCGGGAAGCAGGGTCCGGCCATCGCGGCAAATCAAGCAAGCACCCGACCAAGCTCAGAGTTGCCTCTTGGAATGTGGGAACTCTGAGAGAAAGAAGCACAGAAGTGATCGAGACGTTGACGAGGAGAAGAGTCGACTTCTGCGGTGTACAAGAGCACAGGTGGAAGGGCAGTCTTGCTGCCAGCCAGGTTCGCACACTCAAAGGCAAGGACTCCAAATACAAGTTCTTCTACTGCTCACACGAGTCAGGCCAAGGTGGAGCTGGCATGTTGTTGGCCGAGTGCTGGGTGGACAAAGTCATTGAAGTCCAGCGCATCTCCGACAGGATCCTTTTGCTGAAGCTGATCATTGGCAAGGCGGTTTTCACCTTTCTTTCCGTGTATGCACCCCAAGCAGGACTTCCTGAATCTCTCAAAGAGCACTTCTATGACCAGCTGCAAAGCGTTGTCGCCAAGGTTCCAGCCTCTGAGATACTCATCCAGGTCGGCGATTGGAACGATCACGTCGGTGCTGCCGCCGGAGTGTACAGTGATGCTCATGGCGGGCATGGATTTGGCACCCGTAATGCAGGAGGGGAGAGGGTCTTAGAATTCGCCATAGCCAATGATCTTCGCATCGGCAACACCTGGTTTAAGAAGAGGGACTCTCACCTTGTCACATACAGCTCCGGCAACCATTTGACCCAGCTAGATTACATACTCTATCGCAGGAGTTTCAGTGGCGCCGTCAGCGATGTGAAAGTCATCCCCAATGAGGAGTGCGTCCAACAGCATCATTTGGTAGTGTGTGACTTTGCTGTTCGCATTCCCCATGTGAAGAAACGCAAGTTCACGCCTCGCATCCGGGCATGGAAGCTTAGGGACCCGGCCACTGCCAGCCAGTTCCAGGAGGCCTTCAAGGAGAATGCGATGGCTGCTGCTGCCGCTGCTGGTGTAGCTGGTGCCCCTGCTAGTCTAGTAGAGTCTGTGTGGTTGAGGCTGAAGGGACCTTTGCTGGATGCTGCCACCAAAGTCTGTGGCTTGTCCAAAAACCACAAGTGGAGACCTGTGACCTGGTGGTGGGATGACCAGGTGGAAGACGCTGTGCAGGAGAAGCGGGCTTGTTTCAAGGTGTACAACACCCTGAGGAAGGAAGGAAAGACAGCTGAGGCCAAGGAGGCAAAAACTGCCTACAATGACGCCAAGCGCATGGCTAAACGAGTCGTCTGGCTGGCGAAGTCTGAGGCGGAGAAAGAGGAATTTGCTAACATATCCCCAAACGGGGATGGTGTCTTCCGTATCGCCAAACAGATGGATCGCACAAATCAGGACATCATTGGTGAAAATTGTGTGCGCAATAACGCTGGTGAGCTTGCACTCAGTGATAATGACAAGATGAAGGCATGGGTTGAGCACTATACTAGGTTGCTCAACATCGAATTTGAGTGGCCGGATGACGAGCTCCCCGAGGTCGCTCCTATTGCTGGCCCGCCCCCCAGCGTGTCCGCGGCGCTGATCCGCAAAGCACTCGGCAAGATGAAATGCGGTAAGGCGGCTGGCCCGTCAGGCATCATAGCTGAGATGCTGAAAGCTGCCGGTGAGGAGGGAGTTGAGCTGACTAGGCAACTGGCGGAGGCAGTGTTCAGTACTGGTGAGACTCCAGCGGACTGGGAGGAGAGCTTCATCCTGAACCTCTACAAGGGCAAGGGTGAGGCCATTGACCGTATCAACTACCGCGGTCTGAAGCTCACAGACCAAGTCTTGAAGCTGCTAGAACGAGTTCTGGACCCCTACATTCGCAATATGGTGAACATCAATGAGATGCAGTTCGGCTTTGTGCCTGGCAGAGGCACCACTGATGCCATCTTCATTGTCCGACAGCTGCAAGAGAAGTACATCGCCGCCAATAAACTACTCTACTTCGCCTTTGTTGATCTGGAGAAGGCTTTCGATCGTGTGCCTAGGAAGGTCCTCTGGTGGGCAATGAGGAGTCTTGGTGTCGAGGAGTGGGCTGTGCGTGTCATTCAGGGCATGTACTCCAATGCCCGGAGTCGTGTACGGGTCAATGGCCAGTACAGCGAGGAGTTTGGTGTGAGAGTTGGCGTGCATCAGGGTTCGGTCCTCAGCCCGCTTCTCTTCATTCTAGTGCTTGAGACGCTTTCACGCGAGTTTCGCACTGGTGTGCCATGGGAGCTCCTCTATGCTGATGATCTGGTTGTCATTGCGGACTCACTGGTGGAGTGTGTCTCCCCAAGCTAAAGGCCTGGAAGACAGGCATGGAGGGCAAGGGTCTTCGTGTCAATATGAAGAAGACCAAGTTCCTGATCTCTGGTGTTGGTCTTGACGTTCTCAAGAACTCCGGCAAGTTCCCCTGTGCTGTTTGTCGATGTGGTGTTGGCGTGAACTCCATCATGTGCTCACGGTGCAGGCTCTGGGTTCACAAGAAGTGTAGCGGCACCACTGGGCCACTGGCAGCTGACCCAGTCTATGTCTGTCCGAGATGTCAGGGTAAGGCTCGCCCCATCGATGGCAGACCAGTGATCCAGGTGGACATCAACGGCACCATGCTCGATGTGGAGGCCTCTTTCTGCTACCTGGGTGACATGTTGTGTGCCGGTGGGGGCTGTGATAGTGCCATTGCCGCCAGGTGTTGTGTGGCCTGGGGAAAGTTCAGGAAACTCCTGCCCATCCTCACCACTAGGCACATCTTGCCTAAGGTGCGCGGCAAGGTATACTCAGCCTGGGTCAGATCAGCTATGCTCCACGGTAGCGAGACATGGGCGCCGAATGCGTCCGACCTTCAGCGGCTCCGCCGTAACGACCGCTCCATGATTCGTTGGATTTGTGGCACCAATGACCAAGAAGAAACTCTGTCGGCTACACTTCTCCAGAAACTTGGCATTGATGACATCACAGCAGTCCTGCGCCTCAGATGGTCTGGACATGTACAGCGTGCCACGTCCTGTATCAAATATGTCTCTGACTTATCAATCCCCGGCGTAAGAGGGCGAGGAAGGCCTAGGAAGACGTGGCTGGAATGTGTAAAGAAAGATGTTAGTGAATGTGGCCTGTCTGGCTTCGATCCGCAAGACAGAAGCGCATGGAAAGCTGGCGTGCGACGTTGTCTGGTGTTGCCAACCCCATTGAATGGGACAAGGGCAGCACCCTAAATACTAATATGGATATGATGATGATGATGATTAGTGATTTTATTGATTCAGGTTACAGTTCAAGTTGTTGTTGGTTAAAACTTCTAGTATTTTGAATTGATCCTTTTCCAGTGATTACCTTTCCCATCAGTGTTAGGGATCTTGTCTTAACATGCTTTATAGTGATTATCTAGCCAGTTCAGAACTCAGCTCAGAAGGAGATGTAACAGTATCGCCATCTATACTTGTGTATACCAACTACAAACTGGATGTAGCCTCGTTCTGGCATCATTGATCATGGCTGCTGAAGTGAAGTAAATAAACCTGTTGTTCTGTTGAACTTTGCCTCTATGTCATCATTCTATATCGTCACAAACTTCACATAAAGCAACAACATGCTTGCAATAATAACTTTATTTAGTTCCCATCAAATGTTTCGATAACAAAAGTAAAATAATATAAACCAAACGACCTATGGGTTCGGGGACATGGTCGGAACTCGACGTTATCAAAATCGATAGAGCTGTCATTTCCCATGGCAACAGTTCTTCGGTAGGTGGCGGCACTATAACACAGTAAATGATAATGTGTGTACGTAGCATAAATGTTACGATATCGTTTGTGCACCCACCGGATGGAATGACCTTGACCTTGTAATAAAGTTGCTTCCTGTTTGACACATCATGGCGTTGATTGTTTACATGGTGTCAGAAGTAAAAATCGAGTGAAATCATCCTTGGTAATAGGCATCGGCGTGCAATGGATGTGGAATTCGGAAGACCAGACACTCTACTTGCCAGTCATTTGCTTCGATTGTGTTGTCAAGTTGATATTTTGACTGTGTGGCCTATCGTAAGTAGTGTCTGTCACGCTTCTTCGGATTGACTGTGTAGTGATCCTTGCATCACAATGGCCGGGCTTAGTGCGTTCAAGGCACCCAGAGAGTTAGACTTTACTGGCAATGTGTCTCAGAACTGGAAGAAATTTCAAAATGCATTTAATATTTTCATGTGTGCCAGTGGGCTAGATGAAAAGCCTGGCAAGAGGAAAGTGATGTGTCTGTTGAATGTTGCTGGCCCACGAGCAATGGCTGTGTATGAGTCGTTCCAGTTTGCCCGTGATGAAGAAGATAAGTTTGATCTCGCAATTGTGTTGGCCAAGTTTGAAGCACACTGTATCCCTAAAGTGAATGAGTTGCTGGAAAGGGAGCGATTTTTCATCCGCAAGCAGCAGACCGGTGAATCGGGGACGCAAGTCGTCAGCGCACTCCGAAAGTTAGCCGAGACATGTAACTTTGGTGCTGTGGAGGACTCATTAATACGTGATCAGTTGGTGTTCGGTATGTTGCCAGATGAGAAATTGCGTGACAAACTCTATGAGGAGGATGACCTGACTCTGGAGAAGGCGTTGAAGATGTTCTCAACCCATGAGGTACGGACGACGAAGCTACAGGAGCCGGAGAAAGCTGTTGAAGCCGTGAGTGATGGACATGGACACTCAAATAACCGAGGACATGGCCAGGGTTACCGTGGTCGTGGTAGAGGCCGTGGTCGTGGAAAAGGTGCTGCGCATGGTGCAAGCCACGAGTCAAGTGTGAAAAGGGCATGTGGCAAGTGTGGACACGAGAAACATTTACAGAACGGATGTCCTGCGGAGATGGTGCTGTGTCGGAAATGTGGCCGTAAAGGACATTACGCGAAAATGTGTCACACCAAACGGGCACACCAGGTTCAAGTAGATAACGATGAAGACAGTGACAGTTTGTTTGTCGACAGTATCGGCAATACATCATGTGGTGTGAATTAGGTGTCACAAAAGAAGGACTGGCGTGTGTCTGTAGAGGTGGAGGACAGTGAAAAGGTAGTGTTCAAATTAGACACTGGTAGTGAAGTGAACACAATTCCATGTGATTTTCTTGCCAAAAAGTTTCCGCATGTCAAGGTAAAGCCGTGTGGTGCGCGGCTAGTTGGTTATTTTGGCAAAACAGTAAAACCTGAGGGTCAAGCTAAATTGCAAGTCTGCTTTAGAAGCAAGTACTATGTAATAGATGTTATGGTCATCAAGGGTAGTGCATGTCCGATTTTAGGTCTGGATGCATGTGTTGAGCTAGGTTTGCTCAAGAAAACGTGTCAGGTGTCGAGAGAAGCGAACACAAGTGCAGAAATTCTTGATGAGTCCAAGTACAAAATGGTGTTCAGTGGGCTAGGGTGTATAAAGGGTGTTGCATATGATGCAAAGATGAAACCTGAGGTGAAGCCGGTTGTTAACCCCCCACGTAAAGTACCACATGCAATGCTTAAACCCCTCAAACGATCCCTTGACAAACTAGTGGATCAAGCAATTATTGAGCCTGTCACAGAACCAACTGAGTGGGTGAACTCGTTGGTGGTTATCGAGAAAAAGAGTGGTGAGTTGCGTTTGTGTATCGACCCCAGACAGTTGAATGAGGGTATCATGCGTGAACACTACCCTATGCGCACAGTCGAGGATGTTGCTGTCTGTCTTGCCGGTAAGTCAGTGTTCTCTGTCTTGGATGCAGGTCAAGCATTCTATCAGATACCGGTGACAGAAGCGACGGCCAAGTTGTTGACATTCAACTCCCCGTATGGGAGATATAAGTTTCTGCGAATGCCATTTGGTATTTCGTCTGCCCCTGAAGTCTGGGAGCGGACGATCACTACACTGTTTTCTGGCATCGAGGGTGTCGAGATTGTGCGTGATGATATATTGATTGCTGCTGCCAACAGAGCACAGCATGATGTGATTCTGAGAAACGTTCTAGACAGAGCTCTTGAGTGTGGGTTGGGCTTGAACAAAGCCAAGTGCAAAATTGCTGTTAATTCAGTTGTGTACCAGGGTCACATTTTCTCCGAGGAGGGTGTGTGTATTGATCCTGAAAAGGTGAGAGCGATCACGAGTTTTAAGGAACCTGAGAATGTTGATGAGCTCACTAGGTGGCTTGGAATGGTGACATATGTTGGAAAATTCATTCCAAAGTTGTCTGAGAAGGCCGCACCGTTGCGGACCCTTCAGTGTGCCACAACAGCATGGCACTGGGATAAGCCCCAGCAAGATGCATTTGAGCAGTTGAAGAGGGATGTAGTGAAAACCCCTGTACTCAGCTATTATAGCTTGAGTGAGCCAGTTACGGTGTCAGTGGATGCTTCGGCGTATGGGTTAGGTGCGTGTCTGTTACAGAATGAAAAGCCGGTGGCTTATGTCTCGCGTGGGTTGACATCGTGTGAAAAGAACTATGGTCAGATTGAGAAAGAGATGTTGGCTATCACGTGGGGTTGTACAAAATTTCACGATTACATTTATGGTAGACAAGATGTGACAGTTGAGACCGACCATAAGCCACTAGAAGCGTTGTACCGTAAACCCCTGAGTGCAGCTCCGCCACGCATACAGCGGATGATGTTAAAGCTGCAAAAGTACGTGTTGAAGGTAGTCTGGAAGAAAGGCAAGGAACTCGTCATCGCAGACACTCTAAGTCGTGCACCAGTGACGTCTCTAGATGAGCCAAGTGATCTAGATGAATATGAGGTGCATACGGTTTCACATCTACCAATCAGTGATGTCAGGTTAGCTGAGTTGAAAGCTGAAACCGATCGAGATATGTCATTACAAATGGTAATTAAGTTTGTCAACCAGGGGTGGCCAAGCGTGAAAGATCTCATTCCAAACCAATGTAGACCTTACTGGTGTGTCAGAGATGAACTGTACGTGTCAGAAGGTTTGGTGCTAAGAGGCGAGAGAGTAGTTGTTCCTGTGTCGATGAGAACTGCAATGTTGCAGCAAATTCACAGAAGCCACCTAGGTGTTGAAAAGTGTAAGAAAAGAGCTAAAGATATTTTCTTTTGGCCTGGGATGACAGCTGAAATCACCGAACTGTGTGAGAGATGCAGCGTGTGTGCTGAAACAAAGTGTAACAACAGGAAAGAACCAATGATTACCAGTCAGATGCCGGACAGGCCGTGGCAGAAAGTAGCAACTGATATGTTCTATTTTGATGGAACAACGTATGTATTAGTTGCTGATTACTATTCCAAATTTGTGGAATTTGCGAAGCTGTCCCAAGATGCTACAAGTGCCAGTGTTATCAGATTTATGAAAGATCAGTTTGCTAGGTATGGCATACCAGAGCAAGTAGTATCCGACAATGGTCCACAGTATTCTTGTAAAGAATTCACTGATTTAGCCAAGCAATACGGGTTTGTGCATGTGACTTCATCGCCCTATTACCCGCAAAGTAATGGGTTCGCGGAAAGCCAGGTCAAAATTGTGAAAAGAATGCTGAAAAAGTGTCGCATTGATAAGAGCGATGTAGCACTAGCAGTGCTGGAGTGGCGCAACACGCCAATAGATGGGCTTCATGCGTGCGTCACCTGCGCAAATTCTGCAGAGTCGTAGGCTGCGTTCAACAGTGCCGACTACTTCGAAACAGCTTCGACCAAAACCCATTATGGTCAAGCTCACTACTGCTCTGGAAGAGAAGGCAGCAAAGTATAAGGCTCAGTATGACAAAATGGCATTGTCCAAAGAACGAGAACAACTGAGTCTAGGAGAGAAAGTGAGGATTAACACCTCAGAAGGCTGGTTACCAGCAAAGGTGACCAAAGTAGGGCCTGAGCCTAGGTCATATGTTGTTGCTAGGAATGGGCACGAGTACCGTAGAAATCGAAAAGATCTGCATACAACTATAGATCAAAGTGTAACGAGTGCAAGCGTGCCTGAAAAGGTGTTTGACAAAGGTGTAGAAAGTACTCAGCCAGAAACAGCTGATGTGGCTAAAAAGAGTGAAAATCAAACTGTGCCAACAACTGAAAAACATGGTAATGCTGAACCATGCCAGCCTGATGGTTCAAAGGTGTTTACTCGGAGTGGTAGAGAGGTGATCAAACCTCAGCGTTTCAGATAAGATGTCGATGAATATCCTGTTAAAGATTTAAAGTGATTCAGTTGATTGTACATCAAGGAATGTATGTTTTAAGTGCTTAAGATTTTTTAGTTAAGTCAAGGTTGAAGTAGTTTTGGATTCAGAGATTTCCTGTCTTAAAAAAGGGAGATGTTACGATATCGTTTGTGCACCCACCGGATGGAATGACCTTGACCTTGTAATAAAGTTGCTTCCTGTTTGACACATTATCCTGAGCCCCTGCCTTATGGGTAAATGCAAAATTATATTTTTTGGGGACATCATATAATAAACTGAACTAAACGTGAATTCGCCATGATGTTTGGAACATAATTTCAGAGCATTATTATTGCAAGCTCAGGCACCGTAAGGTTCGACATGTAAATATGTATCCCCGATATATCGGCGACTGGGTTTTGGGTGTTGGAGAGATGCAGCAAGGTGCGATTCTCTTTTCCATAAAGACAATGCGTTGAGTATGCCTCGATTAATTAAAACATAACTTCCGAATTCCGGGCATGTGTGAGTGTGGAATGGGTGGGGGTGTTATTATTTGCAATTCAAACCATGGCAAGTCAATGCGAGATTCTACCAGTATAATACTCATACTCAGTAGAACGTCATATCCAATTGTCATCTGGTAAGTCAAGTAATGTTGCATGCTTTCGTCTTACTGCTTAATGTCTATGATATTACTTCCTAGCTATTTGTGTTGCTGCGTTTGTGTTTATTCTCAAATAGTGTGCTTAAAACGAACGCGTTGCCACATTGAAATACCTGCTGGGAACAGACAATGATAAATCACAAATGACTAAATATCTGGTAAATACGAATTCTTTCGCTTAATACCCTTAGATAATTCCGCAAATTACATTATAAGTGACTGAGTTTGACAAATAGCCTGGGAAGCTGATTCACCAAAGAGGTAGCTTGTCATTTCTTCATACGATTCAATAACTCCGTAGGAGATAAAATCAGGTTGAAAGTCAATTTTAGAGAGATTGTCGGGTCAGTTGTACTACATAACCAATGGTAAGACCAGCTGTTTGTTAATAATACACAAATATCCTATAACACCACAAGAATCAGCTATAAAGCTGGCCCCAGTGTTAAACTAATAGTCTGTTCAGTAGTATAACTTTAAATTGATCTTGACATGTAGGATATAATAATGCATCTGCTATGAATCATCATAAACGTGGT
The DNA here is from genome assembly GCA_034190875.2 of Urechis unicinctus. Taxonomy (NCBI): domain Eukaryota; kingdom Metazoa; phylum Annelida; class Polychaeta; order Xenopneusta; family Urechidae; genus Urechis; species Urechis unicinctus. The sequence continues at coordinate 15,446,377 of CM067349.1, read as the reverse complement.
GTTTCATGAAGACTCGCTTTTCCGGGGTATGTATCCAAGGAAACTGCACTCTTTGCTTTGTGAAATACTAAACACTTCGATGGAGCCTTGCCTAGAGACCGGAGAGTGGTTTCTTGTGCTTGGATACCAAGATAGAGCTAATGTGTAACAGATACTCTCTAAGACAACTTCACCAATCCTCTTGGGACATTCAGTTGTCCCTTAGAGCAGGGAAATGCGGCGCAAGTTAGGGTTGAGCAGTAGGTACGGCACCTGATTGGCAGGGATGACGTGATTAGGAAGCGAGAGTGACACATGGGATCACCTCAAACAAATAATTGGAATCATATGTGAGGGTTACCCCACTAGTTGCACAAAAGGAATCGCTATGACAAGGAGAATGGGTATTGACAAACTGTTAATTTGGCATTCCACCTGATGAAGAACACAGCAATATGGTGTAACAACCCTGTGCTGTACTCTCCTGCATATACAGGAGAGCATGACACTGTTTTAAACTCCTGTATATGCGGTTTCAACGAAGTCATATTTTCTTGTAAATACACCATCAGCATTGTCAAACTCTCCTTTATCTTCTACTTTACACTGCTATATTGTCCTGTATTTATAACTCTAACAATGTTATACTCTCAACTCTCGTCTATATACAATCATTACACTGTCATACTTGCTTGTATCTACAACATTTAAGTTGTCATTCTCTTCTATATATACAATCTTGTACCGCCATACCATACTGCATATACAGCCGTAAAACTGACGTACTCTCCTGCAAATAAAACCTTACCACTATAATACCCCCTGTATATAAAAGCCGGTCGTACCCACCAGTAAATACAATCATGACACTTTCATAATCCTCTCTATATAGAATCGTTATATTGTCACACTTTCCTATGAATACAAGCCTGTACTGCACAACAGTAAAACTGTCATACTCTCCCGTACGCACAACCATTTGTCCCTCTATATGTAACCTTGCACTTCCATACACTTACCTAACACACTCTCTTGTAAATACAACCTTAACACAGTCATACTCCCTTGTTTATACAACCTTAGCACTGTCATACTCTCCTGTATTTGTCTGCATAAACGACTTTGACACAGGCAGACTCTCTTGTATATTCAACCTTGGCACTATCATACACTCCTGCATAAACGACCTTAACACAAGCGGACTCTCTTGTATATTCAACCTTGGCACATACACTCCTGTATAAACAACCTTAACACTGTCATTCTCTCTTTAATAAACAACTTTGGCACTGGTGTGCTCTTTTGTCTATTCAACCGTGGCAGTGTCATATTTTCCTGCGCATACAACCATACAGCTTCCATGCTCTCCTGTATGCACCACCTTAGCACTGTCATACTTGGACGAGTGAGCGATGACAAGCAATGAATAGATATTGAGAGAAATATCGCGTGGGTGGAGCATGCGATGAAAGGAGAGGCAATAGCTATTAGTAGAGAGAGGAGAGGCAAGTATTATTGGTAGAGAAAGAGCTATTATTTTAGAAATGTAGCTATTGGTAGATAAAGAGGAGAGGCAAGTATTTTGGTAGAGAAAGGAGAGAAAAGAGTTATTTGTAAAGAAATGAGAGGCTATTGGTAAGAGCTATTGGTAGATAAAAGATAGACAAGAGCTTTTGGTAGAGAAAGTAGAGGCAAGAGCTTTTGGTAGAGCAAGGAGAGGTAAGAGCTATTGGTAGATAAAAGATAGGCAAGAGCTTATGGTAGAGAAAGTACAGGCAAGAGCTATTGGTAGAGCAAGGAGAGGCAATAGTTATTGGTACAAAAATGAGAGGCAACAGTTATTGGTACGAGTAAAGAGGCAATAGCTATTGGTAGAGACATAACGAGAACGAAATAGCAAGTGAGGTACCAGGCGGGCTGGCGATTGTTGTTGTCTATATAAATGAGATATTGAAATAATACACGAAAGTTTTTCAAAGAGGTTATGTAATATAATATATCATTGCAAACTTACTATTTTCTTGATCTGTTGATATTCTATGTAATGCAAAACATATTTACAAGGAAATAATCCTTAATATCTTCGCCCAGTCACCAATCACCTCACCAATTTGTCTATCAATTATATATCATATGTATCTGCAGTCCGATAAGTCTTCATGATTCAGATCATGACAATATTTCGTGTATTTTTTTGATTGTTTAGTCAGCTACGGTAGCATTTCAGTAATTTAAAACTTCGTAGCAAGTAAATTCGTGATTTCAAGTCCCGTTTAAACAGTGTATTTCCCCTGTCGCTTATATTATAACTTTCCCTTAGCTAGATTAACGTGTTTATATATTGTTAGTACATTATCTGTCATATTTGAACTTTCGGTCATGTCTTTAAACGGTTTTCTAATGTTTGTCATTTAAATTGTCCAAATTCTGGAACATTCCACAGCTTACCTACGATAGCCTATTTATGCTATAATTCTATAAGTTTTCGTGTAGCATCAGTGTTCCAACTTTCTAATTGAATGTCACTTTTGTATAAGAATATATAACATTGTGCAGATAATTTCATAGCTTTATTGTCCCTATTATTATAACACTTACCAGATATCTCTTTGTGAATTGCAGTTTTCACGTTACGTAAAGACGGCGTAAATAAACGGATGATGCACCTTAACTAGCGTCATTATTACTCGGCGCCGACCGGACCCAGTACAGTGAAAACACTTTTAGGAGTGAGGAGCCACGATGATGATCGCGGGCGTATCGAAGTTCGGCCGTCCCCTCAAGCCATCCTCAAGCGACGGAGAGTAACCAAGTCTATTTGATGCGAAAGAAGATCGCTGAACAAGAAAAACGGATCCTCGAGCTAGAGGTGACCCAGTTGGAAGCTGAGATCTCAAAGATGGAGAGGGAGTTGTCAAAAACAGCAGAACAACACCTCTCGTCGAACCGGTCAACTCCACGACAGAAGTTGAACTTTGCCAGCTCCACGCCGTTAGATGCCCCCTACCGGGCAAGTGAATGCCGATAACGACATGACTACACGCGACCCAAGAAACGATTCAACCGTCCCAGTGAGAGGAGCCGCTGGACCTGACCCCACCAATCAGCCACAACCAGTTACGCCGACTGACACCTGGAGTAACCTGAGTAAAATACCCGAGTTTGTGCCGGTGACTCCCGCCGCTGACAAGTCACTCGGATCAAAACATGACAAATCGTCGGCGATAGAGAGACTCACTGATCTGCTGTCGTTGCGAGATGACAGACTCCCGCGGATGGAGCCGGCGGTGTACAGAGGCGACCCACTAAAATTCGTCGAGTGGATGCACTCTTTCGAATGCTTCATTGAGAAACGGACGTCATCAACAGCAGAAAGACTTCATTACCTGAGCCAATACACTGCTGGAGATGCAAAGGAGACTATCCAATGGTCACTGACATTGGACGGTGAGACCGCCTACGACGAAGCCAAGAAGACTCTGATCAGGAGGTTCGGAGACAAGTTCAAGATTTCCGAAGCATTTCGACGCAAGCTGAACGAGTGGCCGCAAGTGAAACCAGGTGACAGCGTCGCACTACAGAAACTGTCTGACTTCTTATCTCACTGTCAAACCGCTATGCAGTCCATCAGCTATCTGAAGTCGCTAGATAGCCCAGAGGAGAACAAGCGCATCATGCAGAAACTCCCGAAGTTCATCACTCATCGCTGGAGCAGAGTCGTCGACCAGTGGCTGTATAACCCGGACGGAGAGGGACAGTTCCCGCCATTCTCCGCCTTCTGTGAGTTCGTGAGCAAGGAAGCCAGAGTCGCCAACGGACCCGGAGTCTTCACAACCCAAGACGACAAGGGCGATCGAGATCGAGCTAAGTCAACGAGACCTAAAACACACAAGACATCGTCCTCCTTCACATCTCAGACTGAGCAAAACCAAGAAGAGAGGAAGAAGCCGTACTGCTGGCACTGCAAAGGAGAACACTACATCAGCAAGTGCGAGGCGTTCTTCAAGTTGTCTGTACAAGAACGTAAGGACTGGATAAGGAAGAACGGCAGATGTTATGGCTGTGCCTTGAAGGGCCACCTTTACGGCGACTGTCGTAGGAAGGATTCGAACCTTCTGGCTGAAGGAACTCCGGCCGCTAAGAAACCGTCTAACGAAGGCTCCGACACGCCAAAGAAAGAAGCCGAGAAGACAGGGAAGCAGACCCACAAATCGTCAGTGTACAGGACCGAAACTGATGAAGCCAGACAATTCCACTCAATGATCGTACCCGTGTGGCTGTTCCACAGTGACACCCCCGACAAACGCATAAAAACATACGCCATGCTTGACAACCAATCAGATGCGTGCTTTGTCGCCGATGATCTTGTAGATGAGCTCCGACTCCCTACGCAACCTGTCGACCTGAAGATGACGACGATGCTGACGGACGCGTTCGTGGAGAGCCGAATCGCGCACGACCTCATAGTCTGTGGAAACGATCAACGTGATGAAATCCGCCTGCCTGGTACGTACAGCAGGCCACAGATTCCCGCCAGCAGAAGCCTCATCCCCGCTCCGGAGATGGTGAGGAGATGGGCACACCTAAGGAGGATCGCCGACGAACTGAGCGACCCCGAGAATGATATCGAAATCGGCTTACTGGTAGGATTCAACTGTTCTACCGCCCTCATGCCACAAGAGATCATAACAGCTGGAGAGAACGAACCGTACGCCGTGAGAACTCGCCTCGGCTGGGGCGTGACCGGCGCGATGGACGACAACCATCAAGACGTGACTAAAAATCAACACTTCTCCTTCAAGACAGCGACGAAGGAAGTAAGTCCCAGGCAGATCAAGGAGATGTTCGAGATGGACTTTAACGAGAAAACTACCGACAACAAGACGTCTGTTGAGGATCAGACATTTCTGAAGATAATGGATGAAGGCATCCGCACGAACGAAAACGATCACTTTGAACTACCACTGCCACTGAGAGACAACACTTCTCTCCCAAACAACAGAGGCCTCGCCGAAGCAAGACTGAGAGGTCTACAGAAACGTCTGATGAGAGACAAGAGGTACCGAGATGACTACTCCACTTACATGAGGGATCTGATTGATCACAAGTACGCTGAAGAAGCTCCGTCGCTGAACGGGCCAGATCAGAACGTGTGGTATATTCCTCACCACGGGATATATCAGAAGGACAAGCTGAGAGTCGTGTTCGATTGTAGTGCCGACTTCCAGGGCCAATCACTGAACGCACGCCTGCTGCCGGGACCTGACCTGTTGAACAGTCTCACAGGTATCCTGTACCGATTTCGAAAGGAAAGTGTCGCGTTCAACTGTGACATCAAGCAGATGTTCCACCAAGTGAGTGTGGATCCCAAGGACCGAGACCTGTTGAGGTTTCTGTGGTGGAAGGACGCAGGTATGACCACGACATGCGAGTATAGGATGACGGTACACCTGTTCGGTGCCAGATCTTCGCCTGCCTGTGCACATTACGCCCTGAAGAGCACAGCACACCGCTGGGGTAGCGAGCACAGTCTGGAAGCCGCCAATTTCATCGAACGTGACTTCTACGTCGACGACGGCCTGACATCAGTTCCCACTCCCGAGGAAGCCGTCAACTTGCTGCAGGCAACCACAGCCCTCTGCGCCAAGGGAGGATTTCACATACACAAGGTAGCCTCCAACTCAAAAGAAGTCATCGCGTCCGTGAATGAAGAGGATCGCGCGAAGTCGATCATGCACTTGGATCTCAGAGAACACGACCTGCCCCTGGAGCGAGCTGTTGGAATCCAGTGGTGTCTTCAGTCAGACAACCTGATGTTCAACATCACCATCAAAGACAAGCCATTCACGAGGAGAGGTATACTCTCGACGATAATTTCCATCTTCGACCCCCTCGGCATCATATCCCCGATCCTGTTACGTGGCAAGCAGATCCTACAGGAACTATGCAGAGATCATCATGGCTGGGACGATCCCATCCCAGAAGAAATCAAGGCCCAGTGGGAGAAGTGGCGACGAGAGCTCCTCAAACTTCAGGAGCTGAAGGTTCCGCGCTGCTACAAGAATCCCGACTTCGGTAACACTCAGAGAATCGAGCTGCATCACTTCTCCGATGCTTCGGAGTCCGGTTACGGTCAATGTAGCTACGTGAGGATCATCGATACGACAGGCAAGATCAACGTGAGCCTGGTGACGGCGAAGTCAAGAGTGACCCCCCTCAAGGCTGTAACTATACCCCGACTCGAACTGACGGCCGCAGTCACATCATCTCAAGTCTCAACCCTTCTTAACAGAGAACTCGGCTACACAGAAGCGAAGCACTTCTTCTGGAGCGACTGCACCGTTGTGTTGTCCTACATTTCCAACGAGTCCAAGAGGTTCCACACGTTTGTCGGAAACCGAGTGCAGCAGATCCATGACGCATACTCGCCTGACCAATGCCATCATATTGAAGGGAAACTGAACCCCGCTGACCTAGCCTCGAGAGGAGCAGCTGTCGGGGAGCTGCTAGAAAACGAACTGTGGTGGAAGGGCCCACCGTTCCTGCTGAGAGATGCACCTCTTCCCCTCGACGACATCGATTCCCGTCTCAAGACTGGAGACCCTGAAGTCAAGAAGACGACCGTACACTCTACAACTACAACTTCTGCCAAACCAGAACGCGATCACGTACTGACGAGTCTGGAACGCATCTCCGTCTGGCACCGAGCGAAACGACTCATCGCTCTGTGTCTGTCCTTCAAACCCGGAGCACAGGAGAGAACACAGCTCACGTCGAACCAGCTAGAAGCCGCTCAAACAGTCATAATTCGTCTCGTGCAACAAGAGAACTTCGCGGACGACTTGAAGAACCTCAGGAGAAAGGAAAAGCCGACCGTCTCCAGAGGAAGCAAGCTCGAAAGACTCGATCCATTTCTGGATGAGGATGGACTTATCAGAGTCGGCGGCAGGGTAAGAAGAGCAAACGTTCCCCGGGAAGAAGCCCATCCAGTCGTTCTCCCGAAGTCCAACCACGTGACCCGTCTGATCATCCAGCACTTTCACCTCAAAGTCCACCATGCCGGCAGAAGCACAACACTGAACGAGATCAGGGCGTCCGGATTCTGGATCCTACAGTCCAGGACGGCAGTTTCGTCGTGGGTATGGAATTGCGTCACCTGCCGGAAGCTCAGGGGCCGGCCTTCTGTCCAGAAGATGGCAGACTTGCCACAAGACCGGATGGAGCCAGCACCTCCATTTACGAACTCGGGAGTAGATCTCTTCGGACCATTCTACGTTAAACAGGGCCGCTCAGACAAGAAACGCTGGGGCGTCCTGTTCACTTGTTTGGTGACGAGGGCGATCCACATAGAGGTCGCTCACTCGCTGGACACGAGCTCCTTCTTAAACGCCTACCGACGCTTCGTGGGACGCCGTGGGGCCATAAGACGTCTGCGCTGCGACCGAGGCACCAATTTCGTCGGGGCAAAAGCGGAGTTGGAGGCGGCTCTTCACGAGCTGGACACGTCAAAGATACAGAGCGAGCTGCTGAAGGACCAATGTGACTGGTTCGAGTTTAACATGAACTTTCCGCTCTCTAGCCACATGGGCGGAGTGTGGGAAAGGATGGTGAGATCGGTTCGCGCCGTACTGTCCGAACTGCTGGAACGTCATGGAAGCCAACTCGACGACGAACTGCTTGAGACTCTTATGGTGGAGGCTGAAATGACCGTCAACTCGCGACCGCTCACACTTCCGGACACAACTCACCCCGAGACGTCAATCCCGATCACTCCGTCACAGCTGCTGACACTCAGAAAAAACAGTCGTCGTTCCTCCTCCTGGGAGATTTGTTCAAGAAGATCTCTACTGCCGACGTCGCTGGCGACGCGTGCAACACCTGGCCAATGAGTTTTGGACATGATGGCGCAGAGAATTCCTCCCAACACTCACCGAACGTCGCAAGTGGACGCGCGAGAAGGACAATCTCCAGCCCGGCGACATCGTGCTGATGATCAACAACGACGCGCCGCGATGCAACTGGCCGAGAGCAGTCGTGACCAAGACCTTCCCCGGCGATGACGGACTGGTACGCAAGGCCGAGGTCCGAAAAAACCTGTCCAACTACGAGAGACCTGTTCACAAACTTGTGTTGCTTCTGAGACCGGGTACCCCCGTCGAGGGAGCCAAGTGATGTTTACATGTTTGTATGTTTATATGTTTGTAATGTTTGTATTGTACCCAATCCAGGGGAGCCATGTTACGGCAGTTCCCGCCGTTTAATTTGCCTTACAAGGACCTTAGTCTTATTTCTCCGCGCCATTCGCCAGGTGGCGCTTTGGTTGTTGTTGTTGTTATGCCTCCGCCCAAACGAAAAATGTGTTATCGAAATTTATCTCCCCAAATCTCCCGGAAAAGTGGTACGTAATTGTTTAATTCCCGTGTAATATGAAGTAAAACCTTCCCTATATCACATGTATTAGTGAGGCTGTTTGTATGATTCAGATCATGACAATATGTCGTGTATTTTTTGGATTGTTTAGTCAGCTACGGTAGCATTTCAGTAATTTAAAACTTCGTAGCAAGTAAATTCGTGATTTCAAGTCCCGTTTAAACAGTGTATTTCCCCTGTCGCTTGTATTATAACTTTCCCTTAGCTAGATTAACGTGTTTATATATTGTTAGTACATTATCTGTCATATTTGAACTTTCGGTCATGTCTTTAAACGGTTTTCTAATGTTTGTCATTTAAATTGTCCAAATTCTGGAACATTCCACAGCTTACCTACGATAGCCTATTATGCTATAATTCTATAAGTTTTCGTGTAGCATCAGTGTTCCAACTTTCTAATTGAATGTCACTTTTGTATAAGAATATATAACATTGTGCAGATAATTTCATAGCTTTATTGTCCCTATTATTATAACACTTACCAGATATCTCTTTGTGAATTGCAGTTTTCACGTTACGTAAAGACGGCGTAAATAAACGGATGATGCACCTTAACTAGCGTCATTATTACTCGGCGCCGACCGGACCCAGTACACTTCAATTCAACAAGGCCACATTTCTGCTGATTATTTTTCCCAACGGGGTAATGGTAGAAGTAATGATAGGTTCCGCCCATTACTTATCTGCATAAACGGTAAGTAATAAACCCGAAATGACCCTGTTTACCTTTCCAAATATACTCCATATTTGATATTACTTTAAATTTCATTGACAAATGAAAATCTCTCAGTCACTATAAATTTGACGCGAAGGCATATTAACTGCACCTTCGCTGTGAACTTCATTTCCATTGACACCTTGTTTGTAATTGATTACCTCAGCCTCATTATCCAACTCATCTATACCCTCTTTCTCGACCTCACCAGGATCCGCAATTCTAAGAGGAACCACCTGCTTAAGGAACATGAAACTGACACACACCCCAATCATATATATCCCCACAAATATTATCATCAGAACAACTAGATCCATTTTCCAATCGACATATTTAATAGCCACAGCCAGCCCAACATGCAGCGCATAAATCAATATGGCCGCCGACAGCCATAGGGTTTCCTTGGCAGGGGTCACTTCCGGTGCCCTAACTGGGTCAGTGCCTCGTGCGGAACAGCGTCGCTCTAGAGCCAGGAAGCCTAAAAGCAGCCCCCAGCCAACGAACAGGAAGAGATAGTAGATAGCGGGGATGCGGATGATCTCATCCATACGAACGAAGTACTGTCCGTTACGGTTCGGGATCCAGCTGTAGCACCAAATGGTCACGCCGAAGTAGACGAGGAGGGGGAAGATTCGACACCACCAGGGGATGTGGGTCCACACGGGAAGACTGAACACCTGATGTTTAACAGGTACATATAGTTAACACATGATAATTAATAGGTGAGCACAGATACATAGAATGAGCATGTGCACGAACACCTGGGAATCAACAGATATATAAGGTGAGCATGTGGGCGAAGACCTTGTGACTAAAAGGTACAAAGAGTAGGCAAATGGGCGAACACAGGTACAGCAAGTAAGCACGTGGTCGAACACCAGGTGGTAAATACCTGGTGATAATAGGGGCGAATGAAAATTCGATGATTAATAGCAACATGATGTGAGCATATTCATGAATAAATCTCATGGTCTTCATCTACAGAACGGACCAAATCAGAACAAGTGCACAGTGAGACTCGCCACTAACCTGAGCAATAACGAGGCACAAAGGGAAGCCAAAACAAACCTGAGTAATGACGAAGCACAGGAGGAAGTCAAAGACAAACCCGAGTAATGATGAAGTGCAAGAGGAAGTCAAAGATAAACCTGAATGATGACGAAGCACAAAAGCAAGCGAAAACAAACCTGAGTAATGACGAAGCACAGGAGGAAGTCAAAGACAAACCTGAGTAATGACGAAGCACAAGAAGAAGTCAAAGAAAAACCTGAATGATGATCAAGCACAAAAGGAAGTCAAAGACAAACCTGAATGATGACGAAGCACAAAAGGAAACAAAGGACAAACCCGAGTAATGACGAAGCACAAAGTGAAGCCAAAGACAAACCCGAGTAATGACAAAACACAAAGGGAAGTCAAAGACAAACCTGAATGATGACGAAGCACAAGAAGAAGTCAAAGACAAACCTGAATGATGACGAAGCACAAGAAGAAGTCAAAGAAAAACCTGAATGATGACGAAGCACAAAAGGAAGTCAAAGACAAACCTGAATGATGACGAAGCACAAAAGGAGGCAAAGACAAACCCGAGTAATGACGAAGCACTAAGTGAAGCCAAAGACAAACCCGAGTAATGACGAAGCACAAAGGGAAGTCAAAGACAAACCTGAATGATGACGAAGCACAAGAAGAAGTCAAAGACAAACCTGAATGATGACGAAGCACAAGAAGAAGTCAAAGACAAACCTGAATGATGACGAAGCACAAGAAGAAGTAAAAAAAAAACTGAATGGTGACAAAGCACAAAGGGAAGCCAAAGACAAACCCGAGTAATGACGAAGCACAAAGGGAAGCCAAAGACAAACCCGAGTAATGACGAAGCACAAAGGGAAGTCAAAGACAAACCTAAGTAACGACGAAGTACAAGAAGAAGTCAAAGACAAACCTGAATGATGACGAAGCACAAGAAGAAGTCAAAGACAAACCTGAATGATGACGAAGCACAAGAAGAAGTAAAAAAAAACTGAATGGTGACGAAGCACAAAAGGAAGTCAAAGACAAACCTGAATGATGACGAAGCACTAAAGGAAGCAAAAGACAAACCCGAGTAATGACGAAGCACAAAGGGAAGCCAAAGACAAACCCGAGTAATGACGAAGCACAAAGGGAAGTCAAAGACAAACCTAAGTAACGACGAAGTACAAGAAGAAGTCAAAGACAAACCTGAATGATGACGAAGCACAAGAAGAAGTCAAAGACAAACCTGAATGATGACGAAGCACAAGAAGAAGTAAAAAAAAAAAGAATGGTGACGAAGCACAAAAGGAAGTCAAAGACAAACCTGAATGATGACGAAGCACTAAAGGAAGCAAAAGACAAACCCGAGTAATGACGAAGCACAAAGGGAAGCCAAAGACAAACCCGAGTAATGACGAAGCACAAAGGGAAGCCAAAGACAAACCTAAGTAACGACGAAGCACAAGAAGAAGTCAAAGACAAACCTGAATGATGACGAAGCACAAGAAGAAGTCAAAGACAAACCTGAATGATGACGAAGCACAAGAAGAAGTAAAAAAAACCCCTGAATGATGACGAAGCACAAAAGGAAGCCAAAGACAAACCTGAGTAATGACGAAGCACAAAGGGAAGCCAAAGACAAACCCGAGTAATGACGAAGCACAAAAGGAAGCAAAGACAAACCTAAGTAATGACGAAGCACAAAAGGAAGCCAAAGACAAACCTGAGTAATGACGAAGCACAAGAGGAAGTCAAAGACAAACATAGGCCAGAGCCCGGTACCCTTGAGGGCAGGTCCTCCGGTTTGTGAGGCTATCACTCCGCCGTGAATGATTACCCAGACTTCCTGGGTCAAGCGCCAGTACTTGTTCAGGTGGAATTCCGTGTACATTAGCGCACCTTGATACAGGTGGGAAGCAATGAATTGATAATGGGGAATAATATTAATTAATGCTTCATCATGAAAACTTATACAAAATCATTATGATGACTACCACAGCTTAATGTTTTATTATGCGAAGAGATACAAACTACTGTTCAAATACTACATGCTAATGATTCATCACGTACAAGAAAAAACTAATGCTTTATTATGGAAGCTATTACAGGCTTCATATTGGTGGCTATTGCAGACTTATGCTTCAACATGGGTACTATAAAAGACTAATTCTTTATCGCGGAGACTAATACATCATTGTAAAGACTCGTAGAGACTATTACAAACTAATGCATCATTCTAAAGACTATAACAGACTAATACTGCTTCGTAGATACTAATACAGACTAATGCTTGATCATGAAGATAATCGCAGACCAATATTCAATCACAGGGACCCACACGTTCTAAGACATCATCAGTTAAGACCGCGGACCCCCACCCCCACACCCACCACTGGGATCACGTTATCCTGTGCAACTGCTAGGCAAACGAGGTTAGGGGTCGACTATGGCACTGCCAACCCTATCCGTGTCACGGATATTCAATCGCAGTTGAAAGTGTTGTATTTCATTCTTAATAATCAATCAATCGATTTGGATCAGGACATGCGTCATAACGTACCTTGGAGCAGTGTGATGTAGGTATGGACGAATCCGAGGACATGCCCCCAAGTGTTCTCCATGGGGTGATACCAGAAAGTGTAGCAAGCAGCCCACGCAAAAGCGTAACCATGGTAACGTCGAACCAAGTTAACTGGACCGTAGCTCATTCGTATCTTTACACTGCACGTTTGTTTGTGAGCCCTCGTCGGCCAACCGAAAGCCAGACCTCTCTCTTTGTATTCAAGGAGAACGACCAGCGCCAGTAGCATTATGACAGAGCCTGGAAAAAATCAACGTTATGACTGTTGCTTTCTACTCGGGGCATTACAAAACAAATGATGCAAATTAAGTAAAATCAAGTTACTTTGTGACCTTGCTATGGATACATCTTGGGCGAGACCGTCGTAGGTGGCGTGTGTATTGACGAAGTGGACGAGATGGAAGAAGACGTTGAGGCAGAGCGCAACCCAGTGACATTTGCTGGGTGTATCGACCCTTACCATACGGCTCCCTGGCCTGGTCTTCACGAAAACCACAACGTCATTGAACAAATAAGCAAACTTCAATTCATCTGATGTCATGTGTACTGTAAAAAATCGTTAAAAGAGCTTTCAAGTTTTGGTGGAGGATCATTGTGATGAATGATGCTCGTCGCTTTTCTCTTTCCCGGCGAGATGTGCTCAGTTGGCGCAGAGGATGGGGGATGAGTTGACCTTGGGGGTAGGGGATCAGCTGACCTTGGGGGTTGGGGATGAGTTGACCTTGTGGGTAGGGGAGGATTGACCCTCTGGGTAGGGGAGGAGTTGACCCTCTGGGTAGGGGAGGAGTTGACCCCTGGGGGTGCGGGAGGAGTGGTGGAGATGTTGAATTATATAACAATAGAATAAGGTGGCATCATAGCTAACAATGACTTAACGTAATTGTATCATAACTCTTTTCCTGCACTTTACCCACTGTAATAAACACCAGATCAGAATCAACTGCGGCTTTTAGCTCGAAAGGCTTACACGGTGGATTTCTGTAACTAAAAATTCACAATCCTATTGATATTCAATAGAATTACATGAGCAAGAATATATATCCATTCCACATTATTTGACACTAAATCGAGCCCGCTACAATCTTCAACTGAATTAGATATAACCTTGACCTGACCTTGATCAGCTGGGCGTGGTAGATGACAGCCCAGATGAGAACTTGGTGGATCACGTAGGCCAACCAGCAGAACAGACGACTTCCGACGGTGATATCTGTAGGGGGTAGCTTCCAATAATACCACCTACCAGTCGCTCCTGTTCCGTATCTGGGTCAAGCAAGTTTTGGGTAATATGTAACTGGCGTAATGACCCAGCTCAAGTGTTAAACTTCAGTTGACACACAGAAATTGCAATAGCTAAGGGTTATTATGCAACTTATTGTGCTACCATTTGCTCTGCAACTACCACTACAACAACTTCGACCATTGCTTTTACTGCTACTGCTACTACTGCTGCTACTATTACTACTACTAATTCTACTAATTCTACTACTACTACTACCACCACTACTACTACTACTACTACTACTACTACTACAGTAGTATAGGGAGTAGCGGTTCTGGCACACCAGTCTCACATGATTATGACACACCTATCTCATATGGTGCAACCCAGAAAACACACACACACACAGGCTGACTCACATGTGCGAGCGGTACTGGCACACCAGTCTCATATGATTATGACACACCTATCTCATATGGTGCAACCCAGAAAACACACATATACAGGGTGACTCACATGAGCCAGCGAACCGCTCGCACCTCCCCCCCCCCCCCACCCCACCACCATATGCGCCCAGCCCTTCCAGCCCCTATGGTATAGGCCCACTAAAGAGGGCGACAGCAATGTCAACCATCTACAACAGGACTCTTAGGAATAAGCTCTTCTAAACGACTCACGCGCTCCAAAAGGTCCTCATACTTTGATTCCAATTCCCTCACCTTCTCCTCTACACCAGGACCCCGAGGAATAAGCTCTTCTAAACGACTCACGCGCTCCAAAAGGTCCTCATACTTTGATTCCAAATCCCTCACATCATTCTCAAGGTCCACCTTCTCCTCCCATATATGTTCAACATCTGCTTGCAGCTCGGCCACCCCAATATGTTCATCGGTGCTCATTCTATACCTCAGACCTCATATGTTCAACATATCGACGCGTGCCCATAGGCCAGAGTGTCTACACCACCTGGAGCTATCCACCGCTTTGAGTCAAAGGGGGAGAGAGACACCTTGTTAACGTGGAGCCCATATATGGCAGTCACTCCTGAGCATGTTCATTCCGTGGCGAAACTGCTTCTGGTCGAACAGTGACTCCACGTACTGAGCGTGTCGTAGATGCTTCTTCACCACCACCTTCTTCACACCCTTAGCTCTTTTTACCTCGCCCTCATCAGACATCAGGATAGAGTACATCTTAGGGCGCAAACCAACGTACTCCTTGATGGGCACGCCAGCGCACTCATCCTTCATCTTACCCAGAACCTTTTTGTTTTTGTCACTGTGTAGGGCATGAGAAGGGTCAAAGTTACTAGTGTCAAAGAGATGCCCATCCTCCCTCATATCAGCATAGACGTCAGTGGTACGGAGCAGCAGCGAGTCTATGTCAGTGTAAAGCAGGTTAATATTACTGTCATATCTAGCCTTCATGGTATTGTAGTAAAAGTCATACATGAAGTGCTTGGAGAGGTCCAGAATGCACATGCCAACGTAGACCGGGCGGTTCAGCACTAAGCGAGTCTTGTGCATATGCAGGGCAGCTAGATCATCGTCAAACACTTTTTGTCGAGGATAGGCGGGGCTGGCCACAAGCCAACGTATTTTTTCGTTTTCCGATGAGCGCACAATCTTAACGTCGACTCGCCTCCGGAGATTCTCCATCGTTTTACCAAAGACGGAGTTATTCATAAGTTTATAGAGATCCTCAAAGTCGCTGTTGGCGGCCTTGCGAAGATCTGTATTCATCCTTATGTAAGGCTCCATCCATGGACTCTGGTCAAAGACAAGCGCACGATGAATCTTGGTGAGTCTCAACCCCAAAGACAGATATAGCTTAAGGTTCCTGTAGTGTACCACATACTTCTCCTTGTTCCGCAGGTTGGGCACCAGCTTTTTAACTCCATTTCCGGTGCTCCCCAATGCACCTAGGAGATCTTTCTGGTAGTCTGACAACCACTCATTTTGCACAAGAAGCCGCTCTGGCGCTAGGGGGTAATCGTTGTGTTCGTCATGAAGCGCAGCAGGATACTCCAAGTCAACCTCAAGTATATACCCCGTTTCAGCATCATCGGGATGGTCATGGATCTCTAGGTTCTCAGGCCGTTCCACCCACTCAATACCCGAAGTAGGTAGGGCTTGGCTCATCGCCCACCCATACAGGTTGTTGGCATCGAGGTACTGGATTTAGCTCGCTGGCGTATCCTGCTCAAAGCCCTCCACGTATGGGTTGTTCGCTTTAGCGTGGCGATGTGATACCATGCTTATCCCACCGCGCAGCCCCTTCTCAATAAACAGGTGCTTGTCATAATCGGTGAGAAGCTCGAGTTTCACCCCTGTGCTCTTAAGAAGCGCATCCCACGACAAACCGGGGCTGGTATAGTAGTGGGCCGGATCCAACCCGTATTGCTTAAGACAGGTTTTGCGGAATGTTTCAAACACATCGGCCAGGTGCAGTACATCCGTGCGTAAGTAAAGGTCATGGTAGTCCCCCATGTTTTTACAACCGAACGGGTTCCAGACTTTCTGGGCGTGTTCATAGTCTGCAGCAGATATACCCTGTTCAGAGAGCATGCTGTAGAAATCATGGATCGGCGGCAGTGGAGCATCAAACTTATCCCAGCCATCCATGAACTCATAGAGATACACTCCCTTACGCAGCAGCAAGCGCCGCTTCATCTGGTCTGGCTCGTATTCCGCCGTCACAGCAAAGGCATCTGGGTTGTTAGCAGACACAAGCTTGTCGAGCGAGGCCAGGAGGAACTGTGCACTGTCAATGAAGCGCAACTGTCCGACCGACAGGGAGATATACTTCTCCATGTTATGTGGGATGCAGTTGATATTGCCCTCCACTTTGCTTATACCCTGCATCAAGAGATGGGAGTCGTAGCCCCGCAGGTTATGGAACACCACAGGGATGGGTGTTGTCTTGGGACTCAGCCGAAGTTTCAGGTTACACACGTTATGGGCTGCAGCCTTATGTGCCCTTCTATCCTCCCGAGTCATCCGCATAGGGACAGGCTTGGACAGAACTGCTTTGATCTTTTGCTCCTCCTGCTGCAGAGCCTGTAAGAACTTCTCCACAACATCGGTTCCTCTATAAACCACAGGGGGTTCTGTCTGCCCATCACATCGGACAACCACATAGCCGTAACCACATGGCTCATGCTCCTGTGTTCTCTGCGTGTTGCTCTTACCAGGATTAGGCGCAGGTCCCGGAAGCTTCACTGTGAGCGCCTCAAAGTCGGCATAGATAAGATAGGGAACAGCAAGCTGTTTCTGCCAGTTCTGGAAGGATAATATGTTCTTCCCTTCCTCAGGCATGTCAACTCGCACAGCAGTGTGCCCGATACCCATGCACTCATGTTTGTGCGCCAGGAGCAGTTTCTCAGTGGTGTATCCATGCAAGCATCGCTCGCAGAAGAACTTGCGGTGCTCGTACTTACTCTGGTCATACAGCAGGCGGTTCAGGTCTTCAATCTGCGTGTAATGAAACCTACCGTCCTCCTCAATCAGCATGAGGTTTATACATGGACCAGGCTGTCTGCTGATACGGTGAACGATGGTGGCCTTTCCATCCCAGCCAAAGACATTCAAGCCGCCTACTTTAGCATGTTTTTCTATCTTCTCAATCTGCGAGATAGGTGTTGGATAGTCCACACCTTTTCCTTCTAAGAGTCTTAAGAGCGGCTTAATGTTATATTTCGATGGTCGCTGCGGGTTCTTGGCAACCGGGTGCAGAGCCGCTTCAATGGAATATAGAACGCAGTGAGGGTCGTTTGTGTTTTTTACGTTTCTAATTGCCTTCTTTACAGCCAGCTTTCTCGGCAGTTTCAGGTAGGAGCCACCTTTCAATGGCTGGTAGTTGGCAATATCAATCCACAGAGTTGTGACCGCCTGAAACTCCCAGCCAGAACCTTGGTTGGTCCACTTCTCCAACCGCTCTTGGATATTAGCATTGCACTGGTCCAGCTCATCGTTAATATCTTCTAGGGAGAGAACCACCTGCTGCTTATTACGCAATACAGGCTCAAAATACTCAGTACTGTCATCATCTGAGTGCTTGGAGAGTCTTACCTTAAGGGCAAACTGACACTTGATTCCACCTAGCTCTTCCAGCTCACTAGTCAAAACTTTATGCATCTTCCAACGCATGCCCTTAAAGAACATCATAAGGTCCGAGCTAAGGGGGTGAGACTCAGGAACGTTCATCGCCCATCCACGCAAATAGGGACTGGGTTGTGGGGATGCGTGGGGCAGGGACTGGTCTGCGTGGGGCAGGGACTGGTCTGCGTGGGGCAGCAGTGGGGACAGGGATGCGTGCCACCCCAGCCTTTAATCTAGCAAACATCTCCTTGTATGTACGGTCATATTCATTACGCACTTGGAGTGCTTTGAGTGCAACCTTAGAGTGTGGATAAGGAGGCTTAAAACCGTGAATTGAAACATAATCATTTTGGGCTTCACGTGCTCGCTGATTATGAGTCATGTTTACTATACAGTTCCATTAGTCTAAAAGGGAATTCGTTGATACACACAAAGGCAACAACAATACAGCGAGCGGACTTTGACCTATGCAGTAAACACCCGTCTCTGACAAGGTGCCAAGCTTCGTCGCACATAGCTGCCAAACCATATTGTTGACAGCGCCACAAGATTTCTATTTTTATACAGTGGGAATCCCCGTTCAGTGGCGCCGACTGGCGTGTCCCCAGCTATAGGCCGTTGTGAAACAATCTTTTGGGCAAGACGAAGACGACTGTGGTTGACTTTATCGAACCCACAATCCATACACAATCCTACCTTATTATTTTTTATAGCCTTCTGACAACCCGTACAAAGACGATTAATAACACCATGTTTTATCTTATATCTGTGTAAGTTACAAAACTCTTGCTCTTGCGTACAGGGCCTGTTACAGGGGACTTTCTTTCCGAGCAATATCCATGGGCACTTATTGTCAAATACTACCATTGTTATATATATAGATATCTATTAGTCTAATTGATAATACCGTCTGGCGGCAACTGGGTATCGGGCGGCACAACAAGCAACTCCTCCTTTACAAAGCCACGGAGAGGTCCATCCAGCAAATAGTATAGTACAGGCTCACCAGATTTAGTGACAGAGCTTCCAATCCGGTAAACATTGAGTGACCACACAGGGTCAGTGGCCCGCCGCCGGTGGTCTTGCTCTGCCTCACCAGGCTGGTAGAGGTAGCGAACGCCAACATCAGAGGGAAGCTTTTGCTCTTTGACCCCCAGAGGGCGCCCTGGTACGACTGCCGAGGGCTTTTGTGCAATTCGTTTTGCCTTTATAGCATCTTTAGGTTTTTTCCCAGTCAAGCGGGTCACCTCATTATTTATCACAGAGACTACAGCCTGCAGTCGAGAAACCCACTCAGTCGATCGTTTTCCAGTATCCCTTAACTCTACGGCATACTGGTGACCAAAGAGTCGTTCAGCAAGGGTTCGGTTAAAGCGTTCCACTATACCCTGGTCTCGATGGATATTCACATGGCCACGCCTGACTGATACTCCATGTTTTACTAACAGCTGATTTGCTGCACCCATAAACTCCCGTCCGGGGTCCACCTGAAGTAGTTTAGGCCAATGCAGCGGTCCTCGTTTGTATATCCTCTCAAGTGCACCTGCGACCTCCTTAGCCTCTTTTGTAGTCAATGGCTCAGCCGCTTTGTAGCGCGAGGCCACATCAACCAATGTTAGGGCATACTTGTAAGTCCGGCGCTTCACAACGTCATGAGGAAGAAATAAGAGATCGGCTTGGTGAACCTCATTGGGGACAGGGACATCAAACTTTGGCCTGGGAATGTGTTTTGGCACTGGCAGGTAGATTTGCCATATAGCTTGCTTTGTTAGCCACCCCCTGGCAACTTCCTCAGAAACCCTCGCTTCTGTCGCAAGCTTCTTGATAGCAGTAATGCCTTTCCAGTATCCCTTAGGACTATAGTAGATCTCTTGCATGCGACGATCTATATACAGAAAACGTTCGAGTCTCCAAATGACCTACTTAGCAAGCCTGTATGCAACCAGCCCAGTCGCAGCCATACCCAGTATAATGAACGCCACCTCACGCCCCCTCTGTTCATCTGAGGGCTCGTAGAAGTCTGAAAGCTGCGGCTCAGAGCCCAGCGGGTCGACGGTTTTATTCGTAATTAGGGCGTACTCACGCATAGCCTCGTCCGCATCCCTAAAAGTATGCTCGGCATGTCCCTGGCGGCGTAGTTGCTCATTGATGAAGTCTAAACGCTCAGTTCTCTTCTTGGCCCATGCTGCCTGAGCAGATTGAAGCTGCTCGATTGCCATATCATGGCGTTTACGTTCCGCGTCCACTTGGCTGCCTCGTAATTTAGAGAGTAAAAAGTTGCTCCCAGAGAATGCAAGGGCGTTAACAAGAGCACCCCCAACAAGTAGCGCGAGTGTGGCCATTACTTCAGTATATCAACTGGTAAGATTCCTTGTTTAATTAGCATATCCTTTGTGGCCATAGCTAGTGATACATCGACAACAGCCATAGCCAGGTCCCGTGGGGTGAAATCAAGACGTGGCACCCCACCTCCCAGAGCCATCTTAGCAAGCTTGGCATAACCTATTGAAATACCGGAAACAACTACACCGTGGTACAGAGTGTTGACGAGCATTTTTCCATCAGTAATTGGTGTTGTCATCTTATTCCATATAAAACGGATCCTTTAAATGAGCGTCTGGAGGCTTTTGTACCACAGCCTGTTTAGGGTGTGAGGCTACCTTCTGGTGCCTGTAGCAATACAATGCCAACACGCCAACACCGCCGACAACCAAAGGCACAGCCCATGTTGACTACGTCCACCTTTCCATAGGTTTGCTCGTTGATATTGGCTCGACAGCTTCATCTCTACCATCTGTAAGCGCTGCCTTAGCCTCTCGGAGCTCTCTCAGAAGCTTATTTTGATTGGCTTTTCGAGCTGCAGCACCCTTTCGTCCTGCCGCAACCCTTTTGGCGTTTTTTGTCACTGACGTTTTCTCCACCGGTGTTATCTCCCCTTGATTCGTGTTCGTTTCTTCCATGTTTACTTACTAAATTTATTTGTCCAATTGACAGCTCTTAGTAAGCACCTGTTATAGCGGAGTTAAGCACATGCTATAGCGGAGTTAAGCACATGCTATAGCGGAGTTAAACACATACTATAGCAAGGAAGTGGTGTCCTCCTCTCCACCGGCCCCTGTTGTTTCGGTGCTTGTTTTTCCAAATTGACAGTGCTTAACTGTTGTTAAAGCCGCAGTTAAGGGAGCTAAAAACATACCATAGCGATGATATAGCTCACAAGTGGCAGTGCTTAGCGCGTGTCCAACAAACGGGTCCGTCTCGAGGTCTGTAATTAGCCTTGGCTAGTGTTCTGGTGGGATTGGTAGAAACATACAAGCAATACCTGAGTACAGCTGTAGCAGTGTCTGACCTAGAGTACGTGTCATGCTGGCACCTAGCCGAGCCTCGTATTTCACATACAGCTTTATGATCTCTTCATCAGACATTGATTCAACCTGGTCAATTGTAAGGCGCTTCAAACCAAGGTACTGACGGGCCTGACCGCCGGCTATGACGGCAACAAGCCTTTCTCTCTTAGAAGACATATCTACACTAGGGGTGCAACTAGGTTCAGCTCCCCCAGACTTTGTCTCCACTAAGCCAGTCGAGTCCTGTTCAAGGAGTTTATCAATAATGGTATCAGGATCCATGAATATACGTATACGCCTTCGAGCTTCAAAATACTGCACCGCTACCCAGATGAAGAAACCTAAATTGATTACTGAGGCAGTGGCTTCTATCAAGGCCAATATCACTTCAATCGACGGCATATGCAATAGGCTGATCAGTCTTCAGCAGCAGTTTTGCGTGCTTGGTCTTTGCTAGTAGTTGGCGTACTGTGGCACGTTCCTCCTTTGTTGGAATTACATCATTTTCACGTAAGGCGTCTTCAAACGTATCTCAGGTGGTCATGGAGCCGCTCCCCTGGATCAACCACGTACACCTCTGAATCATCCCACACCCATGACCGCGTCCGATAGGACTCGTTGAAACGTATGGTAGGGCAGAGGATTACAATATGCTCGAAGGCACCAAAGAAGGGCCCTTCAAGTAGGTTGAGGATGAATGCGGTTTTCCCACATCCTGTCTGCCCACAAACAATTGCCGAACAGGGACCATCTGGAAATGTAAACTTAGTAGACTGCGCTGACGAACCTGCCATCTTTAATGTTAAGCTGTGCATCCATTACAATATACATGTAAACGTTCAATGCGCCGGCCGCCTCTGCCTTTTTTGTGATCTGTATGGTGATGCCCTCAGACGCATTCTCCACAGCCCTGCCACTACCGTGCAGCTGGTCGTCATCACTCGTCCTTAAGTCGAGCCACAGAGCATACTTGGTGGTTAGGTACTCTCCTAGGGAAACGTCTGACAATGACAGGTCTTTTAATGCTATTGCTACACTGGGGTCTCGTTTACTCGTTGCTGCACAGGCCTTCTTCACCTCGTCCCACTGCTGGTAGCCACGCATGCCCTGGGCATAGAGCTGATTGGGGATGCCCTCAATGGTCACCTCAACCTTCGTTATCTTTGGGTTGTAGAACGACTCTGTTTTGCCTGGCGTATGAGGCGTTGGTCGGGTCTTCAAAGAGCAGTAGGATGCCCTTCATGCTGCGAGCCGGCACGTTCAGGTTGATGTTCCACAGTGTATCTCTTTTATTGTATACAAGCTTCCTGTGACGAAGCACACGGTCATACAGAATCGAGAGCCGACTTGTGTACTGTGTGCGTATCATGCGGGCCAACTTTGTGTGGGTAACCATGTCATACTCCAGCGAGATGCCATCAATTTTGTAGCTTGCAGCGGTGTCGCCTGTTGCGTGAATCACGCGGTTGTAGTCGTTGAATGTGAGCTCGTATTCCAGTCTGTCACTAAGCGCACTCTGGTAGAATGGCATGTGGCTCTCGAGGAGTTCAAAATCAAGCGGAATGTAGAACCTGTTACTATAAACATCGGCTACCGCCTTGTCCTCTTCCTCGGTATCAACCTTGTCTCCTGCCCCCACTCGTATCTTAGTTGCGTTTCTGTCATCTGATGTGTCAATGCCCTGATACTGGAGGCCCTGTCTCTCCTGTGCAGTCCGCCACAAGTCGTGGTAACAGTGGTACACATCGCTGTCATCAATAGACATGACCTCATTGCCAGAAATCTTGATTGTCAATTTCTTAACCACGGCGCGGCCCAGGTTTTGCACAACGCTGCGGTTAACATCAGTCGAGGTCAGCGTGATTGTAAAGGCCAGCCGTGCTGTCCCTGAAACAATGACGTCGTCTGCGCCTAGATTGGGGAAGCGAACCAGCAGTTGTTGGTTCTGGTCAATAGTGCTTGGATTGTTTGTAACGCATACAGATTGTCGCACGCCCTTTACCCCAAGGGGTTCGCGTATCCGGCGGTGTGGGTTTTAGTTTGCGTCCGTAAGTACTCGTCATGTTGAATGCTTAATTACACTTATATCTTTAACACACAGACATGGAGTTTGATAACCCCGGATTTGACGATGCAGATGAGGAGGGGGCTATGGGAGGGGAGAGGAATGACACTAACTTTGATGATGAGGAGACTAACCTGATTGACGAAACTTTAGATACATCGAGTACGATTAGTCCACCTTGGGCTATTACTGAAATGCCTGCGGGGTTAACAGAAGATCAGGTGGGTTCCAAAGAAGAAACTGAAGTCTTAGTTACGATGTGGGAGAAGGCAGTGTCTAAGCATGGGCTGCAGGCCACTCTGGAGTTTAGATCGTCTCAACAAGGTGACCTTTGGGTTAAGTGGGGCCGAGAATGGAAGCTTCTTACATGGAAGAACAATCCAAACAAATTCCTCTCTCCTAGGAGTATCCTAGATTACGGTGGTACACAGCTTGCTCGGGCTCTTGGAGTGACCCCTGAACTATCCACAATGGCAGCAAAAGCCCTACAAGGCGTTGACGAAGCTGCTGCTAAAGCGGAAGCTGCACTTCCAAAGTTAGAAATGAGCAGCCCCGAAGCCATGACAGAGCAAGGTGGTGTGGAAGAAACAAGGTTCATAGAGGGCGTTCATAACGCCATAGAAGACCTAGGCACACAAACAGACAACGAACTACTACTCAGAGAGCTTATGGGGCTTGATAAGGCTATGCAGACCCAGAGGGGTGAGCTGGTCAATAACCTAGCTAAGATAACTGAGATAGAAAGGAATATAAAACAGCGGGAAGCTAAAATGGCAAGCCTGGAGGAGGAAGGGAGGGGTGATAGTCGAGCATGGAGATTCCAAGCAAATGAGCTTGCAGAGCTGCAGGACCTGCGGAGTGCCCGTATTGAGGCTGCCTCTGAAAACCGTAACCGTCTAAGGACCCAAATTAACCGCATCAGGGAAACGATCAACAGACTTCTTAACGAGGACACAACACTAGCTGAGCGTGTACGCGACCTGTTCCGGGAGCAGGGTATAACAATCGCCTCCATACTCACCGCGATTGGATTGGCAATCTCGACCCTTGTAGTTGCTTTGACGGGTGGAGGGAGCACTAGTCCAACCCCGGCACCAACGCCGACACCAGCTGATAAGCCTGGTTTAAAGGAATGGATTAAAAAACAGCTGAACTCCTTGGCAAACGTCCTGAAGGGCCTAGCCGGTAAGGCAGCAGCTGCCCTTCCAGGAATCATTGGATCCATCGTATCATGGCTGCTTACGTCAGCTGCAAAGGTGGCTGGTTGGATGGCAGAACATGTATGGGCCGCAGTTGTGGCGGTGGGGGGAGTTATCCTCCTGATACTCCGTGACTTACTACGTAGCAAACCAAAGCACAGCTAAGCCTATAGCGATTCCGCCTACAATAAGAGCGGTTTTCTCATCCTCGTGCGCCCCACGCAGACCGGTCTCGGCCATAGGGGCGGGCCCTGGAGAGGAGAGTTCCATATCTGTATCTGTATCTGGCGGAGGGTCAAAGCTTCCTCTATCTGGAACAACCGGAACCGCGTTGACATCAGTATTGCTGCCGATCTGCTGCTCCTCAGTTGCGATAGTAATCAGATTGTTGTACCCAGCAACGTCTCCAATGGCGAGGCTCATATCAGACGGAGCCATGTACAGGCCCATTCCAAACACATAATCAACCTTTGAGGAGGCATTCTGGAGGACGTTCTGATACCGTCGGATGGATGATGGAATATCCACTGGGGAGTTGATGGCATCCTCAACGTTAGCCTGAAATTGTTTTTGGGCATCAAAGGACGTTCCAACACCTAGTATCTCTGAGCGGGTCTGAGCATAGGTCCGAATGCTGTCGTTAATTCGCTCAACGCCGGTTTGTGTAAAGCCCTCAGACGTGTCCAGTATGAAGGTACTCCAGGCCTCGTCTGCTTCAGGTCCCTGTGCTAGATGTAAGACAGCACCCATTCTCTCCTGAAAGGATTGTAGGTTTTTCGCGTGAGCAAAACCTGGCTTTGTATCCTTTTCCGCCTCAAAGGCCATCCGTGTAGGGTCATAACGAACGTTTCGACCAGCAACCTTGACGACACTCCCGTAACCATACGCATCATGTGCATATAAGATGCCAAGGCCACTATTAGCTACGGTTGCCTTCTGACGCCAGTCTGTGTTTGGTTGAACACCAAAGTTAGTGCAGAGTCTGTCATATGCTCTCTTGTCATATGTATTGTTATAGGGGTCATAGGCATGATCCTGAGGTAGAGGCGCTTGCAGTTCTGCTAATAGGCGACGCACTGTGTAATAAAGGTGAAAGGTGTAGAGAGCTTTCACGGGTGGAATCCCAGCCTCGAGGTGGTCCTGGGAGGACACGCCGCAGCCAGCTGATGCACACCACACTGCAAAGTTTAACTGGTTCTGCCAAAACTGCATTGGATTTGTCAACCAGTCTTTTACTACTTTGTCCGCTGTTACCGGCGGCACCTTATAGTTACTGAATAGATCAGGAAACTTTGCTGTGAATGTACCACCATTGTGAACAACTTGAATTGTTTGTCGGGTTAGTTTATCTCCCACACCATATGTGGCTGGATACACCCCGCCCGCACCATATGGGGTAGCTTTTCTATTGAAACTAAAGGCTTGTTTATTCATAGTGCTATGTATCACACTCTGTCAAATGTTCAAAGCGGCGACGCTGTGTCCCTGCAAAAACCTATTGACAACACTGAGGGTGATCTATGTGTTGGCCTAAGGTCAATCACGTATACTGTGGGCTGGTACAATCTCGAATCAAACGAGACCATTCAATGGCGGTCAAGGACTTCAGGAGAGAGTGGAAAAAATGCCTCATTAAAACCGGGCCTCTGGAGTTTCAGCCTTCTTCAGGAGCAGATTACACCATTAGGTATCGGTTTGGAAGTTTATGCTGCAAATGGGTTTATTACCCTAACAGTTCCAGACAATGGGGTTGTGAATATATCAGACGGAGTGTTAAAAATGTTGGGTCTTGATGACGGCCTCGGGTGGATACCTTCAGGTACTTACACCGCCTACCGGCCCATCAACTTCAGCATGTTCTGCACATTATATATTCACCTCGATCAAGTCAGCACCACACACAACATGCTAGATGGTGCACCCACTACGCTTCTTGAAGTTGTTGGCTTAGAGGGTGGCTCTTTCGGTGATATTATAACCACGAACATCACTAATCCTGTATGTAAGCGTGTCACTAGTGGAACAGTGCATGAGTTAAAGGTTCAGTTACGCGATAATAAAGGAAGGCTATTGGATAACCACGACTTACCTGTTAGTGTTGTTCTTGAATTTACAAGATGTCAATAAAAACGAGTATTTATGGACCTAAGCAAAAACCGACAGACACTGTTCAGGGCGCCGACCTCTCGGAATATGCTACAAAGACCTATGTATCTATTGGCGACTCACACAAAATGGATAAAAGTGGCGGTACTATGACTGGAGACCTTGAAATGGGAGATAATAAAATCATTCAGTTGGGAGACCCAATATCGCCAACGGATGCTGCTAATAGAAAGTATGTTGATGACAGACAAAGACAGCATCGCAGGGACCTGAGAGAACACATAAGCTCCCAAACGAAACATCTCATTACTATTTGGGCAGAAGCAAGTGGCCCCCTTCGCAGAGGATATGAGTGGTCGTTTGGCCATGGGGCTAGGGGTCGAGACTCACAAGACTCAAGCTGTGGATATACCATGACATGTGGTGGTAAGATCATTCGTATGGGGTTGTCTTCTGGTGTTGGTGCTGATACTGCTGCTATAACAGTCGCTCCTGTTATTAATGGAACGAATCAAGTGGTAGGAATAAGTAAGCCTGCTGACCAACGGGCTGTTGTAGTATATTTAGAACCGCCTTTACAGCTGGAAGAAGGCAACGTTATTAACTTTTATACAACCGCACAAAACAGAGGGGCGACTTGGTCTGTAGCTTCATTCCTAATTGAACTTGATATATAGACTTATGTATACAAAGACAGTATGAAACAACAACCAACGACTGCACCGTTAAATCCGGAGCCTCCTCCATGTGATCTGGGGCACTCCTATCGGCTGAATGATATCAGTCTTAAGAAGCAATACCTTGAGAAAGAAAAAGAAGATTATGGTGCTATGTACAAAAAATATAGGTGTGCAGTAAACTCAGTGGACGCTGTAGACACTGCTTTAGTTGCTGTGGGTATGTGTCTTGGCGCAAGTGGTGTAGGTGTAATGTCTACAATAGTTGCCATTCCTATTGCCACAGTGTTGGGTGCTACAGGAGCCGCTTGTGGGCTACTTGTAATTGCTGGAAAATTCATCAGTAGGCGGCTGACCATTAAGTTAAAAAAGCATGACAAGATCCGCATTCTCGCTCAGAGCAAATTGAATACGATTGCTGACATTGTATCGGCGGCGCTTGAAGATGGGTATATCTCAGATGATGAGTTTAAGCTCGTTTCGGTCGAGATCATGAAATATAGTCAAATGAAAAGTGACATTAAAGCAAAATGTTTGAAAGCGGCAGAATCGCCCCCTAGACCTGCTAAGGTATGACCCGGACAGTCCATTTAAAGAGTTGGGGTTGCTAGATATAATGGAGGCGGCGATAAAATCTTTCTGCAACGATCATACTGGAGTCAAACAAAATACGGACCAGTGGGAGACCATGAGGAAGGGCTGTGTTGGAGGAAGTGACTACTCCTCTATCATAGGGCAAAACTACTTCAGCAGCTATAGCAAGAAGCTGACAGAAAAAACTAGCAACGGGGGTGTTCGCTTTAGCGCACCCTGCCTCTGGGGTACGACTTTTGAGGAGGTTGCAATTGCGGTATTGGAGAAGGTGTACGACACCAAGGTCTACGGAAATAATATCTATATTGATGGCGGCGCGACGGCCTACTCTCCGGATGGCTTTTGTGTGCTCCCAATCCGGCAGGCTGGAGTGGATGCTGTCTGTCTGGGGCATCCTGAGGAGGTTGTACTGCTCGAGATAAAGTGCCCCTACACTCGGAGTCCTGGGAGGGTGATTCCGAATATGTATAAGCCTCAGGTTCTGTTGGGGTTGCACCACAGTCCGGTGGCGACCATCGGGGTGTTTGTCGACTGCATTTTCAGGTTGTGCTCATTTGAGGACCTGAGGAGAGCTGAGACGTATAACCAGGTGTATCACAAGGATCAGAAGAAGTATAAGGAGACGGTGGCTTGGGGGTGGGCGGGGGTGGAGGGGCTTGAAGACGGCGACTATAGTGCGAACGGGAGATTTAATAGTTGCCTGGGCTTGGAACAGGAGCATCACGGTCCTTGGTTGGGAAGACCGAGTGGGACCACAGAGAGGCCGACGGGGGCTTTCTACTGTTGGAAGCTCTTTACGATGAGATTGATAACCGCTCGTCCTGATCCCGACTTTATCGAGAAGAACAACGCTAAGGTTGCCCAGTTTACACAGGACCTCAACCGCGTGAAAAATGGAACTTACAGCGACGGTCGCAGATATTTATCACTCAATAACCTCTACGCTGACTAACTACTGGTGTGGGCCTATACCATAGGGGCTGGAAGGGCTGGGCTCATATGGTGTGGGGGGGGGGAGGTGCGAGCGGTTCGCTGGTTCATGTGAGTCACCCTGTATATGTGTGTTTTCTGGGTTGCACCATATGAGATAGGTGTGTCATAACCATATGAGACTGGTGTGCCAGAACCGCTACTCCCTATACTACTACTACTACTACTACTACTACTACTTCTACTGCTACTACTACTACTACTGCTACTACTGCTGCTACTACTACGACTACCACTACTACTATTTCTACTACTGCTACTACTACTGCTACTACTACTACTACTACTGCTACTACTGCTGCTACTACTACGACTACCACTACTACTATTTCTACTACTACTACTACTACTGCTACTACTACTACTACATCTACTACACTACTACTACTACTACTACTACTACTACTACTACCACAACTACCAACGCTACTACAGTTACAACAGCTATAACACTACTATTACTACCTTTACTGCTACAACCTACTACAACTACTACCACTACAGCTACTTCTACAACTGCAATTTGTACCACTACTACTACTAAAACTACTACCACTACTGCTACAACTTCAACTACTACCACCACTTCTGCTACATCTACTACCTCATCTGCTTATCCTACAACTACAACAACTACTACGTTAATATCTCCATAGCAACAAATGATGAAAGTGATTTGGATATGACCTACCACCCTCGAACTCCTTCCTCTTCTCGGTAAGGCTCCGGGAGGAATCTCCCGGCGCTCGTTAGACTCGAATTGTGCGTGTACCCTGAGAGAGCATCCCAGCCACGGGCGTTACCCACGACGAAGATCATACCGAGGAGGATACCTACAAAGAGTAACCCCCCCACCCAGCCCTGGACGTCTCCGCGCCGGAACCATGACACCTGCCAGGCGACATTAAACTAGTTTGTGTTAGGTGTTGTCAGAACCGAATACTCGAGCTGCTGATAAATTAAATCATTTGTACTCTGCATTTACTAACACTTGAGCATATTGCTGGGATAAGAACATGATGAAAAGAATGGCAAACTGTAACAGCTTATACTACTACAACACTACTACATAGTTTTGATTTTAGTTTTTAAGTACACTATCGAAAAACATTAACCTACTGCAACTCATACTACTATATTTACTACATTATGAAACGTTAAATTTCATTGGTCGAGGGCGTACATGTGTACCACAATCTTTTCACGTACTGCTACTAACTGCTGGTATACTTACCACTACTTCTACCACTATACTGCTGGGGCGTGATTTTAGTCTGTTTGGGATCTCGTAACCACGTTGGTCTACCATAGCAACAAATGATCCTACTGATTTGGAAATGACCTGACTAACCATCTGACTGGCTCGGTAAGGCTCCGGGAGCGCATTTATCGTCAGACTCGAATGTTAGGCTGTACAACTGACTGGCATCCCATCAATATGTCACCCACGACATTAAGTCACTACTTAGGTACTACTAACGGGTTTTACCCCCACCCAGCCCTGGAATATGGCACCCACCATGACACCTTACAGGTCGACAACTGACTAGTTTGTACTCCCATTTATCACCGAATGGCACCCACTGTAAGGCTTTACGTCAACTGACGGCTTTTTACTCCCACTTTATCAATATGGCAACTGTAACACTTATGGCTACTAATGGCATAACTGACTGGTTTTACTGGAAACCATTTCAATATCACATACTGCCACTACACTGTTATATCTGCTTACTACCTAACATTACTTGCGGTTTAACTACTACCATATTTACTCAATATGGCACCCACTGTTAGGCTTACGTCAACCAACTTTTTTACTCCCATTTATGTAATATGGCACCCACTGTCTAGGCTTACGTCAACTGAGTTGGTAACAGCTAATGACTACTACCATACAGCTCTAATACTACACCACACTGTTAGGCTCAATACTGTCAACCCATTGAGGTTTTTACTCCCATTTATCAATATGGCACCCACTGTTAGGCTTACGTCAACTGACGGGTTTTACTCCCATTTATCAATATGGCACCCACTGTTAGGCTTACGTCAACTGACGGGTTTTACTCCCATTTATCAATATGGCACCCACTGTTAGGCTTACGTCAACTGACGGGTTTTACTCCCATTTATCAATATGGTACACTGTTAGGCTTACGTCAACTGACGGGGTTTTACTTTACTCCATTTATGCTCAATATGGCACACCCACTGTTAGGCTTACGTCAACTGACGGGTTTTACTCCCATTTATCAATATGGCACCCACTGTTAGGCTTACGTCAACTGACGGGTTTTACTCCGTTTCATCAATATCCCATACACTAGGCTTACGTCAACTGACGGGTTTTACTCCATTTATCAATATGGCACCCACTGTTAGGCTTACGTCAATTTGACGGTTGCTACTCCCATTAATCAATATGGCACCCAAGAGTTAGGCTTACGTCAACTGACGGGTACACTCCCATTTAGTAATATGGGGAACAATGTTAGGCTTACACAACTGACTATGGATTTTACTCCCTTTATCAATATTACCCTGCTGTTAGGCTATACTGATACTTGGGTTTTACATACATTAATAATGGCACATTAAGTAGCTGATTCAACTAATGGGTTTTTAGGTATACAGCTTACAAACAACTACGTTTATGGGTTTGAAGTATGCTGTTGGGGATGCTACACTCGGCTAATCATACCAGCTATTCAGATGGATACTACTGCTACTGTGCTGTGGCTACTACGATACCACTCCTACACTGCTACTTTCCCCACTGTGAAGGCACTGTGACATGCATCATACATCACCCCGGATTTGAACCTCCTGATCTATCCTTGGCACTCAAGAGTCCTCATTTCAATCTTATAACTAATGTAGTAGTGGTGGGTGGCTTAATGCAGGTCTGAGTGGATTATGATCCGAGCAAATTTAAAGTTGGAATATAAGCTACTGGTTTAGATGAACATACTTCCAATAATTTGGGTTGACAGCTGGCTACGGTACAGGTATTGCTTACAACAACTTGTGAAAGATGTTGGGGATATAGTCTGCACAATAGAGTTCCACTACAGTGTTATGCTGTGGCACAGATCAGGAAGGGATTCCCCAGTATTTCATTATTAGTGTCTCTTAAACCTCTGTATCTATGATGAACATATGAATTCCAATTTAAATCTTGAACTATGTAGGAGTACAGCTGTGGCTTTTTGAAATATGACGAAAGGACATCAACTGTTGAGGAAATTCTCTGGGTTATGACATACTACTACAGCAATGATACTTTTGCTGAGGAATGTATCTAATGATACTACTGCTACTTGAAACTTCTGATGGCTGACAGCTTTCTTGTTAACTAGAAATTGTTCAAGATGTTCGACAACTGTCTGAAACTAATGCAATACCAGTTATAATTATACTCTGCTTACTCACAATATTTCATTATTAAACATCTCTGATCTGTAAGTATCCACTATGCATTGGTACATTGTTGCTTATATTACCTAATATATGTTTTTATTATGACAATGTAGTCTCCTGATCTGCATACCCATGTAATGATAATATTGCTCCCCTCTTTTGTTAACTGCCTGTGTTCGACAACTGTTCTCATTGAATGCATCCAAGCCAAATGTTTGATACAATGCTAAGTTTAATGATACTGTCACTTCCACTGCATTGGTACTGGCTGACTTTAGGAATATATGATATACTAGGATATACAGCTCATTTACTTTTACAGCTGTCTTGTGTGAGCTGTCTGATACTAATGTATTTTATAGCTACCTGATAAGCATACCCATGTAGGATATGATACAGTGCTGTCTTAGTATGGTTTCATTGAATTTGCTTCTACTGACCTACAATAGGGGGCTAATTTTCATTGACATGACATTAACTTACTGGGCTTATCCTCCCAATTTTTCTTCCTGCTGGTCTCTTGATCAAGTATGGTGTCATGATTGTACTACCTGCAGTTTTATAAATCACTGTGACCAGTGTGCTTATCCTGTTCTTATGGTAGGCAACAGATTGCCATTTTGGCTACTGTTAGCTCCTTACTAGCATGACTCAGTGAGGACCTAGCACACCAGTACAGGTGGTTGGAACTAGATTTTATCTATGGCATGACTCAGTTTGACTAGCAGCACCAGTACAAGTGAGTTGGATAGAATTTTATCCATGGCTGTGAGTTCACTGCACTCTATAAGAAAGGCTTTCGCATATCTGCAGATGCTGAAATGAACGCAAAATGATAGCGGAGTCGTCCGACAAGTGGGGGGGGGGTACTAACAGCGAACGCGCATCGGAGCGATCTGATGATGTGTAGAATGCGCGACGAAGGTGCGCTGCGAAGCAAAAATAATAGCTGCCGATTAAAGTGCCACCACCCTCGCACAGCATAACTTCACGCGGGTCTCGGTCGCCAGCCTCTCCAGACGCAGCAGCCCTCGCTGGCTTCCCGAGCGGTTCCTTTTGTGAGTAATAGGGTAATGGCCGCGCTGGAGATCGTTTACTCGAGATTATCCGATTTAGACGGCGAATTTCATCACTTTAGAGTTCAAAGTTTTGAAAACGGATCGCACAGAAGGTTTTAGATTGATGCATATTTGCTACTGTGGAAATCTTAAAGAAAGTGAAATTTTCATTTTAGTGGCCCTTTAACTCATACCTGCTATGTCACTTTCAGTCCCGCTTACGTGGTAAAACGCTCCTCCTTTCTCCTTGATAATATATCGAGTCTTTGAAGTCTCGATTAGATGTGCTCCGTAGACAAACGTGAATAGTTGAATAACATACGAAATGAAAGTTCCATTCTATTCCAAGGATGTGCCTAAGCACTCGATACATCTCATTTTCGCTGAAAAATATACTACACCCAGCAAAAGACGGGCTGCAAGAAGTCGTGACTTGTTTTCAGCTGCATCTGCATTGATTATGTGATTTAAGTCGTTAATGTCAGTAGATTACTACGCCTCTATTCAAGTCAGGTGAGCGATTGTCCCATTGATCATGGACTTCTGACGAAGGAAACAACATCACTCTAAGTGCCTACACTCTACATTCCTACGAGTTTGAAAAAGCCCCTTGCGGTTAACTCGCCCAACGTTGTCCCATTTCATGCACACCGGACAACATTTTGAGGGCGTAAACAGTTTAATACTTTAGTATAAAAAACTGGGAAGTATATACAGGGTGATCTATTGATCGAAGCATAATAGAGATGTATTAATCAAAGCATTAAAAGAACTGAGATACTGATTGAAAAAAGAAGCTTATTCAGCTTAGACGTTGACAGAAGAAGTTGATTGAGCTCATTGGCTGATAAAGAGAAGAGAATGATTGAGCTGAGAGGATAATTGATGTTTGGGCTTGGTTGAGTTGCAAGGCTGAATGTTTAAATTGAACCAAGAAACACAGCTTATCTCAGAGAGAGAGAGAGAGAGAGAGAGAGAGAGAGAGAGAGAGAGAGAGAGAGAGAGAGAGAGAGAGAGAGAGAGAGAGAGAGAGAGAGAGAGAGAGAGAGAGAAAAAACCAGGGGACACAAAGTGAATAGCACCAAAGGAATGTATAAAGTATGCGCTTAGAGTGGTGTTGCTTCCTTTATCACGAAACCATGACGAGCAGGACTTGAATAGTAGTAGAAGGCGAGACTCTCTACTGACATCCACGACTTATGCGCTTGAGTAATTCGATTGAAGCCTGACTTATAAGACCACACTCAGAGATCAAACAGAAGCTGTAGATTGAAGCCTGACTTATAAGACCACACTCAGAGATCAAACAGAAGCTGTAGATTGAAGCCTGACTTATGAGAACACACTCAGAGATCAAACAGAAGCTGTAGATTGAAGCCTGACATATAAGAACACACTCAGAGATCAAACAGAAGCTGTAGAGATTGATGAGTATGAATGTTGATACATATCAATGCAAGTGTCACCTCGTGCGGGTGACATTATCGGCCATACAGAAGAGAAAGAGGCAGCGTTAGTGCCCGTGGGTAAGTTTCTAACCAAGCAAATGTGATTGAAATACACCATGTGTAACGTCTGGGTCTTTTACGCCCAACGACCACGAAACATTGATATTCTTTGAATCGTGATCTTGTAACCTCTTGGGGAACTGCATGAATTGGCGTGAGTTTTTTAAGAAAAATGTTTTCTATGAGAAATCCAGACGCAATGCGCATTAGTCAACTTGTCAAAAATTCGTATCTTTTGCTACAACGACGAACGCACCAGACAGAAACGAATAGATCTGTAAAACTGTACAGGCCTCTAGATATATGGGGGAACTCGGCAAACTTTGATGCCTTTTCAGTGGCGTAGCCAGGCTTGAAGGAATGTTACGCATAGACGGAGGAGAAATCTACCGTTCCAGACAGTAAAGTTTAGCTGTTGACTTTGATGCCATCTTTGACCATATTTATTTTTTCACTTTTCAAATTGATGTTACGCACGTGCGTAAGTGCGTATCGCTGGCTACGCCCCTGATTGTAGCTAGACAGGGGACGATAAGAAGAGCCGTCGAGGCGAAGATTCATTACTCGATATTCAGACTCTGCTTGTGTGAAATTAGCATCGACTGTTTCTTTGTTCATAGGGAGCTTTGCTCTCAGAAACAAAATGAAAACATTCTCGTCTTGGAATCCCTATCCCCGTCTTTTATATTCTTGATGAACTCGAAGCAAGTTCAAAATGACGCAGAAACTCAGCTGCATGTGTACTTGATATTTAGGAACAGGTTTGCTGATGGAACAGGGCTGCTGACGGAAGGAAATCGTGATACTTTTGTCGGATACAAACATGAAAAGCCAAGCTGATATTTTTATTGAAACATTTTCATCTATACCCATGTAATTAATGCATCAGTAACTGGCTGCTCACAAGTTTAACTACACAACGTACCATGCGAGCAGCAACAATGGTCGTTCAACCTACCAATACCTGTATTAACACAAAACCAATTGCCACAAATAAATCATTCTTCAGCTCTCATCCTCTCCCCTGGAATCATAACATGAAACCTCAAAAGATAAAAGAACACAGACCCAGGAGCCTTCCCACATCTAATGACATTGTCATCCCTTTGCTGTCTTGAGGAAGTGACATAGTTTTTGGAAGATTTCGCAGAAAGGCATTTTTCTTTACTCAGTGACTCACACATTGAATGTAGGTCATATCTAAAATGAGAAGGGCCACACATCACGTGTTTTCCTAACACACGAAAACAGTTTTTAAAAATGGATGGCTTACCAAGATGGTAGAGTTTATCATAAGACAGGGCCGCTTTATGCATGGCCATTGAACCAAACACACTAATGATCTGCGCAAGAGCTGTCACATCATCCGGGGCTGATGGGGACCAGACAACAAGGAGACGAATATCACCCCGGCAGAAGTACAGAACAAAGACAATTTCGATCACCCCGTTGTAGCTCGTTAGTGCATTGGGCCACGCCAATACATAAACAGGCCAAGGCCGAATCCTCCTCCCATTCACGTGACTGTAATGGGTGAAAGGTCACTCGACCAAATCTTCCTTGCCATACACAGGGGACGTCTGACTTTATGCAAAGAGCTTATAAGAGCGATAAAGAGGGCTCACACCTGACAAATATATGAACTCGTTACCTGTGCGCAGCACACTGTTAGTCATAAGATTATCTTTGAAATACATTTAAATTCGGAGTCGAAGTCGCCTCCACCAATAACATAATAACCAATAACGCCTACATCGTTGATATGCACTCACACATGAACTCGCCCCCGTCGCACATGAAGATTATGACAGAAATTAAGCTCAAAGAACACCGTTTAGATACAGCCAGAAACGTATTCAGACTATAGATTCAAATAAAATTGGTTTGATTTCATAAATAAATACCTTCACTTAATAAAGAAAACTTAATTTAGGACGAGTTGACTGACTGGGGCCTGCCTATACCAAGTTCTCAGGATATTTCCAACTCCCGCCTCGGCCTTCGATTTCATACCAATCCACTACCTACTTCTGAGGGAAAAGTATTCATTGGCCTAGGGCACAGATCGACAAACGCATTACCTCACGGAGAAGACGGCTTGCCTTCCGACCAGATACTAACGATAGAAGAAAAGAGTATCATGACGGCTGAAGAAAATGTCGCAGACGAGAAGCGATAAGAAGGGCCAGGCAGAGAATGACCGAAAGAGTCAGGAAGGAGGGCACGTCATGCCAGTGTTGTATTGGTTGCTTTGTGATGCTTTAGAGATATCCCGCAATTAAATGCATTCCTGGTATAATAAAATCATTGAGCCACACATAACGTCGAAACCACATTAATTATTACAAAACCTTTTTAAACCATCCCTGGGTTTTCTTTCAATCTTAACATAGGGTACTGATAAAAATAAACAACCATTTGTCTTATTATGAGCAACTTTCCTTAAATTGTCGGATCCACTGTTTTGCTGTGGTTATACTAGCTAACGACCTCGATGCACGATGTTACACAGCGTTCTGTGTGATTGGGTGAGAATTTGAATCCATCTGTATGGATATTTCTTGCTATCGGCCTCCGCCATAACGAATGTAAATAATACATTGATTAATGCTGTGAATAAACAGTAGAACTTAGCCAATATCAAGACAGACTGTCAAACTACCTCAAAGATTTGATAAGCTTATAAGACACCTTCAACTCTAAGATTCAAAATTATTTGGCTCGGAGAATGATGTGATACGCTTGAAACTTAGCTAACAGTAAGAACATCTGGAAACGATGAACCTCTATACTGTTTTCGTGCGCACACTCCAATGAACAGTTGTCATGAACATTTGGGTACCGCAGGCAAGACGTCTATGGTGAGCAGTTTTTGTTGACGGGCGTGCGCTTGATGATTTCCATGTCATCTGCCCGCGGAATATCATATCTGTCAAACACTTGGCCCAAATGCTCGGCACCGATTCTCGCAATGGGCATTGGATGGGAGCTTGGATACTTATTGCACGAATATGC
Organism: Urechis unicinctus; assembly: GCA_034190875.2. Classification (NCBI taxonomy): domain Eukaryota; kingdom Metazoa; phylum Annelida; class Polychaeta; order Xenopneusta; family Urechidae; genus Urechis; species Urechis unicinctus. Next base: position 15,408,351 of record CM067349.1, on the reverse strand, counting down.
ATCATGACAGAAAGCATGCTTCTCCTTCACTTTTGGCCATATCACATTGCCTAATAAAATCATATCGGCTAAATAGTTACTAGATGATCCCTTCAATATGTTGGCAAGAGTAACATTAAGGATGGCGGAGAATGGAACTCGACGCGCTCCCCAGATTCCGCCAGACACAGGGTAAACACTGTGGCTGGGATGGTCGCGTATACAGTGAAATGTTGAATTCGACTTGATCCATTCCTTGACGACAGCCACGTCCCTTTCTCCAATACGACTGTCAGTGTCTCGAACCATAAACATGTCTACATCCGGGTCATCCGCTACGAGGAACCGCCACATCATGGGTGGGACAGAAACATTGGACGCTACGTCGATCAATTCCACACCAAGTGATACCAGTTTCTTTAGCAACCTTTCCCCTGCTTCATTGCTCCTCTTGTAGATTCGGAGGGTCCAGTCAGGAAAGTAAATGCGAGAGAGCACTGCGTTACGAAAGGCACCATACGTATATTTCGGGTTATTTCCATAGAGCGACATTGCAATGATTTTGCGATTGGATCCCTGTATGATGGGCTGGGTACGCTCAGTTGCACGCCACCTGGAGGCAAAATACCATTGGTATATATACCATCAACATTGATACATGTCATTTAAACAAAAACAAATATTTATGCTTAGAGTTGCACCTTTCTGGAAGCTACGAGTTGCTTAGTAATATTTGTGATCTATGTGCAATGGTTGAAAAGAAAATGCAAATGTAAACCGCTGTCGAAATGAAACGAGGGTGAGAGAATTATGGCGGTGTATGACCAAGAAACGGCATTAAAGCCACGAGGCGCCGCTATTTCCGATTGATGATAGTGATCGATACAAAACGTTTGGTAAATACTGAAGTATTGAAATATATAAAAGTACCACCTGGCAAAGGTTACCTGTCAGGCGGCAAAAAGGAAGCGGAAAAAGAAACTGGCCAGAAACATAAATTACTTAACTAAGCAGCGCAAGAGAAAGCAACAAAAATAAATGGAGTAAGGTAGCACGGGTAGCCGGAGTAAGACAGCAGGGGTAGCTGGAGTAGGGCAGCAAGGGTAGCTGGTGTAGGGAAGCAAAGGTAGCTGGAGTAGGGCAGCAAGGGTAGATGGAGTAGGGCAGCAAGGGTAGCTGAAGTAGGGCAGCAAGGGTAGCTGGAGTAGGTCAGCAAGGGTAGCTGGAGTAGGTCAGCAAGGGTAGCTGGAGTAGGGCAGCAAGGGTAGCTGGAGTAGGGCAGCAAGGGTAGCTGGAGTAGGGCAGCAAGGGTAGCTGGAGTAGGGCAGCAAGGGTAGCTGAAGTAGGGCAGCAAGGGTAGCTGAAGTAGGGCAGCAAGGGTAGCTGGAGTAGGTCAGCAAGGGTAGCTGGAGTAGGGTAGCAAGGGTAGCTGGAGTAAGGCAGCAAGGGTGATGGAGTAGGGCAGCATGGGTAGATGGAGTAGGGCAGTAAGGGTAGCTGGAGTAGGGCAGCAAGGGTAGATGGAGTGGGGTAGCAAGGGTGGCTGGAGTAGGGCAGCAAGGGTAGCTGGAGTAGGGCAGCAAGATTAGCCGGACTAGAGCATCAAGGGGTAAGAGAAAATGTAAAAGAAAAACCAGCACTGGCTTGAGAGATTCTATGCAATGATGATTGATTGAGATGACTTACCTGTCACATATACTAACACTCCAACTGCTGCGAAATATTTAAGATAATGAGGGGCATTGACAAGATTAGCACGTGTTGCTATCAAGTTGGAGAGGAGAGGTTGATATACATAACTGTTTGCTGTCCTTTGTCGCATGTCCTACAACTGGTATCGGGTCAGTGCGCCCCCGGGACGATTCGCCCCCCGGATCGATCCGCCCTCGGCGGGACGATGCGCCCCGGGACGATCCGCCCCCAAAATGATACGCCCTCGTGTTTCAGAAAGGAAGCGAATGTATATACTGAATGCTACATACTTCATTTAATAAAGGAACATTATTAATGAATTTATATTTGCTTATATGAAATAAATAAAAAGCATAATGTCTACCGTCCAGAGAAACCATACATCGCACCATCGCCCCTGGATAGAGCGTTCTGGCCCACCCTCAGTTATCTACACTATTCCCTCTTTGGAAGCTTATACAAGATTTTTGCTCACCCTAAGTTAAGAGAAAAGCGCCTCGGACCCGACCCCCAAACGTGGCCGAGGCGGTTCTGGCCCACCACCTCTCATCGCTATGGCATGCTAGTTTGTAGGTAAACTAGTGTGTGTGTCCATAGGCCAAGGTGTCTACACCGTTCGCGGCTATCCACCTCTTTGAATCACAATTTCGTGTGACACTTGCTAACAAGCTCCTCTAGGGGTTTCACTCGCTCCATAAGATCGTCGTTTTAACCTCCTGATCTCTCACCATGTCCTTCAGTTCCTCAAGGTTATTGTTATTACTCAGATCTATTATATTGTCTTTCAGATAATCTATATCAAACTTCAACTCTTTTACACTACCTAAGTTCAGTAATAGGCTCTTCGGTGTTCATTTCTATGCCTTATGCCCTCGTTTATTCAATAGATCGGTATATACAGTGTACAAATGTCCGCGCAATTAAAATTATTCTGTGTATTGAGGCGGGTCAATATCATTCACAGTCCGCTTAATGGTAAAGAAGCACCCAATCTTTGTCTGATACCTTCCAATGCTTCGTCTTTTCCATGTTGGATCAGCGCGTTTTATTTCATCAATTGAAACAGTCTGGAGCGCTTGTACAGATCTAGCCTTAATTTCGCCCTTCATTTGGGTATATTTTGTGACCTCAGCTAAAACGAGTTTAAACTCATGATCCGAGATATTACCATCTTCAAGTGCTGTCGATATAATGTCAGCAATGGTATTCAATTTGCTCTGCGCTAGAATGCGAATCTGATCATGTTTTTTCACCTTGATGGTTAGTCTCCGACTGACGAATTTTCCAGCAATTCCATGTAGCCCAAAAGCTGCTCCAGTAACACCCAACACTGTGGCAATAGGAATGGCAACTACTGTAGACATTATACCTTCACCACTTGCGTCAAGACACATACCAACAGTAACTAAAGCAATGTCTACTGTGTCCACTGAGTTCACTGCACGCCTATATTTCTTGTACATTGCACAATATTTTTCTATTTATTTCTCAAGGTATTGCTTCTTGAGACTGATCTCATTCATCAGGCAGCTCCGGATACAACGGTGCCGTCGGAATGGCTGTTTGTTGTTTCATACTGCTGTTGTATACATAAGTCTAGTTCATTTAGGAGTGATACTACTGACTTTGATGCCCGGGAAGCACTACCACGTGTTCTGAAAGTGAGTTGGTCACCTGCAGCCAACTTAAGAGGTGTGGTAAACACTCGGACGCCCACATGATTGTTCCTTTGTTTGGTAACATAATAACTTCTTTCTGCGACACGATTAACAACAATACTTACACCCATAAGGACAGGCAGTCCACTTAGACTAGTTGATAGCCCCATACGCAAAACTCGACCCGGCACCAGCATAGGATATCCATGGTCAACACCACTGACACCATCACCAAATGACCATTCATGCATTCCATTAACCAAATAAGCTCTTTCTTCCGCCCAAATAGTAATGAGGGGTTTCAGTGAGGCCTGGTTGTGAAGCGCATCAACATAGGTTTTTGTAATATATTCAGAGAAGTCGGCGTCCTGATCCGTTTTCTGTTGAGTTCCATAAATACTCGCTTTTATTGACATCTTGTAAATTGAAGAACAACACTAATAGGAAGGTCGTGATTGTCCAATAGACGTCCGTTTTTATCGCGTAACTGAACCTTTAACTCATTCACAGCTCCAACATTAACACGTTTTGACACAGGATTAGCGATGTTTGTGGTTATAATATCACCAAAAGAGCCGCCCTCAGAGCCCACAACTTCAAGAAGCGTAGTGGGCGCACCATCAAGCATGTTGTGCGTGGTGCTTACTTGATCGAGGTGGACATAAAGTGGGTTAACGACGCTTAAATTGACGGCCGGTCACCTCTGTAATCACTGTAAGTAAGCCTTTTTCCACCTAGACCGTCATCAATTCCCAACATTTGTAACACAAGGTCGTCACATTCTAAAGTCCCATCAGGAATTCCGAGCATAGCATGTCCATCTTTTGTTTCAAGTCTCAAAAAGCAGCCTATATTTGCAAATGCCTCCTCCATACTTTTAAAGTTCCAGAGGCCAGTTATAAAACGGGACCCTCTATCTTCAGCGTTAGGACGATGAAATATTGCGACCACCTGTGCATCTGGTTATTCGAAATTGTACCAGCCCACAGTATACGTGATCTTAGGCATAGATCATCTGCACTGTTGTCAATAGCATTTTGCAGGGACACAGCCTCGCAGCTTTGACCATTTGTCAGAGTTTGATACATATCACTGTGGATAAACAAGATTCAATAGAAATGGAACCTACAAACCGGGCCCGCTGTACCCACCCCATATAGCAGCTGAGCAGCTGACATATCTCATCCAGATACAAGCGGACGACAATACAGAGGCGATCAAGGTGGAGTTCTCCAATCTGTTTGAGCACTACTTGGTGCCAAACATAAGCGACGATAAACTTGCATTTGGCTGGAGAACTAACCACATGCAATACTGGTAGAACCAGGTAAATTTTGATGTATGGTGCGCAACCTCCGGCTGTGGTGTATCTGCGTTGGACCACCTTAACTCTGGCGTCCGACCAATAATGGATCTTTATAGGTTTCACTTGTACTACTCCATTAGGAGACTTCTGAACGAAATGAGGGTAGCAATACCGGAAGACGCCACATGGTCAGCCACCAATAACACCTTTGACAAGAGAATCTACCATGAACTCTGCCGGTGTTGCCGAAAATACCGATTGAAGGATAAATGGTGGAAACCAGGGCCTCGGGCGGGTCTACTTCACCGACTCCTAGACACACGTAGTACGGCCAATCACTCATCATGGAAACACCCACTTGTACAAATCTGTCAGACAAACCTTTGACAAATCAACAGACGGCTTTGTTTCCCAGTGTGGCAAGCTACATATTGATTATATAAAGCAAGACCAAGCGGGTGCAAGCACCGCCTGGAGTACTTACATACTGGAAAAATCTCAGGGATTCACAGTCCCAGGTATCACATAGATTAACAACAGTATTCGAGCCTATGTTTGGCGCACTGGGATACTAGGTACAGGCACATCCTTTGAAACCCCGAAAGCAGTTTCAGGCTAATATTGAGGATGCTATCAATTCACTAGTCGACATTCCCTCATCCATCAGCAGGTATCAAAACCTGCTCCAGAATACTTCCGCAAAGGTTGATTATGTGTTTGGAACGGACTTTACATGGCTCCGTCAGACATGAGCCTCATCATTGAAAAAGTAGCTGGGTACAACAATCTGATTACCATAGCGTCCGACAGGCAGCAGATCGGCATCAACTCTGATGTCAACGTGGATGCTGCAATTTCAAATAGAGGAAGCTTTGACACCCTGCCTGATGATATAGGCAGCCCCTCTCCACTTGTCCCAAACGGCGTTCCTGATAGACCACTCCCCGTAGGAAAGGCGCACGAGGAAGAGAAAACCGCTCTTATTGTAGGTGGAGTTGCAACAGACTTAGCTGTGCTTTGGCTACGTAGTAGGTCACGGAGTATTAGGAAGATAACTCCCCCTACCGCCACAGCTGCGGCCCATACTTCTTCTGCCATCCAACAACCACCTTTGCAGCTGCCTTGAGCAGCCATGATACGATGGAGCCAATGATCCCTGGAAGGGCAGCTGCTGCCTTACAGCTAGGCCCTTCAGGACGTTTGCCAAGGAGTTAAGCTGTTTTTTAATCCATTCCTTTACACCGGGGTTGTCAGCTGGCGACGGTGTTGGTGTCGGGGTGGGCTCCTCCACCCGTCAAAGCAAGTACCAGGGTCGAGATTGCCAATCTAATTGCAGTGAGGATGGTGGCGATTGTAAACCGTTGCTCCCTGAACAGGGTGCGAACATGCTCAGCTAGCATTGTGTCCTCGTTAAAAAGTCTGTTGATCGTTTCCCTGATGCGGCTGATTTGGGTCCGCAGCATTTTTTGGTTTACAGAGGCAGCCTCAATAAGGGCGCTAAGTAGATCCTTCAGCCCTGAAAGCTCATTCGCTTGAAATTTCCATGCTCGACTATCACCCTTCCCATTCTTCTCCAGGCTTGTCATTTTAGCTTCCCGCTGTTTTATATTGCACAATATCTGCTTAGTGTTAAACCGCCCGGTTTATGTAGGCATGTGCATACTCGACCTCTCCAAGCACCTGATGTACGACATCTATTGTAACACAATGAAGTTCAGATATGGTAGCTATCTTCGCCTGCTATACGCAGACACAGACTCGCTGCTTCTGGAGATCCGCACAGCTGACGTATATGCAGACATGAACGAAGATAGTGACCTCTTTGATACAAGCAATTATGATCCTTCTCATCCCTTGTTCATTAACGTAAGCAAGAAGGTGCTAGGAAAAATGAAAGATGAGTGTGCTGGTGTGCCAATCAAGGAGTATGTTGGTCTGCGCCCAAAGATGTACTCGATCCTGATGTCTGACGAGGGTGAGATTAAAAGGGCCAAGGAAGTACTGAATGTTGTGGTCAAGGAACACCTACGCCACGCACAGAACATGGAGTCTCTGTTCACAAAGAAGCAGTTCCGTCATGGAATGAACATGCTACGCAATGATGGTCACAAGATATATGTGCTACACGTCAACAAGGTGTCACTCTCTCCATTTTACTCAAAGCGGTGGATAGCCGCGAACGGTGTAGACACCTTGGCCTATGGAACCCCCAGTTTGTATACTACTCCTTAGGGGGCGTTTGGACTCGGCGGCCAGGGCATTTGGCAGTGCCGTCGTCTTGGGATGATATGCCTTATGAACAAAAACGCACACTGACTCGGGGGCGCTTTGTCCCGGCGAAGGCGGATGTTATGAAACATTTAGGGTCATGAGGTGCCTTGAGTAAATAAGGTTGCGTTGTTATGACGTGACCAGGAAGAAAAATATATTAGTTTTCTCACCTGTCTTGACGCTTCCTATCACCTTGTAGCCTATCCGTAGCTTCTGTATTAGCACAGATGTTAGTATCCATCATATATTCATTTAAGCTACGGTTACCATAGATACACACTAGCCACGGTATCCATGCTTGATATGATTTTTCATAGTGTGATCCGTTGTTAAAGGTAAAAGATGGGAACAGAAGGGAAGGGTTTTCTGCAACAGGAAACAGACATCCAAAAGCCTCATAATGACTCGCACTCACACAGAGATCCCCGGTATGTGATACTGATGCACCTTTCTTTATACACCTGTCCGCAAGCTTAGTCAAATCCCAATTGTTCTTCGTTGTAGTTGTTGTGAAGAGAAAAAGTACCGCATCTTTGAGGTACCAGTCAAACGCCACCACATGCCAAAGAGCGAGTAGGTTTTTTGGCTCGTTTATGGTAACATTCTGGACGTGAAGTGTGAGAATCACAGAGCTGTCAGGACACCTCGCCTGACCGGCCTGATTCATTAAATGCTTCGAGTTCACTAGGTCAGAGAAAACATGAAGAGCCACACTTCCTGTCAATGTAGTGAGTGGACACATCTTCTGAACCAGCAACTCTTGAAATAGTTCAGCCGTCAGATCAGAGGCCTGAAGATGCACGAATACCACCACGGTCGAGGTCATGACATGGCTACGAGAATTCCCACTTCGACCAAGTGCACCAACTGTGCTGTTATATTTATCACCACGCCTGATTCCCACGGAGTCTTGCCTCCATACATTGTTGACAACATAACAAGCAATAACGAACACAATACCAGCAACGGTCATAGCAGGTAAACGGCTGTAACAACTTGACCGCATTTTAAATGGTGAATATCCGATGCGTTTCTTACAGAAGTGACATATTGGTACATTTGCATATGCGCAGCGATGCGCATCGGGTGCACTTGGTATAAGCATGTGCTGAAGTAGTTTACGCAATGAGGAGCTTGGACCATATTTCCACGCTCTATTGTATCACATTAAGCCGTTTGCACCACTTACCCCATTAAGCATTGAATTATGTGACTATTGAAAAGATTAAATCCAACTTTTTATTGGTTTCAATGGGAGACTCCATCAAAGAGCTTAAAGTTATGCTTAGATGGCTAGCTCGTGCCTCTGTCTGAGAACATTTGTAAACATATCACCTGTGACCAGCATGGTGCTTTGTCATCGCGTCCCTTAAAATCACATGGACATTTCTGATCAATTCAGGGGCGTGGCAAACTGGACCAATCAGAATACTCTTCAACAGTAGCGGCCAGTCGCCAAGCCACGAGACCTTGGATCAACAGACCAACGTGCTTGTGTTAATGTTAAGGTAGCGCCACCTCACGACGACAATTTGTTTCACTCATTTGCTTACTCACCTCATTGCTATTCAGAGCTATATTTGCATACCTATAATCTCTTTGATTATAAACAGTGCGTCATGGTTTAACGTACAGAAAATTATATGAGGCTCTATAGAGGAAAGTTTGCCGCTGAGAAAGTTTTTTTCCCCCTGTGGCATAAAAACGACCACTTCCAATGCGGTGCTAGTGGTTCATAACTAATGGGTATATGTTATGACTGAGGGTTCAAGAAGTAACATGTAAGAAAACGGAACGTCGACCAGGATCATTAAAATAAATTTAACTCTGCATTTCACCAAAAATCATAGAAATCCAGTTGTGAAAAAAACTAAACGGCTTGATTCCTTACTTCTTTTGTCACCAAAATACAGAGCAAACCAAAAAGGGAGATCCAACATCTGGAAGATTCAATACCGCCTATTAGATCACTTCATATTTTCCTTATCAAGATAGCTAGAAAAACATTACATGCAAAGTTCGATAAGCAATGTTTTTTGCGTGTGTATGTGATTGTTTACAGATGGATAGAAATGGGCAACTACTAGCTCCCAAACGTAGAATTCATCGGTCATACACTATACAATAAGACCTACACTGAAATCTCATTGACCATTGAAATCATTGCAACACCAAGATTAGCAAGGAGTGCACAGAATCAGAAGCAAACAGGCTTTCGAATCTATGATGTGGAATAGTGATGTTGTGTGTTAGTGTGGTCACAAAGCACTGAGCTAGAGTGTAAACAACTGATACTAATTTTTTACCAAACGTTTTGTATCGATCACTATCATCAATCAGAAATAGCGGCGCCTCGTGGCTTTAATGCCGTTTCTTGGTCATACACCGCCATAATTCTCTCACCCTCGTTTCATTTCGACAGCGGTTTACATTTGTGTTTTCTTTCCACCATTGCACATAGATCCAAAAATATTGCTAAGCAACTCGTAGCTTCCAGACAGGTGCAACTCTAAGCATGAATATTTGTTTTTGTTTACAAGACATGTATCAATGTTGGTGGTATATATACCAATAGCATTTTGAGCGTACCCAGCACGTCATACAGGGATCCAATCGCAAAATCATTTCCATGTCACTCTATGGAAATAACCCGAAATATACGTATGGTGCCTTTCGTAACGCAGTGAGTGCTCTCTCGCATTTACTTTCCTGACTGGACCCTCCGAATCTACAAGAGGAGCAATGAAGCAGGGAAAAGGTTGCTAAAGAAACTGGTATCACTTGGTGTGGAATTGATCGACGTAGCGTCCAATGTTTCTGTTCCATCCATGATGTGGCGGTTCCTCGTAGCAGATGACCTGGAAGCAGACATGTATATGGTTCGAGACACTGACAGTCGTATTAGAGAAAGGGACGTGGTTGTCGTCAAGGAATGGATCAAGTCGAATTCAACATTTCACTGTATACGCGACCATCCCAGCCACAGTGTTTACCCTGTGTCTGGCGGAATCTGGGGAGCGCGTCGAGTTCCATTCTCCGCCATCCTTAATGTTACTCTTGCCAACATATTGAAGGGATCATCTAGTAACTATTTAGCCGATATGATTTTATTAGGCAATGTGATATGGCCAAAAGTGAAGGAGAAGCATGCTTTCTGTCATGATGCATATTCGTGCAATAAGTATCCAAGCTCCCATCCAATGCCCATTGCGAGAATCGGTGCCGAGCATTTGGGCCAAGTTTTTGACAGATATGATATTCCGCGGGCAGATGACATGGAAATCATCAAGCGCACGCCCGTCAACAAAAACTGCTCACCATAGACGTCTTGCCTGCGGTACCCAAATGTTCATGACAACTGTTCATTGGAGTGTGCGCACGAAAACAGTATAGAGGTTCATCGTTTCCAGATGTTCTTACTGTTAGCTAAGTTTCAAGCGTATCACATCATTCTCTGAGCCAAATAATTTTGAATTTGAGAGTTGAAGGCTGATCAAATCAAAAGTACTACTACCTTAATCAATGTGTTATTTACATATGTTATGGCGTTTCATTTGTATAATGTGACTCACAACTCGGAGGCCGATAGCAAGCAATATCCAGACAGAGGGATTCCATATCCTCTTCCAACCACACAGAACGCAGCATAATGGTGTGCATCGTGGTCGTTAGCTAGTATAACCACAGCCAATGAGTAGCGCTAATGCATCATGCCTATGGTTAACAACCATATTGTAGGGTTTGCTGGTGCGACCTCTCGTCCAGCCTCTCTCCGTCTCACTATATCCCTCTCTAACGTTTATTTATCAGGGATCAATAGGCCGACTCTTTTGATCAGTTTATCACGACATCAATGTGGAGTGATTACGGGCACGATTCGTGCAGGTGGTACAATGGGTGTCAAAGGGTATCACTTAATATGTACAAACTATTTTATTGATTTGTTACAAGAGGTCGTGGTCTTGAATCCGAATTTATATGACAGACTCTCGACAGTATACAAGCCTGCTGGGTAACCACCCCTGACAACCGTCCGAGCAAGTCCTGGTCTGGACGGCAAGATGTCATGATTGTCAGGAGCCAGGCTTGAAGGAATGTTACGCACAGACGGGGAGAAATCTACAGTTCCAGACAGTTAAGTCTAACCCCACTTGACTTTTGACTTTGATGCCATTTTTGGCCATATTTTACACAAAATTTAAACTTCAGGGACCCCGTTCAGCCTTTTCTTATCATGCAGGCCATTTGTTTTAATGAAATTTGGAAGAATACGAATCCTCCGTCCGCGAATCAATGACGCTTAGCAATATATAATATATATGTTGTTACTGTCAAATGATTAGTTATTTGCGAATTATCCCGCGGTCTGTTTGTCATACACCTTTGATCATTGATTACAAACATATGCCTTTACACAGTCATAATGCATTAGTCATAATCCTCACGCTGTTTGTTCAGAAAATTTGGTGATCCTTGACCCCCACACCATGTATGCTATCGCTCACCTCACTGCACCTGGTCTCACCTTGTTCGGACTTAACAACAACTTCTTCACATTTGATCAAGTGAATAAACTTTACGTCACCCTCCGCCATTAGAAAGCTGCTGCGTCATGGCAATGATTTTCTTGGTTTCGTTGCCTCTAGCATTGTGATGTTAGAATGTTTGCATAAGAAGACAGAAAACGCCAACGGGCCAGCGTACTAAACAATTTGAGCTCTAATAGCGGTTAATATAGGTAATGTGCTATGACGGCTGATATAATGCTGTATCGGCAAAATCATGGTTGACATCACACTACCATAAGATGATCATATTCGGCGAACGATGGTCCAGTTACTGGTACATGACATTGCACATACCCATAACGAATATGAGACATGCAGCGACCGGAAATTATTCACTGCTATGGAAAGGCTTTGCTGTGCTTCCGGCATTTATGATAACTATATTTGCATTTTGTAAAAGCATATTTTTTAGCCCTCTTAAGGACCGGTGTTCGACCCACTTGAGTATGGTGGTTGACAGTTCACTTGTTGCTATAAATATCACTCGATGCCGTTATAGCAGAAAAATTAAATCTACATATAACTATGTTAATCTATATATATATATAGATATATATATATATATATATATATATATATATATATAATATATATATATATATATATATATATATATATATATATATATATATATATATATATAGATATATGTAGATAAGCCACTATTTATCCCTCAGCATTTAAAACTAAGGACTATTTAACAATCTGCAATGCATATGCTCTCTGTTGGTTGATGTTAGTTAGCGCAGATATGTTATTGGCAATTAACGGAACAAATAACATCTAACATTAGTATTGCATGCACCTTGCCACTGACGAGGCTGTAAATAATATATATACATATATATATATATATATATAGATATATATATATATATATATATATATATATATATATATATATATATATATATATATATATATATATATATATATATATATATATATATATATATATATATATATATATATATAGGTGCATATGAATAATGCAATACATGGCAAATGATATAATGTCTAAGCCAAGGACATCAATGTACCATTGGACTGCAGCATTGAATAAACCCAGTAGCTATCGCTGTTTTGGGTTAAGCAGAACTAAACGTCCTATCTAGCGTCTCTGTCGGCGGAAAATGTCTTGTGGCCGTGAATGAGGGAGATGGTTGCTCTGTTTGGACCCTGTTACCATTCCCAACTTGGCATTCATCAGCCGCCTACACTAATGTCATAGTCATTAGATGCGACAGGTCGTCATTCCATACATTAAAGCATACCCCTAATGATACAAAATATTCATTTTGCATTCAGAACATTAGTTAGTAGAAGTCGTTTTATGCAGTAGCAGTCTTACGATATAAGTGGGTTTGTTTATATCGGCATATATCATATCAGACACGTATACATATACATAGTGATAATGATGTGTGATACCGCAATAATAATATTTTTGTATGGATCATATTGCGAGACATGACACATTGCATTGACCTCATGCGCGTGTTATGCAGGTAACTGCTAGTGTTGGAATCATACCCTCTCGCAAGTAACTGCCATATATATATATATATATATATATATATATATATATATATATATATATATATATATATATATATATATATATATATATATATATATATATATATATATATATATATATATATATATATATATATATATATATAATATATATATGTATATACAAATATCTGCATATATATATATTTATGAATATTTTTATATATATAAATATATTGATATGTATATATATAATTATATATATGTATATATATATATAATGGAGGTGGGCGATTATGTATTGGTCACATACGAGCAGAATGTCATTTTCATCAACGGAAAGCTTGTAAATGCTACATAAATACACTTCTCATCAACCTACGGGCTTCTCTTCGTGTTACATCGTGTTTTATGCATATAGAGCTTGAGCTTTATGTAATCTGAAGAGCTAATTAAAATTTTGCAAGAAAATAATATCCTGTCTCACTTGTCAAGTAGGCTGGGCGAGTGTCCGTACAGAATTATGATGAGTGTCATTAGATCAAATGTAATAAGACAAAATTGTACATTAGATTTTAGATACACACACACACACACACACACACACACACACACACACACACACACACACACACACACACACACACACACACACACACACACACACACACACACACACACACACACACACACACGCATATATATATACAAGATTTTGATGTGCTAATGTACTATACCCCTATTGCACCATGAACGTAGCATTCGTCGCAACCGTACGTATTTCTGTACGTAACACGCACCGAAGGAGAAGTCAATTAGGGATGACTTTTTCTGTATCTCAATTGATCCTTGCGATGTCACAAATATGTCTAAGAGTGCAACGGAGAGATCGTTTTCCTATTCTTTTCACGATAGCGCCTATTCCAGCTGACACAATGACATGAGAGTGGTGGCCACGAAACGGCGCAATATCGGCAAAATGCACCAACAAAGATGATTCATGGGAAACACTCCTCAAAGAATACTTGCATATTTATTTGCAAATCAGCCCTAGCCTTTCCCTTCTATTGCTACCATAGTGAATGGGATCATCAATGAGCATGACATTTACCGCATAACTGAACAAAAACGATACACTGCTGCATCCATCAGTGTTTGGTCCCCAAAGACCCCATGTCATTAATTGATGACCAATATTATCAAGCCATTCATGGTCAAATACTCCTAACAAAAGGTAAACTTTTGGCAGACAATTCAAGTGATTGGTCAGTCACGATCACATGTGGGGTTATTTGTTTGATTAAAACGAAGAATCTATAATGCCACTCATAGAACATTGTATTCTTTAATTAACTGGCAGAGTGATCATGTGATACTATTGCACAATGAACAAAATCAGTTGTCAGAGGATATTAGTTAATGAAAAATACTGTAAACTGCCTATCATATGCATGGTTCTGAAGCAGACAATGTCAGAGTTCTTGCTCGCAATATCCAATTTTCGGATGGCTCGAGGCAGTAAAAACAATCGTCTGCAAAAACACAAAAAAAGTGCCCAAAAGCGTGAAGAGATCAGTCATCATAACGTGGGACCGATCAATACATCATAACGTAGGATCGATCATTACATTTTCTGTATGAAGTAGTTTTCATCGCCTGTATTGGCTATTAATGCATGGGCAGGGTATAATATATCTAATAATAGCTATGAAACGATGTAAATATTTATTCAACTATTTCACTGAGTGCTATTAATGGGATAATTTTCGCTTTTGCAGTTGGAATTAAGTTCGGAAAATCAGAGTTGAAAACTATAGTAGTGCATGCACATGTGTCTTGAGTAATCGAGAAAGTGATTGAATGTTGAAGCAGTTTATGAGGTGCTGTCTGTGCCGTGAAAGGCTTTATAGTTATGCACTGGCTAATTTTGTACACAATTAATCTTGCCCTTGTGGTACTGTATTCCTATGAGGCTTCTCTAGCGTGTAAAGCGCCACAGCCATTCCAAAGTTTAGTGGATGATGCATTGATGGCCATTGTAAATGAATATACCTTGCAATCAGATTCGAGTATCTGATGCAGCTGCTAATGAACGCATACGAACTCAAGTTCTTATTTCGTTATATATTCCGTAGTCGTTCACGCTAAGGTTGAATCGATGTCAGTCTTGATGAACATTTTCATTGCTTATTCAAGTTGCTATTAATCCAAGTGTACGCTCAATGAAATCTAGGTTGACCTCCATATCAGCATCACTTTAGGGGAGCGGTGGTTACTTAATTGCAACAGCCATCTCTTTGTTTTCCCCATATGCAAAATGCCAGTATATTTTTATGCAGATTGATGGTGCAAGCAGCGGGATTCTGGTCCTACAATTTCAGATACGTTTTTCATGCATTCTTTTCAGAAATTCAGCTAGTAGACGTTTTCATTGTCAATTAACAAGGAAGAGTTTTACAATTTTCATCTTGCTACACCATTCGGAATCGTTGACTTCCGACTGCTATACACGATGAGCCGTTTCGAATCAAATGTCCCTACAATTGAAGGTCGTCACCACTTTTTTTCGCGGCTATAAATGTAATTTGCTGCATCAACACTTGAATAAGTTAAAATGAATTCAGGCGAATTTACGAATAAAAAAAAAACACACAATTTTTCAATACTAAACGTCACTTATTTACTTGTTGGACAAAACCTAATGTTCAAACATATCAGAAATTTGTGATTTATTTCATTTGTAGACAAACCCTAATCCCACTTTCAAGTTCTTATGCGCAACATACCCACTCCTGCCTTATGACGGCAACCCTGATGCGCACAAAATAATCAGCATCAGCGTCAGTAATTGATGGTATAGTCTACTTATGCATGATGACAATCGCGAGGCATTAGTCACAACCCTCTCCCTGTCTGCTGAGGACGTTTGATGACCCTTGACCCCCCAACATGGAGCCCATCACACACTAAACGACTACTGCACTCACCTTTTCGGACATTTTTTTTCACACACCCTTCGCTCGTCCAGACGTGACAAGTTATGAAATGTGTATGATTGTTTTATTTCCTCTGACTTTACCATTGTTGTGTTACATGTCTAATGTTTTTTATGAACTTACACAGTGTCGTTTTCCGTTCTATAAATGGTTTCGATCAGCTATAACGAACCCTGGAAAATATTACAAATAACTAATGTCATTGTGCACTTAATGGTTCATTAGAGTAAGACACAGAGATATACACAGTGACTGGGGAATTATGCCGATAAAATTGCATTTTTACTCCCGCAACCATATAATTTATAACTGGGCCTCGAAGCTATTGATAAACCATAATCTATGTCAGTTTATCACCCAGCAGTGCTAGCATTTAGTATGATAAAGACAAACGTCTTTCTCAGCACTCTGCTGCTGCGCAATTGACTGTGTTAGATATTAATCGTTTCGTTAAACCATAATCTCACAACCATCATCAATGTTTGTGTGGCTGTTGCGTTGAATATGACAGACGACTTCAGTCACATTGTTAGCTAATATCTTGGCTCAAATGAATGCGTCTCCATCATAGGCTACAAACGTTCTGTCTGTTATATGTATATCTGAATCCTGATCTCACTCCAAGGGGAAGCTTATGTCATTAATAATTATTACTAAATGATAAAGTTCACGCCCTGGATTGTTTTAGTACATTTATAAGCGTTAAATTCCGTCAATATTTCATACGTAAAAGTTCGTAACAATTTACCTGTTTTTATCAAGCATAGTTGTCAATATATGATAATAGAATGATGCCTATAGGTTTAGTTCCTATTGGAACCGAGAGCTGTCATCCTAATGTAGCAGAGATAAGGCGACAGCCATTATTCGTGCATTTACGTAATAATTCTGAATAGGTTTTGAAGAATCGCCGTGATTTTGCTATTATTGCAGGATAATGAGAAACAAAGGAAATGTTTACCTGTTTTACGTCTCTCTAGACCATGAACTGCTATTGGATCAGCGATCAAAGGGGATAACTGACAATGCTTGGCCACCTGAACCGCAATCCATAAAACCCGCTGCTAACGCACCTGTCATTGACCTTAGATATAGCAGCTTGTTGTTTGACATTCTATGCTTTCAAGCATATTCCGTAAAGTGTACGACAGCCATTATGCTTTGAGTACATTTGGAACAGTTGCAATGTGTAGCTTCGGACTTTGGTGTGCGAGTTTGTTTCGTCATACATTTTTGTTACGTTAAGCGTTCGTGAACTGACATCATTCTGTGTAGAGCAGATTACCTCCAAGATTGATTTGCCAGTCAATGAACTGACTATTCATAACTGTATAACTATTCGTAACAATGTAAACACATCGATCAGAACATGGTAAGGCACAGACAGATTCGATAGGATATCTCATTACATATACAGTGACGCGCTATGAAGATTAGCTTTATCTGTCACATGGGGTCTGTTTCATCATGTAAATCAAGTATGGAGACTCCAAACTGCGTGACATCGTTGCTCTGGTACGCTTTAGGCACCCTGAATAAGGCCTCCCTGAAGGCACCTACTTTTCCTGATAAAATACCTTTGTGTTAGACCGTACTCAGTTGCCATGAAACATGGACGCCATATTATATAATTATTAACAGGTTTTGAGAAATCGCTATTAAAGCCTGACAACGAAATGCTATTGGGGCAGCGATCCAAGACGAAAATTGCGATGCTTGGCCACCCAAACCATCATTCACAAACCCACTGCCCACGCCTATGTCAGTGACCGTAGATGCAACAGCTTGTTGGTCGACATTCCATACATTGAAGCATATTCTATATAGTATACGGGAGTCATCACGTTTTGAGTATATTAGGAACAGTAGTAATTTGCAGCTGCGGACTTTTAATGTGTGCGTGTTTTTCGCCATTCATAAGTGTTACGTCAAGTGCTCGTGAACTAACATCAGTTTGTGAAGGCGAGAATACCTAAAATATTGATTTTCAGTCATTGAACAGACTATTCATAATTGTAGTCATATTGATTACAATAAAGGCATATCCATCCAATCCTGGTAAGCTACAGATTCGTTAGAGTGTCTAATTCCATATACATTAACACGACATGAATAGTCCCTTCTGTTTAATGTGGATTGCCTTATGATAAGAACCTGTCTTTCTGTGGTATGGTCCATGATCTACATCACATAAGAAGACAAAGATATTGTAGATGCTGCTCGGGTATACATTTGGCAATTTGAATGACTCACTTATAAGATTACTCTGTAAGCAATCAAAATTGTAGATGCGATCTTCTTTGCGTCAAGCTATTTAGCTCGGTGTTTGCAATCAAAAATTAGATTTAGCGACTAAATTAAAGAAATATTATGACTATTGCTTTCCTAAAGGAACGTGCTTTGTTCATACGTGAGCAAACTTTATTTAGACGGAAAAACAATCTGTGAACGAGCCATTCGTATCATATTAGCCTTAGTGGTGAAGCAATGTAGACGATATGTTACACAAGACATATAAACAATGGCAACGATCTGGTCGTCGCAATTAGGTGCAACAAATAGCGCTCTGACGATATCGATCCATTGGTCCCCTACCAGGAAACCTTGTATGGTAATAACATTGTATTAATAACAAACGAGGTTGAGTGTTATTTAGATACAAGTCGAGATACAGATGGGGAGTCATACGAATCAGAAAGACAGATAGGGTCATACCATACAGAGTAAGATAGGGAGTCAGACAAATCAGACATTATGGTAGGATGTCATAGCAAGCGGACATACAGATATAGGGTCATACCGATCTGGTCATACATCACATCCTGCTTTGTTGGTTGGAGGACTACGGCATCTGAATGTGGCACTAGGTGCAAAAGCCATATAAGAAAGAATTGATCATGAACCGGTTAATGTTCAATGACCTGCAAAGCCCCGATTGATAGCTCGATGCCTGATAGAAGAGTTCATAGCTACGCTTACCTGCTTACTGGGGTTGTCTCTGCTCTGACGATTTTCGCGAGGGAACACCGCGCCCCACTTGAGATGGCGTTACCATTAAATCAACATCAAACAAGTCAGACTGTTTATCTAACGCCAGAAGGAATCCATCTAGTGGGATAGGTTGAGAAAATGGAGCCTTGTAATTAATCAAGGCAATCATGCTCCCAAATTGACCAGCGGATTCCGCACATTAATTAAGAGCAGACCCTATAATGCGGGAGAAAATGATGGCGTGGTTACACATGATATAGAATTTGCGTGAGCCCCCAAGTATCCTTCAAATCGTATTAAGACCGATTATTGATAGCAAATGTTGCATACTTCATTAAAGACTTCCTCTGCCAGCATAAATTAGTTCAGAGACAAGTAGGCGTTTGTATATCTTATAATATCATATTCTGAAGTTAAGCGAATGCAAACGTGCAGTATTAAGTTTGTTACGTTTGATTCTAGAGCATTAGGCAAAGGACGATATCTGACGCAAACATCCGAGGCACAGAAAAAACGATGGATGAAAGCCGCGGCGAGCTAAATACAAGTGAAAGGCAAAGGACTCATGCATACGTATTTCCTCTTGGGAAACTTGAAGCAAATGTTGCCATCCGAGGCACAGAAAGAGGGAACGATGGATCAATGAAAGATATGCGTATATACACACCACTGGTAACGTCATCCTGAGGTGACGAGCTAAAATAACTAAATTTGATGGCTTGCGACGGGATGACTACGTTCAAAGATAAATAACCCCAAACTTTCTTGAACGAGGTCTTTCTCTTGTATATATTTAATGCGTTGCTCGGTTATACAGACATGTGGCATAGCAATGATGTAATTAACTACAAAATACGACCCGTTAAACGCGATGAAGTGCTTTGGATGTTGCTTCATACCATTTGCACTGAGGTATCTAATGGTGCTGTTCAGATCTATAGCTTTTACGGCAGTCCTGTATGGAAATTGGACATTTTTTTTAAAAAACCAATTTGTGTTTCTTAACGAAAGTGTGTAAAGAGAGTTCTTAAGCCTGATAAAAACCTCGTTATTTACCGCTACTTTTAGGCATACCAGATATATGCACTATAATTTGCTTATTTTTGGATTAAATGCGCAGTCAGTAACAACCAAAAAGATCGGCTTGCTTCTATGCTTGCGAATGTAAGCTCTTTTGTTACATTTGTGTCGTTTCTTTGGTACCACCAAATAAGTATAACAAGTGGAGGAAACATGAATGATGTTCGTGAATTGTTATTAAAGTATAGTTAAGTATCTCTTGCGGACAGGGTAACAATATGCGCTTTCCAAGATGTTAATATATACACACACATATGTATATGTATATATATATATTTATATATAGACATATAAGTATATAAATATATATATATATATATATATATATATATATATATATATATATATATATATATATAGATATATATATATATACTATATATATAGATGTATAGATATATATATAATAGATATATATATATATATATATATATATATATATATATATATATATATATATATATATATATATATCTCTCTATATATATATATATATATATATATAGTATATATATATATATTTGTACCGAGTATATATATATATTTCCATGTGTGTGTGTGTATGATACCCAAGGTGATGGATCATTGCTATAGTGTACTGGACTTTTTAGCAGCAGGAGTTTGGTGGCCCAGCCATGCTAATTGGTGGGTCAATGATGATTCTACAATCATGATTGTTGTATACCCTTTGCCTCGCTGTCATGAGTAATCTCCAGTTTCTTGTCATTTGCCAAGAATATGTGCCGTAGGTGAGGTACTGTACACAGGCACAGACGAGATACTGTGTGTGTCGCAGGTGAGGTTATGTATGTGTCACAGGGGGAGGTGCTGTATGTGTCACAGGTGATGTGTTACAGGTTAAGTTCTGTATGTTCAAAAGAACCAAATCAAATATTATAATACCGAGCTGAATAGAAGACACGTAACAGTGTTATAGTGAATTATATCGTGAAAGATTCTTTGCTGGTTGAAAAATTTAATGAACTTAAAGAAATGAAAAGGTCGTAATAGTTGTTTATAAACGTCGAAGTTGAAGCAAGCACCGAACATCAACGCGAGATCTAGTCAGTCCTAGAGGCGTCAAGTTAACTTCTAGCTCTGGTCGAACGGTAATAGGAATATATACCGTTCTGCTTCAACATTTTCCGCGCGTCGACGAAAACGCGTTTAGGTTACAGTGCTCTATCACGCATCTAGAAAATAACATACATCATGAGTATGTACAAAAAACAGTCATAGCGCACCCAAAAAACTTACCCCGCCTCGACGCTATTCTTCAATAAATGCCATCGTTTTATCGTTTCCGAAAAAATCGCGATACAATTTCCGCCATTTTGGAAAATATTGCGTCGCGTGATTTCCCGCGATTTACCGTCGCCTCATCTGCATTGCCTTAGCATTAGTCGTCGATGGGTCACGTCATTCTGAGCATGCGCAATGCACGTGGTCTTGAACTTGAAAACAAACATGTTGCTGTGTTTCGGACTTTTTACCGCTTCCCAATCTCCATCACTTGGGTATGTTTGGTATTTGGTAGTTGTCTGAATCGATCTCAAGTTTTTTTAACTGCGTCGGTTTCAGAGAAAGTAAGACGTCTACTCAGACGTCTTGTAGGGCTAGTAAACTTCAGGCTAGTTCTTGTGTGGCTGTCAACTTAAAAACACAAGATAAAATTCATTGCTTCTGTCCAGCATTTTCGGGATGTGATCCATTGGTAGTTTTCATCTGTTATATCTTTGAGGTGTGATAAAAAACCCGATATCAAATGTAGTCGCCAAGGATGCATCTGGACTCGAGGTGGTAACTCGCTATGCAAGAAATAAAGGATAACGTATTAGGATGCAGTAGTCTTAACCTTCCTTACAAGGGTGTGATCAAAACAAATATCTTGCAATAAACAGATTTGATCGGTATATATACCCGTGTGGATAAACTTGTCGATTCAGTCAAAATAATCCTGCTTTCGTTAAATATAGACAGCAGCGTGGTGAGACATATGCGTAGGTGTTACAAGTTAGTCCTGTTTTTGGACAGGAAGCTATTAACCATGGGAACAAGGATGGGTCGCATAATAAAAGAGTATCTGTGGCCTCCATCGCACAGGTCGGTTGTTTCTCACCGCTTAAGGCTTTAATGTAGTGCATGGAGGATATAAAATGCAGTTTCTGCTATCTTCGGAAGACCCTTCTCAACGACGCATGCATTCGCCTGTGTTGGGTTGTGCGTAATCAACCACGTTTTTCCCTGTTTCTGAATTGTTTTCTCCTTTGAACATAACATTCTACAGTGTACAGCTCTAACACTACACATGGCATCACTAAAACTCTCCCTACATATGAATGTTTGACATCATTTAATGGCCACACTAAGTGCTGTTTCAGGTACGTCTGTCTCACTCTATCTCATGTTTAACCGTTGATTTATTAATAGCGGTTTGGAGACTATTCAGACAATCCTTTCTTGATTATGATATGCATTTATTGCATTTCGACGTTTTATGAACGAATACTCAATCTGTCCGTTTATCAAATTCGTCTTAAAGACAAGCTGTACGAATGAGATATAGGGTATTTGGATACATATCTGAATTGTTCCCTTTTACAGTTAACTAGTGCCAGCTATTACGTAGGAAACTGCAGTACGTTACAAACATAGTTATTTTAATGTGTGTACAGATGTTGAACAGGATGAGTTCATTTAAGTTAGAATAAATATCCCATTTTTGACATTCACTGGTATAGACTAATGATATCGGCAATATTTAGCAAAGTGCTATAGTGTTTTTAAGTTATCAACATCAACTGGATGGGATGTTCAAACACACGAATGTTTTCACCTCGCTGTGCTTCAGTATGTTGTTAACGCCGACGTCACAGACCACATAGCATTGAATTATTAGATGTAAATGATTATTGTCATTATGACTCGCTTATTTCCTAAAGGTTTCTGGATTTTACGCGGCTAAGTACTGTGTAACGTTTAGATACAGAGAAGCGTGGTATTTCAAAATTAGTTCAACCATATTGGGGGGAGTGGGTGGGTGAGTAATTACTGACGTCCTGTTCGCAAAAGTAGCACTCGATCTTCATAAGCTATGAGTCTGGTGTAAATCAGTACATTTGAACTAATGCCCCTGTCTCACATTGCCGGAGTAGTCCCCGGAAGATCCCGGAGCATTCCGAAGGCGCCATCTATGTTACATTCCCAGAGAGAACACGGATCTGATTATGTAATAGACAAACACGGAAGCAACACGGAGTCGACACGGATGTGTATGGTACCAAGACGGAGCTGACACGTATGCCCCGAGGCCACGCAGTCCATCCCGGAAAAATTCCCCGGCAGACGCTGGCTACAACACGGAGCACCGGACAATAACACGGAGGACCCAGGCAACAACACAGACGATCGAGGATTAAACACGGAAGAGCCGGAAGACACCGGAAACATGACGAGTACCACAGAGGGGCCAGCAGCAATACGGCATTAACGCGGAACGGGCTGGCAGCAACATGGAACGAGTTACTCCAATGATGATTCAAATTAGAGCGTGCTGAATAACTGTTACACAAAGAATTGACACCAGGACTGTAGAAGGTGCTTTGTTATGAGAGCCAGTTGTGTGAACAGACATTGCTTGCCAATATTATTGACAAATAATGAATTCTAGTTCGAAAAAGCTTCGATGCGACACATTAGATAGCGCATCATGTACAACATGCCTGGCTAATCAGCCTCTTATAGCGAAAGACCAATAACAAAGGTAAACGTTAACGTTACTTTTGTGCCAGGTAGCTGGTTAAGTTTGTATATGGCCTACCTTAGTGGCGTCCGTGGTGTCTGAACACCTCACAAATTCACGTGCAGTTTGACGTCAATATCCAATTGCATTAGCTGCTGCCTTTATCAATGGTTAGGCAGCGCCTGTATCTATGGGCCATTTTATTAGCTGCTGCCTTTATCAATTGTTAGGCAGCGCCTGTATCTATGGGCCATTGCATTAGCTGCTGCCTTTATCAATTGTTAGGCAGCGCCTGTATCTATGGGCCTTTGCATTAGCTGCTGCCTTTATCAATGGGTGGGCAGCGCCTGTATCTATGAGCCATTGCATTACTTCCTTATCAAGTAGACTTGTCTAAATGTCACTTACAGAACAAGGACATATATGCAGGAAGAATACCAAGTCAAACATCGACTGTGATCAAAGTCAGAGTATTTGTCATCTTACGATCTAAGCATACCTACAGAGTGCTCATTGTAGAACATAACAACAGGTTTTATGTTGCTTTTGCAAAACGTGTACGTGACTATGTATAGACTATAACTCGTTAAGAGCCCACCGGGAGAACACTGATAGTCGTTTAATCGAGCTGGAGTTGGGGCGTAAAACCACCTTTTTTCCGTTACAGAATAATAAAATTCGAAATAATTGAGGCTGTGTGGAGTATTGCATACTTTGCCGCGGTGGGGGTGGGGTGGGGCTGGAGGTTGGTGTATCTGTGTATTTGGTTTATTGCAATATATCTTCTGAACAGCGCGATATAACGTTCATGAAAAAACTCCTGTATATCTCCTGTAGGCCTTTGATGACTACAGACAGATTGGGCGGCTCTGAATCCTGCAACAACAGGACGGGTAACCAGGGCAGCCCTCGGTGTGTCAGTGAAGAAGTAAAAAGGCTATCATAGCGGGAAGGAAGGCCACATCTAGAGGGTATGATAACAGCCTTGAGAGGGGTGGATATGTTACGGATGTAGAGAAGCTGGACGTTTTATTGGCGCTTCTATAACTCAAGAAAGACCGTGCCTTTGATGATAAAATAATATCAACGGGTAGGTGGGTACTGTTCGAGCGAGGATCAGTTGCGAGGGGAATGTCCCGTCCACAGCTGTCAGTGCTTAAAGTTAGTCGAGTAACATCAACAATGATACACGACTGGTGAGAAACTAGTGCACTCGGCTATTAAAGCAGGATGAATCACAGTGACTGAAGCGAATCGCGGGAGCACATGGATGCTGTGGTAGATGTCAAGGGCGCTCATAATGAGATGGGAGAAATGAGGGAAAGGCGAATGTGGTGCAAAATTTCAATCTAAGTGGAGGAGGAGTGCTGCGCCGGATGAACCTGACACAACTTGAAATCTAGTTGAGAGGCCGGGTTAATGGAGATCGTATTATTGGGGCACTTAGAATTCAGTAGCACCGTCACTAGCCGAGTGCTCATGTTATGTCGCGCCGTAGACAGCTGTCATTTTACTTATGTGGCAGATTAGCTGCGTGGTAATGATAGGGTTGGCGATTCACCACAAACCTTTCTTGGGTACCAAGTGGCAGAATTATAAAATGCCTATCACTTAATATAGCAAGTTCTTATATTAATGGAATGGTATCAAAAGCAGCTGGGAAAAGCAAATATCATAAATGTAGACGCAGATTGAAGTTCGCAATTGGCCGTTGCCAGAACAACGGCAGCAGTCTTAAGTCATATCTCCTTTATCGCGCACTTTACTAATTTATCGGCACTTAAAATATGCCAAAGCAATTAAGCTTTGATGGACTAATTGGTGTTTGGAACAATGTTGTTTTTCATATTCTCGCCCATGTGTTGATATATCATATGCTATTTGCACAGACTGTGCCAATGTTCCAATTACCGCGTCGTCTCGATTAAACACGTTTTTGTTTTGCTTTTGTTGCCCTGTTATATTAGAACCACCATATACAACGATTTATACCACAAGGATTTGAACGCACAATGCAATACATGTCATTGTGTCCCTACAGTCTCAATATTACGTCATCAGATGAATGATAGTCATTGTCAAAAATGTATCATGCATGTCCACTGTACATATATATATATATATATATATATATATATATATATATATATATATATATGTATATATATATATATATATATATATATATATATATATATATATATATATATATATATATATATATATATATATATATATATATATATATATATATATATATATATATATATTAATTCTCCCACGCATTAATCAGCCATGAATGTGAGTGGTATCATGATCAACAACATAACATTAGTCTATGATGTTTGTAGAGGGCCTAAAGTACATCGGAATACAATGAGAGAGAAAAAACGTAGGGAGAACGTCTTGCGTATTAAATGCAGACCCGTGAGAGATATGAGAACTATAGTTGCTAGACAAATTTTGATTCACAGCACTGTTTATTTCTGCCTCTTGAGCCTTCTGCTCGTTCATGCACTCATATTATAGCTTGGAAATCGCTCACCCAACATTCCGTGTGTTGCAATTAAGATTCTAAGAGTATTATTTAAGCATTGGTTTGGCCATATAAAAGATATTTATTGATATAAATCAGTCAAATTATGCCAGAGAGAAAAACATTAGTTGTGTATAGTTCAGGCTGGATTTGAATTTGCTATAATTCCATCTTAACCTGACGTTCAACCATTCTAAATAACTACTTAATTATGGACTGCTGGCGCACATCTGATCAATACTCAAACACCACCTTGAACTGATATGAATCACTTTCTCGTTGGTTGGTTAAATTTCAATCGCGCAACTTGTACTACTTTCAACGGTTATTGATGTGGGACTGCCTCGCGCGTTAAACTCGTTACAAACAATACTAATGTTACTAACTACTTGTCGGGACAATCAGAAGCTTGGCCATTTGTAATTATTAACTTTCTAATTACACGAACAATATTGTTATCTTACCAGGATGTTCAATTCCGACATCTCAACCTAAAATGATGAACTTGAATACCTAATGCTGGCCATCTACACCTAATGGCGATGCATCGATGCAGATTATGTTTTCTTTGTGAGATGGATATTTATGTATGGAAGTCAGGTGTTTGCAGCTCCTTATCTTCGTCAAACTGTCATGTTGGTTTCGGTGATACTTGCAATGACATGTGATGGTGCTGAATGCATTACGAATTTGAGAATTCAACAAGCCATAGATGAAGGGGTTAAATGCACTACCCAAGAAGACTGTCATTTCACAGAACATGTGGTACGAGCGAGATAGAAGGTAGGACCAGTCTATTATTCCACTTATCAAACAAGGAATGTACGAGAGAAGGAATAGAATACCAATGACAATCATCGTGCGTGTCAATCGTAACGCCTGTCGCTGCCTTCGCCGGACAAAATACAACACGTTTGTAACTTTTGACTGTAAACGAAGATGGCTGGCCCTGTTTAAGCGATAAATGAAGATGTAGAAATATCCTATGAGCATGCTGGGTAAACCAGCTCTCATGGAAAGCAGTAGCAGTTTGTAGCTCTGTGTGTGGTGATTAACGTAGAGATTGCACGTCACCAGAGCAGCCACGTAGCCGAATCTGCCCCACATTTCCAGAAGCGAGGGCAGCAGACATAAAGAAGGTAGGAACCAACTCAAAGTCACCATGATTATCACAAAGCGCGGTTGAAATAATTCCAAGAAAGCATTGCGATCGGATATTAACTTGTAGCGGTTCCATGCAATAAGGCATATGTTGATCAATGTAGTGCCTGCATATAAAAAAATATCGTTTGGCAATGACTTTGTATTTCCTGGTTCCATCGTGTACTTATGAATATTACCAAGCAATTGATGACACATTATGTATTGTTTATTATACAATAAAAAATATATTTACCGGTGAGAGAATAGACGAGGAAACCAATGGCTTTGCACAATTCGGGTTCAAGACTCCAGCCATTATTTAAGTAGGTATATATGTTGAACGGCAGTATTCCGTCCATCATTAGCAAGTCGCAGGTGCTTAGATTCACAATAAAAATGTTGGAAGCTGTTCTCAGCTTCGGCGTCTTCAGCACAGCTATTATAACTAAGACATTACCTGCAAAGGAATGTTTCATAATCAATTGCTTCAGAGTGAACAACACATTAAGGATCTTTATTCAATGGCGCACTTTATAGGTGAGTCTGGCAAATGAGACGGTGTGGTTTTATGACGGAAATGTGCAACCATGACCTAGACGTTCATTATAATAAGGCACTATTTTTTGCCTCTAATAATTTTGCTCAGAATTGTCTGTAGATAACCACCTTGACACTGATGCTATTGGTCGGTGGTATGCACTTACTGGATTTTCGAAAACTCACCTAGCGTTCCAACTATGATCAAGATCGCCATGCATGACACAGCAAGATATACAACGGCTAAATAATGCTGCGACTCGCTTGTATTCGCTGAAGGAAAGGAATTCAGCTGTCTTGTATATAGCATACTGATGTTTTTCTGAAAATGCATCCCGTCCTCTCGAGTGCCCTAACTAACGCTTAAATGCGAAGGCATTGATGTTAAATTTGCAAATATTATTCCACGTAACCTCTCCGTTCAATGTTAATCACCAGCGTTGCTGCTGTTCCTACAAAATGTCGACAGAACTATTTGTATCAATATACTGCAGGTGGCCAGTAATGGCTGATGTGTGAGCTGATTTCGTTCGGCGCATCTAATGCCGGTACTACCTCAGTTGCTGCTTCTATTTGAGCATTTCACGGAATCTCATTCAGTGGCGCCCCCTGGTGTACATTGTGGGAGGTCATTAATAGAGCTAGGTAGGAATGTGTGGAGCGTGAAGCACCAGTCTCTAGTGAGTTTTGATTGAATTTCTTTATTTCTTTCATACCGTTCTGTGTCTTATTATCTCAAGCTATGACAATTCTGCTTGACGGAAGCATAAACCCTTATTGCACCGTGGGCAAGTTCGAATAGTAATGTCTAGTGTAATGTCTAGTGTAATGTCTAGTGTAATGACCAATACTTGTTTATACGGGACAAGTGTGGCTATAACGGATTGTGCTAAGCTTAATTAATGCTGCATTTGCTGAGCTATATAAAAACTATAGTTTCGCAATCTACTCAGTGTTTTGTGTGTTTGCTTACCACTAACGGAAACTGTATGGTCTGTGCGTATTAGCATTGAATAGGGTGTAGTATGTTGTAGCTAGCGTATGCTTTTCCACTGTTAGTCTTAATCGCTTTTTGGTGTCGCTATATTGCGGCAATTCAATGTCATTACCTCATTTGTCAATCACTCGCTGATATTATCATTAGGACTCAGTTATTGATCCGAACTGCACCATAAGTTACCTTAGTCCAAATAATGTGAAGCAACAAACGAAGCACTGCATGGTGTTATTATTGAAAGGTAATTATATTATTGATATGGCACATATATAGCGAATCGAGCGACGCATTAAATATACATGCAAGAGGGACCAAGTTGGAGAATTACCTTTTGATAATTAGGAGAAATTAATACATGTTTATCCTTAACTCAACGTTAAAATAGATTACTGGTGAGGGCCATGCTTGGTAAAATTTTAAATGGGAAATAACCAATTCATACTCGACGATTATACAGCTCTCCAGAAAGCGTCAATATTTCTATGATGTTCTTAAAAATATAAACTCCAGCACAGGATCGCTTTTGTTAAGTTTGAAAACTTACTTGTAGAGGTTTCCCCGTAGCTGGGGGGGACTCATTTAGCTGTTACGTGTCAGTACCTGAATACCTTATTGGTCAATGGTCCCATTCCGTTCGACTAATGACGAAATGGTGAAATACGCATTCATTCCAATTACTTAAGAAAGCCGGAAATATTGTGATTTGAAAAACGACCTCTCATGTTGTACTGTCATAATAATGGCCGATTGCTGCATGATTGGACTATATTTTCAGAAAAGTTTGGTGCAGCCGCTATCTTATTCAATGACATCGTGACTTTCACCCTCATAGCTTCGGCAGTCCCGCCGTTAGAGGTCGTACAGATGTTGAATGAGCTCTACTCCAAGTTTGACGTGCTCACCAACGAGCATCATGTCTATAAGGTGGGTGGGACAAATAAAGATTGGTCTTAGTTCGCCTGAGCGTAACATAGCATCTCTAATGGCTGGGGGGGGGGCATCTTCATTTAGCCATAACCTACATATAACTGTCTCAAATGCTCGAGATGACAGTGTTAGTGACAACCTCCGTGCAGCTTTGTCCCGACATGTTGTCATAATTAATGTACCGTAAGGTTTGATCATTTCCAAATACTGTAGTTTGTTTATTCCAATAGTTCTTTAGGATAGCATTGATTGTTAAAAGCGGCATTACCAGTCACAATGATTGATGAGCCAGCATACAGATATTACCAGTGCATTGCTTGTTCCATCGTAATACAAATTGAATATATATATATTCAAATTCTCATAGAATATATTATATTTCTGCAAATAGCCTGCACCTGCTTCTACGCGTATGCCGTTTTTCAGTTGATTTGCCACCTTCTCCGGTAGCAACTGGTACAACAGAATGTCTGTTTTCGCCTTCTCCAGCTCCAGGGCCAGAGCGGTTTTCTTCAGCTCGGCTGTTGTCTCGTCTAGTTTCATGCTGTCCACATAGCACACAACAAGTGCAGAAGGCCTTGCATAATTGATGTTGATTGGCACGGTATTGTTAGAATATATGTCATATGCGTGGATTGACATCAGACTAGAGTATCATTCGATTTATGCAATCATGATAGATATGGTGATCATAGCATTAAACCAGGCTGGTCACAAATAAAGTGATTTGAATGTTAACGGATATGTATCAAATATGGGCATTCAAGTAATCAACGGCATCCCAGGTCTTATTAAGGTCGGGAAATATATATGAACTTTTTAGGAGCAACGTCAAATTTCGGACTCAAATAGTTCCGGTAATTAATAAAAGACTGTCGTCTTCTCTCAGATTCGTCGAAGGCAAGACATAATTTGTGTTGGATAAATTAGACACAGGTTAAATCATCACACGGTGAATCAGTCATTAATGCATTGATTCATGCAGACATACTTCGGGTTGTTATCTACCCCCATATCATGCCTCTAGGTCTCCTCCCGTTATTGCACGATGTTTGCTCACGTCATCTCACTTTTTCATCTCACGTCACCTCACTAGGTTTCTTCACGTCATCTCACAATGTTAGCGCAAATAAACTCATCTATCGTCATCCCACTATGTTACCTCACGTCCTCTAACTTTCTTGCATCACGTCGTCTCACGATATTTCCTCAGGTCATCTCACTATGATATCTAACATCATCTCATTATCTTAAATCGCGTCATCTCACTGTCTTACCTCGCGTCACCTCACTGTCTTACCTCGCGTCACCTCACTATCTTATCTCACGTCACTTCACTATCTCACCTCACGTGACCTCAAGTCACCTAACTATGCTACCTCACGACCACATTCACTATGACTTCACCCTATCTTACCTCACGTCACCTCACTGTCACTGTCTTATCTCACCTCACGTCACCACTGTCTTACTCATCTCACTATTACCTCAAGTCACCTCACTATGTTACCTCACGTCACCTCACTGTCTTACCTCACATCAACTCACTATCTTACCTCACGTCATCTCACTATCTTACTTCGCGTCACCTCACTGTCTTACCTCACGTCACCTCACTATCTTACCTCACGTCACCTCACTGTCTTACCTCAAGTCTCCTCAATATCTTACCTCGCGTCACCTCACTATCTTACCTCGTGTCACCTCACTATCTTACCTCACGTCACCTCACTGTCTTACCTCACGTCACCTCACTATCGTACCTCACGTCACCTCACTGTCTTACCTCACTTCACCTCACTATCTTACCTCACGTCACCTCACTATCTTACCTCGTGTCACCTCACTATCTCACCTCACGTCAACTCACTATCTTACCTCACGTCACCTCACTATGTTACCTCACGTCACCTCACTATCTTACCTCACGTCATTTCGCTGTCTTATTTCACCTCATCCTCCTATATCTCACGTCAACTCTCAATTTACCTCACTCCCTCCTTGTACACCATGCTGATGCTACTCATAAACTTATCCAAACTCTTATCTTCTTATACTGACTGTGCCCATTTTACATCACCATATTTAACATGAAGTTTTCTCTCTTATCTATTATATCTTATTACCGCACATTCCTTTCACACCTTTCCTGACTTTCATTTCTCTATTTTAACTCAAGTTCGTATCTCATTACCATTTCCGGTCTTGAAATATCTTCATTATTTCATTACGTCACTTCCATGTATTATCTTAACAGATGTTCAGTTTTTATTTATACCGTCATATCACAAATATATTTATTAAGTTCTGATCCTATCCTTTTCATTTAACCTCACCTTCATAACTTATATCAAATCATTTCATTTCATATTTTCCCTCACATTTATTTCTGATCCAGCGTACATTTTACTGCCTATTGTTATTCAATCTCAATTCATCTCTTATCTTGAATATTTCACCTCTCGTTTAAATTCATACCTGACTTCCATTTCCGCTATTCGCTGTTCTCGTGTGACGTCATAGGCTGGAATATCAGAAAGATAGAGATGACCTTCTACCATGTCCGTGAGACTCGAAAGACGAGGTGATCCAATGAATAGAAGTTCATTCGTGTTGGTTAAGAAGAACATGGACCCTGTCAGTGAACACCACATGCTGTCAATACTTGATATAGCTACGCTGATCTGAAGCTACGACCATAGGCATGAATCGGGTTAAGCATATACATTTGGGAAGTGGTATATGACGGGGTTGATCAGCGCTCGACGTTTACTTGATTTGTACGGAAGATGCTCAGATAAATCACCACGCATAACGCAGAACGCAATACTTGAATATCCAATACTGTGCCAAAGTGACGAACATTCCTATTGTTGTTTCAGGTATAAAATACGATGAAATAGATGCGATACTTTGTCATCAAACAGCGCAAATTCCCTAGTGTTATATTAACATACTTCTCTTTAGTCTATGTATGTAGGGCCATTCAATATTTTATCAAAACAATGATACGCGTTTTCACACAATTAAGACAATGGCACATATTGGTGGTATCCTTTGTAAATGATCAAAAGCATGATTGATAATTTCATCTCTGTATAGGCAGCAAGATCTATGAAAATCATATTTACCTTTCAACGTCAGTCTAGCCCGGCGTTGGCTCCGCATCAGCGCTCCACAGCCTCCAGTATATAGACGGCATTACAAAATCTCATCATGTTCGCGGATGTCTGATGCATGGTAGGCTTGGTCAACGTAAATATATCCCCCAGTCGCACTTTGCTCTTGTTCCCGTTTCTCATAGTTGTCCAGCGTGCAATATTATTCCCGCATTGTCTGATGATCAGATCCGAATTAAAGATGATGTGGAAAGGGAAGATGGTACAGAAAGACATGACGTTGATTTCCACAGTGTGAGCTGGGTTAGCGTGAACCAGATGTGATGATGATGCTTCCGTATGTAGCTCAGCATCCTCATCCTCTTCATCATCATTGCCTTCCTTATTAACGGCTTCAGCCCTAGCACAGTCGGTATTTAGGGAGCTATCGACGAGGTCTGTGACGGTCACAGCAAACTTGACGTGGTTGAGGTAACCATTATTGTCGAGTTCCGCTCGCTCTATTCCAATTTGACATCTTGATTGCATTGTTGTTTTGCCACTGCAGGCAATACACCTGTAACATACTGGGTCATTCTTTGTCCATAATGTACTTTACGATAACGCGTAACATAAGCATTCAGCACCACTCGGTATTCATGAACGCCCATACGACATAACCTTGGTGGAAAGATATGGTAGACTGAACTTAGGGCCAGAAGAAGAAGTATTTCAAGCAACAAATATGAATGGAATATGCGTGTGTCAGCCATATTACTCTTCAGCGATAATATTTACATGGCAGGTATAATATTCGCGATCCATGACAACTAATCGTCAGTTACGCTGGTAATTATTTAACTTCCGTGCTAAGTTATTCATTCTGCTGAAGGGTTCATTGTTCAGAATACGTGCAAGTTTGATAATTGTTTAGCTACCCGTTGAAGCCATTAAGGCACTGAGGATATGTTTGTGTCTTAATCTTGCAGTAATTCGCTTATATCTGCATGCAAAGCGGTAATAGCTCTTGAACTCATATTTACTGTTTCATTTACTCTGTTGCCAAGTCAGGTATATGATCGTTTATGTTGTAAGAAGCGGGGTCATTGCGTTGATTCTGCTGCATTAATGATGTGGCTGCCAGGGTAGAGGTGAAAAGGTGAAAAGGATGTTATATCGCTATGCATCATGCAAGTAGGCAGTATAGTGTGCTGTAGGTTGTCATGGAAATTTGTCCAATAGAGGTGTTTTCAACAGCTTGTAGTTTGTCAGCTTCGGTCGGCTACGTCTCACCGATTGCAGACAACGTCTCATACAGCAATGCATGCATGAGGAACAGCGCATAAGCGTGGATTCAGTGGGCTGATTCAGCATGATGCTCAGTGTATTGAGGCATGAAAGTGATAGTAAGAAATGTTCGGTATCTTTCAAAACCATGGCATGTAACTCAAAAATATAGTTTTAATAGCGAATTTACAAAGCTCTGATTGTTTGCGCATGCATTAGTAAAATAAGGCAGGTGCCAGATTGGCGTTGAAAATTGTATTGAACATGCGCCCGAAGATTTCGTCATAACATAGGTCCCTGATTGTTGACGTTAACATAGCAACATTGTGTGACGTCATGCGGTTCAGAAAAATGAACTATGATCACGCATTCATCCCAAAACATCTCATTCTCACCTTCTCCCCTAAAAGCCAAACGTCATTCGTCATTCAAATAAAGTGAAATCTTCGTTGTTTTCATCGTTCCAAGACAAGTCAAAATGACACACGTCAACTTGTGGAGAATTCAGGTACTCAGTCACTGTAGCGGATCCTTATCAACGATTTCAGCTAACTCACCTTGTTTCCAATCATGCACCATCAAGATTACATTTACAAAAAGGGCCTACAGACAAGACTCATGGTGCATTACACTTATAAAAACGTCTCGGCATTTTTGTTCTTCGAAGTTTTCTAACACAAGAGAGCGGACGCACAGGTGTATTTGACCATAGTGAAACAAACATATGCAAATGCTGATTTGTGCCTGTAGAAACTGACAGTGCTAAATCGGGATATAAAGTGGTCGTTCATATGTCAGCCATGTCAGCGGAAAGTAAAAATCCAAAGAACCATTAATAGTGCTGAGCGTATAATTCACCCACCCTGGCCCTCGATCTTCATCAAATAGGCACCACTTTACGCAAACAAAAACTAGCCCTATGAACCCAATATTCCGCTACCCAAGTATTTATCTTTAAAATTCGCCTATAACCATTATGTATTGAATAAATTCAGCTGCTGTGACGTCATAGAGGATCAATGTGGCAGATGACGTTATTATATGCCAGAGAAGCGACAAGCGTGTGGCTTACTTCACTGTCTATTCAGTAACAAATCGAGTTACATTTTAGCCATTTTGATGACAATAGCTTATCAATTCCGCCAGCAATTACACTCTTGCCGGCATACAACAGTCTATTACCTGGGTACACCTATACGCAAACACACGATTGCAGGTAAGTAAGCGCATGTGATCGCGAGAATCAAACTTGAGTCAACGGCTTCCTGCTAAATCAGTGGCATAGGAAATCTATACCTGGATAGGCAAACAGTGAAGTATCGTGTAATAAGCTACCGGGTCAAAACTAACAAGGGGAATCGAAAAGAATTCTGCAATTCGTGCCACATAATGTAACATGGGTTGATAAGCGAGGGAGCTTAGGTCTTTTGCAGTACAGCCGTGCTAGGGGTGGGGCGGGAGTTGGGCGTGTGAGGACAGGACGATTACGTGGCGCAATTTTTGATGATGGGTGAGCTTTCCACCCCGTACATGGTAAAGTCGTAAGAATGAAGAGGCTGATAAACTGAGTCGTTAACCTATTATTTGTCCCTGATTATGTCGATTGGTCATCAGACCGTTTCTGATTATTAAGCCGCTTGCCCGTCTACTCTGTATGGAGTTTAACAATACCTGGTTAGATTCTACCGAGCCTTAGGTTTGTCAGCATCAAGAACTATTAAAAATATATCGAATTAAATTAATTTTCAACTTTAGAAGCAATCAATTTATCATGCATCTGCCATGCAAATGTTCTTTGGCCATTAAAGACAATGTATACACGAAGGGTCGAATCTGCCGTCAGGGCGGGGCGCCAAAGTCTGACGTGACAGGCCAAACCTGCCTTGACGTAAAGACCCTTTTGTGGGGCTTTGTACAACACACACTAATACACAATGATTCTTACCATGACTTGGCTAATGGGTCTTTCAAGATAGTTCAAGCGAACCACTGGTTATATCAAGGTTTGCTGATCTTCACAATATAGGAAAATAAAATACCTCGAGCTTCTTCAAACGCATGGGGCAGCTGCGGATGAAAGTCAGATATCCAAGAACTGCTCGCTCCCCTTTATTGGCGATGGTAGTCCGTGGGAAGCGACGGGTTTTCTTCGGGCGTCTCAAACTTGACACCGCTGCAGCGCCCTCGGGAGAGCATAATTAATCGGGAGAAGTAATAGCGTGACACATATGGGTATATTAACACCTGCCAGCTTTTCAATGGGGTTATTAATAAGGTGACATATCGATAAAATATATCCTACCTTGACACGAGCGATAAGTGCTGATAATTATAAAAAAAAGAGCGAGTGAGAGAATATATATATATATATATATATATATATATATATATATATATATATATATATATATATATATATATATATATATATATATATATATACATATATGTATATATTTGGTCTAAATTAATGGGTTCGATTCAAGTTTCCCTGTCAAGATGTATGAACTGAGAAACACGAGTAAATGATATGTACGTTAACCCTTTACGGCACGCAAAACGAAAAACCCACGCATGCGTTGTCGTCCCAGAAACACCACTCAATAAATTCCATGAAGCCACACAGGAATACAGGAGTAAAACATGTTGCTTCTTAGCATTCCCATTGCAGGAGGTTTTGGGACGTGTACGGAGCATTCAATTTATATATGATATGGTTTAATTGCATGTTAAGATGTGATTAAAACACCGTTTTGTCGTCAAAACGAGGGATCAATAATTTGTTCTATCTGTATATAATGATGACTACTTTGGTTTGTTCTTTGGTCATAGAGCATGCCATCGATACTGTTTACTTGACAGCACAACCATATAAATTATTTCCGAGTGTCTCCGCTGAGGGTTTCACTATTTGCATTGAATGATGTTATACGATACAGTTACTGAAGTGGCACAATGGTCTGACGCACAAAAAGAGATAAGGAATCTTGTTTTGATGAAACAAAGGGCATTGAATGTGAGTGCTACGGTACACAATAATGGCCCACTCGATTTAACTAGAGGGCCACCACTCATAGGCGTTATTCTCTTCGTGGGCAATCGTACAGAACGCTATGATTTCACAACAAACACCATTGCCTGTTAATGAGCATTGCACAATCATGCTGATAATGGGAGAAAGAAAGGTGGATAATGTATTAAATTGCGGAAAGCTCGATTGTGACTGGTGACTCATATTCCATACGTTAACATCACAACAAGCAAATACATGACTTGCAACAATGTACCCCAAGGGGCACAACTGAATGGGCGCCTTCGATAGGCCCCTTAAATACCAGCGGCAATCATATGTCTGGTGAGAGCTACCCTGCATACAAAGCTGTGGTTTGATGAGGGCGCTACAAATGCATCAGTAATCCATTTGGTAGAGAAAAAGTACTTCCCTGGAGTTAAAGCTTCACGTGGAATAGCGTAGTAACATGGAATCATTGTGGTAATTCGTTATCAGTTGCTAGCAGAAAATGGATGACATATCTTTTGCGATAGCAACGGTACTCAAAACGACAGAGAAACATGAGCATGTTGCTTGGCAACCAGCTGAATTAACCATCTGCAACGAAAACAAGCAATTCCCAGCGTGATTTAGCCGTGGTTTATGTTGCTGTGTCATGTATGGCGATCTTGTGTGTAGTTGGTACGTTGGGTGAGAGTTTGGAATTTATTGATGGATATGACAGTTTGGAACTGCCCACATATTGATGAATATTTCCATTTTAGTATTTTACACAATAATGAAACTAGATCTTTGTAGATCATGATTATGTATTAATCATTAGTTAAGTGATTCGACATATATACATATACAAGTCCAATGTAAGTGACGGAATCACCATTCAACTTAGCAACATAATCAGGACCCATAATTAATCGTTGTATACAAGGCATTACTTATTAAATATTCCATTGCAAGTAATGTCTTATTTATACGAGCTGCGCTGAAGATGCCGAAACTCAGAACAGCTACCAACATTTTTGTGTGAATCTACACACCTGCGACTTGATATTGATGGACGGAATACTGCCGAGGCACGAGGCAGTCCCGCATCAATAACCTTTGAATGAAGTACAAGTTGCACGATTGAGATTTATCCAACCTACAACGAGAACGTGATTCATATCAGTTCAAGGTGGTGTTTGAGTATTGATCAGATGTGCGCCAGTAGTCCATAATTAAGTAGTTATTATAAATTGTTAAACGTCAGGTTCAGATGGAATGCTAGCGAATTCTAATCATCCTGTGAAAGCAGCCTGAACCATACATAACTGATGTTTTTCTCTCTAGCATAAGTTTAACATTAATACATAGCTTTTATATGGTGAAACCAATGCTTAAATAATACCCTTAATACAACCTTAAATGCAATACAAGGAATGTTGGGTGATCGATTTCCAAGCTACAAGGTGAGCGCCAGAACAAACAGAAAGCTCAACAGCCAGAAATAAGCAGCGCTGTGAATCGGAATTTGTATAGCAACCACAGATCTCATACCTCTTACGAGTCTGCATTCCACGTTTTTCTCTCTCTTTTTATTCCGATGTACTTGAGGCCCCTCTACAAACAGCAGTTGGCTGAACATTATAGAATTATAACATTGACAATATCGATGTTATGTTGTTGATCATAATACCACTTGTATTCATGGCCGATTCATGTGGGGGAGGATGAATATCTATATCTATATCTATATCTATATCTATATATATATATATATATATATATATATATATATATATATAGATATATATATATATATATATATATATATATATATATAGATGTATCTATATATATATATAAATATATATATATATATAAATGTGTATATATATATATAAATATTTGCATATATATATATATATGTATATATATATATATATATATGTATATATATACTTATATATATATACATATACATATATATATATGTTTATATGTATATACTTATATATATATACATATACATATATATATGTTTACGTATGTGTTTGTACATAAATATAAATATGTATGTACATATATTTATATCTATACATATATATATATGCATATACATTTATATCTAGATGTATATGTATATATATATATATGTATATATATATATATATATATATATATATATATGTATATGTATATATATATATATATATATATATACATCTGTAAGCTGCATATATATATGTATATACATCTGTAAGCTGCATACTTGATTTACTTGATGGATAGACTGCACAGTTTATATTTACAATTGTAGCTTCGTAACTGAATGCGGAGCAGCTAAAGGTAAATTGAAAGATGTACTTTCCCTCAATAAATACTAGCGAGTCACATAATAGTTTTGTTGGGTGTGTTTGTGTATGGCACGCGTGGCGATTCGCATCACACTTTACTTACAACGGGGTGAAATTGACCATTTGATATATTATTGTGTGACAAGATATTTTAGTAAAACCGAATACGCTACATATCGGGGGGATCTTTTGCGGTAGTTGGCATAGTCTGTGGCTAGCTAACGGTGTGCAGCTTACATATGATATATTAACACATGGGCGAGAATATGAAAACAATATTGTTGCAAACACCTTTAGTCCATCAAAGCTAAATTGCTTTGGTATAGTTAAAGCGCCGATAAAATAGTAAAAGTGCGCGATAAAGGAGCAATGACTTAAGACTGCTGCCGTTGTTCTGGCAACGGCCAATTGCGAACTTCAATCTGCGACTACATGTATAATATTTGCTTTACCCAGCTGCTTTTGATACCATTCCATTAATATAAGAAATTGCTATTTTAATTTTGCCACTTGGTACTTAAGAAAGGTGTGTGGTGAATCGCTAACCCGTGTCATTACCACACAGCTAATCTGCCACATAAGTTAAATGACAGCTATCTTCGGCGCGACATAACATGAGCACTCGGCTAGTGACAGTGCTACTGAATTATAAGAACAACTGATCTGCCCAGCACACGCAACTGGCTCCAAGACTTACAGGTCAGTAACTGACCCTAATCTACCACGTCGAAGATCAATCCCTTAACACCTTCCATGAAAGTCTGACGCATCATTGTTTGTGTTACTCGACTAACTTAAAGCATTGCCAGCTGTGGACGGGACATTCCCTCGCAACTGATCCGCGCTCGAACAGTACCTACCTACCCGTTGATATTATTTTATCATCAAAGGCACGGTCTTTCCTGAGTTATAGAAGCGCCCATAAAACGTCCAGCTTCTCTACATCCGTAACATATCCACCCCTCTCAAGGCTGTTATCATACCCTCTTAATGTGACCTTCCTTCCCGCTATGATAGCCTTTTTTTTCTTCTTCACTGACACACCGAGGGCTGCCCTGGTTACCCGTCCTGTTGTTGCAGGATTCAGAGCCGCCCAATCTGTCTGTAGTCATCAAAGGCCTACATGAGACATACAGCAGTTTTTTTCGTGTACGTTATATCGCGCTGTTCAGAAGATATCGCAATAAACCAAATACGCCAATTGTACAATAAGCAGGTAGGCTTAGATCGTCAGATGACAAATACTCTGACTTTGATCACAGTCAATGTTTTACTTGGTATACTACCTGCATATAAATCCTAGTTTAGTCTACGTGATAAGGAAATAACACAGATTTGCAATGACCCATAGATACAGGTGCTGACTACCAATGTACAAAGGCAGCAGCTAATAATACATGTAAATCAATTCGATATTTACGTCAAACTGCAAGTTTATTGCACGTGTATTTCTGGGGTATTCAGACACTACGCACGCCACTATGGTAGGCCATATGAACACTTAAACAGCTACCTGGCACAAAATTAACGTTAACGTTTAACTTTGTTATGGAGAAAGAAAACGCATGACCCGGGTATAACATGGAAGGTACGCATTCAGCATAATCAAACCACAAATAAACGCTGCCATCTCAAGATTCATATTGAAACTTTATTTCCGCTTACAATCTAACAATATTCAAGCAATCAGTCATAATGATGTCCGTCAATAATAGTAACACCAAAGAGTTTGTCGCCTCGCTGTAAACTCTTTGGTAATGCGTAAGCTAGCATAACGTTGTTGCTGTTGTGTAACTTTAGCGCTATGATGAATACTACGTCCGAAATCGAAGCGGTCACTTCACCATCAGTGATATGTCCACAAAATACACACATAATATCAACACACACTTCAGATCAGCACGCACAAACGCAAGCACACACATGAACGCGAAACATATCCTTGGGTAGATAATTATATAGGGAGAGATATATATGTATGTACATATATTTATATCTATACATATATATATATGCATATACATTTATATCTAGATGTATATGTATATATATCTAGATGTTTATGTATATATATATATACATAAATATATATACATATGTACGCATGTATATTATATATATATATATATACATCTGTAAGCTGCATATTATGTATGTCCCTTTACTTGATTGGATAGACTGCACAGTTTATATTTACAATTGTAGCTTCGTAACTGAATGCGGAGCAGCTAAAGGTAAATTGAAAGATGTACTTTCCCTCAATAAATACTAGCGAGTCACATAATAGTTTTGTTGGGTGTGTTTGTGTATGGCACGCGTGGCGATTCGCATCACACTTTACTTACAACGGGGTGAAATTGACCATTTGATATATTATTGTGTGACAAGATATTTTAGTAAAACCGAATACGCTACATCCCGGGGGGGATCTTTTGCGGTAGTTGGCATAGTCTGTGGCTAGCTAACGGTGTGCAGCTTACATATGATATATTAACACATGGGCGAGAATATGAAAACAATATTGTTGCAAACACCTTTAGTCCATCAAAGCTAAATTGCTTTGGTATAGTTAAAGCGCCGATAAAATAGTAAAAGTGCGCGATAAAGGAGCAATGACTTAAGACTGCTGCCGTTGTTCTGGCAACGGCCAATTGCGAACTTCAATCTGCGACTACATGTATGATATTTGCTTTACCCAGCTGCTTTTGATACCATTCCATTAATATAAGAAATTGCTATTTTAATTTTGCCACTTGGTACTTAAGAAAGGTGTGTGGTGAATCGCTAACCCGTGTCATTACCACACAGCTAATCTGCCACATAAGTTAAATGACAGCTATCTTCGGCGCGACATAACATGAGCACTCGGCTAGTGACAGTGCTACTGAATTATAAGTGCACAAATAATACGATCTCCATTAACCTGGCATCTCAACTAGAATTCAAGTTGTGTCAGCTTCATCCGCCGTAGCACTCCTGCTCCACTTAGATAATAATTTTTCACCACATTAGCCTTTCCCCCATTTGCTTCTGACAAAGTTCACTCTCCCCCATCTTATGATGAAGGCTCTTGACATCTACCACATCATCCATGTGTTCCCGTAATTCACGCCCCGCTCCAATCACTGTGATTCATCCTGCTTTAATTACCGAGTGCAGTAGTGTCTCACCAGTCATGTAATAGTCTATTGGTTTAGACTACCATAAGTAAACAAAAGCTGCATAATTGCTCAGGACGCGACATTATATCCCAGCGTCGTTACCACAACCCTCTGAATAGAACAACTGATCTGCCCAGCACACGCAACTGGCTCCAAGACTTACAGGTCAGTAACTGACCCTAATCTACCACGTCGAAGATCAATCCCTTAACACCTTCCATGAAAGTCTGACGCATCATTGTTTGTGTTACTCGACTAACTTAAAGCATTGCCAGCTGTGGACGGGACATTCCCTCGCAACTGATCCGCGCTCGAACAGTACCTACCTACCCGTTGATATTATTTTATCATCAAAGGCACGGTCTTTCCTGAGTTATAGAAGCGCCCATAAAACGTCCAGCTTCTCTACATCCGTAACATATCCACCCCTCTCAAGGCTGTTATCATACCCTCTTAATGTGACCTTCCTTCCCGCTATGATAGCCTTTTTTCTTCTTCACTGACACACCGAGGGCTGCCCTGGTTACCCGTCCTGTTGTTGCAGGATTCAGAGCCGCCCAATCTGTCTGTAGTCATCAAAGGCCTACATGAGACATACAGCATTTTTTTTCGTGTACGTTATATCGCGCTGTTCAGAAGATATCGCAATAAACCAAATACGCCAATTGTACAATAAGATGGTAGGCTTAGATCGTCCGATGACAAATACTCTGACTTTGATCACAGTCAATGTTTTACTTGGTATACTACCTGCATATAAGTCCTAGTTTAGTCTACGTGATAAGGAAATAACACAGATTTGCAATGACCCATAGATACAGGTGCTGACTACCAATGTACAAAGGCAGCAGCTAATAATACATGTAAATCAATTCGATATTTACGTCAAACTGCAAGTTTATTGCACGTGTATTTCTGGGGTATTCAGACACTACGCACGCCACTATGGTAGGCCATATGAACACTTAAACAGCTACCTGGCACAAAATTAACGTTAACGTTTAACTTTGTTATGGAGAAAGAAAACGCATGACCCGGGTATAACATGGAAGGTACGCATTCAGCATAATCAAACCACAAATAAACGCTGCCATCTCAAGATTCATATTGAAACTTTA
This sequence comes from Urechis unicinctus, assembly GCA_034190875.2. Classification (NCBI taxonomy): domain Eukaryota; kingdom Metazoa; phylum Annelida; class Polychaeta; order Xenopneusta; family Urechidae; genus Urechis; species Urechis unicinctus. The sequence goes on along the minus strand of CM067349.1, from coordinate 15,364,397 downwards.
TTTCCGCTTACAATCTAACAATATTCAAGCAATCAGTCATAATGATGTCCGTCAATAATAGTAACACCAAAGAGTTTGTCGCCTCGCTGTAAACTCTTTGGTAATGCGTAAGCTAGCATAACGTTGTTGCTGTTGTGTAACTTTAGCGCTATGATGAATACTACGTCCGAAATCGAAGCGGTCACTTCACCATCAGTGATATGTCCACAAAATACACACATAATATCAACACACACTGCAGATCAACGCACAAACGCACATGAACGCAAGCACACACATGAACGCGAAACATATCTATATACATATATATATATACATATATATATATATATATATATATATATATATATACATATATATATATATATATATATATATATATATGTACACATAAATACACACTCACAAACACACACACAAACATGTATATATATATATATATATATATATATATATATATATATATATATATATATATATATATATATATATATATATATATATATATATATATAATATGTTTGTGTGTGTGTGTTTGTGAGTGTGTATTTATGTGTATTCATATAGATATAAATGTCTATGTATATATATGTACCTACTATGACACCACACATAGCAGGCTCCTTTGATGTCTTTTGGATGTAGGTTTCTTCAACGTATCATCCTCGCAATCAGAGTTATTTAGCTCGTCAACTCGGATGACGTTACCAGTGGTGTGTTCTTTCATTGATCCATCATTCCCTCTTTCTGTCCGTGTGTCGTTCGTAGTAGCCTCGGATGGCAACATTTGCTTCAAGTTTCCCAAGAGGAAATACGTATGCATGAGTCCTTTGCCTTTCACTTGTATCTCGCCGCGGCTTTCAGTTTTGTAGTCGTCAGATATCGTTTGTAATGCTCTAGAATCAAACGTAACAAACTTAATACTGCACGTTTGCATTCGCTTAACTTCAGAATATGATATTATAAGATATACAAACGCCTACTTGTCTCTGAGCTAACTTGAGTTGGCAGAGGAAGTCTTTAATGAAGTATGCAACATTTGCTATCAATAATCGGTCTCAATACGATTTGATGGATACTTAGGGGCTCACGCAAATTCTATATCATGTGTAACCACGCCATCTGTACATACGCATAGAAGTGCCAATAGCCTCTGCTCTTAATTACTTAAGGAATTCGCTGGTCCATTTGGGGGCATGATCGCCTTGATCAAGTTACAGGCTCCCTTTCCTTAACCTGACCCTCAACGTGGATTCCCTCTGGCGTTGGATAAACAGTCTGACTTGTATTTTGATGATTTTATGGTAACGCCATCTGAAGTGGGGCGCGGTGTTTCCCTCGTGAAAATAGTCAATGCCTAGCCAGTCGCAGTAAGCAAATCTATGAACTTTTGTGTCAAATATCAAGCAATCGATTCCGGGCTTTGCAGGTGAATGAACATTAACCATCGCTAACTAACCTTGATTATATGACTTTTGAACCTGACGCTACATTGAGACGCTAACAAAGTAGGATGTGAATGTTCGACCAGATGGGTGTCACCCCGGATCTATATGTCTGATACATATGATCTCCTATTCGTCCCTGGGAATGCTATGACCCCCTTTATTTATGTCTGATTTATCAGACCCCCTATCTTTCTATGACTCCTAATCTCTCTCTCTGATTAGTATGACTCTCTATCTGGCTCTCTGAGCTATATGACACCTAGCTGCTACTCTGATTGTCTGACTCCCTATATGTCTCTCTGATAAGTATGACTCCCTATATGTCTCTCTGGTTGCTATGACTCCCGATCTGTCTCTCTAGTATCTATGACAAAATGTCTCTCTGGTTGCTATGACTCTTGATCTGTCTCTCTGGATGCTGTGACTCCCGATCTGTCTCTGCGGTTGCTATGACTCCCGATCTATCTCTCTGGTTGCTACGACTCTCGATCTGTCTCTCTAGTTGCTGGGACTCCCGAGCTGCCTCTGAGGTTGCTATGACTACCGATCTGTCTCTCTAGTGTCTATGACTTCCAATCTGTCTCTGTGGTTGCTATGACTCTCGATCTGTCTCTCTAGTTGCTGGGACTCCCGAGCTGCCTCTGAGGTTGTATGACTACCGATCTGTCTCTCTAGTATCTATGACTTCCAATCTGTCTCTGTGGTTGCTATGACTCTCGATCTGTCTCTGTGGTTGCTATGACTTCCGGTCGGTATCTGTGGTTGCTATGACTCTCGATCTGTCTCTCTGGTTGCTATGACTCCCTATCTGTCTCTCTGATTGGTATGCCACCTATCTGTCTCATTGCGGTGACCCTCTAAGCTGTCTGTTTGTGTGTCTCTCTGTGATTTGAGGGACTTTTTACTGGTCACGATCACTCGCGTAATGTTGGTTTGCTTTCATATGCTCGACAGTTCGACATTAGACTACACCTGACCTTAACTATCTTACTAACTGTCCATCTGTCCATCTATCCATCAGTATGTCTACCTGTACCGACCACTCTACCTTAATATGTTGGTCATTGTAGCAGCGATCATGCCGCTGCATCATCAACCTACTGGTATGACGTGGGACTGAGGTGGATACGGCCAGGTACACCGTGACTCTCCATGCGTGAAGCAGTATTGACAGTATCCCCAAACAGACAATAGCGAGGCATCTTAGCACCGACCACCCCGGCGACTACTGGGCCAGTGTGCACGCCAACTCGAATCTGGACACAGATAATGCAGCATTCATTTCAGAAAACGATGTTTTCGGATGATTAGGCTTACAAATGATAAAATCTGACAAAGGTAATTGTTTTTCCACAATATAGATGCGTATGACAAATACCTTTTTGATAAGTTAGAGAAATTAATAAATGATTATCCTTAACACCATGCCCACGAATATTACTGGTTAAAGCCATGCTTGGCAAGCTTTCAAATTGGAAATAACCCACTCATACTCGACGTAATGGGTGCAACGGAAAGAAACCATAAAGTTCTCCAGCAAGCGACTACATTGTCATGATGTGCTGAAAAATATTAACGAAGGCACAGGGTCGGTTTTGTTAAGTTTGGAAACTTACTTGTAGAGGTTTCCCCGTAGCTGGGGACTGTATGTGACCCGCGGCTTCCACCATATCCAGTGAAAAGTCAGAAACCATCTGCGCGTGCGTGGCATTCGCTTCCGGCACTCCGCCAACCACCATGTAGGCGTCGCCGATAGTCTCCACCTGAAACCAATCATCGCAGTTTAACTATTGAACACCGAGAGAGGCGTGAGGTACTGATGATGATGAGGGAAATCATTTATAACAATTCATGATGTTGGTAATTAATGATATCGGTTTTGATGATGATGATGATGATGATGATGATGATGATGATGATGATGATGATGATGATGATGATGCCACTTTAAATTCTATGTTATTGTGAGGAATATATATTGGAATAAAAACTATAGTGCTTGAAAATGATCGAATCTTACGCACATTAATTAAATTAGAAAACATGTAGGGACGAACTCAAACCAATCTTTGTTTATCCCACCCACCTTATAGACATGATGTTCGTTGGTGAGCGCGTCGAACTTGGAGTAGAGTTCATTCAACATCTGTACGATCTCTATCGGCTGGACTGCCGCAGCTATGTTAGTGAAAGTCACAATGTCACTGAACAAAATAGTGGCTGCGGCAAACTTTTCTGAAAACACAGTCCGATCCATAATCATGACGGTACACAACCTTATACTTTTTTTATCCACAATGTTCCCGACGTTGTTTAGTAATTGGAATGAAAGCATTTTCCCCCATTTCGTCATTAGTCTAACGGAGTGTGACCATTGGCCTATACGGCATTCAGGTGCAGATATGTAACAGCTACGATTCCTAACAGATATAAAACGATGTCATGTAAACACGTACAAAACCAAAGGTGAGTTACTTTGAATATATTAAATTCCACACATCCAAAAATATACCGTAGTATAAGATAGATCGTTGCTTATGGAGACATACTTATGCTTAAAAATACACGATGATTTATGAGCCATCATACAGATGTCACCAATGCAGAGCTTGTACCATCGTTTAAGACGTCCATTCAATTCGCATAGATTATATCATATTTTTTTCAGATAGCCGTAAACACCTGCTTCTACGCGGATGCCGTTTTTCAGTTGATTTGCTACCTTCTCCGGCAACATTTGGTACAACAGGATGTCTGTTTTCGCCTTCTCCAGTTCCAGGGCCAGGCGGTTTTCTTCAGCTCGGCTGTTGTCTCGTCTAGTTTCATGCTGTCCACATAGCACAAAGCAAGTGCAGGCAGCCATTCATAATTGATGTTGATTGGCATGGTATTGTTAGAATATATGTCATATGCGTGGATTGATATTCGACTAGAGTAGCATTCGATTTAGGCAATCATGATAGATGTGGTGATCATAGCATTAAACCAGGTTGCTCACAAATAAGGTGATATAAAAGTTAACGGATAAGTATCGAGTATGGCCATTAAAGTAATCAACGGCATCCCAGGTGTTATTTAGATCACCACATACGGAAATTATTTAGGAGCATAATCAATTCGCCTACTTAGCATCGTCAAATTGCAAACACAACGAGTTCCGGTATTTAACAGAAGGCGAGCGTCTTCTCGCTGATTCGACGACGCAAGTCGTTATTTGCGTTATATAATTTGGACAAAGGACTATCATATCATGTATCTAGGTCACCTCGCATCATCTCACTATGATATCCCACGTCCTATGTGGCCTCACGTCAACCCACTATATTATCTCACGTTATCTCTCTATCTTACCTCACTTCAATCCACTAAATTATCTCACGTTATCTCTCTATCTTATCACACGTCAACCAGCGAAATTATCTCACGTTATCTCTCAATCTTACCTCACGTCAACCCACTGAATTATGTCACGTTATCTCACTATCTTACCTCACGTCAACTCACTAAATTATCTCACGTTATCTCTCTAACCCACTGAATTATGTCACGTTATCTCACTATCATCACACGTCAACCAGCGAAATTATCTCACGTTATCTCACTATCTTACCTCACGTCAACCCACTGAATTATGTCACGTTATCTCACTATCTTACCTCACGTCAACCCACTGTATAATATCACGTTATCTCTCTATCTTACCTCACGTCAACCCACTGTATAATATCACGTTATCTCTCGATTCAACCTCTCGTCAACCCACAATATGATCTCACGTTATCTCTCAATCTTAACCCACGTCAACCCACTGAATTATGTCACGTTATCTCACTATCATCACACGTCAACCAGCGAAATTATCTCACGTTATCTCACTATCTTACCTCACGTTAACCCACTAAATTATCTAACGTTATCTCACTATCGTACCTCACGTCAACCCACTAAATTATCTAACGTTATCTCTCTATCTTAACTCACGTCAACCCACTGTATTATGTCACGTTATCTCACTATCATACCTCACGTCAAACCACAATATTATCTCACGTTATTTCTCTATTTAACCTCACGTCAACCCACAATATGATCTCACGTTATCTCTCTATCTTACCTCACTTCAACTCTATATGATCTCACTTCCTCGTACACCATGCTGATGCCACCCATGAACTTATCCAAACTCTTGTTCTCTTCTTATGCTTACTGTGCCTATCTTATATCACCATATTTTGCTATCGACATGGCATCTTCTCTCTTACCTAATACTGTTTTTACCGCACATTCATATCTCATTTTACCTCATTTACATTACTTTGTAACTCACTTTCGGAAATCATTATCATTTCTCACCTTGAAATGTTTACATTGCTTTCATTCCCTCATGTAAATGTCTTATTTTAAAGCATGTTCAGCATTTATTTATACGCGCTGTCCGTTCTCATATATACTTACTTTCAGTTTTGATCTCAGCACATTTTCCTTTTTCACATAACCTCATTTCATATCTTAATCAAATCATTTTCGTCTCATATTCTACCTCGCTTTCATTTCTGATCCAACCTAAATTTTATTGCTGATCGTTACTAAGTTTGAGTTAGTCATATATTATATATCTTTTTGGTTTTTTTTTACCTCACCTCTCGTTTAAATTCATACCTGACTTCCATTTCCGCTATGCGCTGTTGATGTAGCAGCACTAACTCTCGTGTGACGTCGTAGGCTGGAATATCAGATAGATAGAGCTTTCTTTCGACCATGTCTGTGAGACTCGACAGACGAGGTGATCCAAGGAAGAGAAGTTCATTCGTGTTGGTCAAGAAGATCATGGACCCTGTCATCACAAACCACAAGGTGTCACTAATTGATATAGCTGCGCTGACCTGATATGCATGAAAAGGGTTTTAACATATACATTTGTGGAGTGGTGTACGACAGAGTTGATCAGCGCTCTGTGTATACTGGATACAATGCTCAGAGGAATCACCATGCGCAATCCCAAAACACAGAACGGCAATAACTCTATGCCCAATACTGTGCCAAACGTTCCCGTGGTTCTGTCAGGTACAGGATATGATGGAATCCATAAACATTGTATTTACCTTTCAATGTCAGTCTAGCCCGGCGTTGGCTCCGCATCAGCGCTTTGGCTGCCTTGTCCCATTTGGTCTCCACAGCCTCCAGTATATAAACGGCATTACAAAATCTCATGATGTTCGCAAACGTCAGAGGCATGGTAGGCTTGGTCAACGTAAATATATCCCCCAGTCGAACTTTGCTCTTGTTCCCGTCTATCATATTTGTCCAGCGTGCAATATTATTCCCGCATTGTTTGATAATCAGATCCGAATTAAAGATGATGTGGAAAGGGAAAATGGTACAGAAAGACAAGACGTTGATTTCCACAGTGTGAGCTGGGTTAGCGTGAACCAGATGTGATGATGATGCTTCCGTATGTAGCTCAGCATCCTCTTCCTCTTCATCGTCATTTCCTTCCGTATCTACGGCTTCAGCCCTAGCACAGTCGGTATTTAGGGAGCTATCGACGAGGTCTGTGACGGTCACAGCAAACTTGATGTGGTTGAGGTAACCATTATTGTCGAGTTCCTCTCGTCCCATTTCCAAGACTTCGATTTTGACATCTTGATTGTAAAGTTGTTTTGCCACTGCAGGCAATAAACCTGTAAAAGCAACGGATTCAAGCTCTGTCAACGATGTATCATAACGATTAACGACTCAGCACTACCACAACTCGCTATTCATGAACGTGGATATGACGCCCATACGACATTACCACAGGAGATTGAACTGGTAGACTGAAATAACTTACGTAAGTTACACATTACATATCCATTTCTTACGTTCAGTCTTTGTATTTATTGTTGAGATGATATCATAAATCACCACTTGACCACGACCACAAGGAATGTGACGGTTAGTATGTGGAGGGAATACTCTCATTGCAACAGACGTTGGGTGGATCGAAAGTTGCTGGGACCCATGTAGTCAGTGTACCAATTATCTACCCAAAATATGAAGGACAAATACTCTGTAAACCTAAAACCTTCAATATTGGAACTGGATTGATTATAATGGATCAAATTATAAACTTTATCGATAAGCGCCTCTCGCGCCTCACCCAATTGTTGATTAGCTGATCTGACCAATATGCAGTAAAGAAAATGTTTTGTCAGCATGCAATTTCTGCTGCATATGCTCTTTCGCTCACACGTATCAACGCGACCTTCTCTGTGCGGGGATCAGGTGATCGAAAGATGGAGAGACTCACCGCTAACTATTGGATGCAGACCTGTACGTGAGCTGTAGTAATGTAATATCAGGTGCCTGTCGTCAACCGTCTCACACCTGTAATCAAGCAGCAGGTGAACACAGGAAATTGTCGATTGTGTAAATCCGCAAATCATGAATGTCTAATTCGTATGGAGTTTTGAATACTGACAACTGCAATATGCAACCAACAAGGCCAACACCACCCATCAAGTTATGGTCATACATAAATTATGCACGATGTTAATTAACTGCGCCTGCGTAACCTGAACGATGGGGCGTTGATCTTTTTATAAGACATTGCCAGGAGACTATGAAGAAAATCGAGATTCTGGATGAAGGACGTCATGTCTTCCCCGAGCGTGCGTAGCATTTTATCGTAGCCATTTTCCAAGCAGTACTTGAAGAAATGGGCCCCAAACAATTCTAGTACCGTGTCTAATGAAGCGCCTGGTAAACAATTAAATCCAAGCAATCTTTGGTGAAGATAACGTGCTACTTTTGCTTATATAAATGATTCAAAAATATGCCACGCACTTAAACGAGAATCTATTGCTTGACACCAAAATCCCGGTCAAACAGACAACTGTTAATGCTGCACTCACCTAACACCTCACAGGCAGCACCCACCAAAGCAAACGTACACGGATCATCGTAATGTTCAAAGGTCAGGAAATTATCCACGTCATTCCACCCGGCTTTCTCCCTGCACAACCAGCGTCAACACCGAAAGGTCATTTACGCAGTCAACACCGTGATCTGGGGACATGTTTGTGTCTTTAGTTGGAAGTAATTCTCTAATTTCTATTTAAAAAGCAGTGCTAGCGCGCTTGAATTCACTTCCATTGTTTAATTTACTCATATGTATGGTGTGTATAACGAATAGGATAACACTCGACGCTTAGTACTAAACTCTGATTTTTCGATTTATGAAGTTTTGTGGTATTTCCCTTTATGTCGGCTAAATACATAAATATTCCATGAGCAGATATGTATATTTCTATCACACACAAAGTGTCCCATTTTATACGCTTTTGCAATCAATTAATCAAAGTTTTATTTATTTACGCATGCATAAGTAAAAGAAGGCAGCTTCAAGATTCGCGTTGCCGTTTTAATTAAATATGCGGCCGCAGAATAAAATCCGCCATCTCCCTGATTGGAGATTTTAACCTCGAGTCATTGTGTGGGTCATGCTGCTCTAGGAAATGAGCTTAGGTTACACATTCATGTCAGAACATCTCGATTCCTCTCCCTTGAAGCCAAACGATGTGACCCTTTTAGGTTATATGAATGCGTGTTGTTGTCATCATCCCAGGTAAGTCAAGATGACGCTGTCACTGTAGCGGACTCTTATCGCAGATTTTACTGCACTCACATTGGTTCCAATCATGCACCAAGAAACTTATGTTTACTTGTTGAAGCAAAAATGGTCCATAGACAAGAGTCACGGTACATTATACTTACAAAACATCTCGCCATTTTTGTTCTCCGAAGTTCTCTAACACAAGAGAGCGGACGCACAGGTGTATTTGACCATACTGAAACAAACATATGCAAATGCTAATGTTGCGTCTGCAGAATAGGAATGGCAGTGCTAAATCAGGATCATTTCCATGCTCGCTACGATATGTTGTATAGCCATTTTGACAGGGGCGTAGCTTCCTATAGGCCGTGTAGGCCACGGCCTACACATTTCCCCAGAAAGTCGAAAAAATTAAAATGCCAAAAATACAATACAAATCGGAGGGGAGAGGGGTAATGGAACACCATAAAAAAGATTTGCCAAGAACAGACAGTGATTGATTTGTCGGAATCTACGCGTATAGAATGGTTTATAGTCTTTACACCCCAAGGAAGAGTGTGAACAACAGGAGCCCGCAAATTGTAAAGTTCGGGCCGGCCGCGTTTTGTAAAGTTCCGTCTTTTAAACATTTCAAAGGATTGTTGGTGGGCGCTTTTTTTCAAAATGTAAACAGACCAAGAGCATGACAGAAGTCATCATGACCGAAAACATTCCCAAGTATCCGGACATCGGTTGTGTTACTTTACCTCCTGTAGACGAAGACACCAAACAAAAGTTGTTAAACCCTCACCCCCAACCCCCTCATGATTTTGTTTTTTAGTTCTTTGCCTTGTAACAATTTTTATTTTAAATTCTATTATTTGGAACAAGTAGTAAGCTGCAAAAACTCCAGTCATGAGACTTCAATTTAAGTAAAATGTCATGATATATATGGTCTATGAAACATTCTTATTTGTACCAAATATATGCCAAAACGCACCTCTGACATTCTAGGGTCAAACAATTTTCGGGGGGAGCATGCCCCCAGACGCCCCTAGAATTCGGCCTACACATTGATTCCATCCAAGCTACGCCCCTGTTTGACGTATGAAGCCCATTCCCATGCAAATCATTAATAACGTAAGGTGTCAGACCTATCAGTGGAAACAGGAAATCCCCAAAACAATGACTTGTGCAAAGTGGCGTAATATTCACACACCCTAGCCCACATTCTTCATACAAAAGGCACGTCTTTACGCAAACAAGACCTTGCATCATCAACACAATCCCAATTATAAATCTGTACACAGAATATTCGCCAATAACTATTATGCATTGAACAAATACAGCTGCTGTGACGTCATAGAGGATCAGTATGGCAGATGACGTCATAATATCCTTGAAAAGCGATCAGCGTCTGGCTGACTGCTAGAGCCACCAGCATGACACTATTGTTGGCAAATAACCTGATTCGGTTACATAAATACGAAAAGACACAAACGTTGTTAAGCAAACAATCGTGATCGTAATGATTAGCTAGATCAGTGACATGGGAAAACGTACACCTGTATAGTACACCGTGAACTATTATATAATTAGCAACAATGTCGAATACCATCATATTGAATTCCGATGTGACAGTGCTTTCACTGAGAACTATGAGTCTTAACTATCACAGGGAAACGAACGGAATTCTGCTATTTGCGCCACATAATGTAGCACGCGTTGATCATCAGTATATGGCATTTGAAAACTTTATAGACGGGGTGATCTCATTATGTAGCAATAACATGTATGATTGCGTTAAAAGCAAGAAGGTCATGCAAATCAGGCATTTTATTATTTTTATAGTACTGCGCTTTATAACCCTCGTGAAAACGACACTGATTTCATAAACCATCGAACATGAACATAGTAACGTTTGAGTCAATCGTCTGGCGAAATATCCAAATATGCAATACTTGAATAATATACATTGAATGGAATACTTTGCTACTCATTAGACGGACGGGGCAGCTGGACTGGGGGTTAGTAGGGTTAGCCGTGCTAAGGGTGTGGCGTGAGGGGTGGGGGCAGGGCTGAGGGCGGGGCGAGGAGGGGGCGGGGGAGCCGTGCCGGGGGTGGGATTATTACGTGGCGTCACGAGTAACCGCGATTTCCGGTGTCAGAGATTATTGTGTGCGCTCTCCGCCCCCATGCGCAAATAAAGTCGAAAGAGTGAAGAGGCTGTTGGATGAAACGAGTCGTTAGCCTATTATTTGTCTGTGATTATATTAATTGGCCATCAGGACGTTTCGATGATTATAAAGCTTGACCGTCGACTCTATTTGGAGTTTAACAACGCCATGTTTGAGTTGACCGAACCTCAGGTTCGTCTGCATCAGTGATTGATAAATAACTATCGAATTAAAATCGCTTTCAACTACGTAGCTACTGGTAGATATTTGAATCAATCAACTTATTAAGCATGTGCCATGTAAATGGTATTTGGCCAATAGTCACTATTCTGACGTGCCATGTAAAATATGCATTGACGTTAATACAATTTTTGTGCACTGGTAGTTTGTACAACAAACAGTTTAAAATATGTTTCTTACCATGTCTTGGCAGACGGGATTGTTCCGGGCTCTTCTGTAAACAGACAAGCGACAGTTGGAGACGCAGTTGGCGTGTAGAACTAGTCACGCCTGGCAAACGAGGAACCAACCGATTGCGGCTTCAAGCGATCGACGGGATATATCGAGGTTTGCTGACCTCCGCAATATAGGAAAAGGAAATATCTCAAGCTTCTGGGAAAGCTTATGGGCAGCAGCAGATGGAGGTCAGATTTCCCAGAACTGCACGCTTCCCTTTAGTTGCAGTAGTCGTCCGTGGGAAGTAACGGGTTTTCTTCACGCGTCTGACACTTGACACCGATGCAGCGCCCTCGTGAGCGTGATCATGAATACATTAGTACGCAGACCTGATGAATCGATTGCGTTCGTATTGTCGACTGAATGTAACTAGGCAGAGGTATGGTGTTGACGTCTGTGGATGGAATTGTCAGGGATAGGTTCCACTCCACACATTTGCATCATTGTTTCAATAGTCTTAGTTCCCTGGCTGGAAGGTTCATTGGCATCATGTTGGACTTAAATTCGTAAGGCCAGGGGTTCGCATTCCAACGTGAAGCCTCAAATTAACTGAATCATTTTAATCGCTCCTCATCTCCTCGATTTCCTGACGCTAACGCACCGTGTTGTGCACGTTATTAATGGAATATGAGTTAGAGAGAAGTAACACCGTGACCCATAAGTGTAAATTAACACCTGTCGTATGACAAATCGCTAAATGTGTCCTTACCAGAGTAGATAACTATCTGTCCTTATCTAGTGAGATGGTCTCATTCTCTCTGATTCATTACCAACACAGCTGTTTCGTGACATCTCGAAGATAAACTCTGCAGAGTGAGATATGCTCTCAAACACAGCAATGTATAGCTTCTATATAGGGCTCGAGGGCGAGACATACTGCATGTCCGGGCGTTATACAAATGTAATGTTTTAGCATGACAGCTTCAATCATATTATATCGTGACGGAGGCTTGGGATTTCTATTGATGTTAATAGTTAACGCCATTTGTATCTAACAGTCCCCGACGAATGTTCTGTCTTATTGGGCTCAGGTTGTTTCCTAAACACTAAACACACAACACAGAACATACTTGACATCTTACATACACACTTACATGTATACATACAATCATGGCAGTTAACTGTTTGCAGTAATTTAGATATAATTATAGCATTAAAAAGATATGTCTTGAGATTCGATTTAAATGAATTAAGTGTATTCAACTAGAGGTCGGCGATGGGTAGTGCGTCGCACAGACTTTTGAAACAAGGTGGGCGACAGTATCTTGTGCGAACTGCAGTTTTGCGATAAGGTATGGGTGGGCCCAACACAGCAGCGGATAGCAATAATCAAGTCGAGATGATATAAATGCGTGGATATGAATATCATTTGTGGAATGGTTCAGATATGTTTTTATGCTGCCTATTCTTCTAATCTGATGATAGAGAGATTGAGCTCAGCCGCACCACCTGTCGCCAGTATATCGATCTGTACCTTTATTGTCCCTCCTCCAATCTAATGAATTAGTTAGCAAGCACCGATTCATGACAGAATGCACAAACACACGGGTTTCATCCATTTACTTCCTTTTCCTCGAACAAGCCGAATCGAAACATCCTTACGCAGCACATGAACGGGGGCCTGCAACATCAACTTCCTGGTATTGACAACCGTCGGCAAAGCCACAAAGCACTCGTTGTTGATGCATGCTTCACCCATGGGTTTTATTTTTGGGATATTCCCAACTGGTTGCGACCAACTGGCTTCTCTCTAAGAAAACATCTATTGCGTAGTTGGTGTTGATGAAGTTGGTATTCGGAAGAGAGAGAACGCTGGAAGTAAGATTATGGAACACGAAACAAGTCATCATTTAAGCAGAGGCAAAGTGATCTCGATATCGACGTGTGTGCAAGTGTTTGTGTATTTGTGTTTGCGTTTGGGTGTGTGTGTGTGTTTGTGTGTGTGTGTGTGTGTGTGTGTGTGTGTGTGTGTGTGTGTGTGTGTGTGTGTGTGTGTGTGTGTGTGTGTGTGTGTGTGTGTGTGTGTGTGTGTGTGTGTGTGTGTGTGTGTGTGTGTGTGTGTGTGGGTTGTGAGGGTGGGTGGGTGTTAGGGTGGGTGGGTTTGTGTATGTTTGTATGTATTACCAAATTCCTATCGAGCGGCGTTATTTGCCTTAACCTTTCCTGTGACCCCATTCTCATTTCCTCTTACATAACCAGCCGTCGACGTCGACATTATCTATACATTCCTACTGATGTTCTTATCAGTGCACCGGTTGTAATTCCCTGACGATAACGTCATTGATAACGGAACTACTCCACATGTTCACGCTAAGGCAGATCAGTTTCAGAATACTTGTCGATTCAGTATGTTGTTCAAAACAACACTCCTTCTCTGGAGTTTGCAGTTTATGTGGATAAACAGTACATCTGCCGAATGGAAATCATATGAAGGGTATGTTTCCATTAATGAATAATTGAATATATGTAGGGCTTATTAGGTGAAAAAAAAATAAGCTCAAGTAATATTGTTGGGCTCCTGTGATTCACAGTCAAGACCCATGTCATGACGACATATGTTCATTTGAGGAAAGTTGTTCTGTGATATATTTTCGCGTGTCAAATGACACTAACTGATTCTCTTAACCCACTCTCGTAAATAATGTTGCGTCATAAATCGCGCTCTCTCTTGATGGTGCTTACTGTTTCTAGTTACAAACTTGTGGAAGTTCGGCCGGAAAAACGGACGCATGTCACATTGTTATCGACGCTTGCCAAGAACACCCTGGTATGTAAGCGTGCGGATTATGAAATATCAATTATACTGAACATCGAATCGCGATATAAAGATGAGTAGCGACCTCAGTGACCATGAATCTGGTGTGATATGATTATATATTTCGAGAGCTTTATATGCAGTTGAATGTTTATGTGATCAGATGGATTTTTGGCACCTGCCGAGACAGGCAGGAGAGACAGGAGAGGTGCTGGTATCCCCGGACAAGCTCCCTTCGTTCGTCGACCTTCTCGAGTTACGCGATATCCCTCACAGTGTCCTGGAAACAGATATACCTGGGTAATGATGCACCAGTTAACAGGTTGAATGCCAATTGATGCAACGTGATGAGATTATATTTGGTTCATTTGTATATGAACTCGATATTACAGTGTAGAAGGACCGAGTATTGCAAATGGATCCTCAGAGCTCAAATTACTGCCACAAATTAACTACAGTTTCCATGATATAGTAACTTTTTGCTCAATATGACATCAGTTAATTGATTTTTGCCAGCAGTTGATTTAACTGTAACAGAAGTTCGCGTTACTAAGATGAGTTACTGGCACCGTTTATCGCGTCTCCTAATTAAATTAAATGCGATCTTCTCTAATTGTTATGCTGCGTAATTGCAGCAAAAACTATTGGAATCATTCTTATCGATTTACGTCTTTCGTGAATAACCACCTGTATAGGCTACTCTGTATCGCTTATGAAACCTAAGAGCATCATCACATTTTGAACCAGACTGAATTCATATATATTGTTGGTAATATATGAAGTAATTGCGTTCAATAAGTTACATGATGTTGACATAATTTGTTGTTCTTTGGCCCCGCCCATTAGCCTCGTGCAGGAGGAGCATTCGCGGATGTTGCAGTTGTTCCCAGAGGACTCTGACGCTCCTCTCAACTACAATTATGGAGATTTCAACCGTTACGAAGCGGTAAATACCACTGTGATAAAATTCTACATCTCAAGGCGATATCTCGTATGATACGCGTGCTAAAGCACTATCCTATCGTTAAATAGCAACATGAATTCCTTGTCGATTAAGTTGATTGACAGCAACCTCAAATATCAATAAAGGTTTGAACACGATTATTATTCAGTTCAGCTTCATAATAAATGAGGAAAATGTCTGCAGTTTATATATATATATATATATATATATATATATATATATATATATATATATATATATATATATATATATATATATATATATATATATATATATATATATATATATATATATATATATATATATATATATATATATATATATTTATAAAACCGTTTGATAAACCACATACAACCAAATGGGAAGATCGAATCGGAGACTGACAGGCTGGTCGATACATGCTCGTTGGGCCTGGCTTGCAATAAATACAGCATAGGACAGTCCGTCGAGGGTAGAGACTTGCACGTCATCTCTGTGAGTATCTGCTGACGTCATAGAAATCTCATTATTCTCAATAGGTCTTTTATTGATTAAATAATAACCAATTGTTATTTAGAGATCACAAATATTAGGGATAGTGTCATTGTCATAAAATCATTTTTGAACATTAGCGAAAGAAAATAAAACCATAATAAGTCCGAGAAACTGGCGAATAGACTGCTGATCAGTACACACTCACAAAGACCAACTGCAGTTATATACTCCGTAGGAGAGTTCTGGTCTTGTAATTCAGTACCAGTATCTAAATCATCCAACAACTAGAACCACGATGTTATCCGACCCAGTTACATTTGTAATTGGATTGCGTGAATGGTGATTGAACCTACAGGTGAAGAAGACGGACGGGTTGGAGAGACAGGCTATCTGGATGGACGCCACCATCCACGCCCGGGAATGGATCGCTACCACCACCGTCATGAACACTCTCAACAGGGTAGGTCTTGTTGTGGCCGCCTTCAGGGTGACAAATAATAGCGGCTCGCGTTTTGTCATTATATAGATTTGATTAATTGATATCAATATTCAGTTGTGTTCTGTTCTAATAAAATTGAGTTGCATGTGTACTGGATAATTTGGGTGAAATGCGTCAAACGTAGTTTTCTCGCTACATCGCATAATCTAATTCTCGTTTTGCTGCCTATGTTTCAATGAATTTGTGTTTGTGAAGCTGATCAGCGAGTACCTGTCTAACAGCCAAGTGACTTCTCTCCTTGACCAATACGACTTCTACATCATGCCTGTTGTCAACCCAGATGGCTACGTCTTTTCATGGACCAATGTAAGTCGTCTCGTTTCCAACTCCTGTAACACATCTTACGGACACTCATGCAGTTCTAAAACATCTGCATTGACACGTGTCTCAACACGACAATGCAACCTTTCCAATGCTGTAATATGATCAATAACCAAGACACGTACAAAATAGCAGACGGCATTCGTCAAAATAAAGGCCGAGTTGTATCAATCAATACAAAGCAGAAAGTAGTACGTTTGAATGTTATCGACCTTGTCGGATTAATTTGTTTTGATTCAAAATGATAAAATACTACACGAAGATTCAAAAGCATAACTATCTAGGTTACTGCGATACGTAACTCTACCCAAATATCTCTAGGAATAGCCTCGTTTGTTGCTTATTGACGCATACAGGTCAATGTTTGTTATCACAAATCACTCTGAGATACCCCTCATTTAGCGTATATTATTGTTAGATTGCCTGTTTTGCAATGCAAAAACAAGAGACGATTGTGTGGAGGACGAGGGTGATGAAGTGTCCAATCAGCTGCCATGGTGATTGCAGGATAGGTATTGGCGTAAGAACAGGAGAAGGAACAATGCTAATTGCTTTGGCGTCGATCTTAACCGAAACTGGGACTTCTTCTGGTCGCGTAAGTCTAGTTATATACATTGCAATTCGTCATCGAATGCACGTTGATGTAAACAAAGCATGTTTCGATTTGTCAGGGAATTGCACTATATCCATCTAGCAATTTGTTTCTATATTTGGATGAATATTATTATGCCACTTTACTTTTTTTCCGTCGGTGCAATAATCTAACGATTCATGTTGCTGCCACTAGAGGACGGTACAAGTACCAACCCATGCAGTGATATATATCACGGACCAGGCGCGGGATCAGAACCGGAAGTGATAGCTATTGTCGAGGAGACTAGGAAACTTTCTTCCCGCTTGGTAGCTGCCGTCACTGTACATTCTTATGGTCGTCTGTGGTTGACCCCCTACGGTCATATTGACTATGATATCTTTGCCTGCGCTCGACCACCAAATTATGACGAAATTGTGAGTCCAAGGTTCCTGTTTATTGCTGATTTCATTGAACAATATTATAATATGTCGGTCATGACGTAGCATGAGGTTTGGAGCTCTCAGCAATGATTACGGAAGGGTACACGTTAGAAGTGATATCCTGAATCATAGAACCTATTCACCACTTTATCATACATCATGTGACGCTATGAAGCAAACGGTCAGATTCTTACTTTATTCTCTTGTGTCAGTTAAACGTTGCCAACGCCGCTGCTGATGCTATCGCCAGTACATACGGCACAACCTGGCGAAGAGGCGCCCTGTGCGAGACGCTTTGTAAGTGTTGGAAAGCAATCGCAACGGACAATAATGTAATCTTTGTTCAACATATGTCAGTTAATGGTTGATACCATGGCCACTAATATTGAAACATACTAAACTCTCCTCGACTACATGACCTAAGTGATGCCATGAATGCTGTACAATACACCTGGGTTCTATCGAGTAGACGCGGCTCATAAATCATCCTCGTCCGTCTAATTGCATAGGTCCAATTCGATGATGACACTATTTCATTCACCCTATTTTCGCCATTTCAGATGATGCCAGTGGTAATGCTATGGATTACCTGAGAGGCGTAACAGGGATAAGGTACACATTTACACCGGAACTACGTGGAACAAACTTCGTCATATCTAGATCTGAAATAGTGCCATCTTTCAACGAGATTTGGAATGGCATTGTAGCTATGGCAAAAGCTATCACGCAGATGGAAGCAAAAGACACTGCTTGAAGACAGAAATTCAGTGACAATAATCTGTGAAGTGTGTACAAAAGTATTGGGCGACTAGCAATAACAATAATCAATGTCATTGACACCACATGTTCTGGGAGTTGGAATTACTTAAAACAATAATTTACATCTTGATTAAGTAGATAAGAAATCCATGTGAAATAATATCAGTTACAGATAATCGATATATCGGCTGGATCCTACGTTAGCGCATTAAACAAAAAGCTTTGACACAGCATCCAAGAAAATTGCTCGATTTATCCCAAAACATATCAAAGCCGCAATGAGTAGTCAGCAGACGAGGCAAAATGTATACATATATCAATAGTTTCATGGCGTAGACTTTACCGTATTCAAGACAATGCAATGCTCTATGGCTGTTTTGTAATGTTTCTTAACTATTGAATCAAAGTATCATTTGGGATCGCTTGTAATGTCAAGTTACAATTAATATTGCAGTACATAGAATGTTGTCCCCCTAAAGTTGATAGATATGATTCAATAGCAATTACGGCTCCTTTGCCTGTAATTGGATTTTTTTTCATCCCAGTTGTTGACAGTATTCTTTCACCATTAAGTGAAGGTTTTGGTAGTCAGAAAGCCAATTAATTAACTTTTAAAAACTAACGTACTTTTATTATCGTCACGGGCAGACATTGACATATTTGCACTCATTGGTCGTTAAAAACAGATCACACCTGTTTTGACAAGTCTTGAATGTAGAGGAAGACATCAGAAACCACCAACATATCTATTTCATCTATCGCGGTTATTGCAGATGTTACTACCTCTGATTTAAAGAACTCTGGTCGGTGGCTTTGTATCTTCTGAGCCACGTAAAACACATCCACCTCTGCTTCAGTGGCCAGCATGTCCATGAGTGATGTCATGGCGATAAATATACCGCATTTCCCGTAGTTACCACTGTCGTAAAAAATACAGCAATTACTAAAGTAATCTGATATTGGAAGGTATATTAAGCATACATAAACTAATATATCGATATGCAAGAAATGATGTGCGCATTAAATAAAAGTTTACTGATAAAGCAACACGAAACATTGACGCATTGATATACCGAGATATAACAGCCATTGGCTTAGCTCCGGTGACGTTTGTCAGTGTCTTTTTCATCTGTTTGTTGAGCGATATTACGCTGTTTAGCGCGATAGGCTCTTCTTCGTCAATCAATGTCCACACGTTGACACAATGGCTAGGCTGAACATAAACTCAAGCAGTTGGAGAAGTGAACAAAGCAAGTTGATGTTTGAGGGCTTGCTGTTTTGACTACATTTGACGTCGTGTTCCTACCAGCGCTAGGGGTACAGTTTAAATACATGACAATATCAACATCTAAGATTGTTATTCAGATGTACAGTCTGTTATGTTCTGGGGGAATATGAGATATTGGCAATCGGGATTGTAGTAAATTGAGTTATATCCATATGTGTTCGCTACCTTAATATTGCAATATTTATTGCGATGTAATGAAATTTACCTCTGTGTCGGAGTTGCTTATGACGTTCCTCAACTTAAAGTCTGTGATCATGCGCCATAAATCGTGTACTGTAGCCGGCAAAGGCCATTGTGCGCTGATAAACGCGTTACGTCTGCATGAATATACACGAAAGTATGAAATTGCCAAACCATTTCAAAAGGTGCAACTATATCTGCTGATCACGTAGAGGCTTATAAGCGGGCTGGATGTCATTTTAATCACCGAACCTAACGTTTCCATCTCTACTATAACGACACAATACTAACCTGAACAAAGACTGTGTTGATAAAGTCACTGGCTCATGTCATCAATTTCACTCATTATTATTAGGGCGGATGTATTTCCCGGCCGTGAATGAACTGACGTGAACAATATGTGTGATGATTAACTCACCGTACATGTTGGCACTGTTCCGTTGTATTAAAACATGAATATATCACAATAGTAACAATCAGTTTGGATGCCTTTTGTGTTTGATGTAATATACGCCGATGACCTCATGACGGATTCATGGTCAAAAAGAGTAAGAAGCCACGAAGAAAGAAGGGCACGGCATGCGAAGGTAGGCTGCGATCGTTTTACATAGAAAAACATACTGCTCCTTAATACACACCTCAAATCGTCAAAGCATTAAAGAAATAACAGTTAACTTGCTATGTGCGACAAGGACTACGATCAAAGAAACGTTGATCGAAAAGCTGTCTGCTCAAACATTGTTTTTATGTTACCGTCATGTAGATACATACTGCTGAAAGAATTTAATCAGTCAAACGAATCGAACAAAGCGACTATCTTTTGTTGCCCTTTGTGAGCGTAATTATTGTGCGAACTAGTTGCATGAAGATAAGTAACGACCCAAGATCTTAAATAAGAACAAAGACTGTACCAAATATATTATTTGCAAATAGGTACCGTATTAAAACAGGCAGCTTGTTTTGACGCTATTGGAACGATCGATTTACAAGACACATTGGTACTGACTTTATACACTGTGATGGTGTAATCAATAAGAACTTCCTCGGACTCCATCTTGACTGTTAAGCTGCCAAACATGACGGGTTCTGCGTCCTGACCCCAGTAAATCTCACAGGGGTGCATATTGCATGCTATAGGTCAACAGTCCTCATCTAATGCCCCGAGTGTCCCGGGTATACAAGGCAATACCCGGGCAAACGTCGTGTCTTCCATCCTCTTGGCGCTATCGTTGGCCACTCTCTTTTACTTGCTTCCCAAGAGAGAGTAGCTCATTGATGAGCGCCATTGGCCAGCTTCGCGCAAGGCCAACGGATTTCTGACCCGTCCGGCCACCACCCGTTTTTATCTTGGACTCTGGAGCCGTTTTGTTCCCCAGGTTGGGGTCCCTACAACGCTGCAGTCAGTTCGGCCGTCCCAATTAAGGGTAGACCTGCCATTGCATACGACGTCATCAATTTTGACCAATCGTATTATACATTTGCGTGTATCTTTAACTGACATTCTGCTAGCACTGTCGGGTTAAGGAAGCTCGGGAACATGCTAACCCCCGTGCTCCCGGCGATTTTTCCCACTGCGAGCGCTCCGCACTTCGTGCGCTCCGCCCCTACGTTTGCTCCAGACACCCGGGAGTAAGCCCGGAAGTTTATCGCCACTGGAGATTTTTCCGGTGAGGGAGTGTTAGTTTCGGTCGCCCAGCTGGCTGTCTGGGTCTCCTACTTACGTCTCCTGAAGGTCCTCCCAACTACCCACCTTCCTCTCCAGGGTTGTAACCCTAGGATGGCAGGCATGCCCCCTATAGGCATACACGACATACACCCCAGTAAATCTCACATGTTTTCTGGCAACGCAAATTTTGTTTGGGGCTTGTTATGCATAGCACATATGTTAATAATCTTTTAGAATGATGGCAAAATTTTGCAAAAGAATGTTTTTACAGTCAATGCTGTAACAGAGAAACAACTAACTCCCGTGGTTATTCAAGTACACTCGCACACTGGAAGGAAAAAGCGATAAATCAGAGTTCATCCTCACCGTTCCATTCTCCATGACATTGGTAACAATGACAATGGTGTCAACTTCCTGTTCCGCCAAAAGTCACTCAGTGATTTGGCATTTGGTCCTTATGAGAGGCAACAGCATTAGTAAAACAACGCATATCATAGCAGTAAGAGTGAGCAATGAAAAGTAGCAGCAAATTGATCAATCAAGCATCAAAAGCGTGATTTCAAGATTTTACTTCGACAAAGCTGGCGTTGATATAGTGAGACAGGGGTTGTCCTGACACACACCTAAAGTATACGCGGTTGTGATCATCTGCAAGGATCCATTTTTTTTATAAATGAGGCTAGGTTTCCACATGGGGGAATCAAGTTATAAGACAAATGACAATTCCTGACTGTGAGTTTAAATTTTGTAATATATAGTTGTTTTAATCTTTCAAGGTAGGATGTTTTTAATCTGTTCCTTGGTTTCAGAGACACGTCAGAGACCTCATTGCAACATCCAATATTTATTGGAATTATATCTAACATACTCACCATTTTGTGCTTAAGAAATCACAATATTAAATGTTGTAGGATCTCAAAATAGGTATAGCATGTGTTGTACCAAAACATATAAACGAACCATCTTTCACATGGTCATAATACTTAGGACGACGAATGATATCACAGGGAGATATAAAGCTCAACGAGACCTTGTACTCCTCTTTGAAACCAGATGGGTCATCAATAATGTCCTTCGCATGTGTAAGAAAGTCCTGGACAGCGATAGGATTTGAAGGTATCTCGGAAGAACTTTTCGCGTTCCCGTAGATATTAGATCTTGCAGTGGAACCCAAGTCTCCCTCCGTATGTGCGACGTCGTCAATTTAATACCTGTACCATAAACATATGAAATACAGACATTTGCTGTACATACATATTCAGGCACACAGCCATACACACAAACACACACACGTGTGTGTGCGTGTGTGCGTGCGTGTGTGCGTGCGTGTGTGTGCGTGCGTGTGTGTGTGTGTGTATATGTGTGTGTATATGTGTGTGTGTGTGTTTGTGGGTGTAGGTTTAAACCATGTTTGTAACTTTACCAGTCATTCTAAGGATCTTTGCTCCTTTCTGCTGAACTTGAGCGCCTAACTCAGACGAAATATTTTTTTTAGTACCACGTGTCGTTATTAGCAAATATTGCAATGATTTATGAGTGTCGTTGTCAAGCGTTATGACGCAAATATCCATACCTTTGTCTTACAATGACGATGACTTTTGCTACGAAAATTAGGAATGCCAAAGTGCGGTCGCTATTATCTTCGGTGTGGACTAGGAGACAATAACAAAGAGTGTAAGGCAAGTAAAATCATGATGATGATGATGATGATGATGATGATGATGATAGCAACTTCCATTTCGAGTAATCATCTTCACCATCAGTATCGACATCATCTTAGTTATAATTACTTACATCATATAAATTACCAATACTAATATCATAACAAGTTCATCATCGACATCATCTGAGTTATAATTACTTACCTTACATCATATCAATTATCATTACTAATATCATAACAAGTTCAGCCAATTCAACATCAACCACAAACCTTTACATGAATGTTTATCATTAGTAAGGAGATACCCAGCACTACACTTGCAAAAGTAACTTCCATCAGTGTTGTTGCAATGATGATGACAGCGAGTTGATATGGTAACGGAATCCTCGACACATTCATTGATATCTATCACATGCCAATGCTTCATTTATAATGGAAACACATTGTGAACTAGACAATAAATCCTGTCGATTAGAGATGAGACAGACAAGTTCGAATTGATCGGCAACATAACAGTTATTTATGATGCTGGACCTAGTTGTCGGTGTTTGCGAGATCTGTCCCAGATTATATTAACGAGGATTGTAAAGATTATTATTGATCGGCAACATAACAGTTATTTATGATGCTGGACCTCGTTGTCGGTGTTTGCGAGATCTGTCCCAGATTATATTAACGAGGATTGTAAAGATTATTCTACGTATTGAATTTCATTTCAAAATAGCTCTTCCAGTGAGAAAACTGTTTGTTTTAAGCAGCGTGCCAGGGTTGGCGATCATATATAAGGTTATTTTATCCATTAATGTGCAGTTTGTATCTTGCCTATGCTATGAGCAGTGCACGATTACCATTATGACCACAATCGTCTTCATCGCCCTCATCTCTAACACCATTCAGGATATTTGTATCATGATCAATGTTATCAACAGCTGTTTGTTTATTAACAGCTGGGTAAAGCCATCTCAACTGGTTCAATAAGACTAACCTGATCAGGTATGACTATCATTGGTGAGGCGATACCCTGGACTAGCAGGTGCAGTAGTTACTTCCATCAGTGTTGCTACAATGATGTTGACAACGGGTTGCTATGGTTGCTGAATACCTGTCACATTAATTCAAATTTGCCACATCATAATCCGTTATTGACGATGAATAATAAGTGGTAAGCATTCATTTTCTGCTTTAATGGTTTAATCGACTCGATTTCGCGCTAATGATCGAACATTACCAATATCGGCGCCTTTGAAGTAACCTCCGTCCTTTGTTTACAAAACATGGAAAGTTTTTTTTTGACGATCGGCACGAGTAACTTCGCATGTTCAATGCCATCATCCTCCGGCACGTCGCTTAAACCCAGATATCTGATAGAGTTTACCACGTGCTATATTCGATCTATTTTTCACGTTCCAGCAATTCGCAACGTGGCTTTCAAAAATTCTACTTTAAAAAAGGCAGCATAGTGATACTACAAGATCCAGATTGTTCGCCACAATTGCAATCTACATTAGTATGATCAGATGTCATCGCTGGTGCTCGCGAGAATGTACTGCTGCCTTCTGGTATATACGAGATGCTGCTTATCCGAAACACACGCCGTTGACATAAAGAGTGATCCATGCTGATGAGAAGACGGATCTCATGGTTGGCAATTTAGTTTGTCCTTTAACTAGTGCTGCTGCCATAATGCTACTTGCAGAAGATGTATTCTGAATGATGTCGTCAGCATGAGGAGGAACTAAGACACGGTTTCGATTATAACTTGCGGTTTCGATTATAATGAGACACAATTCTATTTCTTTATCGTATAAGTTGTGTAAATCAATACGTCCCGGTTTTCGCCTCATGTATCTGAATTAACTTCAAGTTGCTTTCGGGCGCCACACGTTTCGTTAACATTGCTGGGACAAGTCGCGTTACGGCTGGTATGTACGCTGTCTCTTCTGTTGAAGTTTTGATTGTTGCCACGCAAACAGGATCTTTTGTTCTGTGAACAGTAAAAATTGTCCCATACGTGCTTATTTTGTCAAAAACTAGTGACAACAAAAGATAGAGATTGATGATAAACACGAATATATAAAGATATCATTATGCAGTTTCTAATGCACTAATATGTCTTGAAATTCCACATGGGAACCTTGAATACCTTGTGCTTTACGAGAAGAAGCATTAATGGTAACAATATGAAATTTATTAAGCCATAATTCATTTTCTTATTTATTGGAGTAACAATGTTTCTATGTTCATTGTTATTCAAACGTTGTAATTTACAATGGATGACAGTACCTTCCAGTATTCAACATTACTACCATGACGACTATTATTATTACTGCGACCTCATCAAATCCATCGATGGTAATATACCTTGCATGTGACCCGTTACAAGTCACAGGCCATAAACACAGCTGGGTCACCGATTTGACTCGAGTATTTTTATATATCGCTACGTAACGTTGTAAGGAATTGGTAAATGATTTTATTTTCAAAACAGAATTTGGATGATTTTTGATGAAATGCACCTCAAATAAACCTAGATTGCTGAAGGATAAAAAGTCAAGAATGCTTTCAACTGAAATAATAAGCTGTGGCAAATGTTAAGGAGCAGAGACCAGATCAGCTTCTCGTATTATTCAAAGAACAGTAACGTTTTAGAAAAGCTGAAAAAAGAAAAGACAAAATATCAACTGAGGAGAGTATAGCAAATGATAAAATATTATGCAAGCTCTGATTTCAATCCCGCTGCCCCTGATGCGCATAAGAACAATGAACTATCTAAATGTGAAACAATGCCGGATGGCGTTACGCTATCGTTCAGTATGCTGTGGTGTCGATATACAATGAGGCGTGTAGGATGAAGTCGAGGAGGGGTCACTGACCAGGAAGAGTGGCCCCGAAATCGGATTTCCTGATGTATGCACAACAACAATAGAAGTGTATGCACCCGTTATGTATGTATGTATGTATGTATGTATGTATGTATGTATGTATGTATGTATGTATGTATGTATGTATGTATGTATGTATGTATGTATGTATGTATGTATGTATGTATGTATGTATGTATGTATGTATGTATGTATGTATGTATGTATGTATGTATGTATGTATGTATGTATGTATGTATGTATGTATGTATGTATGTATGTATGTATGTATGTATGTATGTATGTGTGCGTGCGTGCGTGCGTGCGTGCGTGCGTGCGTGCGTGCGTGCGTGCGTGCGTGCGTGCGTGCGTGCGTGCGTGCGTGCGTGCGTGCGTGCATGTGCATGCATGCATGCATGCATGCATGCATGCATGTATGTATGTATGTATGTATGTGTATGTATGTATGTATGTATGTATGTATGTATGTATGTATGTATGTATGTATGTATGTATGTATGTATGTATGTATGTATGTATGTATGTATGTATGTATGTATGTATGTATGCATGCATGCATGCATGCATGCATGTATGTATGTATGTATGTATGTATGTATGTATGTATGTATGTATGTATGTATGTATGTATGTATGTATGTATGTATGTATGTATGTGTGTGTGTGTGTGTGTGTGTGTGTGTGTGTGTATGTATGTATGTATGTATGTATGTATGTATGTATGTATGTATGTATGTATGTATGTTTGTATGTATGTATGTATGTATGTATGTATGTATGTATGTATGTATGTATGTATGCATGTATGTCTGTATGTATGTATGTATGTATGTATGTATGTATGTATGTATGTGTGTGTGTGTGTGTGTGTGTGTGTGTGTATGTATGTGTGTATGTATGTATGTATGTATGTATGTATGTATGTATGTATGTATGTATGTATGTATGTATGTATGTATGTATGTATGTATGTATGTATGTATGTATGTATGTATGTATGTATGTATGTATGTATGTATGTATGTATGTATGTATGTATGTACTTTACTGATGAACTTATCTGCAGATGATATTTTTATAAACTTTTGGCTTATTGTTGGTCCATGCTGCAATTTTTGATTGTCATGTATGTCATAAGTTCCCTCCCACGGTGTTAAACACCTGCTGAGTTTCAATAATCAATTGTAATTTAGATATCACAAATACGAGGGCTAGTGTCATTGTTATAGAAACAGTTTTTTTAACATAAGCTACAGATACAACCCATAATAACTCCGAGAAACTCAGCGGCAAACTTTCCTCTATAAAGCCTCATATAATTGTCTGTACATTAAACCATTATTACACACTATTTATAATCAAAGAGATTATAGGTTTGCAAAGATAGCTCACTCTGAATAGCAATGAGGTGAGTAAGCAAATGAGTGAAACATATTGTCGTCGTCAGGTGGCGCTACCTTAAAATTAACACAAGCACATTGGACTGTTGATCCAATGTCGCGTGGCTCGGCGTCTGGCCACTACTGTTGATAATATAGAGTATTCTGATTGGTCCAGATGGATACGCCCCTGAATTGATTAGAAATGTCCATGTGATTTTAAGGGACGCGATGACAAAGCACCATGCTGGTCACAGGTGATATGTTTACGAATGTTCTCATACGGAGGCACGAGTGAGCCATCTAAGCATAACTTTAAGCTCTTTGATGGAGTCTCCCATTGAAACCAATAAAAAGTTGGATTTAATCTTTTCAATAGTCATATAATTAAATGCGTAATTGGGTAAATGGTGCAAACGGCTTAATGTGATACAATAGAGCGTGGAAATATGGTCCAAGCACCCCATTGCGTAAACTACTTCAGCACGTGCTTATACCAAGTGCACCCGATGCGCATCACTGTATAAATACAAATGTACCGGTATGTCACTTCAGTAAGAAACGCATCGGATATTCACCATTTAAAATGCGGTCAAGATATTACCGCTGTTTACCTGCTATGACTGCTGCTGGTATTGTGT
Source organism: Urechis unicinctus (assembly GCA_034190875.2). Classification (NCBI taxonomy): domain Eukaryota; kingdom Metazoa; phylum Annelida; class Polychaeta; order Xenopneusta; family Urechidae; genus Urechis; species Urechis unicinctus. The sequence goes on along the minus strand of CM067349.1, from coordinate 15,336,258 downwards.
TCGTTATTGCTTGTTATGTTGTCAACAATGTATGGAGGCAAGATTCAGTGGGAATCAGACGTGGTGATAAATATAACAGCACAGTTGGTGCACTTGGTCGAAGTAGGAATTCTCGTAGCCATGTCATGACCTCGACCGTGGTGGTATTCGTGCATCTTCAGGCCTCTGATTTGACGGCTGAACAGTTTCAAGAGTTGCTGGTTCAGAAGATGTGTCCACTCACTACATTGACAGGAAGTGTGGCTCTTCAAGTTTTCTCTGACCACGTGAACTCGAAGCATTTAATGAATCAGTCCGGTCAGGCGATGTGTCCTGACAGCTCTGTCATTCTCACACTTCAAGTCCAGATTGTTACCATAAACGAGCCAAAAAACCTACTCGCTCTTTGGCATGTGGTGGCGTTTGACTGGTACCTCAAAGATGCGGGACTTTTTCTCTTCGCAACAACTACAACAAAGAACAATTGGGATTTGACTGAGCTTGCGGACAGGTGTATAAAGAAAGGTGCATCAGTATCACATACCGGGGATCTCTGTGTGAGTGCGAGTCATTATGAGGCTTTTGGATGTCTGTTTCCTGTTGCAGAAAACCCTTCCCTTCTGTTCCCATCTTTTACCTTTAACAACGGATCACACTATGAAAAATCATATCAAGCATGGATACCGTGGCTAGTGTGTATCTATGGTTACCGTAGCTTAAATGAATATATGATGGATACTAACATCTGTGCTAATACAGAAGCTACGGATAGGCTACAAGGTGATAGGAAGCGTCAAGACAGGTGAGAAAACTAATATATTTTTCTTCCAGGTCACGTTATAACAACGCGCCCTTATTTACTCAAGGCACCCTTAATGTTTCATAACATCTGCCCTCGCCGGGACGAAGCGCCCCCGAGTCGGTACGCGTTTTTTGTTAATAAGGCATATCGTCCCGAGACGACGGCGCGACCAAATGCCCTGGCCGCCGAGTCCAAACGTCCCTCAAGCAGTAGTACTGGGGGTTCTGGTCCACCCCCATTATCTACACTATTCCCTCGTTGGAAGCTTATACAAGATTTTTGCTCACTCTAAGTTAAGAGAAAGGGGCCTCGGACTCAACCCACAAACGGGGCCGAGGCGGTTCTGGTCCAACACCTGCTAGCTTGTCGGTAAACTAGCATGTCCATAGCGGTAAACTAGCATGTTCTTGACCACAACCTGCTTCACTCCCTTGGCCCTTTTAATCTCGCCCTCGTCAGACATCAGGATCGAGTACATCTTTGGGCGCAGACCAACATACTCCTTGATTGGCACACCAGCACACTCATTTTCATTTTTCCTAGCACCTTCTTGTTTACGTTAATGAACAAGGGATGAGAAGGATCATTATTGCTGATATCAAAGAGGTCACAATCTTCTTTCATGTCTGCATACACGTCAGCTGTGCGGATCTCCAGAAGCAGCGAGTCCGTGTCTGCGTATAGCAGACCAAGGTCGTTTCCATATTTGGACTTCATTGTCGTACATCAGGTGCTTGGAGAGGCCGAGTATGCACATGCCTACATAAACCGGGCGGCTTAACATTTAGCGGGTCTTGTGCAATATAAAACAGCGGGGAGCTAAAATGGCAAGCCTGGAGGAGAATGGGAAGGGTAATAGTCGAGCATGGAAATTTCAAGCGAATGAGCTGAAGGATCTACTTAGCACCGTGTAGTAATAATGGAGTAGTACACGTGAAACCTATAAAGATCCCTTATTCGTGGGACTCCAGAGTTATGGTGGTCCAACGCAGATACACCGCAGCCGGAGGTTAAGCACCATACAACATGCCAGTATTGTATGTGGTTGGTTCTCCAGCAAACTACAAGTTTATCGTCGCTTATGTTTGGCACCAAGTAGTGCTCAAACAGGTTGGAGAACTCCACCTTGAACTCCTCTGTATTGTCGTCCGCTTGCACCTGGATGAGGAGATGTGTCAGCTGCTCAGCTGCTATATGGGGTGGGTACAGCGGGCCCGGTTTGTAGGTTCTATTTCTATTGGGTCTAAAGGCTTGTTTATCTATAGTGCTATGTATCAAACTCTGACAAATGTTCAAAGCGGCGAGGCTGTGTCCGTGTAAAATGCTATTGACAACAGTCAGGTGATCTATGTGTTGGCCTAAGATCAATCACGTATGCTGTGGGCTGGTACAATATCGAATCACCAGACGCAGAGGTGGTCGCAATATTTCATCATTCTAATGCCGAAGATAGAGGGTCCCGTTTTATACCGGGCCACCGGAACTTTAAAAGTATGGAGAAGGCATTTGCAAATATAGGCTGCGTTTTGGGACTTGAAACTAAAGATGGACATGCTATGCTCGGAATTCCTGATGGGACTTTAGAATGTGATGACCGTGTGTTACAAATGTTGGGTATTGATGGCGGTCTGGGCGGAAAAAGGCTTACTTACAGAGTTTACAGAGGTGACCGGCCCGTCAATTTAAGCGTCTTTAACCCACTTTATGTCCACCTCGATCAAGTCAGCACCACGCACAACATCCTTGATGGTGCGCCCACTACGGTTCTTGAAGTTGTGGGCTCTGAGGGTGGCTCTTGTGGTGATATTATAACCACAAACATCTCTAATCCTGTGTCAAAACGTGTTACTGTCGGAGCTGTGAATGAGTTAAATGTTCAGTTACGGGATAACAAGGGACGTCTATTGGACAATCACGACCTTCCTATTAGTATTGTTTTCAATTTACAAGATGTCAATAAAAGTGAGCATTTAAGGATCAGGGCGCTGACTTCTCTGAATATGTTAAAAAAAACTATGATGATGCGCTTCTCAACCAGCCCTCACTGGATCTCTCTGAATATGTTAAAAAAAACCTATGTTGATGCGCTTCACAACCAGGCCTCACAGAAACCCCTCATTACTATTTGGGCGGAAAAAGGGGTCGGTTGGTTAATGGAATGCCTGAATGGTCATTTGGTGATGGTGTCAGTGGTGTTTACCATGGATATCCTATGCTGATGGGGTCGGCGTATGGGGCTATTAGTCTAAGTGGACTGAATGCATGTTGAATGGTCATTATGTTGGGTTGAAGTGTGATGTTGGTCAGGTGGTTTATATCCGGGAGCTGCCTGATGAGAATCCAGGGCATTCCTATCGGTTGAATGAGATCAGTCTCAAGAAGCAATACCTTGAGAAAGAAATTGAAAAATATTGTGCTATGTACAAGAAATATAGGCATGCAGAGAACTCAGTGGACGCAGTAGACATTGCTTTAGTTACTGTTGGTATGTGTTTTGACGCAAGTGGTGTAGGTATAATGTCTACAGTAGTTGCCATTCCTATTGCCACAGTGTTGGGTGTTACTGGATCCGCTTGTGGGCTACTTGGAATTGCTGGAAAATTCGTCAGTCGGCAACTAACCATCAAGGTGAAAAAACATGATCAGATTCGCATTCTAGCGCAGAGCAAATTGAATACCATTGCTGACATTGTATCGACAGCACTTGAAGATGGTTATATCTGGGATCATGAGTTTAAACTCGTTTTAGCTGAGGTCACAAAATATACCCAAATGAAGGGCGATATTAAGGCTAGATCTGTAAAAGCGCACCAGACTGTTTCAATTGATAAAAAAACTCGCTGATCCAACGTGGAAAAGACGAAGCACTGGAAGGTATCGGAAAAAAATTGGGTGCTTCTTTACCATTAAGCGGACTGTGAATGATATTGACCCGCCTCAATACATAGAAATTTTAATTGCGCGGACATTTGTACACTGTATATACCGATCTATTGAATAAACGAGGGCATGTGGTATAGAAATGAACACCGAAGAGCATATTACTGAACTTGAAGGTTGTGTAAAAGAGTAGAAGTTAGATACAGATTATCTGAAAGACAATATAATAGATCTGGAGGACGAACTGAGTGATAACGATGACCTTGTGGAACTGAAGGACATGGTGAGAGATCTGGAGGTTAAAAACGATGATCTTATGGAGCGAGTGGAACGCCTAGAGCAGCTTGTTAGCAAGTGTCACACGAGCTTGTGGTTCAAAGAGGTGGATAGCCGTGAACGGTGTAGACACCTTGGCCTATGGGCACACACTAGTTTACCTACAAACTAGCATGCCATAGCGATAAGAGGTGGTGGGCCAGAACCGCCTAGACCCCATTTGGGGGTCGGGTCCGAGGCGCCTTTCTCTTAACTTAGGGTGAGCAAGTATCTTGTATAAGCTTCCAAAGAGGGAATAGTGTAGAAAAATGGGGGTGGGCCAGAACACCCAGTTTGTATACTACTTCAGCACTCTATCGGGGACGATGGCGCGATGTATGGTTTCTCTGGACGGTAGACAATATGCTTTTTATCTATTTCATATCAGCAAATATAAATTCATTAATAATGTTCCTTTATTAAATGAAATATGTAGCATTCAGTATATACATTCGCTTCCTTTCTGTAACACGAGGGCTTATTATGGGGGCGGACCGTCCCGGGGGCGCACTGACCCGATACCAGTTGTAGGACATGCGACAAAGGACAGCAAACAGTTATGTATATCAACCTCCCCCCTCCAACTTGATAGCAACACGTGCTTATCTTGTTAAATATTTCATAGCAGAAGCATGTTGGAGTGTTAGTATATGTGACATGTAAGTCATCTCAATCAATCATCAGAGCGTTAGTATATGTGACAGGTGTGTCATCTCAATCAATCATCATTACATAGAATCTCTAAAGCGAGTGCTGTTTTTTTAAACATTTTCTCTTACCCCTTGATGCTCTAGTCCGGCTAATCTTGCTGCCCTACTCCAGCTACCCTTGCTGCCCTACTCCAGCTACCCTTGCTGCCCTACTCCAGCTACCCTTGCTGCCCTACTCCAGCTACCCTTGCTGCCCTACTCCAGCTACCCTTGCTGCCCTACTCCAGCTACCCTTGCTGCCCTACTCCAGCTACCCTTGCTGCCCTACTCCAGCTACCCTTGCTGCCCTACTCCAGCTACCCTTGCTGCCCTACTCCAGCTACCCTTGCTGCCCTACTCCAGCTACCCTTGCTGACCTACTCCAGCTACCCTTGCTGCCCTACTCCAGCTACCCTTGCTGCCCTACTACAGCTAGCCTTGCTGCCCTACTCCGGCTATCCTTGCTAACCTACTCCATTTATTTTTGCTGCTTCCACTTGTGCTGCTTGGTTCAGTAATTTATGTTTCTGGACAGTTTCTTTTTCCGCTTCCTTTTCGCTGCCTGACAGCTAACGTATGCCAGGTGGTACATATATATATTTCAATACTTCAGTATTTACCAAACGTTTTGTATCGATCACTATCATCAATCAGAAATAGCGGCGCCTTGTGGCTTTAATGCCGTTTCTTGGTCATACACCGCCATAATTCTTTCACCCTCGTTCCATTTCGACAGCGGTTTACATTTGCGTTTTCTTTTCAACCATTGCACATAGATCACAATTATTACTAAGCAACTCGTAGCTTCCAGACAGGTGCAACTCTAAGCATAAATATTTGTTTTTGATTAAAAGACATGTATCAATGCTGATGGTATATATATACCACTGGCATTTTGCCTCCAGGTGGCGTGCTGCTGAGCGTACCCAGCCCGTCATACAGGGATCCAATCGCAAAATCATTTCCATGTCACTCTATGGAAATATCCCGAAATATACGTATGGTGCCTTTCGTAACGCAGTGCTGTCTCGCATTCACTTTCCTGACTGGACCCTCCGAATCTACAAGAGGAGCAGTGATGCAGGGGAAAGGTTGCTAAAGAAACTGGTATCACTTGGTGTGGAATTGATCGACGTAGCGTCCGATGTTTCTGTTCCACCCATGATGTGGCGCTTCCTCGTAGCGGATGACCCGGATGTAGACATGTTTATGGTTCGAGACACTGACAGTCGTATTGGAGAAAGGGACGTGGCTGTCGTCAAGGAATGGATCAAGTCGAATTCAACATTTCACTGTATACGCGACCATCCCAGCCACAGTGTTTACCCTGTGTCTGGCGGAATCTGGGGAGCGCGTCGAGTTCCATTCTCCACCATCCTTAATGTTACTCTTGCCAACATATTGAAGGGAACATCTAGTAATTATTTAGCCGATATGATTTTATTAGGCAATGTGATATGGCCAAAAGTGAAGGAGAAGCATGCTTACTGCCATGATGCATATTCGTGCAATGAGTATCCAAGTTCCCATCCAATGCCCATTGCGAGAATCGGTGCCGAGCATTTGGGCCAAGTGTTTGACAGATATGATATTCCGCGGGCAGATGACATGGAAATCATCAAGCGCACGCCCGTCAACAAAAACTGCTCACCATAGACGTTTTGCCTGCGGTACCCAAATGTTCATGACAACTGTTCATTGAAGTGTGCGCACGAAAATAGTACATAGGTTCATCGTTTCCAGGTGTTCTTACTGTTAGCTAAGTTTCAAGCGTATCACATCATTCTCCGAGCCAAATAATTTTGAATTTGAGAGTTGAAGGTGTCTCATAAGCTTATCAAATCTTTAAGGTAGTTTGACAATCTGTATTGATATTGGTTAAGTACTACTGTTTATTCACAGCATTAATCAAGTGTTATTTACATATGTTATGGCTTTTGTATAATGTTACCCACAACTCGGTGTCCGATAGCAAGCAATATCCAGACAGAGGGATTCCATATCCTCTCCCAACCACACAGAACCCAGCATAATGGTGGGCATCGTGGTGGTTAGCTAGTAAAACCACAGCCAATGAGTAGCGCTAATGCATGATGTCTATGGTTAACTACAATTGACTACAATATTGTAGGGTTTGCTGGTGCGACCCCTCATCCAGCCTCTCTCCGTCTCACTATCTCCCTCTCTAACGTTTTTTCATCAAGGATCAATAGGCCGACTTTCTTGATCAGTTTATCACGACATGGAAGTTACCTCCGTCCTTTGTTTACAAAACATGCAAACGTTTTTTTGACGAACGGGTCGAGTAACTTCGCATGTTCAATTCCACCATTCTCCGGCTCGTCGCTTAAACTCAGATATCTGATAGAGTTTACCACGTGCTATATTCGATCTATTTATCACGTTCCAGCAATACGCAACGCGGCTTTCAAAAATTCTACAAAAAAAGGCAGCATAGTGATATTACAAGATTCAGATTGTTCGCCACAATTGCAATCTACATTAGTATGATCAGATGTCATCGCTGGTGCTCGCGAGGATGTACTGTTGCCTTCTGGTATATACGAGATGCTGCTTATCCGAAACACACGCCATTGACATAAGGAGTGATCCATGCTGATGAGAAGACGGATGTCATGGTTGGCAATTTAGTTTGTCCTTTAACTAGCGCTGCTGCCATAATGCTACTTACAGAAGATGTATTCTGAATGATGTCGTCAGCATGAGGAAGAACTAGGACACAGTTTCGATTATAACTTGCATTAACAATAGTGTTTCTGAAGCTGAATCAAGTAACGTCGATTAAGCAGTGAAAACTAAAGTCTCAAGTTGCACTTTCCACGTGTGTACATTCACGTAACATCACATGCGCTGTGATTGTGCGGAACAATCATGAATGCTGGTCTGCAGCTGCACCAACCCCGTCGTCTCCCTGCTAAGCACGTGCGCTGGCATCCTCCATTAGCTACTGAACAATCTGGATCAAACAAATAACCTTTAGCAACGCAGTACATCTTCAGGTGAAGTTTTGTCATTCCTATCGTTGATGAAACCCAAACTTACAGGAGAGTAATGTAGCCATACCTCTAACCCTGCACCCCGACCCCATCCACCCTACGTCACAGGTTCCATTGAGACATTGAATTAACTTCAAGTTGCTTTCGGGCGAGGAGGAACTAAGACACGGTTTCGATTATATCTTGTGGTTTCTATTATAATAAGAAACAATTCTATTTCTTAATCGTAAATAAGTTGTGTATATCAATACGTCCCGGTTTTCGCCTCATGTATCTGAATTAACTTCAAGTTGCTTTCGGGCGCCACACGTTTCGTAAACATTGCTGGGACAAGTCGCGTTACGGCTGGTATGTACGCTGCCTCTTCTGTTGAAGTTTTGATTGTTGCCACGCAAACAAGATCTTTTGTTCTGTGAACAGATATATTCCCATACGTGCTTATTTTGTCAAAATATAGTAACAACAAAAGATAGAGATTGATGATAAACACGCATGCGATTATATAAAGATATCATTATGCAGTTTATAATGCACTAATATGTCTTGAAATTCCACATGGGAACCTTGAATACCTTGTGCTTTACGAGAAGAAGCATTAATGGTAACAATATGAAATTTATTAAGCCATAATTCATTTTCTTATTTATTGGAGTAACAATGTTTCTATGTTCATTGTTATTCAAACGTTGTAATTTACAATGGATGACAGTACCTTCCTGTATTCAACATTACTACCATGACGACTATTATTATTACTGCGACCTCATCAAATCCATCGATGGTAATATACCTTGCATGTGACCCGTTACAAGTCACACTTGTTAATCAAAGTTGATGTGACGAATATTGTGTAAGGACAAAGTGTAAAACTAACAGTGGAGTGCATATACAGATATAGCTGAAGGTACAATAAGAAAATATATTCCATTTAGAAAGCGCCGTAGTATTAAAGATGCATTTTTCGGCGATTTGGTTCAATTTTTATTTTGCTTCCATTTATATGTAGTTGCTAAATTGACTCGTTTAAATTCTGTTCATGTTATTGGGAACACCAAATCATCGATGATTAATCGATAAAGGCGCATTAAACAAAAATATTCAAATGAATAGCGATCTGGACCAGTAACTACGCATGCGCAGCTCTGCATGTTTCTTGTATCATCGCTAAAACTCCGCCCGTTTTCAGCTTCGTTTGTATTGTAGCGTCTACAGTTTGCCATATATGGGTTAAAATTCACGACCCGTCAAAAATAAGAAATCTAACCTTACAATGGCCATAAATACAGCTGGGGTTACCAATATGACTCGAATATTTTTATATATCACTACATTATTCGAAGAACAGTAACGTTTTAGTAAAGCTGAACTAAGCTGAGGAGAGTATAGCAAATCATAAAATAATATGCAACCTCTGATTTCACGAGAATACTAACAATAGGCCCCCTATATGTGTAATTCAATGCCCTGCATCCTTTGATGCACCACTCCACCGTCAAGTTATCCCAGCCGGATAGTTCTCATGGTCTCACATTCGTCTTTTTGGGCATCCGGGTAAGGCGACCATTAACATAAGATAACATCCTCCAGATCCGTGAGTGGCTAAGTGGATGCTGGTAACATCTACTTACAGCATATCATTACAGTACCCTACTCAACACAACCAATCAGTGAATATAGATGCTGACAATTGGCCTTTGTCTGACTCTCATGGGATATTTGTCAACGCATATAGTCACTGTAAAATAATATTGATACACAACGAGGGGTTGAACAGTTAATACAGATTACGCCAAAGGATAATTAATTAGGTAAATGTAATGTTTGTAATCAACCCAATATGGTGATAGTACTTTTGAGCTGATGCGTTTGCTCATCTTGCAATGACGTGATAAAAAAAACCTGCAGACCAGCTCGTCTTTACACTTGTGCTTGTCTGCGGTTAAGATGAATCCTTCCCTTCGGGCGTGTTTTCGCAGATGTGACATGGCGGATCAGGTCTTACGGTGCCGGTTCTGATGCATTCGTCAACATCTGGCACGAGATACATGTACTAAATTCGCTTTTAAAAGATCCATGGATGCACTTATTTTGTTATTTTTGTGTTGGCTACTCAAAGACACAAACACATGTGCGCGGTGTGATATTAAGAATGAGATGCTCGCAAAATATAGAAAAGGTAGAGCAGAAAAGGAGTCTTTGTCGAATAAATGATTGACTTACTCTGTCCACACACGAATAGCCATTGAATGTTTATGTACCATTCTCATTAAGTGGAAAACAAACGAGCAGCAATCCCGCTGCCCCTGATGCGCATAAGAACTATGTAAATGTGAAACAATGCCGGATGGCGTTACGCTATCGTTCAGTATGTTGTGGTCGGGTACTTGTGGTGTCGATATACAATGATGCGTGAAGAATGAAGTCGAGGAGGGGTCACTGACCAGGAAATCGGATTTCACAACAACAATAGAAGTGTATGCACCCGGTATGAATGTATGTATGTATGTATGTATGTATGTATGTATGTATGTATGTATGTATGTATGTATGTATGTATGTATGTATGTATGTATGTATGTATGTATGTATGTATGTATGTATGTATGTATGTATGTATGTATGTATGTATGTATGTATGTATGTATGTATGTATGTATGTATGTATGTATGTATGTATGTATGTATGTATGTATGTATGTATGTATGTATGTATGTATGTATGTATGTATGTATGTATGTATGTATGTATGTATGTATGTATGTATGTATGTCTGTGTATGTATGTATGTATGTATGTATGTATGTATGTATGTATGTATGTATGTCTGTATGTATGTATGTATGTATGTATGTATGTATGTATGTATGTATGTATGTATGTATGTATGTATGTATGTATGTATGTATGTATGTATGTATGTATGTATGTATGTAGGTAGGTAGGTAGGTAGGTAGGTAGGTAGGTAGGTAAGGTAGGTAGGTAGGTAGGTAGGTAGGTAGGTATGTATGTATGTATGTATGTATGTATGTATGTATGTATGTATGTATGTATGTATGTATGTATGTATGTATGTATGTATGTATGTATGTATGTATGTATGTATGTATGTATGTATGTATGTATGTATGTATGTATGTGTGTGTATGTATGTATGCATGTATGCATGCATGCATGTATGTATGTATGTATGTATGTATGTATGTATGTATGTATGTATGTATGTATGTATGTATGTATGTATGTATGTATGTATGTATGTATGTATGTATGTATGTATGTATGTACTTTACTGGTGAACTTATCTGCAGATGATATATTAGAAGTAATTTCATAAACTTTTGGTTTGCTGTTGGTCCATGCTGCAATGTTTGATTGTCATGTACGTCATAAGTTCCCTTAAATGGCGATAAATACTCAATTGTTATTTAGATTTCCAAAATACGAGGGCTAGTGTCATTGTTATAGAAACTTTTTTTTTAGCATAAGCACTGGATGCAAACCATAATAACTCCGAGATACTGGCAAATAGGCAGTCTATTGGTGGATCAGTATACACCTTCCAAGGCGAACGGCAATTATATACTCCTTAGAGATATGACCGGAATCTAAATCACCAACAGCTGATACCACGATGGTACCCCATCCAGTTATATTTTAATTGGATTATGTGAATGGGGTATGAACTTACAGGTGAAGAAGACAAGCCATCTGAATCACCACCACCATCCACGCCCGGGAATGGATCGCCACCACCACCGTCATAAACAATCTCAACAGAGTAGGTCTTGTTACGGCCGCGTTAACGGTTAAAAATAATGGGAGTTAACGATTTGTCATGGAATAGATTTGAATAATTGATATCAATATTCATTTCAGTACTGTTGATATGAAAATGAGTTGTATCAGTACCGGATGATTTGGTTAAAAATGAGTTGTATCAGTACCGGATAATTTGGTTAAAATGAGTTGTATCAGTACCGGATGATTTGGTTAAAATGAGTTGTATCAGTACCGGATAATTTGGTTACAATGAGTTGTATCAGTACCGGATGATTTGGTTAAAATGAGCTGTATCAGTACCGGATGATTTGGTTCAAATGAGTTGTATCAGTACCGGATGATTTAGTTCAAATGAGTTGTATCAGTACCGGGTGATTTGGTTAAAATGGGTGAAGACAAACGTGTTACCAAACGTAGCTTTGTCGCTACATCTTTTAATCTATATATCTTACAATGATCGTGTTTCTGTCTAAGTTGTAATGAATTTGTTTGTGAAGCTGATCAGCGGATTGCTATGGATAACCTGAGAGGTGTGACAGGAATAAGGTACACATCTACACCGGAACTACGTGGAACAAACTTCGTCATATCCAGCTGTGTATCATATTTCAACGAGATTTGGAATGGCATTGTAGCTATGGCAAACGCTATCACGCAGATGGAAGCAAAAGACACTGCTTGAAGACAAAAACTAGGTGACAATAATCTGTGAAGTGTGTACAAATATATTGGTCGACCAACAATAACAATAACAATGACACCACATTGTTTATATTATTCCTGGGAAAACGGAATTACTTAAAAGAATTATTTGCTAGATGATTATGTTTATTAGAAGCTTGTACAATGGTTATAACTCGTATGATACATTCTACAAATCCACGTGAAATACTCAATATCAGTTACAGATAACCGAAATAAGCGGCTGACTCATACTTAAGCGAATTATTTAAAAGCTTTGGCACAGCATCCTCGATAACTTCTCGATTGATCCAATTACAAGCGGCTCCAAACCCACAATGAGTATTCAGTAAACGAGGCTGAATGTTTCCACATATCAATAGTTTCAAGGCGTAGACATTACCGCATTCAAGACAATGCAATGCTCATTGGCAGTTTTATAATATTCCCTAAACTCTTTAATCAAAGTATCGGCTGGCATCGTTTTAAAATCAAGTTACAATTAATACTGCAGTGCATAAAATGCTATGCCTCTAAATATATGATTCAACAGCAACTACGATTCCTTTGTCGGTTATTGGAATTTGTTTCATCACAGTTGTTGACAGTATTCTTTCACCATTAAGTGAAGATTACGGTAGTCGACCTGGACACAAACAACGAACAGCCAATGAATCATATTGTTATAATGGATACTTTTACCCCGTGATAGTTAAACGCAGTACTCTTATGACAAGTCTTGAATGTACAGGAAAACATCAGAAACCAACAACATATCTATTTCATCTATCACGGTTATTGCAAATGTTACCACCTCTGATTCAAAGAACTCTGGTCGGTGGCTTTGTATCTTCTGAGCCACGTAAAACACATCCACCTCTGCTTCAGTGGCCAGCATGTCCATGAGTGATGTCATGGCGATAAATATACCACATTTCCCGTAGTTACCACTATCATAACAACCAGCAATTACTAAAGTAATCTGATAATGGACGGCAGATGGAGCACACATAAAATCATTTATCGATATGCAAGAAAATGATGTGCATTTAATGGAAGCAATACGAAACATTGAAGTATGGATATACCGAGATATAACAGCCATTGGCTTAGCTCCGGTGACGTTTGTCAGTGTCTTTTTCATCTGTTTGTTGAGCGATATTACGCTGTTTAGCGCGATAGGTTCTTCTTCGTCAATCAATGTCCACACGTTGACACAATGGCTAGGCTGAACATAAACTCAAGCAGTTGGAGAAACAAACAAATTGATTTTTAAGGGCTTGCTGTTTTGACTACATTACCTTGAAAACGTCGTTATGATCATATTCCTACCAGCAGTTGGTTTCAATACATGGCAATGTCAACATCGAAGATTAATATTTAGAAAGGCGTGATACGCTTTAAATACCGAATATCAACATCGAAGATTAATATTCGACTGTAAAGTGTAATACGTTCTGGATAACACGACATGAGATTTTGGCCATCGGGATAAGTACTATCTTGGGTCATATCCACAGAGTGAGGATCGATTGACAATTCATTCTCATACTCTTATTAAACATGGCGCGTTCACATGCTACAAACTTCTAATTCTAACAAGATCCGACTCATAATCACTGTCGTGTATGTATCTATAGATCTCAATAGAAAACCTGAATTTTTGCGGTTTTCATGTGTATATCATCTGAGCCTGATGCAGCCCTCGCCGGCCCGGATGTGATGGTGATGATGTCACGACGGATGCGTGGATACCGCTTCTGTCGCTCCCAGTGCGCGGAGAAAGTGTCGCAAAGAAGTGGACGACCTTCAGTGGGCAGCCAATCAGGGTAGTCATTCTGCATGACGTCATAAATACCATATAGCTATGGAGATGCAGATCATCGCTGAACTATAGGAAACATTTTATATACCATCAAGGATGCATGTAAATCGGTAGTAGTGGGGCTGATTTATAGCATTTCGGACAAATCAAGAGCTAGTAAAAACAAACAAGGAAAATAGGGTTGATAGGTAAGTGTCTATGTGCATGGGCACTTACTATACATTTTCTATAACTGGCTACTATGAAAATGTGTTCACGTTGCAATATTCACTGCGTTCTAATAACATGTACCTCTGTGTCCGAGTTGTTTAAGACTACGACGTTCCTCAACTTATAGTCTGTGATCATGCGCCATAAATCGTGGACTGTGGCCGGCAAAGGCCACTGTACGCTGATAAACGCGTTACGTCTGCGGTAACCCTGCATGAATGCACTCGAAAGTATCAGAAGATTCCAAACCATTTCAAAATCTGCTGATAACGTAGGTGCTTATAAGCGGGCTGGATGTCATTTTAACCACCAAATTGAATGTTTCCATCTCACCTATTGCGACAAAACACTAACTTGAACAAAGACTGCGTTGATAAAGTCACTGGCTCCGGGATAACTTGTCATCAATTTCACACGATATGCGTCCACTGCAAACAAATCCCAGGTTGTGACATTATAACGACTCGGGTGGATGAATATCCGGATGGTATTTGAACTGATGTTTATAAACGAAACTTTGACGGGAAACATCAAAGCGGATGTAACTTATGAAACCTACATGGGAAATGTAAGTCTCTGGTTTTACTGATGTTGGTATCTAGTCTCGCAACGGTTGTCAGTGGTTCGGTGTGTAGTGTTGTGAGACCATTCAGCGTCTGTACAAAATGTGTGATAATGAACACTCCGTACATGATGACACTGCCTTGTTCGTTTAATACCTGAATAGACCACAATAGTAGCGAGCAGTTTGGGTGCATTTAGTTGACATTGAATGCTTGGTGTAGTATACGCCAATGACCTCAAATTCATAATCAACCAGCGCCCTCTGACCCTCGTCGTTAGAATGTCTTTTGATGAAATCTCCCTTGGAAAATGCAGAACACGGCATGCGAAGGTAGGCCGCGATGGCAGTATATAGAAAAACATACTGGTCCTAAATACACACATCACAGAAACAAGTGACTTGCCCAGAGCGGCAAGGAATACGATCACAGAAACAAGTGACTTGCCCAGAGCGGCAAGGAATACGATCACAGAAACAAGTGATTTGACCAGAGCGGCAAGTTATATCCGTAACCAGAGAGAATAATGTGCAAACCAGCTGCACAAAGATAAGTAGCGACCCAAAGTCATAAATATAATATGCAAATGTCTAAATTATATTTTATGTGAGCCCATTGACACCGTCCAAACGCATCCCTAAATGTTCCACTTCCATCACCATCTCTGCCTTTGTAGACAAACTTAATGATACCACAGTATAACTCTGATCTGATAATTAAGAACGGAGAAGATCATCGGTAGGTACTTACCTCAGTCTGGACCATGAGCATTCGATATGTGCGGAGTTGATAGACAGTCTTCATGACGTCAATCTGTGCTTGGCTTTCTGCGTCGTGTATTAGTTTGTCTAGAGCTAGCAATGTCCCTGTACGACCAACACCCGCGCTGTAAAGACATCATGGAATGACACAAAGACATTCATTGTGGTGCATCTCCAATATAGAATTGTCGAAACTGACTGTACCTTATGTACAGTCAATATATAAAATGTCTCGTGGATGGGTTTGTTTTGAAGAATTCAGCGTCCCCAACAACTGCTATATACATCGTAATATATCATTTTCTTACATTATGTTTTTGTAAAGAAAGAATTTGGGATACAAAGTTTGCAAATATCACCTGCAATGCACAAGTACAGGTGCTGATGACGTCACCATGTTCAGGGCTCGTCGCCGAAAACGGACGAGAGTCAATGCATCACTAGGCACAGCATGATCAGGCCAACTGGTGTATTGATACTGTAGCAGATACCTGGCCTGCTCTTCCGCCCCTGCCTCATACCACACCACCTCATTCCGCCATTTGCCATGCATTTACCGCTACAGGTCTTTCATGCGTTATCAATAAACTCGACAACGACAGAGAATGTACCAAATATGTAATTTGCATAATCCTTAGAATAGCAGATACGGAATGTCCTATCATACTACATGGGGCGTTATCATCAGAATGCTCATTACATTAAAACAGGCAGCTGGTTTTGACGGTCATAGAACGGTCGATTTACAAGACACATTTGGTACTTACTTTATACACTGTGATTTTGCGGATGATGTAATCAATAAGAACTTCCTCGGACTCCATCTTGACTGTTAAGCTGCCAAACATGACGGGTTCTGCGTCCTGGCCCCAGTAAATCTCACATTTTTTCTGGCAACGCAATTTTCATATAAGCCTTGTTATGCAGAGCAGGTGCTAACAATCTTTACGAAAACTGACACAATTTCACAAATGAGTACATCCTCACTTTCCCTTTCTCCATGACATTGGTGACCATGACAATGGTGTCAACTTTCTGTTCCCATACCATCCGCCAGAAGTCGTCTCAGTGATTTGGCAGTTGGTCCTTAGTAGAGACAACAGCATTCGTAAAACAACGCATATCAAAGCAGTAAGAGTGAGCCTGACCAATCAAAAATAACAGCAAGTTTATCAACCAAACATTAAAAGTGATTTCAAGCACCAACAGTACCTTGTGAGGCAATGAACATTCTTCCATTACGGCCCTGTGACAAACACGCTACTGTAAATGAACTTACCCAAGCGTGACAGATCAATAGTGCAAGCTCAGTTTGATTCACAAAGACAAGTGTCAATTTACCTCGACAAAGCTGGCGTTGATATAGTGAGACAGTGGTTTCCCTGATACTTGCTGTAGTTGTACGCGGTTGTGATCATCTGCAATGATCCATTTGTATTAATGAGCCTTGGTTTTCTCAAGTGGGAATCAAGTTATAAGACAATTGGCAATTGCTGACTCTGAGTTTTAATATTGTAATATATATTTGTTGTAATCTTACAAGGCAGGATGTTTTTAAATCTGTTCTTTGGTTTCAGAGAAACGTCAGATGCCTCATTGCAACATCCAATATTTCTTGGAATTATCTGCAGTAGAGTCACCATTTAATGCCCAAGAAATCACAATATTCAATGTTGGAGGATCTCAAAATAGGTATAGCATGCGTTGTCCAAACAACATTTAAGCGAACCATCTTTCACATGGTCATAATACATAGGACGACGAAAGATATCACAGGGAGATATAAAGCTCGAAGAGACCTTGTATTCCTCTTTGACACCAGATGGGTCATCAATAATGTCCTTCGCATGTGTAAGAAAGTCCTGGACAGCGATGGGATTTGAAGGTATCTCGGAAGACCTTTCCACGTTCCCGTAGATATTAGAACTTTCAATGGAACCCAAGTCTTCCTCCGTATGTGCTTCCAATGCGACGTCGTCCATTTTAATACCTGTGCCATGAACATATGGAATACATGCATATAAAGACAAACAGCAGCACAAACAAAGTCACACACTCGTGTGTGTGTGTGTAAAAACCAAGTTTTTACCTGTACCAGCCACACTAGGTACCCTCAAATTTGTAACTCTGCCAGTCATTCTAAGGATGGAGGATTCCAGGCAGTTTGTACATCCTTCCTTGCTCCTTTCCGCTGAACTTGAGCGCCTAATTCAGACAAATTCATTTCCAGTACCTTGTGTTGTTCATAGCAAATATAACAGTTACTTATGAATGTTGTTGTTAACGTAAGTAGTATCGCAATTATCCGTACCTTTGTCTTACAATAACGATGACTATTGCTACGAAAATTAGCAGTGCCAGTACAAGACAAATTGCTGTCACTATTATCTCAGTTGTGGGTTGGGAGGAAATCACTGAACATAACAAAGAGTATAAGGTAAGTCAAATGATGATAATGATGATGATGATTACAGTGATGATGATTATGGTGATGATGATTACGATGATGATGATGATATTGATGATGATTATGGTGATGATGATGATGATGATGATGATGATGATGATGATGATGATGATGATGATGATAATAAAGATGATTATGATAGCAATTGCCATCTCGAGTAATCATCTTCATCATCAGCATCGACATCATCTTAGTAATAATTACTTACCTTACATCATATTAATTATCATTACTAATAACATAACCAGTTCAGACGATTAAACATCAAAGACAAACCTTCACATGAATGTCTATCTTTAGCAAGTCGATACCCAGCACTACACGTGCAAAAGTAACTTCCTTCAGTGTTGTTGCAATGATGCTGACAACGAGTTGCTATAGTATCGGAATCCTCGTCACATTCATTCATATCTATCACAGACCAATCCGTCATTTACAATGGATATTCATTATATAAAAGACAATAAATCCAGTCGATTTGACAAATAGGTGCGAATCGATTGTCAACGTAACAGTCCAAATGCTGCTTGGCCTCGCTGTCGGTGTTTGCGAAATATACCCAACATTATAGTTAGGATTGCTCTTCATATTGTAATTAATTTAAAGATAGCTCTTCCATCTAGGGTTGGTGATCGAATGTACGCAGATTGTACCCTTTAATATGTAGGTTGTGCCATGCCTATGAGCAGTGCACGAATACCATTATGACCTCCACCGTCTTGATTGACCTCATCACTTAAACCATTCACAATATTTGCATCATTATCAGTGTAATAATTGTTTATTTACAGTGGTGTAGAGGTAGCTCAACCGGTTAAATTCGACTACCTGAGCAGGTATGATTATCATTGGTGAGGCGGTACCCTTGATTGCAGGTGCAGTAGTAACTTCCATCAGTGTTGCTACAATAATGTTGACAACGGGTTGCTATGGTTGCCGAATCCTTGTCACATTCATTCATATCTGTCACAAAACAATCTGTTATTGATGGTGAGCTATCATTTATGGGCAAATCTTTTTCTGCTATAATAGCTAAAACGGTTTTGTAACCGGTTTGCGGTATTGATATCACCAAATAATCGATCATTACCGATATCGACACCTTGAAAGTCCTTTGTTTATAAAACATGCAAACGTTTGACGAACGGGTCAAGTAACTACGTTTATTCAATTCCACCATTCTCCGGCGAATCGCTTAAACTCAGATATCTGATAGTGCCGACCATTGTCTATATCGGTCTTTCCTTAACGACCAAACAATAGGCAACGTCGCTTTAAAAATTGAGCTGCAAAAGAGGCCGCGCAGTGAGATTTCAAGGTTCAAATTGTTCGCCACAACTGCAATCTACATTAGCGTGACCGGATGTCGTCGCTGTTCCTCGCACGGAGGTACCGCTGCCTACTAACGAGGTGTTATTTATCCGAGACACACGCCTTTGAGATAAAGAAAGATCCATGCTGACAAGTAGACGAATTTCATTGTATGTAGTTTCGTTTGAGCTTTAAGTACCATAATGCTGTTTATTTTTCAGGTGATGTCGCCAGCATCGGAAGGGGCGATTTTGATTCTAACTTGCAATTATATTAGTCTTTCTGAAGCTTAATAAAGTCACGTCAGCACCGAAAACCAAAGTCTCAAGTTGCACTTTATGCGTTTATATATACTTACCGTCACATGCGCTGTCATTGAGTGGATTAGTCATGAATCCTGGTCTGCAACTGCACCAATCCCGTCGTCTCCCTGCTGAGCACGTATGCTGACATCCTCCATTAGCTACTGAACAATCTGTATCAAACAAATAACCTTATGCAACGCAGTACTCGCCGGAAACGAGTTGATTAGAGGAAAGTAAAGTAGCCACACCTCTAAGCCCGCACCCCGACCCCGTCCACCCTACGTCACAGGTTCCATTGGGACATAGACCTGCTGAATAAGAGCAGATGTGGTTGTCCTTGCAATGACACCGCAAGCCACAGGAATCGGTCGAGGGGTCACGGTAATATCCCCGCGAACACACTGGAATGAGACAAACATTCAATTAGTTAAACGTATAAGTTATGTATATCAATGAGTCCAAGTTTTCGCCTCATGTACCTGAATAAACTTCCAGTCGCCTTTGGGCGCCACACGTTTCGTTGATGTTGCCGGGACAAATTGTGTTACATTCGCTGGCATTTACTATGCCCCTTCTGTCGAAGTTATGATTGTTGCCACACAAACAAGATCTTTTGTTCTGCAAACGACGAATTGTCCCATACGTGCTTTATTTGTCAAAATCTATTGACAAAATATAATAGAGATTGTTGATAAACACAAATGAGATTCCTTTATGCGGTTGCTAATGCACTAATGTGTTCACAAATTGCATATGGGATCCATGAATTCATTACTAGAAAAGCCAAAAGATCAATTGAGGACAATATAGCACATCATACCAAATGTGCAAGCTCTTGATTTACGAGAATACTCACAATAGGCCCTCCATATGTGTAATCCAACGCCCTGCATCCTTCAATGCACCGCTCTACGGTCAAGCTGTCCGATCCCGATAGTTCTGGGGGTCTCACATCCGTCAGCAGTCTGTCGTTAGGGCTATCTGGGTAACACCCCAGCCAGCGACCATCTACAGTAAGATATCATCAGCCAGATCCGTGGATGGTTTAGTGGATGCTCGTAACATGTACTTAGCATATATCATTACAGTACCCTACTCGACGCAACCAATACTGTAATATAGATACTGACGTTTGTCTGACTCTCATAGGATATGTTCCACGGAGATAGATAAAGCATGTAGTCATTGTAAATAGTGACATATCTACGTCTTACTAGTAGCTCAGATAAAGGATCGGCCTTAAGTCGGGCGTCGATAAGCTAATTGATTGCGATAAAACGTCAATTATTCTGACAGGTGTCAATATTGAATAAAAATGAAACTGAAATATTAAAATAATTTAAATACACAACGAGTGTTTGTCAGAAGCGAATACAGGATAATTCATTAGGCATCTACTATGTCTGAAATGACGTAATATAAACACTGCACACAAACTCACCTTTACACTGATGCTTGTCAGTGGTTAAGATGAATCCTTCCCGACAATGACATGTGTACCCTTCGGGCGTGTTTTCGCAGACGTGACATGACGGATCAGGTCTTACGGAGCCGGTTCTGCTGCAATCGTCAACATCTGCACATATATACGAAAATACGCTCGGTGGTACAAATACTGAGGTATAACTCAAGTCAATGGCTGAGGTAAGCCTAGTACGGTAAACCAACGATTTCAGTGATTTTTACAACTATACCAAGTCAGTTTCGGACGTAGTATGGGTACAAAGATGTCTTAGGAGCCGATGGGAACCTCCATTGAATGCTAAAGAAACCCCATTGAGTAATCCTAAGAGTGTAATATATCATTTCCGCTTAGCCAGACTTGACATTTATATACTAAATACACTTTTGATAATTCCGTGGATGCACCTATTTTATTTATCTTTGAGTTGGCTACTCTAAGACACAAACACGTGTGCTCCTGACAATCAAAAGCATTAGACAGGGGGCGACTCGAACCGAAATACTGGGCGCTGTGTGACCATCACGTCCGCGTTGATGTGATAATTAGAATGAGATGCTTGCTAAATATAGAAAAGGTAGAGTCTTTGACGAATAAATGACTGACTTACCCTGTGCTGAACAACGAAGAAGGACTCGGCATAGCCAGCAGCAGACCACCAATGTCCACACACGAACAGCCATTGAATGTTTATGGAATCATGCACGGCGCTCATTCAGTGGAAATCAAATGAGCAGCAATCCTGTACATAGGCGGTGTCAACGAACCAGGAACTTTTGAAGTGCAATACGATGCTGGAAGTTATCGTAAGTAAGTGTGGTTGTCCAATTACAAAGATCCGTGTAGGATAAGTCACACATATCCTGATGTATACACTACACACCACGTGGTCCATAATCGACAGAACGGATCTTTGTCGAGGTCTTTGTTGTATGTATGTATATGTATGTATGTATGTATGTATGTATGTATGTATGTATGTATGTATGTATGTATGTATGTATGTATGTATGTATGTATGTATGTATGTATGTATGTATGTGTGTATGTATGTATGTATTGTATGTATGTATGTATATATGTATGTATGTATGTATGTATGTATGTATGTATGTATGTATGTATGTATGTATGTATGTATGTATGTATGTATGTATGTATGTATGTATGTATGTATGTATGTATGTATGTATGTATGTATGTATGTATGTATGTATGTATGTATGTATGTATGTATTTCTCTCTTGCTGAAATCAAATAGCTAGTGTTTATCGTCTTGCAGAAATAATTCTACATGCTTGCCGCTCAGGCTGCGTATGGTGTGTGCGTAGGTTACGCGCACGCCCGCTTGCAGACGTTTTCGGTGCTTTTTCCGTTCATTTATACGTGCAATTAATTATATCAATACTTGGGGTATTTATTCGGGCTATTTATAAAAGTTATTTAACAAATGTCTGGAGGATATATTTCCTCTTGAAGCCACCAGAATAAGACCTACATCAGCGATGCGTCCTGTTGTACGGGTCATAGGCATTGGGCATCGCGCACTCTCCTTGGCTACCGCTGGAGTTATCTCAGACAAGCTATTTTGGCGGGGGTCACATTCACATTGCTGAAGCTATCTTCGAATTTGTTAACAATATGAACGAACTTAATCGACGTGCGATTAGCCTTTGTCTCGACGTTGCCCTATCCGCTAATATGCAAGATCAATTAACCAAAGTTTGTACTATTGAAGTGTCATAGCAAACTGGAGCAAAAATAATTTGAAGAACGCCCATTACTCATTATTATCGCCCCAACACTATGTGATGACAAATTTGAAGAAATACGTGCTGGCTATTGTAGGTTCTGAAATAACGAGGGACATAACAGAACCATCCTCATATTTATATAATTCTACTCATAATGGAACATGATCCGATCAATTTGTCACTGACTAAGTGTAATTTACCCTCGCCATATGTAAACAAAAAGAATATTTGCTGTTTTGGGGGGAATTAAAAGCCATCTACAATAATTGTGCCGTAAAGATTACTTTGTAAACTATAATGCACTTATCAAAGGACAAACTTCTCCATGGCAGAGCAACAGGATTCTGTAAATAACACAACTCCAGACGAAATGCGAGATGATGACGCCTCCTAGGATAAATGGCAAAAAGAGGGTGGGGGAGAAAAAAATGCACCCGATTATGCCAGAGCATGCCATCACTAGCCGATTGACGGGACCAGACCATTCAAGCCCCTGGTGTACGTGAGTAACCAGGGCATAGTGGTAGTAATAGTTGTAGTAATGGCCCTCGCAAGAAGCACTCTATACTTAACCATCAGGATCCCATTACCCACCCACACAAGTGGCAACACGCGGTCAATAGGCTGCCCTCTATCAGTCGCCTCTTACGACATGCAGGAAGATACAGTGGGCCTATTCTACGCCCGGACCCATAGTGGTAAGGTTACCTTACTAGCACCCGAACAAAGCATGCTGGCCTACATTTACAATCATCTCGTCACCATGCTCCATGCAACCCCACATGTTATAATGCTATTCTATCTAAAATTCCCCCCTGCCACTCAAAATCAGCTGACCCGCGGGACTCTTTATAAGGACCACAGGTTAGTACTGGGAGGTAAGTCGTACATAGCCTACGTTGCTAAAAAACGACTATAATTCGAACAAACAAACAAACAAAGAAACAAACTGGGAGTTAGTCTCCGGCAGTCGGCAGACACGACACGAGGTGGGGGGCCAGCTGCCTGGTCCCAAGTCCGTCAACTGCGCTATTATCGCACCGTCTGGCATATCATGCGGACACGCGTAAAATTAGCGACCCTTTATGTTACACATTACCCATAACGATAATCTTATATTATTCAAGTAAATGCGGGGTATAATCTCATGAAGGAATCTGCAGCTTAGGGAAGATGTGCGTATTTATCAAAATAATTTATGGAGAAGAATCGTAACATTTAATTCTCAATACAAATATATGTGAGATGTTTATATTGATCTTCTCCCGCACGTGCAACACATGCAGTTAAAGTGCGTTGTGTATCCGGACTTACATGTTAGATAGTGGCCATGTGCAACATATATATTCTTTTAGGCATAATTATTCTAAAACAGGCTCTCAGCAGCATAGCTTTCTTAAACACTATCTTGGACAGTAACCGTCACTCATTTACACGCACTCCAATCACCTTGTGCAGATGTTATAATATTACACATAAGTTACATACTCACTCACACTTACACGCACACATTGAACACTCATGTTTTTAATATATCCTACATTACCCATAATCAAGACACACTGATCGCTGCCGTAAGTTCATTTGTTCCCAGGTATTTTTACGTCATACAAGAGGGAGATAGCGCCTTCACCCGACACGCCAACACCTTGTCTCCCTGACCAAGAATACAGTAGAGACGCACCACGCTCAACCAGACGTCGGATAACGCACACCCCTCCCCTCAAGTGACACCTGGCGAACCCATTACGCAGCCCTCCAGATATTTCATCTTCAAGAAGCATCCAAAGAAATCCACAAATTTCAATACATTCCATGGCATTAGTCCATTGTTCTTGTATACTTAATTATCATGACATTAGTTAAATACTTTTAAAATTAATAATTGAATTAGCTACAATAGGTTATTTCACCATTTCACAATTGTCAAGTATAGGCTCATCGCTTTTTCCTATGTGGTTTTAGTGCGTAGTAATACTGTGAAAATGTAATTAATATCATAACGGCTAGCTTGATTCCATATTTTAATACTTACCATTTTATTGTAGTATATTCATTTTAATACCATTTAGGCAAGCAAAATTAGAACATTTGTAAAATTGTTGTAACCCCATTTAATTATCTATTATTGTTATGGACATGTGCCAATGTAAAACAGTATTGGCGCATGTCCAAGCTACCCTGGGATCACTCAAAATCCAAAATCAAATAATATAGGGCTCATATCGTGCTGTCCCTTTACTCTTACTCTTATTCCAAATTCCATTTCATCAACCTTCAATTAGTTTAACAAAGTCAATTTTCAAAATTCAATGGTAAATTCTAAATTTATTGAAGAGTGGAAGTTCAATTTAATTATGGTTGGGGAGGATGTTATAATGCTATTCTATCTAAACTTCCCCCTGCAACCCCCATTTATTATCAGCACGATATGACCCGCCAATATCGTGGGTTGGTCAAAGTCAGCTGACCCGCGGGATCCTTTATAAGGACCACAGGTGGGTCAGCCACGGAGACCATCTAGTCAGAGACAAGATTCAGACCGAGATTCCCAGGGAGCTTCATTGTTGAAACTTAAATAAATCGAATAAGCAACTCTACTCCAGGACTCGCGTTATATTCCTCTGGCTAGTCCCCACTCCAGCAACTACAGGCAGTGAGTAACTTTACTATAACGAAGAGCGCGCATAAGCAAGAAAAGCCAGCTTTACAGTTATCTCAGTTACCACACAGACCTCATCACCGGCACCTACATCCACCACTGGGGCGTCAACTGTGAAGGCTGCCTCAAGGACGTCTACCGCAGCTGTTACCATTGGTAACTCGAACAGCGCATAGGTGTCTGTTACGAGCATTTCTGGTAAAACACAAAAAGTCGTCCGGATTAACTATATTCCCGATTGATGGTGTAAATAATAGAAGGTGTTTTGCTTGTATATTAACCCTGCACTCAGACAATATGCCCCGTAGAATTCTGGTTATCAATTTATATATGCCATACGATGTTAATCAAAGGTCAGCCATACCAATGAGGTCAGCCCTACCAATGA
>CM067349.1:15287906-15305406 GCA_034190875.2 Urechis unicinctus | reverse complement strand
GAACGGTTATAAATGGTTTTATAGGCAATTGAATTTCTTGGGTTAATTTTCCTATAATTTGGACTGGTATCACGATTTTTCGACCTTAAGCGCTTGGTAAAACCATTGATTTTTTACAACAGGATATATTCCAGAGAATCAATTGAATTATTCTACAAAATGGTGTAAATTTTGTAAAGATCTTACAATAATACCGGGAGATATTCGGGATTTTAGATTTTCACATTTTCGATGACCTTGACTAAAAGGTCAAGGTCAACAAAAAGAGTCTGAATTCTACGCAACATTGTTGCCGACCTACAAAAAAAATTGCAACCTGAATCGCCTGCCCAAAAAAAGTTCACAATCATGCAAACAAACCCACAAACGGGAATAATCAAAGTAACTTGGCGAAAGCATTCGACAAGTTAAGACGAAAACACTATTTACACCTAGCCCAGAACCACTTAAATGACTCAACTTTAAAGGTATTATCAGGGCTAGTGTCACAAATGCGATGAAACCATTCTCTGCACTCAATTATGCAAATCATTTCCGACGCAGTTGGTTTTCGACCAGGTTTGATTTGTATACTCGTGCTCAAACTTTTTCCGCTCTTGAACCTCAAGCGTGCTGGTGTAGGGGCGCTTATAGGCATTTTTGTATAGAATTAATCGCCTGGCTACCTTAGATCGTCCCTCGCTGTTAGTGTTGGTGTCATCTGTTGGGAATGACTGATCGGTATCATTGATGCTTCCAGGATGACCATCTCCTGCACGCCCAGTTGTGTCGTTATCAAACCACGGTATCATTGATGCTTCCAGGATGACCATCTACTGCACGCCCAGTTGTGTCGTTTTCAAACCACGGATTGTCAATTTCGATTTGACAAGTTGAAGGTCATTTATATATCGTTCAAGTATTTAAAGGTAGCTACAGCATGTCACATTACTGGCGGAAATGTGCGGCATACCATTGACTAAGAAAATCCCATATATAAAATTCTAATTACGAGCATAAAGCTTATAGCTAGGCACGAGGGACCACTCTAGCTATTGGGTGAATGTGCAAGTTAATCTACCATAAAGTCAACAGAAAGCACATGTTCAACCTCTCAGGGCTAGGCATCTGGCCGCTAATATTGAAGAAATGGAGACGTCTGATTTGTCCAGGAGACCGCGCCAATATTTTATCAGAAAATTCCATGACAAAGCAAAATGCTCCTCACAGGCGGCGTGATCACATATCTATTCCCCCAGAGCCACTTGCCAGATAAGCTTGCATAAAAGACGACCATCTGCAATTACACGTAGGTTATGAAGTATATGGTTTAATGTCAGTAACAGGTTTAAAATTCATGCTATCAGTGCAGACATAAGAGATTTTGGCAGCAGCCAGCAGTGGCCCTGGATATTCGCAGGATATGCAAAGGGGGTCACACCTCAGCATAATGAGAAACACTATATGGCACTTTGCCGCGACCATGTTTGGTTCACCGACAAGGGACATTCTTGTGCTGGTCAAGGACGCAGTAGATTGGTTTCACAATGAAAGAACGTTCCTGCATTTCGGCCACGGATGTACATAATTCAAAAATGACATATATGGAAAATACCTCACTTGTATTAAAAGAAACAGAAAGTAGGTGATCGCGTTTGTCTAACAAAATGTTTCATGTTGTAATGAAATGGGTTATATACATATTTTGCAACCATTATAGATAATGACTTTAATACCTAGAAATCATAACATACAAACTCTAGTGCTTAATGAATTTCTATCTTTTGTCTATGGTAAGGGGCAGTACTCCGACGACCAATACGACTACAGGCAATTTACATATGACATTAGCACCAACTTCTGAATAATACTGAGTAATATATGGATGTAGCAGGGAGTCCCATAAACGCCTTTTTCAAAGCAGCACAGTGAAAAGTTTTGATCAAAAGCACAGTTCATCATTGATTATGTTGAAACAGTGTCTACTATTACGTAATAGTCGACTAACCCCCACACCCTCGGGATTTTTTTGTACAATTTCCAACTCATCAGGTGCTCGTGGGTCTTGTCTAATATATCAATCAATGTCGATAAGTAAGTGTAAGGCTCAACGGCACACCAGCACGAGCTATCTATATAGTCTCAACAGGTGAGGGTTAACACTCAATCTGTGTCAGGTAACATGTAGAGTGTCATGTCTTCTTGCTATGAGATACGGCGCACTTTCTATGACAAAAAATGAATCATACCCTAATCACTAAATCATGCAAGTCAGTTGTTAAGGCAACACACCATAACATGCTAATATCGTTTTCGGGAATATCTTCTTTGACATAGATATATTTGTTTCTGTCAATAAAATAAAATCACATAACGCTAAATTCCACGAACTGGAGATGCGCTTCAATGCACAGGATTTTATGTCTCCGGGAATGGAGCTTGCAAGTTGTACCTGAGCCCCAGTATGGCCTTAACTCATTTGTCCTTATGGACCTTGACCAGTTGATTGCATTGTTTATCAAACAAGGAAGCGCTTACTTGGTAGCAACTATCAAGATGACTCACCGCGCGTTGGTTCACTGAAAAAAAGCACTACGCACCTTCCGCTTGTACGTTAGTCTTAGCATTCAAACCCGCAATACCAGAATATGGCGTTGTCTAAAGCAGTAAATACGTTCATTGCTTACCTCACGTTTGCCGCCATATATTTGGTTGGATTTTGCCTGCCTCTGTGGATACAGGACGAATTCTATGGCAGTAACCTTCAGACCACCTTTGGTATATGGATGAGCTGCAGCGAATTTACTTGCGTCCAGTATGCACCATCTAAACAAATGCCAGGTAAATATGTCAAATCCAGTGGTTGTTAATTAGCTTACTATGGAATTAAAGCGCTACTCTCCTTCATCGGAGAACATGTAACGTTTCCCGGTTTTTTCCCAGTGTCGCCCTTTGTACCCAAACTGTGTCATCGTAGATTCCAGTGCAGCAGTAGTAACCCTGTCAGTTTCGTTGTAGATTCCAATGTTGCTATACCATGTTGCCTCCGTTGTTCATTCCACTATTCCCTACAGGCCGACTTATTCACGCTATAATCGTCGTCTTACCACATTCTGTCACCCTAGTGACACCGTTATTAGCGACTTACCTCTCTCTGTCTATTATAGTGACACCCGTTATTAGCGACTTACCTCTCTCTGTCATCATAGTGACACCCGTTATTAGCGACTTACCTTTCTCTGTCATCATAGTGACATCATAGTGACACCTACCTCTCTGTCATCATAGTGACACCGTTATTAGCGACTTACCTTTCTCTGTCATCATAGTGACACCGTTATTAGCGACTTACCTCTCTCTGTCATCATAGTGACACCGTTATTAGCGACTACCGTTATTAGCGACTTACCTTCTCTGTCATCATAGTGTCACCTTCTCTGTCATCATAGTGACACCGTTATTAGCGTAGTACCTTTCTCTGTCATCATAGTGACACCGTTATTAGCGACTTACCTCTCATAGTGACACCGTTATTCTAGTGAAACCGTTATTAGCGACTTACCTCTCTCTGTCATCATAGTGACACCGTTATTAGCGACTTACCTTTCTCTGTCATCATAGTGACACCGTTATTAGCGACTTACCTCTCTCTGTCATCATAGTGACACCGTTATTAGCGACAAAGCTCAATCTGTCATCAAAGTGAAACCGTTATTAGCGACTTACCTCTCTCTGTCATCATAGTGACACCGTTATTAGCGACTTAGTGACATCATAGTATTAGCGACTTACTCTCTCTCTGTCATCATAGTGACCTCTCCGTCATTAGTGCGTTATTAGCTTACCTCTCTCTGTCATCATAGTGACACCGTTATTAGCGACTTACCTTTCTCTGTCATCATAGTGACACCGTTATTAGCGACTTACCTCTCTCTGTCATCTCTCTCTGTCATCATAGTGACATAGTGACTCTCCATCATAGTATTAGCGACTTACCTCTCTCTGTCATCATAGTGACACCGTTATTAGCGACTTACCTTTCTCTCTGTCTCTAGTGTCATCGTTATTAGTGACTTACCTCTCTCTGTTATAGCGACATTATTACTTACCTCTCTCTGTCATCATAGTGACACCGTTATTAGCGACTTACCTCTCTCTGTCATCATAGTGTGACACCGTTATTAGCGACTTACCTCTCTCTGTCATTATAGTGACACACATTATTAGCGACTCTCTCTGTATCATAGCGACGTTATTAGCGACAAACCTCTCTCTGTCATCATAGTGAAACCGTTATTAGCGACTTACCTCTCTCTGTCATCATAGTGACACCGTTATTAGCGACTTACCTCTCTCTGTCATCATAGTGACACCGTTATTGGTGGCCTACCTCACTCTGCTACCTAGTGACCTCGTTATTGGAGACTTACCTCCCTCTTTCACCCTTGTTTCACTGTAACCATCAAAGTAATCCGGCAATTGTTGTCTTATCCCACTGTAAATGTCGCCACCCCTCACAGTTCAACAATGCAATTGTCATCTAGCGCTCCAGTTGTAGCCACAGTAACCCTATATTCGTCATCCTACGTTATAGAGTTGGGTGCTTTATAATCCTGTTATTGGTCTTTTATACTTCCCCGCCGACCTAGTCCCGCTGAATTGGGGTCTTCCACTCCCAGTATTCGCCATTACGCTCTCATTTGTCGACTTACACTCCAGTGTTGTCCTGGTTACATTTACACTCCAGTGTTGTCCTGTTTACACTTGCACTCCAGTGTTGTCCTGTTTACACTTACACTCAAGTGTTGTCATGTTTACACTTACACTCCAGTGTAGTTCTGTTTACACTTACACTCCAGTGTTGTCCTGTTAACACTTACACTCCAGTGTTGCCCTGTTTACACTTACACTCCAGTGTTGCCCTGTTTACACTTTCACTGCCTTGTTGTCCTGTTTACGCTTACACTCCAGTGTTGCCCTGTTTACACTTACACTCCTGTGTTGTCCTGTTTACACTTACACTCCAGTGTTGCCCTGTTTACACTTTCACTCCCTTGTTGTCCTGTTTACGCTTACACTCCAGTGTTGCCCTGTTTACACTTTCACTCCCTTGTTGTCCTGTTTACGCTTACACTCCAGTGTTGCCCTGTTTACACTTTCACTCCCTTGTTGTCCTGTTTACGCTTACACTCCAGTGTTGCCCTGTTTACACTTACACTCCAGTGTTGTCCTCTTTACACTTACACTCCAGTGTTGTCCTCTTTACACTTACAAAGCCTATTTGCATTGCAGTCTCTCTGTGGCTGACTCAGACATTTGCCACTATTGGAATCGTTTTGATGATTGGAGCCTTTCCATGTTTCATCCTCTGGATCACGGAGCGTTCCCTCAAGCCGACTCGACGCTGCTACCATGCAGCTCTCGCGTTAGTAGGATTGGCTGGTACGTCTGCTTATTATGTAGTGGCACTAGAACACATGCTCTGGGGTAGGAATTCTCAGGCGGTCATATGTAGCTCTCAAGGGTTTTGATAAATCTGCAATAGAAAGAAATAGTTATTGGCGTCAGAGGTTTGATGACTTGTTGCAGGTATGTTCGGCCTCGGTGGAATTGGCTGCTTCATTTGGTTCTCTTATGAGGAAGATTATGGATTCCCACTGGGTGTAGCTTTCTTCATGTGTATGGTGTCGTCATTCGCCCAGATCCTCACAGCTTCTGTGGCAGCTTGCGTTCCCGAGCAAGACTTATCCGTCCTACCAGAGTAAAGCATAAGCAGTCTACCAACAACTCTCCATAAATGACATACCATAGAAACTTCAAAGTAATTATGTCCAAAAAGTTCGGTAATCTTTAATAAATCAATTACTAAAATTCACTGGTTGTATCCAACACACATATTCTTAAATTTACATCGGAAGAAACTTTCTGTTTATTTGCCGTTTTATGTACCTACCTATAAGAAGATGATGAAATGAATCAGGAATCGCTGTTTTGTGAAAATACAATTTTCCAATCGGCGACAGCAATTGTAGAATATAGCTTACTACTGTGTCATATAGACTGTGATTAATTTACATTGACGTACTGATATTGCATATAGATGTGGATGTCGCGGAAAATAATTATTGCTTTGCATGTATCTGTTACATACTGGCGAATTGGTGATGTGATTGTCATAATGTTTAATCATAATGTGCTGTAGCTATACTGGGATGGTTATTGTTCTACCACACCGGTCTGGATGACTTGGATGTTATTGCTATGTTGGATTTCAAAGGTTTCAAATAAATGACAAGTAAGTCATAAAACAGTGATAAAGTGTCGCATTTACACTGGCTTTGTTACTCAATTCACTCAATGGCTGCTTTTCGATGTCAGGCCAATCACGACTTATCCATGATGTGAATATATTTTATAATACTCTTGTTAATGAAGCCATATAGTATTAAAATATCATAATGACATAGAATCATGGGATATTATGATGCCATGTGAGGGAGGGTGAATGAATGTTTTCACAGGTAACATCTTCAGCTTTCGAGTCCCTTAATGGACCTAAGCTT
The DNA here is from genome assembly GCA_034190875.2 of Urechis unicinctus. Taxonomy (NCBI): domain Eukaryota; kingdom Metazoa; phylum Annelida; class Polychaeta; order Xenopneusta; family Urechidae; genus Urechis; species Urechis unicinctus. The sequence continues at coordinate 15,298,864 of CM067349.1, read as the reverse complement.
ATTCTCAGGTTAGTAAGGTGGTTATTGTGTGATAAATATCTAAAATCAGAGAACGATGTCAGCGCAGAAGTCTGAATATTCAGCAGATCTAGTTCCTTTCTCATGAATATTTCTCCTGGTATTTAAGTCAGGCGTGAGTTTGAGGATAATTGCAATGAGAACATGGTGTTTACGCAGAAGTCTGAAAACGCTTCAGCATAGACGTCAGTTAACGTATTGCTATGCATTTTTATATTTCGTAGCCCAGTCACTCCCTTAAACTCGTCTTTACAAACCCTTTCAATCAGATTAACCTCGACAAATAAATTCTGCAGACTAGACCCGATGCTGGAAAATCTTGACAGGGCCTGCAGTTTGTTGCTTGTCATATACAGACTTAGTATGGAGGTTCCGTAAAGAGCCAAATCAGACAGGAAGCTGACGTCATTATGGGAGAGGTCAAGTATGCTGAGACGAGGGAAGAGGACAAAGGTGTTATCCTCTACTCGGCTTATCAGGTTCGTCGTAAGGTCAATCGAGGTTAATATTGGGGTTTTACGTGCCATTCAACAACGATCTGATATCGCGACGGTGATGATTGAGTATGATTGTGACGCTTGGACAGCGCCCACTCAACACAAACCCGTTGCCCAGACCGGGCTGCAAAAGGCACGCCGTTGGCACAAAGGTCCAGCACGGTACTATTGAGCAACCATGTCGAGTGTACCTCGTTTCATGAATGGGACCGCCATTCAACGTGATCATCGGTTTCACGTCAACACATGGGTACCCAACCCACCACCCGTGATTCGAAAGGCAACGCAGTATAGCTTTACGCCACCTGAACCGCCTAACACGCTGATGGACAGTAGTGTTTGACGATGCTAGGTTAGTCCTGTCGTTATAATCGCCGTGAAGATTGATAAAATGGATCAATGGCGGTCTAAATAATAAATTGTAATTATACCTAAATGGGGGAGCTATTGTATCAAACCAAGTAAATCATAATGTAGACACGCTATGACTCGAAAGGGTCATAAAGTTGTATCGGCATGCAGAAAAATCTGAAATGTTCGAGTTGCCATAATTGTAGAGGCTTCTTGACAGTTCGTTGGTTGAGAATATATATAAGGACGCCACGAATAGAGCCAGTTGATATAACTGACTTAGTGACGAATTCTGCAATTGTGATTGAAAAGTTCATATTTGATAAGATTTATGTATATCAATAAACGAAGCTAATCTTGAACTTGTGACAACAACAATTGCATTTTCTACCTCAACGTAAAAATCTTGCATCGATTTTGTTCTCGTGAATAAACTAAAAAACGGTAAATTACGCATTGACAAGGTACCTGTGACAGTGATAGCAATTGATTGCTCACCACATCAAAGTTCATCCAGACGCATTGTTCACAGATGAATCGTTTACAGACTCGTCAACCATAGACCCATCGTCCACAGACGAATCTTTTACGGAATCGTCAACCATAGACCCATTGTCCACATACGAATCTTTTACAGAATCGTCAACCATAGACACATCATCCACAGACGAATCTTTAACAGACTCGTCAACCATAGACACATCATCCACAGACAAATCTTTAACAGAATCGTCAACCATAGACACATCATCCACAGACGAATCTTGTACAGAATCGTCAACCATAGACACATCATCCACAGATGAATCGTTTACAGACTCGTCAACCATAGACCCATCGTCCACAGACGAATGTTTTACAGAATCGTCAACCATAGACACATGATCCACAGACTTTTACAGAATCGTCAACCATAGACCCATCGTTCACAGACGAATCTTCAACCGACTCGTCAACCATAGACCCATCGTTCACAGACGAATCTTTTACAGACTCGTCAACCATAGACCCATCGTTCACAGACGTATCTTTAACAGACTCGTCAACCATAGACCCATCGTCCATAGGCACATCAACCATATAATGACTTAAGTCAGTATAAATGGTTGGCATACAAGGAGGTTATTAATATCAATGAAAGTGGCTGATGTTCCAAAGCCATTAAAATTGTACAGAACATATGCACCTCAAGTCACCAGCAGCCACGCTATAACTACTGTCCACAGACTGTTTGACCACAGGCTCATCGACCATCTCGTTAATTACTCTGTTCTCTGCTAATAAAGCAGACTGGACTCGTGAGTACGGCCGTTTGGACATATGCGCAGACTGCGATGTACACGGCGGGTAAGGCCAAATAACGCTTTAACTTCACCAATGAGTCCAAAAAAGAAACAAACCAATTTTCGCAATCCCGTGATTCAGGAACATTAAGCAACAATTATCTGATGGCGCGAAGGCACAAAAATCAATATGAAATTTTTCAACCTCTTCTTCACAGTTGCTGAGAACAAATATGGAATCACTTGTACTCAAATTAGAATGGAGAAGCTTTCAATGGTTGAATTGACAACTGTGAATCATCATTACATGGACAAATCCTGGTTTTACCCATTTGCTGAACATCATTCAACCAATGGAAGCAATGCTGTTGTAAGCAGAGAGGTTGCCGCTTTTGATCGCGTGGAATCATTAATCAAATCTTTCAATACATTCCTCTGTTTTGATTGCCTCCATTTTTGCCTAAGAATGGGAGGGTGGTATTAACTGAAGCTACTAAATGGCTGAGGACTTTGCAGTGAGCAGAGGGAGTTTGACATGCTTAGGACAAGGCTTTAGTGCAATGCAAAGACTCATTCAATTTCCTTCTGGGAACGAGCTTCTCCTTTTGACATTGTTACGCATATCTTTGACGAGATGGTGGACGTCGTACATAACATAATCTCCAGTGATGAAACATGGCTTCTCGTCAGTGACTTCTAGTTCGTCTACAATGCTACAGTTATTACTTGTTTGGTCACAGATGAGGACTTTCACTAAGAGACCAATTCTTTTAAGCTTGGTTATCTCCTCAAACAATACATCATTAAGGGAAGCAATAAGCGTTGATCGACTGGAGAGGAAGTAGCCCACAGCTGCCTTCCACTCGCCTACGAGGCCCCTTACCATGACGACACCAGCATGGTTTGCCACAAAGAGAGATCGAAATTGAAAAGACAAGAGCATCTCTCGCAACGCAATAAAATACAGTTTCGTTGATGGACATTTCATTGAAAACAGCAGCACACAGTCGTTGTAGGGGAATCATCAACTTTACCTTCTCCTTCAACAGCCATTTTGGGACGTAAGCTACGATTTGTATCGCATTATTGGCGATACATTATAATCCACTGACAGTGACATGTAATGTTTATCCACAGGCCGATCAGGGCACTCATGTGTAATTGACGGAAGATAGTGAGGGCATTTTGGCTGTTACTGTAGTAGCATGTATTCCGTTATGCACATTAAATGTATGTATGTATGTATGTATGTATGTATGTATGTATGTATGTATGTATGTATGTATGTATGTATGTATGTATGTATGTATGTATGTGTGTATGTGTGTGTGTGTGTGTGTGTGTGTGTGTTGTGTGTGTGTGTGTGTGTGTGTGTGTGTGTGTGTGTGTGTGTGTGTGTGTGTGTACGTGTGTGTGTGTGTGTGTGTGCGTTCGCAGTGCGTGCGTGCGTGCGTGCGTGCGTGCGTGCGTGCGTGCGTGCGTGCGTGCGTGCGTGCGTGCATGCGTGCGTGCGTGCGTGCGTGCGTGCGTGCGTGCGTGCGTGCGTGCGTATGTATGTATGTATGTATGTATGTATGTATGTATGTATGTATGTATGTATGTATTTATGATCAATATGCTACCCAGTCGTTGATGTTAGCTATGTTGCGTAAATGAAATGTCAATTTCTTGCAGTGTAAGCCTTGATTGTGTCAGTATGTACATGTTGTATTATGTCGTTCCCAACTTATCAGACTCAATTAACAATAACATAATAGTGTTGTTAGTATCATATCAGCAATTTCATGCACAGAACACAACAGCTGGCATAGTCGATTATAATGAATATAAAACAGGGCCGCTTTGAGAGTAAATATTCCCAGCACACCGATGTCCCATGCGTGGCAATTGCCTTTGCGATGTGACAACGAGATTTTTGTAACAGTTCTATGAACTATAATTTCCCGTCCACTTCTTGTAATGGAGCTATGCAGATGTATCTTAAGCATTAAAACTCAGCATAACCCAAATACTCCTCCACATTGTGCAACACTCTCCGTGGCGGGGCAATATTAACGAACCGTTAATAATCATCATCAATAGTAATCACACGTCTCTGCTACCCGGTTTATTTAGCACAATTCATAAAAAGCAGTAACCAAATATCGTGAGAGGTTGATCTTTATCGATTGTGATCAAATGAGATTTACTCTGTTACATAAATCATCTGTGATTTTGTCTAGAGCCGGACTCATACGAGGTACAAGATATAGAAGACAAATGGCATGACGTCTTAGGATGGCATCTCGCCAATAGGCACAGTAGACACATTGGAAATTATGCACCATATGCAAATCACATGGGATTGCAATGGGGCTCTTCTGCTGTTCATAACCAAAACCTAGTAATAACAATGGCTACGCCATCATCACCAGGATGAAGGCCCATAAAATGCATCTTTAATGATGTAGGTATATCATAGAAAAACTTAATACCTTCTGCAGTGCTGAGTACCTTCATATCATTCATCGTCACAGGTAACGATATGGAATCAAAACCTCTGCAATCCTGGCTTCGCTGAGCGATAACATAAAACTTAAATTGTGATATCATAACGTGTTCGTCAGTTTGTCCTGATGCATCATATTGTCATAACGTTTGAGTGTGAACACTGCACGAGGAACATCTTATTTTACACTGATGAAACTGTCGTACAACCTAACTAACTCTGCTGTATTCTCGTTATACCTGGGGGTATTTCATATGTACAAAGTACAAAATACAGATGATATCCATTAGTTTTCTGGAAGAAGGTTATCCTTCCATTTGGGAAAATCAATACAAGTAATCCTGTTTTATACTGCTTCCCTCATCACATACTTCGCACGTGCGTTTTTGATCTTGTACCTCCATCACAACAAACATGTGCTACATGTAGACATTATTATAAACGTTTCCAGTGAATAACCCAACGAATGACGCACAGTGCATAAATACCCTAGGAATCAAATGACTCGATCACGACCTCTTCCTCACTACAACATATGTACAACACCCGAATCCAATACTTGCGACGATTTACAACTACCGCGTAGTATATGAAACGCCAATGCGATTAACAACCTACATCTCAGGATGACCACATGACCAAAACATACATAGGGAACAAGGATATATCATTTCGAAAGATTGATAACTTATTTGGTAGCAAACTGTTACCACGCAGTTTGATGACATTAACATTGAGTAACCTTGCTAATATCGAGTCGGGCCAGAGCATTCATGTAGGAATAATTAAGCATTCAATGCATAGGCCTGAGGTAGCTACCGCTTACCTTCTTTCTTCATAATTAGCCGTGTTGCTCAATATTTCCTTATAATAAGGCCCCGCATTATCGCAAGCTTGCGAGAAGTATACATTTTACTTTCCAACACGACCATATATAATTTGATTATATGCATAATCACCAGAAAGTGAAAGAAAGCTATTGCTTGCTGCGTTAGACTGCTGTTATACTACGCACATATATTCAATTCGAAAAGATTAGCAACAGAGGGTGGAAATAGGTCGATACCAACCGCACAAAGTAAAATACATATGGTCATAACAAAATTAACATGACACATGTTTGTGGCTAGTGCACCATATGTTTTGTAAGAGGCAACAACCAAACACGTGACTATGCCAATCAAAGGGGTAATACTGACAGTCGATGTCTTTCTAAGTCTTGTAAATATATACAACTATATGGCACGAATATGCTGCCATATAGGGATTGCTATGAACGAATATATTTCAATGAAAGTCCCACTCATAAAACTGTTGATATTTGCGTTGTAACTTATGGACAATAAACGGATGCTGGGTTACCATTATCATGATTAGTCCTTCCAACGCCTCGTATATTTGTAGAAATATACGAGGCGTGGGATGATAATTTACCATTGATATGATGATAATTTACCATTGATATGATGATAATTTACCATTGATATGATGATAATTTACCATTGATATGATGATAATTTACCATTGATATGATGATAATTTACCATTGATATGATATCAAACCTTAACATTGCATGAACTAAGCTGGAATGCCGAGTTGGCACATGCGGACTAATGCTTTGTGCATATTCACATTATGTCGCATTTGGGTACACATTATTTCTCATTTGGGTCTACCATGGAATCCCTTCAAATGACACATCGTCATTTAGTTATCAAAAAGCTTCGGTGACGTGCGGGTAGCAGTGGGGAAGAATAGTATTCAATCATTCGCAGCTAGCTAGCTGCTACTGTACGAGGATTCACATCGTTGATTATGAATACAATAATCCTCTCATAGGGGCAGGAAGATCAGGGATACACAACATCAGACGCAATATTGCCGAAAGTCAACGGAAGAACGGCTGTTATTGAAATTAGCTTAATCTACCATGTACAAATTCAATTGACGGAATGTTCAATCCTTATGATCTAGCTGGTAATCAAAACATGATGACAAATCAACATTCAGTCGGTACCGTCGTCAATTACGCACACCTGACACATAGCAATACAAGCCTGTTTCTAAATGACGAAAACCCTTCATAGCAATGTGATTATCAAAGCGGTGAATATTATATCCATGCGTGCAAATAATTTAATTATGACTGGCCACAAAAAGACTTACATAACGAAATGAGATATATATAGACAAGACTAGATGTGGGCAATTCATTACATGTTCTGTAATTTATAAAACAATTGACCGCATTGGAAGTTAAAGGGTCTGGTGCTAAAGACTACTTAGCCCCAGCGTACGCTATCTGAGCCACAGTTTCGGCCCTTCTTGTAACAACCTATTCTAAATCTGACTTCTTATTTAGGGCATTGGGGCTACTGGTCATTTATGAATACTTGCCTCCAGACACCGTATGCATATGTATGTATATATATATATATATATATATATATATATATATAGATATATATATATATATAGATATATATATATATATATATAGAGAATATAGAGATATATATATATATATCTCTATATAGATATATATATATATATAGATATATCTATATATATCTATATCTATATCTAGATCTCTCTATAGATATAGATATAGATCTATATATATATATCTATCTCTCTCTCTATCTCTAGATCTATCTATCTCTCTATATATATCTATCTATCTCTATCTATATATATATATATATCTATATGTCTCTATATATGTATATATTTATCCGTAGTCATGTGGGTGTGCGTTTTTGCGCAGGAGAGACGACTCCTTCAGATGCGACAACAACTGCCGCTGCTTTAGGACGTGGTGGCTTTCGTATCAAATGACTCCTTTCATTCACCCGGTGATGTAGTAAGGAGACCTAGCTCTTTTGAACCAAGTGGAGCTTGCGCTCTCTCTTGGTTCTCGAAGATGGCATTTCCTATGTAGAAAATTCTATGATAAGACCTAACCTTCACGATGTCAACTTGTGTTATGACGGTATTTTCAAAATTTCTATATCAAAGCCCTTATTCCACACGTAAATTATTAAGACTTATGACCCCTTTTGATGGTATAAATTCTTTTACAAACTCTATCCCTTTTATCTATCTGACGGTAACAACAACATTTTTAATCCCTTTGATCTAAAGCAATCCCCAACATTAATTCGAATTGACACTAATGCCGGGTGTCTACTATCTAATTACAATGGACATGGTTGGATTAGTCTCAGCTTGCTAATCTCCAGTGCCGCCTGTGTTCCACCTGGCGTCCTCAATCCGAACCAATCACTTGCTTACACTCCAACCAGGTGACCAGTCGTGACCAATGACGATAGTCCATGCGTCTGGTTGGGGGGAGTGGTTGAGTTCCAGGGTGGGGATAAAAGGAAGGACATTGGGGGCACGAGGGAGGGAAGCTTGCCAGGAGAGCGAAGACTAAACGAGAGGAATAAACTATAATTATCTAAACTATAAAAGTCTTCGAGTTTTGCACCACGACCAACTTCTAAGAAACTTCAAAATCACTCTTAGAACACTTGATTTAACAAGTCCAATTTAATAAGCAATCAGTATTATGTATCGCATTAGAGTCTCATGAATCGCAACAACTTGCACATTTGCATAATCGCCTAAAATGTGCGAGGCGATTAACTTTTCCGACTAAATTCAAATATGGAGGCGAGATTGCGCAATGTAAGTCGGTTGGAAACGGACTTGTTACGATGCTGAATAAAGGAGAGGAAAAGGAAACTAGGTCGGAAAGTTATAAGGTATAAATCTAGTATAAACTGACTCACCTGTGAAATGTTTTGTCAGGCAGATGATGGTATGATAAAAACTTAGCAAATTCCGCACGGTCATTTACGACAACGTCATTCAAGAGACCGGTTGTTGACAACCACCAGAATTCGGAGTGGAATTTCGCCAAAAAGCTAGGAATTAATCGAATATCAAGTGTTCTCCCGGATGTTGGTATAAAAAACCATAGCAATTAAATTCAGTTAATACTCTCGCCGTTGGTGGCTTTACATTCTTCTCAGTACGTATTGTTAACGTGATAAATTAAGTATGTTGGTGAATCTACCGATAAACGGTGGGGTTTCCTGTTAGACCAACAAGGGAGTACCCGATCGACCGTTGGCTTGTTGGGCTAAGGAAACCCACTACTGATGAATAATCATCGGCGTGTTATGTCTAGCACCCATCAATGTGTATTCATTCATTTGCTTTGACTGCATCAAGACTTACATTGATGTAATTATTTAAACACAATTATCACCGACCGCTAAGATACGTTTCATCCTATCATTCAACTTAAGCAGAAGATGCTCAGATGCATTCAGTGTCAACCAGATCATGTGATTGGACGATATTCGACTTCCCCCTGGTTATTGGACAGCTAGGTGATTGTAATTGGGACACTTAGCATGTTCACTGCTGTAGGTGATCCTTAATGAGTCCATACAGCGCATTCAATATATCCTAGCAAGCTAACATACACACCGCCCCACCGCCCCACCAACACCCCCCATCGCCCCACCAACCCTTCACCGCCCCACCAACACCCCCCTCCGCCCCATCACCCCACCAACCCCACCGCCCCACCAACACCCCCCACCTCCCCGCCCATCACAAACTTAGCTACTTCAATATTTTGCCAGTTGATTATTGCTCCATTCAGAAGTCAAATGACCGAATACCCAAGTGATCCTACTAACCAACTCTTCTTGTGATATTCCTGCCTATCCAAAAACAATCCATGTAGACTCGACCCGTCCTTTGAGCTTATAAAACGTGTATCGAAATCATACATCAAAGGAGAAGATCCGTGTTCATGGAACTATTCTGCCTGTTGTCAGCAAGTCATTTGAGTCGCCACTGACGTGGTTACCTCAATAACCTCAATTGCTGGGGGGAAAACTCGACAGTGTGAAGGCAACAACAAACCTTACTCCACGACGCTAGACAAACGACGCAGTCGCATACGTTATCTTCTTTCAAGCGTACAGCCTTAAAACCCCAAGCCTTCATCAACGACATTAAATGCATAAACGGGGGCGTTCTCGGTTCGTTCAGTGGAGCGTTAGTGATTCAAGAAGGTGCGTACGTGCCTACCACCAGAAGGCCAATATACGAAGGTCAATATACGAAGTTGAGGGTGGTTGTGGATTTTCTGAACGATGCAGATAGCTTTACATGACGGCCACAAGACATCTGACCATTTGGTTACAACGACAGCCAGAAACTGTGAGTGAACAGCGTGCCCTATTCACCTGACCCGACCAATGAGGGTGTTGACGCGCGTTTTACCGAATAACACCTTGTTCGCTCTATATGTAAAATGGTTTTGTTATTGGAAGTTACAAGTGTGATGGCTGTGATGAGCAAACGCTGTCATCATATGTTCAAACATACTGGGTCCACGATCGTTAAAAGGATAGATATCCTCATCAGCCGACTGTAGGCAAGCGCAACTACCTTCAAAGCCAAACAATGGAAGCGTAGTGGGCGGTGGGGGTCGAATAACAAACGACTAGCTCTTTCTCTTATCTGTTTCTTTTTCTTTTAAACCCTGATTACTACATGAAAGGACTTATGTAGCATTTGTTAAAACGCCTGTCACACTCCACGGAGTTGGCAAGGCGTGGTGAAATTTCTCAGAGCACCGTGGGATCGGAGGAAAATTCTGAAAAACGTTGCACTTTAATCTAAAGTTTTAACAATATGGAGATGCCACGGGGACTGAAGCGTTTCTATGGAGCGCCCGTGGCGTTCTACCGCGTTGTTACTGTGCGTCCACGGCGAGTACACCGCGCCGGCGGCGTGCCCAAAACGTTCGTATTGCGTGCGCAAACACCGTCATCAGTTGCTATTTCGCTCGTTGCACGTTCACGTAAAAACTATCATGGCCGGCAAGAGTGATACAAGAGGCAGAAGTGAGTAATCATCGCCTCATCAACCAGGGGAGGAGACACCTCAACAACCAGGGGAGGAGTCACCTCATCAACCAGGGGAGAAGTCACCTCATCAACCGGGGGAGGAGTCACTTCATCAACCAGGGGAGTAGTCACCTCATCAACCAGAGGAGTAGTCACCTTATCAACCAGGGGACTAGTCACCTCATCAACCAGGGGACTAATCACCTCATCAACCAGGGGAGAAGTTCACCTCATCAACCGGGGGAGGAGTCACTTCATCAACCAGGGGAGTAGTCACCTCATCAACCAGGGGACTAATCACCTCATCAACCAGGGGACTAGTCACCTCATCAACCAGGGGACTAATCACCTCATCAACCAGGGGAGGAGTCACCTCGTCATCCA
>CM067349.1:15277906-15285406 GCA_034190875.2 Urechis unicinctus | reverse complement strand
AGTAGGGTATGCAATCATACTTCGTACCGTGTTCGTACGTCGCCATAACCGTAACGCGATAGTGATTTTTACTAAATGCACCACACAGCCCAACCAACCACCAGATGACCTAGACGCTTGCATCCGCCAACATTTGATGACGTTGCAATAACGCCACAGCAGAATAAACACATGTAGCGGTGTCTTTTTCAGAGCGTAGTGACTCGATTGATTCGGCCTGTACAGGTATAGCGCTGAATCAAAGCCATCATGAGTCCTCCAAGTCTGCTCATCTCCGCCTCGTGCGATCTCCTTCAGGTGTGGTTAATGCTTATCATTTATTTCGAACATGATTGAACATAACCTTCCGCTTGACATCCGTTACATGACAAGCGGACAAGACCAGTGTTAAACATGACTTATCTGACGGCTTTAAATACATTGTACATGTGTTAATACATATCAAACTATTGTCACCCCGTTGAACTGAAGTGACACAATTGATGCTTGATTACAGTAGACTCGATTCGTTCTGATAGTACCGCGCAGCCACTGCGCAAGCCTCACTGGACACTGGAGGTAGCGCGCTGTCCTTCCACCCCGTGTCTGTACGAAGACCCTGACAGGATGCGGACCGAGGTCTTCTCGCAAAACAATCCGTACTCCTATGTCAGCAGCCCAGGTTCTCTAACTACACCTTGTTTCTCATCCAGAATAAGAGTACTGAAAAACGAATGATATAGTCAATGACTAGCTTCCTATGTTGTGATGATGTTACAGGCCCATCCCACGAGAACTATGACATCTTCATCCCTGAAGCCTACCGTACATGCGATGATGACGAGAGGGCGAAATATGAAGAGTTTATTGATGAGGTCTTCAAACCGCTGATGGAAAAACACAACCTCAAGTGGTACTGTTTCCGGACTCATGCACCGCTGGACGGAACTGTCAACAGCATAATCCGAGAAGCCCAGGCCCAATGTTGTATGAGTTTGATCGTTCTCTGCAAAGCCATTATCGACAGTCAAAACCTACAGATGCTTGGCGCAGAACACGTTATCTACCTGCAAATTGATAAGAATATAAAGGTATTACCGGGAGTTCTACTCCAACCAACAATTTTGCGCTTTGTAACTGATAAAGAGCGAAAAGAAGGAATGACAAGAATTAAATTAAGCATTGACCGGACCAAACTGGCTCGGCCAATGAGAGGCCGTATGGACCGTATCGACTCAGGTGAGTTATCTATACCTTTTCTCCCTAGTTATCATCCCTATCTAACATATATTTGATGGAAGTGACTGTCCAAACGTATGCATGTACATATGATCTTCCGAAACAGCTGTACCTAGTCATTTACATATGCTAATTATAGTCTTATGGAGTTGTGTTAACCCCCTACCGTTGATATGAAATATAAACCTCAGCTTCCCTGATCCACGAGTGACCTATGCGTCACCTGCCACCTCCCTCATGCATACCCCATATCCTGTAGCCACACACCCATCCCCACAACTCCATCAAACTGATGACTGAGAGCGGCACGTTATGATGATGAGTAAGTTTGTTATCATAGTGTAGTTTTGGCGCTCAACTTGTTGATAGTTGAGAATTTATCAATGATAATTTAATTGCCAACTGAGTGGTAGGAGTATTGCCCCCAGTATCTGTCTTGGTTCGAAGTAAGATATAACTCTGAGCGCATGAGCTCATGAATATCGATATCGCTGACGGTATCTCACATGTTAAGCAAACCTGATTATGCGGCCAAAATGCGAACGAGTTGCCATGTTGTTTACACTGTTTCTTTAACTTCAATTAAATGCTATTCAATAACATGAATGACTTTATTCCCACTTCAGAGGCTACATCATTTTATTCATCGCCTTACTCTTGTTATGATGACATCAGACTGGGGCAAATTGGGCAATCGCGTTCTCGATCTCGCTCTACCCCGGAGTTTAATCTCGATGATGAGGGTGAGTTCCTTTGTTGTCAATAGTACTTAAATAAACTAATACAAAAATAACCATTTGCATGACTGGCAAGTAAAGTTTGTAATAATTATTTATGAGGCAACATATATATGCTCCATCCTATTGTATCAAGCAGTATTGTTAAACATAGAACAAATGCATAAGCCTTGCGTGTATTGTTAAACATAGTACAAATGCATAAGCCGTGCATGTATTGTTAAACATAGTAAAACTGCATAAGCCGTGCATGTATTGTTAAACATAGTACAAATGCATAAGCCGTGCATGTATTTCTAAACATAGTACAGATGCATAAGCCGTGCATGTATTGTTAAACATAGTACAAATGCATAAACCGTGCATGCATTTTTAAACATAGTACAAATGCATAAGCCGTGCATGCATTTTTAAACATAGTACAAATGCATAAGCCGTGCATGTATTGTTAAACATAGTAAAACTGCATAAGCCGTGCATGAATTGTTAAACATAGTACAAATGCATAAGCCGTGCAGGTATTGTTAAACATAGTACAAATGCATAAGCCGTGCATGTATTGTTGAACATAGTACAAATGCATAAGCCGTGCAGGTATTGTTAGACATAGTACAAATGCATAAGCCATGCCTGTATTGATGACCAATGAGACTTGCAAGTTCTTTGTTCTTTCACAAGTTCACTGGCTCCAAAAACTATTGCTCTGATTTCAGAATATACGAGTGACCCGTATCTTATCATGACATCAAGTCCCATCCGGGAACAAGCCCCCATACAGGTTACGTCGATAACTTTTACCTGGACCAGTCTCTGTAGCAACTAACTTATATCAATGTCTTTATTAGAAGATCATTTATACATAGGTTAGAAATTCTGAGAGATAAGTTTTACAGACTTAGGTGGTAACATAGGCTATTTGTTGACAAATATCTCTATTGTTTTGCATGGATTAACAAACATATCCAAACGCAAATACCATCTGTATTTTACCTGCGCGCTTCAGAGACCGCCGCCATGTATGACATCACCTCCTAACATCGCCACGAAGGTTACTACTGAGAAGCGTTGCGCAGACGAAGCGATGGGGTCGTTTGACAAGGTGCACCACCCTCGAACAAATGCTGCTGTATTTGTTAGCAGCGATGTAGAAAAGAAACTGTGGCGTATTGAACAAGGCTAGTAACTCTACATCTGTTCCTTTGCGTTATCCTTTTCCTCAAGGTGTTGCAAACTTGTGCATAATTGGATATTGGTCATATAAATTGCAGATGAGCAAGATTTTCTGAAGGGTGACCATGACCAAGAATCAATATACACGCAGAAACCTGATTATATTTTGCGTTTCGTAATACCATCGGCTCTCAGCAAGGAAACAAGGCAATACCTAGCATTAGCATATTTAGCTACTGACAGCAAATATCCTACTGTCGTCAAACAAGCGCTGTTTGGACTTTGGGAAATGTTGGTGCTAAGACCGCGCCAAATTGACGAAACTTTTGTGTCGATAATGGTCAGCGTGGAAGCAGTGCTGCGCCCTCGTGGCGACACAAGCAGGTGGACTGTGAATGCTGACATAGCAATACTGTTTATAGAACTCTACCAAATGGTTATTTCCTTCATTTTTCTTGGATTCCTTTCGGAGACTACCGTGCAAATACCAAGAGACGATTTGGAGGCTATTCGCACTGGTGTAGCAAAACTCGACCGACTTGTGAAAGACACATTCGCGTCCCTGCAAACCAAATTTCAGTACTTCAGAGGGAAAATAATTGATCCATGTATCGAATCAATGATACGTAAAGTGCGCACTGTCCTAAAAAGACCCAAGAAGACGATCGAAGCGCGACGCCACGTAATAACCACCATCCACAGGTTAATGCAGCCTGAGTTGGACACCCCTCAAAGGGCTAATGTAGTCAAATTGACTATGCAACAGTTTGGCAACTTGAGGGAACACGGCCAAATCACTGTTTTCCTTTACTGCTGCCTCCTGACTCGTGATATGGAGGTGAGTAAAGCATAAGGCTTAATAAACCATATATTCACTTTTTTTATAATCTTAAAGCCATCTTAATACCGCAGCATATAACGCGCAGTTATCAAAACACATTATTATATTAAGTAACATATAGTAAGAGCTGACTTGCTGTGGCGTTGTTTGACCAGACGGAGGTGCGAGTAAGCTTTGATGACATCTTGAAGCAAATGGCCATGGCGTTACTCAAAAACATGCCTGAGGCTGTCATGCAAGGTCTTGTGTTTCGCTGTTATGGATGTGAAATGGCGTCCCACGGTTTGTTACTCCGCCATACTTAAACTCTGATGAGGCATTCTTATTAATTAAGTCACCAGAGTAGGTTGGTTATATTTGATGAAACAATCCGTGTATGCATGTAGTAACAGATGATCGCCAACAAGATAGCAGCTTTATCTCGCTTTTGGAGGAGAATGTTCCAGTGATATCACCATTGAAAAAGAAACATCACAAAGCAGAAATAACGATTTCAACTATGTTTCTGATGAAACTTCTCTTCCATTCTGACGAACGTTTGAGAAATCTATTGGCCAAGAGGTTGCTAGTGGATGATTCAACAGCCAACAAATGTATTCAACAGCCGTCCCATGATATTTCAAATGCTGCTTTAGTACTTCACGTGGAAGCTTCCTTACGCATGTACGGACTAGAGCTGAAAGTAGGACCACAAATAAAATATGCCGCAACGTTCAGCCGGCTCTGGCCAAATGATGGCACCAGCTTCGTATACTTTCATGGATCATTTGGGGACTTGTCTCCAAATATTCTATGCAAAATGGTAAAAATGACACGACGCGGACATTTGATTGGAAGTGACGATAGTGCAAAAATGACACAAACCATTCAAGCTGAGATTAATGCTTTGAAGTATGTACACCAACGACGTGACGCGTGCGATCACATCTTAGAGATGCTGGCCTTCAACGCTGAAATTAGATCTGGACCACTCTTCTACATCGTCAAATGCTCGAACGAGCAGAATCTCTCATTACACTTAAAGGGTTTGCGAGATAAGCCAAACAGATATGATGTATTCAAGCTCGTTAACTTTTGCTTGGGAGCACTTTTAGCCCTTCAATACTGCAAAGAAAACAAGATTCTTGTCACGTCTGCCACTGCAGCCTCTTTCCTCCTCCACCAGGAGGGCCAAAGTTATATCCCTAAACTTGCTTTACAAGAGGGCTGTATTGTGGGGTCATTGGAGCACACAGGTGCGTTATTAGCAAAGCACTTCAAGTGGACATAATTTACATTCAACATATTCATTTTTTAACTTTATTTATCATATTGTGTCGTGCACTTTGGCTTTGGAATTATTGCCAATATATTTCCTTTTGTAGATATTGGCAAATATATTGAAATTATGAAACGATCATATTTGTACACTCGTTTTCTAATAGTTTACCTTGAATGCAAATAGTACATTGACAGAATGTTTGTATAGGTGAAAAACATGACAGGGTGCCAGTTGAATTCTCAGCTCCTGAGACATTGCTCAAATGCAGCCACTCTACAAAATCCATGGCCTACCTCACATCTATGATTTTGTTTGAGATCCTTTCACTTGGGGTACATCCATTCCAAGAAATTGATCTACCCCTAGGACCGAAAATTCTACAGGTGGGTTGTCTTTCATCCTTTGTTTTTCAAAGTGATTACATACGATTTATATTAAGTTTTTCATATGTTTTCAAGATTCTGAAGTACCGACTCAAACCTGAGCGTCGCAGAGTGATTCCTGAACGCCTGTACATTGGACTCTCCATGTGTTGGTTTAGTACACCCGACAAACGAGCCAACATCGAAGATTTACATTCGTTTTTCGATGATTTCACTAATAAGCACAAACACGTCGAAAATAGAAGCTTCTTACCGGATCAAGCCCTTGACACGATGTGTGAGTATACAACTCGGCATTTTGCGCCGAAAGCTATCAGTAAACGTATATTTATTATGGACCTTCTGAATTTACATAACTTCCCTCATAGAAATAGATTACTATCAGCAATATAGCGTTAGTTATTATCTACTGACCTTCCATGTCATCAAATGCGTATGCTATGAAATATTTTCATTCCATTGGAATCGTGGTTGTATCAAATTGCAGACATGATTTGCGCTGATAAGTTGATGTTTCTGTTGATCAGGGAGCGAGGAATGCGACTACCTGAACGAAATGGCATGGAAGCAACCCAGTATTCCAAATTTGGTACTCAGCAGATTTATGGGAAACAACTCGAAATGAATTGATTTATTTTGTTATTTAATTTAATATCTGAGGTTGACAATACATCAATGAATTACGTTTACTTAAGAAATAATCACCACATATCGACACAGCTAATACAAAAATACAATACGGCGTTACCTGCATCAAAAATATATAGAAACAACTTTAAGGCTTCTCTCTGATTTGACTTTATTCCTCTGTGAAACCATGAGCTGTTTTTCAGAAACAGCCAACAGAACTAGAAAATCTCCACAGGTTCCCAGGTGTGTACACTTATGACTGTACATAATGCGATTGATAATTACACCTGATTTTGCATGTCATTAGTACATTTATGAGGGTTGCAGATTTGTGGACAACACCTGACGAGGACAAGGAATATATTCAGTATTGCTGCGGGGTAAGATCCTTTTGAAACATACACTCTGTAATGCAAAAAAATAATGCTATGCCTGATTTGGAGCAATCGATATTGCAACAAGCCATGCAAAATATAATTTTCTTGGGCTTACAATTTTTATTTAATATGTGTGCCTTTTCAGTCTGAGATCACAAAATGTTCTCCCAATGAACTAACAGAAACTGACGATCCAATGAAAATCAAAGCAGAAGTTGGATATGTGAGTATATTGCACGCTCAAAGTTGTATATAATTTGCTTTTTGGTGTGTTACGACAGGTCTTCCTTGTATGGTTAATATTTCAAACCCGAATTGTTTTGTATATTAATTGCTAGTTCATATTTTTGTTTCAGTGGAGTTGTCCTTTGAAGCTCAGGAAACCCAATATACAAGCCATTAGTAAGCTACAAGACATGGACCACGCGAACGTTTCCAAAGTCGACCTAGTGCAACGCCGGGAGAGTCGTGTTTGCATCAATACTTACAGCGACACAACGGTCATTGAGTTCATGACAGGGAGACATCTTCCTGAGCCAGAAAGAATCAAGATCTACAAGCAAATGGTGGATGGAGTCAACTACGTACACAAGCAAGGCTTCGTCCATTGCCATATCAGTCCAAAGGCTTTCTACATTAACCTAGTGAGTGTCAAACGTTAGTGACAGCAACATTCATTATATTTTTATAGACACCATTGTTAATAGAATCAACCTGCATGTCGTGTTGTCTGATGCAGGAGAGCAATGAAGTGAGGCTCGGTAACCTGGGACGATGCACTCTCCTTAACCTGGACGAGTTTGATGAGGACATCACACAAGCCATGTGTCGACCCTTTAAAGAAATACCGAGAAGTAGTTGGCGATGGTATGTCATTGACGAA
>CM067349.1:15042906-15272906 GCA_034190875.2 Urechis unicinctus | reverse complement strand
TATTGACATGAAGCAATAGTTATGAAGCCTGACACCAAGTTCAAACAGACATTCGGAAAGTGCAGTTTTTGAATGATATCTAGATATTAATATTGAATGATACCATTGTATGATAGCTGTATTGCAATGTGCCATTGCTGTGTGGTGAGCGATAAATCACTCCAGCCACTTTGATAAATAAAGTTATCCTGTCTTTAGAAGAATAAAGCATATTTCTCCTCTTTCGGCCCTACAATATCGTTTGTGTCTTCCATTCATCACATATTCAAAGGCGACAGAACCAGAATGGACAGCTGGTGGAGAATCCAACTAGACCCCGGAACCTATATCACGTTAGTTGCAATAACAATATTTCCTGTTTTCTTATCTACCTTCCTTTTTATAACCAAATTAGCCATAACAGGCACCCGATGAAGGTCTACCGAGCGGGCCAGGTCGGATGTTGAATCGTTAGAGATTGCTTTGCG
This sequence comes from Urechis unicinctus, assembly GCA_034190875.2. NCBI lineage: Eukaryota > Metazoa > Annelida > Polychaeta > Xenopneusta > Urechidae > Urechis > Urechis unicinctus. Next base: position 15,272,439 of record CM067349.1, on the reverse strand, counting down.
TGACTCTAAACTAGAAAATGAGCGCATTAGACTAGAAATATCAGCGTTACACGAACGACTGGCGATTGCCAAAGCAAAAGCACCCTCTATCCCGCTTAATACACAACAATCGTCAACACCCTCTCCCCAAGTCGGTCCCATAACTCCCTCACAGAGCAGCAGTGGCGACGTTGCACCTACATTACACGCGCCCAATAACACCAACCCCACGCATTTGCATAACTCAAGCAGTGTACCAATGCCCCACATCACACCACACCCAACGATGTCGGCACCTTTCTCCCCTGCGCCAGCCCACCCTGATAAGTTTGACGGGCTTGACCTTTACTGGGATGATTGGCTTGAGCGGTTTGAAAGGTGCGCCCCCCTGTCGCACGAATATATGGCTGCTGCGGTACTGGTGCATCTGTCAGATCGCGCCGACGCAGAGTACCGCAGATCACGTCCAGATGTCGTTACATGGAGCGAAGTGCTTGATCGCATGCACAACCGTTTCAGTAATGTTTGCAATGGCCATGCCGTCCTCGATCCCCAACGCGACGATGAAAATGTGGCTCATTTCATCGCGCGTGCGCTAAATCATGCTTTGCGATTCAATTTGGCGGAAGACTTTTTGTGGCCAACCTACGATCTAGACTACGCGCACAGTTCATTGGCGCCGACGCTCCCCACTCAACGAGGCTGAGAGACAAGCATCGATCTTCGAAAAACGATGGGCAGCGGAAAGAGAGCAGACGAACAACCATGTGATGGCTGTCCGCTCCAGCGCCCGCCAGCATGTTCACTACGATAATACACGTGGTCGCCATCAATCCAGGAGGCAACAGCCCACACGTGGTCTGTCCCGGTGCATGTCTCCAGAACGGCGACGATCGGTTTCGCGGAAATCATCTCACCCCTGTTTTGTCCACGCAGTAGTATAGAGACTGGGGGTAAGAGCACAGCTACCAAACTGGACTAACATGAGCCAGCGAACCGCTCGCACCTCCACCCTCCATACCAGGAGCCCTTCTAGCCCCCCATGGTTCAGGGCCACTAAAGAGGGCGACAGCAATGTCAACAATCTACACCAGGACCCTGAGGAATAAGCTCTTCTAAACGACTTACGCGCTCCAAAAGGTCCTCATACTTTGATTCCAAATCACTCACCTCAATCTCATGGTCCACCATCTCCTCCCATATATGTTCCACGTCTGCCCGCAGCTCGGCCACCACCATATGTTCATCGGTGCTCATTCTCTACCTCAGTCCTCATCTGTTCAACAGATCGACGCGTGCCCATAGGCCAGAGTGTCTACGCTATTCACAGCTATCCACCGCTTTGTGTCAAAGGGGGAGAGAGACACCTTGTTAACGTGGAGCCCATATATTTTGTGGCAGTCACTCCTGGGCATGTTCATTCCGTGGCGAAACTGCTTTTGGGCGAACAGTGACTCCACGTACTGAGCGTGCCGTAGATGCTTCTTCACCACCACCTTCTTCATACCTTTTGCTTTTTTGATCTCATCCTGGCTCGACATCAAGATCGAGTACATCTTAGGGCGCAGACCAACATACTCCTTGATAGGCACGCCAGCGCACTCATCCTTCATCTTCCCCAGAACCTTCTTGTTCACACTGCTGTAGAGGCTACGGGATGGATGAAAGTTACTAGTGTCAAAGAGATGGGCATCTTCCTTCATGTCAGCATACACGTCAGGCGTGCGTATCTCCATTAGCAGAGAATCCGTATTCGTGTACAACAAGCGAAGGTTCTTGCCGTATCTGGGCTTCATGGTATTGTAATAAAAGTCGTACATCAGGAGCTTGGAGAGGTCGGGTATACACATGCCCACATACACTGGGCGGTTCAGTACCAGGTGAGTCTTATGCATATGCAGAGCAGCCAAGTCATTATCAAACACGCGATGACTCGCGTAGGCGGTACTTGCGATAAGCCTACGCATTCTTTCTTCTTCCATAGAGCGCACAATCTTGACATTGACCCGCCTGCGGAGGTTCTCCATGGTCTTGCCGAACACAGAGTAGTTCATAAGCTTATACAGGTCCTTCTCAAAGTCGCTGGTTGCCACCTTACGCAGATCCGTATTCATCCGAATGTAAGGCTCCACCCAGGGACTCTGGTTAAAGACAAGTGCACGATGGATCTTGGTAAGTCTCATCCCCCAAAGACAGATACAGCTTCAGGTTCCTGTAGCGCACCACATACTTCTCCTTATTCCGCAGGTTGGGCACCAGCTTTTCAACCTCGCCCATGGTGCCACCCAACTCGCCCAGGAGGTTCTTCTGGTAGTTCGACAACCAGCCGTTCTCTACAAGAAGCCACTACGAAGCCAATGGGTAGTCGTCTTGCGGAACACTTCAAACACATCTGCCAAGAGCAGTACATCTGTCCGCAGGTACAGGTCATGGTAGTCACCCATATCTTACACCCGAACACGCTCCAGACCATCTGTGCATGGGCATAGTCTACAGCAGATATACCCTCCTCAGAGAGCTTGCTGTAGAACTCCTGGATTGGCGGCAGAGGGGAATCAAACTTATCCCAGCTATCCATGAAATCATAGCGGGAAGACTTCCTTACGCAACAGCAACCGCCGCTTTATATGATCTGGCTCATATTCCGCCGTCACAGCAAATGCATCTGGGTTGTTAGCAGACACAAGCTTATCAAGCGAGGCCAGGAGGAACTGCGCGCTGTCAATAAAGCGCAACTGTCCAAGTTACTGGGAAATAAATTTCTCCATGTTGTTGGGGATACAGTTGATGTTCACCTCCACTTTGCTTATACCCTGCATCAAGAGATGGGAGTCATAGCCCCGCAGGTTATGGAACACCACATGGATGGGTGTTGTCTTGGGACTCAGCCGAAGTTTCAGGTTACACACGTTATGGGCTGGCCCTCTGTACAAGCCTGTTATATGGCAGTGATCGCGGACACATGACAGTGGGTTGCAGCCTTATGTGCCCTTCTATCCTCCCGAGTTATCCACATAGGGACAAGCTTGTCATACTCCAGCGAGATGCCATCAATTTTGTAGCTGGCAGCGGTGTCACCTGTTGCGTGAATTACGCGGTTGTAGTCGTTGAACGTGAGCTCGTACTCCAGTCTGTTATTAAGCGCACTCTGGTAGAATGGCATGTGACTCTCGGGGAGTTCAAAGTCAAGCGGAACGTAGAACCTGTTACCATAACCATCGGCTATGGTCAGGTCCTCTTTCTCGGTCTCATCCTTGTCTCCTCTCCCCATTCGTATCTTAGTTGGGTTTCTGTCATCTGATGTGTCAATGCCTTGGTACTGGAGGCCCTGTCTCTCCTGTGCAGTCCACCACAAGTCGTAGTAACAGTGGTACACATCGCTGTCATCAATAAACATGACCTCATTGCCAGAAATCTTGATTGTCATTTTCTTTGATCACGGCGCGGTCCAGGTTTTGCACAACGCTGCAGTTAAGACCAGTCGAGGTCAGCATGATTGTTAAGGCCAGCCGTGCTGTCCCTGGAACAATGACGTCGTCTGCGCCTAGATTGGGGAAGCGAACCAGCATGCTTAATTACAATTATATCTTTAACACACATACATGGAGTTTGATAACCCAACATTTGACGATGAAGAGGAGGAGGGGGCTATGAGGGGGAAGGGAATGAGACTAACTTTGATGTTCAGGAGACTAACCTCTTTGACGAAGTTTTAGATAATACGAGTACGACTAGTCCACATGGGCTATTACTGAAATGCCTGCTGGGTTAACAGAAGATCAGGTGGGTTCCAAAAAAGAAACTGAAGTCTTAGTTACGAGGTGGGAGAAGGCAGTGTCTAAGCATGTGCTGCAGGCCACTCTGGACTTAGATCGTCTAGAAGAGGTGACCTTTGGGTTAAGTGGGGGCGAGACTGGAAGCTCCTGACATGGAAGAGCAATCCCAACAAATTCCTCTCTCCTAGGAGTATCCTAGATTACGGTGGTACACAGCTTGCTCAGGCTCTTGGGGTGACACCTGAACTATCCACAAAAGCAGCAAAAGCCCTACAAGGCGTTGACCAAGCTATTGCTAAAGCGGAAGCTGCAGAGATTAAAATGAGCACCCTCAACCCTGAAGCCGTGACAGAGAGAGGTGGTGTGGAAGAAACAAGATTAATAGAGGACATTCATAGCACATATACAAGACCTAGGTACACAAACAGACAACGAACTACCACTCAGAGAGCTAATAGGGCTTGACAAGGCTATGCAGACTCATAGGGGTGAGCTGGTCAACAACCTAGCTATGATAACCGAGATAGAAAGGGATATAGCCCGACGGGAAGCTAAAATGGCAAGCCTGGAGAAGGAAGGGAGGGGTGATAGTCGAGCATGGAGATTCCAAGCAAATGAGCTTGCAGAGCTGCAGGACCTGCGGCGTGTCCGTGTTGAGTCTGCCTCTGTAAACCGTGAACGTTTGCGAACCCAAATTAACCGCACCAGGGAAACGATCAACAGACTTCTTAATGGGGACACAACGCTAGCTGAGCGTGTACACACCCATTTCCGAGAGCAGGGTATAACAATCGCCTCCATACTCACTGCGATTGGATTGGCAATCTCGACCCTGGTAGTTGCTTTGACGGGCTGAGGGAGCACTAGTCCAGCACCAACACCAACGCCAGCTCATTAGCCCGGTGTAAAGGAATGGATTAAAAAACAGCTTAACTCCTTGGCAAACGTCCTGACGGGCCTGGCCAGTAAGGCAGCAGCTGCCCTTCCAGGAATCATTGGCTCCATCGTATCATGGCTGCTTAAGTCAGCTGCAAAGGTGGCTGGTTGGATGGCAGAACATGTGTGGGCCGCAGCTGTGGCGGTGGGGGGAGTTATCCTCCTGTTACTCCGTGACTTACTACGTAGCAAACCAAAGCACAGCTAAGCCTATAGTGATTCCGCCTACAATAAGAGTGGTTTTCTCATCCTCGTGCACCCCACACAGACCGGTCTCGGCCATAGGGGCCGGTCCTGAAGAGGGGACTCCCATATCTGTATCTGGCGGAGAGTCGAAGCTTCCTCTATCTGGAACCACCGGAACCAAGTTGACATCCAAGCCGATCTGCTGCTTCTCAGTCGCGATGGTAATCAGATTGTTGTACCCAGCAACGTTTCCAATAGCGAGGCTCATATCAGACGGAGCCATGTACAGGCCCGTTCCAAACACATAATCAACCTTTGAGGAGGCATTCTGGAGGACGTTCTGATACCGTCGGATGGATGAAGGAATGTCTACTGGGGAGTTGATGGCATCCTCAACGTTGGCCTGAAATTGCTTTTGGGCATCAAAGGACGTTCCAACACCCAGTATCTCTGAGCGGGTCTGCGCCTGAGCACTAAGAATGGCCCAGACATAGGTCCTAATGCTGTCGTTGATCCGTGTGATACCTGGGGCGGTGAACCCCTCCGATTTTTCCAGGATGAAGGTGCTCTAGGCGATGTTTGCCCACTCTTGGTCTTGCTTTATGAGATCAATGTGCAGCTTGCCGCCCTGGAAAACAAACCCGTTGGTTGAATTCTCACAGGTTTGCCTAACGGATTCGTACAGGTGGGTGTTTCCATAATGAGTGATCATCCGTACCTTGTGTGTTTCGGGGTCGGTGAAGTAGATCCACCCTAAGCCCTGGTTGCCGCCTGGCATCCTCCAGTCGCTGTTTTCGTCAACCCCAAACTCGTGGCAGAGTTGGTGGTAGATTCTCTTGTTGAAGGTATTGTTGGTAGCCAACCATGTGGCGTCATCCGGCAGTGCTATTCTCATTTCCGGATTGTGTAGTAGACGTGGAACCTATAGAGGTTACTTAGTGCTGGGGAATCAGATCTGAGGTGGTCCAGGGCAGAAACTCCGCAGCCACTGGTTGCGCACCATACAACAAAGTTTACCTGGTTCTGCCAGTATTGCATGTGGTTGTTTCTCCAGTCAACTACAAGGCTGTCGTCGCTTATGTTTGGCACCACGTATTTATCAAACAGGTTGGAGAACTCTACACCAAACGCATCTGTGATATTATCTGATTTTACCTGCATGAGGAGATGTGTCAGATCCTCGCGGGCAATATGTGGTAGGTATACCGGCCGGGTTTTGTATGTTTTATTCGTATTGAATGTAAAGGCTTGTTTATTCATAGTGCTATGTATCACACTCTGTCAAATGTTCAAAGCGGCGATGCTGTGTCCCTGCAACATCCTATTGACAACACTGTGGGCGATCTATGTGTTGGCCTAAGGTCAATCACATATACTGTGGGCTAGTACAATCTTGAAACAGACGAGAACATTACATGGCGGTCTGAAATTGCTGGAAAAGGAGGAAGAATCCCGGCCTATGAAGTTTCAGTCTTCTTCAGCAGCAAATTACATCATAAGGTCTTGGTTTGGAAGTTGATGTTGTAAATGGGGTTATTGCCCTCGAAATTCCTGATGGGACTGTGAGTATATCAGACGGAGTGTTAACAATGTTGGGTCTTGATGACGGTCTCGGTAGGCGGTGGATTTATTCAGGTACTTACACTGGTGACCGGCCCATCAACTTTAGCATCTTTAACACAATTTATATTCACCTCGATCAAGTCAGCACCACACACAACATGCTAGATGGTGCGCCCACTATGCTTCTTGAAGTTGTTGGCTTAGAGGGTGGCCACTTACATCGCTAATCCTGTCTATAAGCGTGTTACTAGCGCAACTGTGCATGAGTTGAAGGTTCAGTTACGCGATAATAAAGGAAGGCTATTGGATAACCACGACTTACCTGTTAGCGTTGTTCTTGAATTTACAAGATGTCAATAACAACGAGTATCTATGGACCTAGGCAGAAACCGGCAGGTACTGTTCAGGGCGCCGACTTCTCGGAATATGCCACAAAGATCTATCTATCTATTGGTGACTCACAAAAAATGGAAAGTGGCGGTACTATGACTGGAGACCTTGAAATGGGAGATAATAAAATCGTTCAGTTGGGAGACCCAATATCGCCTAAAGATGCTGCTAATAAAAAGTATGTTGATGCACAACACAGACAGCATCGTAGGCACCTGAGAGAACACATAAACTCCCAAACGAAACATCTCATTACTATATGGACAGAAGCAAGTGGTGCTCTTCGCAGAGGATATGAGTGGTCGTTTGGCCATGGGGCTAGGGGTCGAGACTCACAAGACTCAAACTGTGGATATGCCATGTTATGCAATGGCAAGATCATTCGTATGGGGTTGTCTTCGGGTATTGGTGCTGATACTGGTCATATAGCAGTCGTTCCTGTTATTAATGGAACGAATCAAGTGGTAGGAATAAGTAAGCCTGCTGACCAACGGGCTGTTGTAATATCTTTAGACCAGCCTTTACAGGTAGAACAAGGCAACGTTATCAACTTTTATACAATCACTCAAAACAGGGGGGCGACTTGGTCTGTAGCTTCACTCCTAATTGTACTTGACCCGTAGACTTATAAAGCAGCAGTATGAAACAACAACCAACGACTGCACCGTTAAATCGGGAGCTGCCTCCATGTGGTCTGGGGCACTCCTATCTGTTGAATGAGATCACCCTCAAGAGGCAATACCTTGAGAAAGAAATTGAAAAATATGGTGCTATGTACAAAAAATATAGGTGTGCAGTAAACTCAGTGGACGCTGTAGACACTGCTTTAGTTGCTGTGGGTGTATGTCTTGGCGCAAGTGGTGCGGGTCTGATGTCTTCGGTGGTTGCTGCCCCCATTTCTACGGTGTTGGAGGCTGTGGGGGCTGTGTGCGGGCTGGTTGCAATCACAGGAAATGTCATCAGCACGCGGCTGTCGGCGAAGGTAAAGAAGCACGACCAGATTCAAATTCTGGCACAGAGCAAACTAAACACGGTTACAGATAATATTTCGGCGGCGTTTGAAGACGGCTTTATCTCAGACGCTGAGGTTAAGCTCGTTTCGGCCGAGATCGAAAAATATACTCGAATGAAAAGCGACATTATGGCTAAGATGTTGGTTAGGGCATCTCCACCCCCCGAGGTGCCTAGGTCGACCACCCCCACGGTAAGTACTATTGGCTGACTGTCCATTTAAAGAGTGGGGTTTGCTGGGTATAATGGAGGTGGTGATAAAATCTTTCTGGACGATTATACCGGAGTCAAACAAAATACAGACCAGTGGGAGACCACGAGGAAGTGCTGCGTTGGAGGAAGTGACTATTCCGCTATCATAGGTCAAAAGTACTTCAGCAGCTATAGTAAGAAGCTGACTGAAAAAACTAACGAGGGTGTTCGCTTTAGCGCGCCCTGCCTCTGGGGTACGACTTTTGAGCAGGTTGCAATTATGGTATTGGAGAAGGTGTATCAAGGTCTACGGAAATAATATTTTATATTCAGGGTGGCGCAACGACCTACTCTCCTGATGGCTTTTGTGTGCTACCTATCCGGCGGCGGTGTGGCTGGGGGGGGGGGGGGGGGGGGGTGGAGTGGATGCTGTCTGTCAGGGGCATCCTGAGGAGATTGTGCTGCTCGAGATAAAGTGCCCATACACTCGGAGTCCTGGGTGGATAATTCCGAATATGTGTAAGCCTCAGGTTCTGTTGGGGCTGCACCATAGTCTGGTGGCGACCATCGGGGTGTTTGTTGACTGCGTTTTCAGGTTGTGCTCCTTTGAGGACCTGGGGAGGGCTGAGGTGTATAACCAGGTTTATCACAAGGATCGGAAGAAGTATAAGGATACGGTGGCTTGGGGTGGGTGGGGGTGGAGGGGCTTGAATACGGCGACTATGGCGCTAACGGGAGGTTTAATAATTGCCTGGGCTTGGAACAGGAGCATCACGGTCCTTGGTTGGGGAGACCGAGTGGGACCACGGAGAGGCCGACGGGGGCTTTCTACTGTTGGAAGCTCTTTACGATGAGATTGATAACCGCTCGTCCTGATCCCGAAGAAAGACGCTAAGGTTGCCCATTTTATACTGGACCTCGACCGCGTGAAAAATGGAACTTACAGCGACGGACGCAGATATTTCTCACTCGATGACCTCTAAGGTGACTAACTACTGGTGTGGCCCTGGAGAAGATCGGCTGGAAGGGCTGGTTGTCACTGTAGCATAGGAAGGGGAGGTGCGAGCGCACCGCAGGCTGGCTTATGTGAGTCAATTTGGAAACTGCGCTCGTACCCCCAGTCTCTAAACTACTTGGGAGGGTCATGCACGAGCTAATTTCTATGGCATGCATATATTTTATATATATATATATATATATATATATATATATATATATATATATATATATATATATATATATATATAGATATAGATATATATATATATATATCATATATATATATATATATATATATATATATATATATATATATATATAGATATATATATATATATAGAGATATATATATATATATATATATATATAGATCTATATATATATATATATATATATATATATATATCTCTATATCTCTCTATCTCTATATATATCTCTATATATATATATATATATATATATATATATATATATATATGCCTATATATATATATATGGGTTCCTCATTGGACTATGAAATTCACGGGAGGGATTATTATCCAGCCAATTGTCCTGCTGATTATTCCCATGAACCTTTTTAATGTACTACATGTACTTCAATGGTTTTGGCCCCAGGTCTTTCCTGTAAAGGTCACAGCATTTGATTGGCCAATAAAAAAAAGGCACCTTTATATGGCGATGCCAATTTATTCCCAACCTGTTAAGCAGGGTAATACCTGAGAACCTAATCACTGATTGTAATTTCTCTTTGGTCCCCTTGTTATACTCTACTTTCTGCCTTCGGGCAGCCTTTCCAAAGTGTTGCCTAACCCTTTCGTGGTTTGTCTGGTGGGCTTATTTCATCCTTTTTTAGCATACGCTACATGGCATGCTAGTTGGTCATCCTCATCAAGAGATTTGAACATTAGGTCAACCGGAATCGACGCTTCCCATCCGAATAGCAGCAACTGCGGGTTGCAGTTCGTACTGTCATAGTCGGTAACTCGGTAGGCACTTAGGACATATGGCAAATAATCCTGCCACTCCTCCGGATCATCATCACACATATGGCAAATGATCCTAGTACTCCTCCGGATCATCATCACACATATGGCAAATGATCCTACCACTCCTCCAGATCATCATCACACATATGGCAAATAATCCTACCACTCCTCCGGATCATCATCACACATATGGCAAATGATCCTACCACTCCTCTGGATCATCATCACACATATGGAAAATGATCCTACCACTCCTTCGGATCACCATCACACATATGGCAAATGATCCTCCCACTCCTCCGGATCATCATCACACAATTCTGAAAGCATGGCTAGCAATGTCCTATTAAATCTTTCTGCATTGTCTTATTCCTAGTCAAGGTCCCCCAGCCTGATGGCTGCGGGCGCTGTTTACATGTTACTGATATTCAATAGTCTCGCCTTCAGGTCTGGGCGAGCTTAATATCTTGAATTGGACAGGCATCCCAGATTTGGGATGCTCCAATCACAAGCCGTGTCTCTCGGTCACTCTCTGATACTTTTAAGTCGTTGTCTCTCATTGGTCAGTTCTACAAGTTCCGAAGAACTAGTCCAACCGGTGGAGTGATTTTTATGAGCCGGGCACACATCCTATAACACTCCGATTTGTTGTTTCACGCTGAGTGGCACCGTTAATCACACAGTTGGCGAGATGAGGCAGTAAACATACTATCGTGCAGCTAAGCATTAAAGCATTTGTTGTGGTGCCAATTTGAACTTTGAGACGCCCCATAATTCCAGAAGACATTCAATGTGTTCTCATTGGACGCAGACCACTACAATGTCCATGACGTCACATAGAACCGAGGGTGCGTATCACAAGCCAGACACGCGCAACTAAGGTCAATCCGGGTCACAACCTTTGCGTTGATTGGTCACGAAGATTAACGAACGTGTCTAATGAATATTCGGACGCGCCAATCTAAGACCTTCTTTAGTCTTTGTTGCTGTCTGTTTTATTGTCTATCGTATCCGGCATACAACCCATCCTTGTACTTCATGTTTCTGTGTTCTGTGTCATATCCCGTCATTCTTGCCCATCCTTCTACCTTTGATGTTTTCTTAATTGTAATTGTCCCATCCGGTCATGTGCAGTCGCCTGGGTGCATTTAGTGTTCATAACATCCGGTCGGATGGGATTACCCATTTTAAAAATGCTGAGGCGGGTTTGCCACAATCAGCCGAGATGGACCCTACTCCTCGCATCCTCTGATTGGATGGATAAGATTTAATGTATATGTATCAATATGTGATTGGCTGGAGGACCAGCAAAGTATAATTTTACGGTTGAGTTGCGAGGCAGTCGGGACACTAGGCGAGAGAGAGAGAGAGAGAGAGAGAGAGAGAGAGAGAGAGAGAGAGAGAGAGAGAGAGAGAGAGAGAGAGAGAGAGAGAGAGAGAGAGAGAGGAGAGAGAGAGAGAGAGAGAGAGACAGAGACAGAGACAGAGAGAGAGACAGAGAGAGAGAGAGAGAGAGAGACAGAGAGAGAGAAGAGAGAGAGAGAGAGAGAGAGAGAGAGAGAGAGAGAGAGAGAGAGAGAGAGAGAGAGAGATCACGAAATAAAGAGTCTCGTTACTCAAAAACGGACTTGTACTATTTATCCCCTATCTTAGTACATTACAGCATACCCATCAGACTATCAGTGGTAGGGTGTAGTCGTGCAAACTTCTCGAGTGAGGATTAAATAGGGTCAATCAAACCTGCATAATACTTCCGTCGCAAGTACATTAGCCACGGTATTGCTTGGTGGTCAGCCACTTCGAAATAATCTGTTAAAACAAGGACAAAGGTGTCCATTGGAAGACTCAAATGGCATGCTTAGGATGTCCGCAACACCTCTTTCCCTAGGATCTCCGGAGGGGCAGTGTACTGGTGGCGCACAGCGACTGCCTGGTCGGGCCTTGCGTATCTGACAGGGAAAACACTGCTGACACCATCTATGCACATCACTGCGGATGCCCTGCCACCGAATTAGTTTCAAATTTAGTCAATGTCTTCCGTTGGCCCATGTGTCTACCGGTGCGGTTCTTATGTCAAAACGCGAATGCTTATCATTGAAGAACTATTATCTTTTCCGTACTCATCCCCTGGTTATTGTCCCAAAGAGATAGGTCCTCGTCCACTTTCTGATCTAGAACATATCCTATGTCAGGGTCTTCTGGTAGCCACTGACCAATTTCTGTCGCTGACCATGGTTCAAGCCAATTACTTTGACTTGGTGATATCACTGCCGTCGGTTGGCGACTATACCAAGCTGATAATGCTATTTGTTATCTGTGATGCAGAATCAATACATGTTTCCTATGAGCTTTCCCTTCTGTCGCAATGTTACATCATTACAAGGGACCGCAGGTCACCTTAACAAGAATACTGCAACAGAATAAACAGTTTTGCTCTGGGCTTTTGGGGGCTCTACTGAGGCGGCGCAGGAGCGTTAATGCATTGAACATGAATTGGCTTATTTAAACTGGTTTGGAAAATGAAGAAAATATCATCCTATTTATTGACTACCACATCTCAATTTAGTGATTATGATGAAGAGCTTTATCGAAAGAAGCAAGTAAAGTTCTTAACTATGAAATTAACCTGCACCTGTACCCAGTTTCACTGAAAATGTTATAGTGTTAGCTATCGAATGGTCCGTGGGTTATATGGGGGAAAACCCCATATCATCTGCGTGATCATGCGATAACATACTTATCGCGATGGCACCTCCATGCAATAATCAAGCGCAACTTCGCACCCAAATGCTTGCCGTGCATATTAAGCTACCCTGACGGAAATTACGCAAGGGTTGCGTTTGGGTCGCCAGGGGCATTCATCTGGTGCCTCATTCGTGTTCCAGAATCCGACGAGATTGGTGTATCTCTGATGGAGTTTTGTCTTATAATCTTTGATTGAATCACAGGGATTTGCATTGGCCTGCTGGCCACTATCTTCTATGTATACATACCCAAGGGGGACAACGATTTCGCCACCAGCTCACCAAAAATCTCGCCTAAACCATCTTTAGTCCCGTTTACGAGCCTGGAGCGCCCCATAGCCATTGAGGACATCTGCCCCGACATTTGCCACCCAAAAGGTTACTTTGTTCGCTATTTTAGCCATTTAGGCGATTTACTGCACCCGGTAATTCATTGATCGTCTGCCAGTCGTCCTGGGAAAAGACATTGCGAGCCCTGATTGGATAATCTAAATAAGAGCTCCAATCAGAGCTTTTCAGCTTTTTATCAAACACACACACACACACACACACACACACACACACACACACACACACACACACACACACACACACATATATATATATATATATATATATATATATATATATATATATATATATATATATATATATATATATATATATATATATAACCGATATTTCATGAGGAGGTAGTCCCTCTTTCGTCAGCATTTATTACATGATAAATAACCAATTAAAAACATTTTATTTTCAATAAAACGACCCTGCATGCTTATTTGCATTTTATAGAACAGCTGAACAAAATTTTTCACTGAGCTGAGCAACATCATTAATTAAATGAGACATTACATTTTTATTTATGTACACGAAACTTGACATATTTACAAATATGAATAAGAGTAAAAATCTGACCAAATATAATTAATAATGTAAATTACCATATAAAAAATATATTTCATGAAACAACGTGGATTTTGCATTGTGTTGAACATCTAAACAACTCCACATAACAAAGTAAAAAAATTATAAACTGAACTTTTGATCCAACTGTGGCGAATTATCCGATATTTGCCATTAATGTTAACATATACACCAAACTCAGAACTAACCTTCAAGTTTAACTGCATCTGACCATTTACAAATATATTTTTATATCTATATATCGAAATTGCACGGTTGTTACTTGACGATCGCAATAAACATATATATGAGTAGAAATGCTGCCAGAATGTCAGATTTAACCCGCCCTCTCCCCCACCCGCCCCCGCAGGAATGCGGTAACGCAGTGGATTCAATAGAACTTGGCAGTTGCCCCCTCTGTGGTGTTAGCATAGTCTGGTTCAGCTGGAGTGTTGATACTTGTTTCGGTCGTCATGGGTCGGATGGTACAGCTGGTATTACTCATATCCGCGTATTGATAATCATCGCCGCCTGCCAGAGGGAATGGCACGGCCGCAACTGTGACCGAATCAACGCGCGTGGATTCCTCGTCCACATTCACTGCTGGTAGATTTCGCGGTTTTGGGGGCGGTGGAGGCTTAATATACCCCACCATTTCGTCGATATCATCGTACACATTCATATCATCCGGTACACTCAAGCTCTTGAAGTTTGTGCAGTTAACATATCGAGGTGCAGGCTCAAAACACTCACTGTCAGCACCTGATTGTCGCCTTTCAGTAGGAAACGGTTGGGAGACACCTGTGTTTTCATATAAGCTGCTGGAGTCATCGGCAGGAAGTCTGGACTTGTAATGTGGATGGTGTATCGGTGGTAACTTGTCGATCTTCTTCTTCTTCTTAATCCCGAAGAAACTCTTAAATGACTGTCGCACGGATTTCAATGGACTTTTCCTGTGTGATGCCACTACTTTGGTTTTTTCAGTCGCGGAAGACAATTCTTGGTATTCAACTGGGGCAATGAAGTCTTTCTTTATATACATGGAACGTGAATATTGCCTGGCGTCCATTGTGTTGAAGTCGTGCTGCTCGCCGGAGCCCTGAAGCAGCAAACGCGACAATCGTCTACGCGTGACGTCAGTAGTCTGTGTGTCTAGTGAATGGGGAGTATCATAGTCACTAGCTGTCTCTGTAAGCATCATCAGGCAGGATGACAGCAGCGCTGTCAGGACCTCTGTAGCATACAAGCAAAACGCACTCAAAATGCTATATCAAAGAACTGCATTTCCAAAGTTACAATGCGATTATGTGTTGATGCTTGACTTTTTTTTTAAACTGGTAAGTTCAATAATTCAAATGATGGTGTATTTGGCTAGTTTCTGATAGTGCGAAACGACGATGAACTAACGCGAAAAAGGTCACAAGTTCTGTCGTGATCGGCCTGCAGCAGGCGGGGTAAGACGTGCAGGCCTGAATGAGCTTGTCCAAGTTCAGCGGACAATCAGCGGCTCTTGGCAGTGTGTGGCGACTCAGATGGACGTTAGACAGATCGTCAGCTGCTCTGTAGGAAAACGGCGCGAAGCTGTAAAGAGGTTCGGATGTTGATACATGGCAATTAGCTGTCTCCAGCACCCAAATGGTTAGCCCAAGGCTGAACACATCGGTGGAAGTCCTGTAGCAATGTGACGTCAGTGTTTCCATGGGTAACCTGCAATAAACAATGTATTCAACATTGTATTTAAACAGAAGTATTAAGCGGCAAAACAGGAAAACAACATGAAAAAGATTTCTTTGTGATTTTATACATAACTTGCAACTCCACCCCAAAAAGTTAAAGGCAAAACGCAGCTACGCAAATTAGAAATAAAACATTTCTTTTTGTAATTTGAGCCATTCGTCAATGACATACCATCGCCAACTGCTTCTCGGTATTTCTTTAAAGGGTCGACACATGGCTTGTGTGATGTCCTCATCAAACTCGTCCAGGTTAAGGAGAGTGCATCGTCCCAGGTTACCGAGCCTCACTTCATGGCTCTCCTGCATCAGACAACACGACATGCAGGTTGATTCTATTGACAATGGTGTCTATAAAAAGTTAATGAATGTTGCTGTCACTAACGTTTGATACTCACTGGGTTAATGTAGAAAGCCTTTGGACTGATATGGCAATGGACGAAGCCTTGCTCGTGTACGTAGTTGACACCATCCACCATTTGCTTGTAGATCTTGATTCTTTCTGGCTCAGGAAGATGTCTCCCTGTCATGAACTCAATGACCGTTGTGTCGCTGTAAGTATTGATGCAAACACGACTCTCGCGGCACTGCACAAGGTCGACTTTGGCAACATTCACGTGGTCCATATCTTGTAGCTTACTAATGGTTTGTGCATTGGGTTTCCTTAGCACCAATGGACAGCTCCACTGAAACAAGAAAACGAACTCGCAATTCATACGCACCATGATCTGTCGAAGGGGAATTCGTCGTAACCCGAATGCATCATTTTGATAAATGCATCTGGTATACTCACATGTCCAACGTCTCTTTTGATTTTCATTGGATCGTCTGATTCCGCGAGCTCTTTTGGAGAACATTTCTGGGTGTGATCCTTAGAATTAAATAGACCTTGGTTTAATCAAACGTTGAATGTTTGCATTCGATTGATGTAATAAGACTAAACATGTGTAAATAATATGGTGTATATCAGGACGTCAAAGAAACGCTTACCCCACAACAGTACTGTATATATGCCTCATCGTCTTCAGGGTCTTTCCACATATCTACAGCCACATGATAATAACATAAACTCTTAAACTATGCTATGGAAAGGAGGGATGATAACATAAACCCTTACACCATCTTTCTTTAAGGGAATAACACGAATCCTTTTTGTTTTGAAGGGAGAGAGATCGTGGCGGGAGCATTATAAATGATTTACCATTATTGCCTTATTTGGACGGTGTAAATGGAACTAAGAACGCTACGTTATCTTACATTGCTTAAAATTAAGTCAAGTGGGGCTGTCACAAAACCGTCAAATGATACGTACATTTTATACGTACATTTATGCAATGTACATTACTCAACTAACCTGAGAACCTGTGGATATCTTGGAGATCAGTTGGCCGCTTCTGAAAGATAACAAAAAGTATTGACGAGCAACAATAATCATCCAATATACTATGCATTATGAAACAGGTGGTTTGGTAATTCTTCTTTGCGTAAGAAACCTTTTGCATTTGTGATAATAATTAATGCCCTGATCAACATTTGTTCATACGATGTTTATCTTCCTTACTTACATAGACAACAAAATTTATTGTGCAAACCCCGGAAAGGAATTCAGTAGCAGAGGACAATCAAAACCACACAGTGCAACTGACCATGTTTGGAATGGAGGTTGTTTCCAGGCAAGCTTTCGCAAGTATGCACATTCTTCACTCCCTGATAAACACGTGCAACCAGGAGACTTTAACTGAGCTACTTTTAAAGAGACATTTTGAGGTTTAGGGTTGTTACATATTAAACCATTTTTCTCCGTAGTAGTTGGTATTTTTGGAGTAGTATATGCAAAGATATCATAAACACAAAAACTGATGTGCAAGAGCAAAATGTTAATTCGCAATCATTTGTCATCCCCTTGAACGTGCACATTAATTTAATCGATTTGTCTCATATTGTTGAGATATGAGGAAGGTCATAATATACTCACACATGACATCCTTGGACTTATCTGCTAAGCTGCTTTTCCGTTTGACGAGTTTGTGTTTGTTTTTGAACTCCCTGAATAGCGGAAGTAAATCCTCAATGTTGGCTCGTTTGTCGGGTGTACTGAACCAACACATGGTTAGCCCCATGTAGAGGCGTTCTGGGATAACCCTGCGTCGCTCAGGCTTGAGTCGATACTTCAAAATCTGGATAGCACATGATGATTATTTACATACTCCTCTCAATAAAACATTAGTAATTACATTAATAAGTTGAACATAATATAATTATCCGTCATTCTAGCCTTTAAAGGCTAAAAATTTATTCGGAAAAACTGAGAATGTTTACTGCAAAACTTCACCTTAAGGATTTTGGATCCACTATGTAGATCAATCTCCTCGAATGGATGCACCCCAAGAGAAAGTATTTCAAACAGAATCATAGATGTGAGGTAGGCCATTGATTTCATAGAGTGGGTACATTTCAGCAATGTTTCAGGGGCAGAGAATTCTATTGGTACCTTCTCATACTTTTCGCCTGTAAAAGCAATAATGCATTTCTTTCTCGTGTAAGCAAACCACCCTTCAGTATGAAAATGCAGCCAATGTAAAACATCTGTGTATGGATACCTTTAAAGACATTCATTAGTAAAGCTTTTATATATTGTTCCAAATTACTCATCCAAGGCAGATATTACTATTGACAATAACCCACCTTGATGCTCCAGTGACCCCACAAAAAAACCCTCCTGTAAAGCCAGTTTGGGAATTAAACTTTGGCCCTCCTGGTGGATGAGGAAAGAGGCTGCTGTAGCAGACGTGACAAGAATCTTGTTTTCTTTACAGAAGTGGAGGGCTAAGAGTGCACCCAAGCAAAAGTCAATGAGTTTGAACACATCATATCTGTTTGGCTTATCCCGCAAATCCTTTAAGTGTGATGAGAGATTCTGCTCGTTCGAGCATTTGACGATGTAGAAGAGTGGTCCAGATCTAATGTCAGCGTTGAAGGCTAGCATTTCTAAGATGTTATCGCACGTGTCACGTCGTTGGTGAACATACTCCAGAGCTTTAATCTCAGCTTGAATGGTTTGTGTCGTTTTTGCAACATCGTCACTTCCAATCAAATGTCCGCGCCGTGTAATTTTTACCATTTTGCATAGAATATTTGGAGACAAGTGCCCAAATGATCCATGAAAGTATAGGAAGCCTGTGCCATCGTTTGGCCAGAGCCGACTGAACGTTGCGGCGAAGTTTTCTTGTGGTTCTACTTTCAGTTCTAGACCATACATGCGCAAGGGGGCTTCGATGTGAGCAACAGCAGCAGCACTAAGCGCATCTTGGAAGCTGGATCGGATGTGCTTATCATCATGCGAGTCCATCAAAAGCAGATTATCGGCGAGTAGCTTCCTCAATCGTTCGTCAGAATGGAAGAAAAGTTTGGAAAGAAATTTAGTTACAAATAGTAGAGTTTTTCCATCTCTCTCGCCCCTTTGTTTCTTCCATTTTGATGCAACGGGTGCTTTCTCGTCCAAACATGGAATAAGGTTACTCTGCTTTTGCCGTGTACCTGAAAGACACCAAGAAGGTTTGTGTAACCACAGCAAAAGCTTTTCTGGCGACCAATCAACTGTGATCATAAATGAGGTAGAAAGGCACACCAATTGAGGTCAAGTCACAGCCATAACAACGAAACACGAGGCCAACCATGACTGCCTTGGTCAAGCTTTTGAGTAAAACCTCCGTCATCTGCTTCACGATGTCCTCAAAGGTCATACGGAATTCCGCCTAGTGTTGACACACGGGCACACACACACATTGACTTGACGTTGTGGTCATTACTTTGTAAAAACTCACTATATCGAAGCCATATGAGTAAAGTGCTGTGTGGGTGGTGATGAATTTTTCTGCTCTTGGAGTCATTGTAAACCTTATTTGGAAATAAACGACGTAGTGTGTATTTGTACAAAAATATGATTTTAATCAGAGAACAGTCTTATTCAGTTCATCATGTCAACTATTATGTCCGACCACATAAGATGACTGTGAATAATGTGCTGCAAGAATAAATTACCCCGGATATGTATAAGCTAGTGCTTTCAATTCTTATAAACATGTGGTGCATATGTTGAACAGATGCCCCTTGAACATTAATACCTAACTCCATATCCATCTCCTCTGCCCAACTCACCTGTGTATCACGTGTGAGGAGGCAGCAGTAATGGAAGACAGTGATCTGGTCGTGTTCCTGCAGGTAGCCAAATGTCTGCATGGTGTTCTTGACCAATTCAGCTCGTCGAACGTCATCCATATCAGGCTTTAACAAATGGTGGATATTGGGCACTATTTTGCTCCGTGCATCGTTCGTTTTAGAGGAGCGTTTGGCTACCCCACGTACTTTCAATAGCATCGATAGGACGCAGGGTTCAATAATCTTTGCTTGGTGATACTGAAATTGAGTTTGCAAGGACGGGAAGTTATTCTTCAAAATTTGGCCCATCCTTGTTACACCATCACGGATTTCTCCAAGATTATCTTCTGTAATGTTATTTTTCGGAGTAAACTCTGAAAGGGATCCGAGGTAGATGAAGGAAATGACCATCTGATAGAGTTCTATAAACATCATAGCTATGTCAGCATTCACGGTCCACCTGCTAGTGTCGCCGCGAGGGCGCAGCACGGCTACCACCTTGACCATCATCGAGACAAACTTTTCGTCAATTAGATGGGGTCTTAACACCAGCAATTCCCAAAGTCCCGACAGCGCTTGTTTGATAACAATAGGATACTTGATGTCAGACGCTATGTATGCTAGTGCTATGTATTGCCTTGTTTCCTTGCTCAGAGCCAATGGAATTGCCCGACGCAAAAAGAAATCAGCTTCCTTCTGGTTCATAAAATTGGTGTCGTGTTTGCCTTTGGAAGCGAGTTCCAGGAATTTCCTCCCATCTGGAATACATGTCAGTCCTTAGTGAAAAGATTCAAACATATTTTGTTTGCTTCTATTCGAGTGATTTTTCATGACAATGTTTATGAATATATTAGGCTACTGACCACGATCTATACTTCCTGGAAGTGGCGTGTCGACAATGCTGCTGACACGCACTGAAGCATCCGTTCTGGGGTGCTCCACTTTGTAAAACGAACCCTCCTCGTTCTCTGACAAATGTTCATCCGTAATGACTTTCAGGGAGATGTCATATGGCGGTTTCACAAATGATGACGGTCTCTGAAACCGAACAAAGAGAATGAAAGGTGATTGAGGATCTACATAACTGAGCAGTATAGGAGCTATAATCAGATGTCTAAGTTAAATCAGTTAATCGTTTCAACATTCCATTGTTTTGATAATTTATGTTTTAAGACAGTTTAAATCAACTTAACTTCATATACAATATTGAACCAACAGTTGCAACCATAGCATTGTTATACATTTCATCCAAAAAGAAGCATAATTCAAGAAATAGGATTGTGGCACTATGAATCGTGAAAGTCAAACAATCGATACCAATTAATGATATCAGGCAAAAAGGAACGTTATTTAAGGAATAAGATGCGATTGGATGACCATTAGGTGATGGACTAAGTCAGTTTACCTGGATCGATGGTGGCCTCTTGGATGAGCTCGGTACATCGATGCTATCCACATCATCAATGCTCAAGAACTCGTTGGAACGACTGCTTTCAGAGTTGTCTATAATACGCACAAAATATCACATGAGAGGGTGAAGTTTGACACAGGAAACACTAACTGGTTCAGCAATATTTAAGTCGTCCGTGGAAGAGTAAGAAGAATACATCCATGTCATTTGAAACACGGGCGACTAAATGACTTTATATTGATTGATATAAAGTGGGACTGCATAAAGTTGAATGAGATAATTGCATAATGTTAGTACGATATTACCACCGGCAGAACCGAGCGAATGTAGTCGACATATGATATTTACTATCTAACAATCGCGTGTAACCGTAGCTGGTAATGTGACAAGTGTTGTGTAAGTAGTTTGTAGTATTGTGGCTATGATGAACAAGCGGGACATGTTTAAGGGGATCAATCGTGATCAGCTTAACTATCGCTGCTGCTGGTACTTTATTCCATAAAAACCCATAGAACTCTTCCTCACAGGACATACTGGGATATTTACATCGTTAGAATATATAAACTAAACCATATGTTCTACCTGACATATCAAACTGTGCCAGTTTTTAATTTAGAAGCGAAATTCCCTTAAATGTATTGCATCACTAATAGAAAAATATACTGTAATTGTTTTACATATTTATTGCCATAAAATTATCATCATAATTAGTAGATTATGCAATGATATGGCTGCGATTGTTTGACGTATTGGCTGACTGATTGATTGGTAAATAGATAGATTTGTTGATTGGCTATTTTACTGCAGGCACAAGCATACTCACGTGTTAATTCTGGCACATCATCCGCGGCACAAGCATACTCACGAGTTAATTCTGGCACATCATCCGCGGCCTCATCCTCAAACTCATCATCAGGTATCCTGTGATTGGGGTGCCAGCTCTTGTGCATGGCATCAATGGGTTCTCTATGCTCCCGGGGAACAATTTCAGATACTGCTTGGCGCACTGGGGGTATATACCTCGGTGGCTCTGGGGTTAAAGTGTCGTGCCCTGCCGACCAAATATAGAAAAACAATGAGATAAATTAACTTCAAATATAGAGTCTTGATATCAATTAATAATAACCTTATAATGATATGAGACATCCAACGATCTTTCGATTAGCTATAATACGTTCTTTGATTCTCAAGAAACAGTCAGTAGTTTAGAACAGCAAATCAGCAGAAAGGAAGCACAGAGATGAAAACAGGCATTCAGTCAAAGTGACAACTGCCAATCAATGCCCTTTCAATATATCTAACAGTTCAATAAAGCTGATGATAAATGATGACGACGCACTATTTTTATATACATGCAGCACCATACGGTATTTATCTGAGCGAAATGACCACGTGATTCAGCAGCTAACAGCATAATATGCCGAACCTGGAGTCAAATGTGATAACCAACATACAACCAATCAATCTGTAATCAACGAGTCACAATGAAACAACATACGTGTAGCTTCTGGATGTTCCATGTCGAGGGATGATGGAGGCGTCTTTTTTTTATCGATGTCTGTTTTAATTCGTTTCATTCCAACTTCATGGTCTTTGTCACTAATAAACCGCAAAATTGTTGGCTGGTGTAGAACCCCCGGTAACTCTTGTATATTCCTATTAATTTGCAGGTAGATAATTTGTTCGCCGCCAAGCATCTGTAGGTATTGATTGTCGACAATGGCTTTGCAGAGAACGATCAAACTCATCCAACATTGGGCCTGGGCTTCTCGGATTTTGCTGTTGATAGCGCCGTCTGTCGGTGCATCAGTACGGAAACAATACCACTTGAGGTTGTGTTTTGTCATCAATGGTTTGAAGACGTCATCAATGAACTCATCGTATACCTCCCTCTCATCATCATCGCATGTTTTGTAAGCTTCAGGGATGAAGATGTCAAAGGGCTTGCGGATTGCGCCTGTAACAAATGCATGGTAGAATAAGAGACTATCCATCGATCTGATTCTTCCCCACATCTCAGTAACAATTCAGGTGATTAATGGTAATTAGGGCACCTATGGGGGAGACAGCCAGGTGTATTCCAGTAGTTGAGCCGGATGGTGTCAACGGCTTTTCAGACGGACGAGACGCCATCGCAGAATCTGCGGTAACATTCAAAGGCTTGTTTGTTGAAGGCAACTGTGAAGAGCTGTGTTGTACATGACGGTCCCTATTGGGACTGTGTCTTCTCAATGGCACCCCAGTGCCGTGAGAACTCACAGAGTTTTCTGAAAACATAACCATTTTTTAACAGCGATGCCAAACACAGTTTCCTGTCACGGTTTTGATGCAACGTTGGCTTCCGTCTCGAAATAATTTACGCACGAAACTTCTCCTTTACACAGTGTATTGGTAGTTCAAGTATGTAATATATGCTATTTATAACTACATGATCATATACGCATCATATTATACACGGTCATTGCACACGATACTCTTATCGCATTTTAAATGCCCTCATGAGACCGATAAGACATGTTTCAGTTACATCTATTGTTATCTATCCACCAGGCTTCAATCTATACACGGAGTACAGTTATTCACAAGCGCTCGGCTACCGTTTAGCTTCCGAGCGCCCAGCCTCTAAATCTATTTATAACATCAAGATACATCTGCTCTTCTATGATACACAGACAAAATCCCTTTCTGTAAAGACATCATACATTGGGATGGGTCTTCCTTAGACTTAATAATGCCTTTTCGATTATAAATCATTCGCGCAATATTACTAGCAAGTCCGTCGAAACCCGGATGTGGTCTAGCAACGGATTGTAAGCTTTGACTTGAGAGGGGTCCCACAGTCAAATTCTAAGCTTCGAAAAAAAGTTATAAATACACTTCCATTCGCAACATCCTGGTGGTCAGCCAACAACTCGTAGTAAAATATTGTTAGATCAAACCCGGTAGAATACGCGTTTTGATAGAGTTTATCAATGACCACGCAAGAGGGCGCCTGAACCAACGATAATGGTGCGCTTCTAAAGTTTGGATCAAATCCCGGTGTTCGTCGCCTCTACGGACTTGCTCGTCATAATAAGCGAAACACCTTCTGTTCATGGAACGCCTTATACTTTACTATAGACTCGGAAGTTTGGCAACGAGCATCGAGCGCTAGTGCTTTAATAAAACTGAACTATCACCCCACCTGTGCCGCGCCGTACCAGGTGCGTAAGATGAGGCGCCGGGCTCTCTGGAGATCGGTCGCGGTGGGGGCGAGCACGATCCAGCGGTTCGCCCGTACTAACAGAGCTAATCGAGCCATCACGCGCTGCAAAAAAAAAAAGTCAAGATGCTGTACCTCAACCGTCATTCTTATATGCGTAATTAGAACTCAATGTAGACATATAAGACTACTTTATCTTGTCAATTAACGTACATATTATTGACATGAAGCAATAGTTATGAAGCCTGACACCAAGTTCAAACATAGATTGAGAAAGTGCTGTTTTTGAATGAAATCTAGATATTGACATTGAATGATACCACTTAAGTAGCTGTATTTTTGATGTCACTACTGTGCGATGAGCGATAAAACGACGGTTTCATGTGCGATATCATTATGTGATTTAATAAACAGAAAAATGTTATCAAAAAACGATTCGGTGTCAAACATGCTTCATATGCGTATAATGTACAATAGGCACTCCTGATATATAATACATTATTACGGGATTAAACATGCCCTTTAATAATAATAATAAATATAATAAGGAATTTAGCAATAAGATTACTCGCGGTTAATCAGCATATACCATGTCACAACTAATGTGCACTATTTTTAACTTACTATTCTTTAGCTCTAGAGAATCAACTGTATAACAAGGGCATAAATAGAACGAAAGGATATTTTAAGTAACCTTACTGTAATTGCCGGCCATGTTGGTTTCTCGCTGGTTGTCGTCAAGGACAGAGTAACAATGACGCCAATATTGCAACTTTGGTGCCTCTGGAACGAAATGACACCAGGTTAAGTTTTTAAAAAGTAGCATATCATATATTCAAATCTCCCTCCCCCAATACATACACAAGGACACATTGACATACTCACACACACACACACACACACACACACACACACACACATATATATATATATATATATATATATATATATATATATATATATATATATATATATATATATATATATATATACATATATATATATATATATATGCATACATATATATATATATATATACATGCATATATATATCTATATATATATATATATATTTATAAAGATATATAAATGTATATATATATATATTTATATATATATATAAATGTATATATATATATTTATAAAGATATATAAATGTATATATATATTATACATATAAAGATATATATATATATATATATATATGTGTATATATATATATATATATATATATATATATATATATATATATATATATATATTATATCTCTCTATATATATATATATATATATCTATATATATATATAGTATATATATACAAGTATCACGCTAACTACGATAATCAGCTGGGCACAGAGTCGATATTAACTTCTGATAAACAAGTAATGTGGCCAGGTAATCGAGTGACTCACCTGTGCCCCGCTCTACATGCAGTGATCATGTTATTGATTATGGCTTATCATATGTTAACAGCCAGTGTCTATCTTATATACCCCACTTGAAATATCCCTGGTAATTCCCGGACACAACCAGTTCGTTTTGAAACGAGAACCTTTGGGAATCCCAGTGTTATGACTGAGTGAACCAACCAGGAAGTGCCGGAGTTATTTTGTGTCATGGGTGGGTTAAAGGTATGCGAACTTTCTAAGAAAACCGGGAATGACGTACGCCGCTTCAAAAGTTCAAAGGTTGAGAGGCTCGGTGGACTGCAATTTGTGTCAAAGAACCCTCTTATTATTTCCGGTTTTTATACACAAACCGCGGCGCAGAGGGGAAATCGGCGCGGTAGTGTCCGAGAAAAAGGCAATTTAGAATGTTGTATGTGTAAAAGATATCAGACAATGACAATAGTAACAAGTTCTTAGCGGATTGACACCAGGTTTGGTAGATATCTGTCTAACGGCGCGAGATAATCACCACATATTAAACTACTGATCCCAACACTCTTGCAATGGCGACCATGGTAAGCGAATCTATGGAAACGTAGCTTTTACCCGAACGTTTATGGGCTGTGAAAGAAAGGTTTAACTGTTTATCCAGGGTTGGGGTTGTGGGTGACAATGATGTAAGCCTATATAAAAACCAGTCCATTCAGACCGAGTTAAGGCGGAGACTTCATTTCAATGCATGTCAGAGAATAGTCCACATATGCGGCTATTTACGAAGCTTGACCCGGTTTAAGGCTCCAATTTTGTCAAAGTCCACAAAGTCCACGCTGTACACTTCGAATCTGCTAAACGCCTGTCTGACAATATATCCACTGAATGTTTGAAACCTCTCGACAAGTTACTCCCGTGATATTGAAAATAAAGCTCAAATAACTAAAGTGCATGCATTGTTAAGAAAACATTGTCAAGCTTGTTTATCAATCATGATTCGTAATAACGTAAAGTTAGTTATATTTGCGGCTCTTTCTTCTAAAACAAACAAACAATAAAACGCAATCGTTTAATTGACTACTTTTCATTGAAAACATCGCAGTACGCTCCGTGTTAAAGTTACCTGAGGGGACAACTGACCTGGTTAACTTACAGCCCCTGATCACTGGCCGCGTCAGATCCCATACCTGATATTTTCGTGTAAGGGAAGCGGATTGAAGCTACTTCCGCTTGATCATTCAACTTGACGGCAGGTGAAACACGCGTGATTTATAGAGAAATCTCCACATATCGATCCAACTTTACTAACTTCAAAAGCGCACGTTCAACAGGCCCATTGCCAAAACCCATTTAACGGTTGATATATATATATATGAATATATGTCATAGACTCACGGATACTTGTTGTGAACTTGACGAACTGACATGGCCTCTCGTTCGTCGGTAGTTTATCCAATCAGACCAAATGTCTGCGTCCAAAGTTAGCTAATACCTCTGAGTAATCCCGATTTACCAACAGGGTCATCAAATTTCCGAATTAGACGCTTGGTTTGGTTCAATCTTAGATCCGGGTCATCTATCCACAACCTTCAAGTTAAAGGCGGTAAGGCACGCATGTTATTGCCGAGTAGTTAGTGCTCAAGTGATGACACCACACTAAGTCTCCTGTACACTTGGTTCCTGTCTACGGCTGTTTTGACCTTTGTGTGTCGCAATCGGATGGTGCTTCAACGATAAAGATGTATAATTAGTACATGTATTAGTAGGTAGGTAGGTAGGTAGGTAGGAAGGAAGGAAGGAAGGAAGAAGGAAGGAAGGAAGGAAGGAAGGAAGGAAGGAAGGAAGGAAGGAAGGAAGGAAGGAAGGAAGGAAGGAAGGAAGGAAGGAAGGAAGGAAGGAAGGAAGGAAGGAAGGAAGGAAGGAAGGAAGGAAGGAAGGAAGGAAGGAGGAAGGAAGGAAGGAAGGGAGGGAGGTATCTGTGCGTATCGTTGTGTATGTATTGACGTATGCACCTATGTTTGGTTCTTTGTGTGCATCAGTTACACCAGGCTTCATCCGTTGCAAGAGCCCCCCGGGTTAGTTTCTAAATTAAATAGTCCCAGTGTAGCCAGTAATTGTACCTCCACACTTGCTGACGACGCCACAGACTTGTATAAATACCTCCGTCCCCAGAAGTAAAACACATTCTGTATTCGGGCAAGATATAGTCACCGTCGTACGGACCAAGTTGGAGGGCCAACTCCGTACGGCACGTAGCAGTCTGGAATTCTAGCTCAGCAGTAGCCTCTGGACATCACCAATACCACAGTTTTTGTAATTCATATTCGGACTTGCGGGATACGGAATCCGTACCCCAGCGTTAAGAAATAACCATTTAATTGACGTCACGTCTTCATCACTACGACCATAAACAGTGCTGACATTCACGGTGAAAATAGGTCCACTGTATCCTCCTGCATGTCGTAAGAGGCGAATAATAGGGGGCAACCTGTCGGCCGTGGGTTGTGACTCGTGTCGGTGGACGATGGGATCCAGGTGGTTGAGTGGAGAGGTCCTTACGAGGTCTGTATCTGTAACACACCACTTTGGCCCGGATTTCATCTAGACGACAGGCGACTTGCCCTAGGATAATCGATTCCTTTTTCATCTTTTCCTTCTCCATTTATCCAAGAAGGCGGCTGCTTAATCAGGTCAATCATATCTATTAACCTTTCTTGGCACCATAAAACACATGAGTGTTGGTGTGCCCTATACTTACTTACCTTACCTTACCGTTGCAAGAGAATGGTCAGGCATTGTTATTATATTCGAGCAGAGAAACAAGCCAACCCCTAAAAGCTTCGTGACCATAAAATAATTTTCATAGCCTGGGTCAACATCGCGGAAATCCCTACTGCCATGCCATGGGTAGTCAAGGTCCCATAGCCCCTTGGCTGTGGGCCCTGTATACATGTTAATGATATGCAATAGCCGCGCCAAGGGTTTGGGCTAAGAAGACCTCTTGAACTGGACTGGCATCCCAGATTAGGGATGCTCCAATCGGTCACCATGGGTACCTTTGAGTTATTGTCTCTCATTTGTCAGTGTCACATTTTCCGACGCAATATTCGTTTTGGTTCGCTCCGGCTAACACCTCTTTTCACATGAACTGAAGTATTTGTTGATGCATAACCATGGAAATAACTCTAACGGAAGACCACCATTACGCGCAACAGTCGCATGGCGTGGTATTTAAAGGCTTGCGCTCTGCTGCTTGATGGGTCGTGACTGTTTTGCGAATGTGCCTGCTGGGGCGGGGAAACATTTTGCTATATGTTGTTAGCTACCCGGGGGTGTGGGGGGTTGGGGGGGGAGGGGCACTTGGCCCTATTCTGGATAGGGGTGTGCCGCGGGACCTCGAAAACCCGTACCCATCGTACAAGGTCAAAATGGCCAAACCCATCATACAAGGTCAAATATTATGCGAATGTATAACCCGTCGTACAGATTGAAGCTGAAAAATGTATACCCCGTCGTACAGACGAGCTGCCAAAAATACCCGTCGTACAAGTCGAGAGGCAAAAAAAAAAACAAGTCGAGAGGCCGAAAAAAAAAAACCGTCGCGCGGCACGTATATACTACCTCTATTCACAAAAGTTCCCCCCCCCCCTCCACTGGGGTTAGCTACTGCTCTTGATGCAATGCTTGGAATGGACCCCCGGGGGAGTAGTATAGGGAGTAGTGGTTCTTGCACACCAGTCTCATATGATTATGACACACCTATCTCATATGGGTTCTGTCACACCTATCTTATAGAAGCGCTCTTTTACTCCAGAGCAACCCGACTTTCGGCTACCTTTATGTCGCGGTTCAGGCACACCTACCTCCTTTATATATACTACTGACCCTTGGACGGCTTATACAAGATATTTGCTCACCCTAGGGCCCCTCGGACCAGACCCCCAAACGGGGCCGAGGGGCTAGTTTGTTGGTAAACTAGTATGTCGTTCACAACCTGCAAACAAGGCCCTCTAGGTGTTCCATTCGCTCCATAAGATCATAAGATCTCTCACCATGTCCTGCAGTTTCACAAGGTCATCATACTTAGTCTCCATATCACTCAGATGCAAACTATTTTTTCATCTATCATATACTCTGTATGTAATATCAACTCCTTTACACGACCCTCAAGTTCAGTAATACTGGCACACCTGTCTCATATGATTATGACACACCTATCTCATATGGTGCAACCCAGAAAACACACAGGGTGACTCACATGAGCCAGCGAACCGCTCGCACCTCCCCCCACACCATATGAGCCCAGCCCTTCCAGCCCCTATGGTATAGGCCCACACCAGTAGTTAGTCACCGTAGAGGTTATTGAGTGATAAATATCTGCGACCGTCGCTGTAAGTTCCATTTTTCACGCGGTTGAGGTCCTGTATAAACTGGGCAACCTTAGCGTCGTTCTTCTCGATAAAGTCGGGATCGGGACGAGCGGTTATCAATCTCATCGTAAAGAGCTTCCAATAGTAGAAAGCCCCCGTCGGCCACTCTGTGGTCCCACTCGGTCTTCCCAACCAAGGACCGTGATGCTCCTGTTCCAAGCCCAGGCAACTATTAAATCTCCCGTTCGCACTATAGTCGCCGTCTTCAAGCCCCTCCACCCCCGCCCACCCCCAAGCCACCGTCTCCTTATATTTCTTCCGATCCTTGTGATACACCTGGTTATACGTCTCAGCCCTTCCCAGGTCCTCAAAGGAGCACAACCTAAAGACGCAGTCGACAAACACCCCGATAGTCGCCACCGGACTGTGGTGCAACCCCAACAGAACCTGAGGCTTATGCATATTCGGAATCACCCTCCCAGGACTCCGAGTGTAGGGGCACTTTATCTCAAGCAGTACAACCTCCTCAGGATGCCCCAGACAGACAGCATCCACTTCAGCCTGCCGGATTGGGAGCACACAAAAGCCATCCGGAGAGTAGGCCGTCGCGCCGCCATCAATATAGATATTATTTCCGTAGACCTTGGTGTCGTACACCTTCTCCAATACCGCAATTGCAACCTCCTCAAAAGTCGTACCCCAGAGGCAGGGTGCGCTAAAGCGAACACCCCCGTTGCTAGTTTTTTCTGTCAGCTTCTTGCTATAGCTGCTGAAGTAGTTTTGCCCTATGATAGAGGAGTAGTCACTTCCTCCAACGCAGCCCTTCCTCATGGTCTCCCACTGGTCCGTATTTTGTTTGACTCCAGTATGATCGTTGCAGAAAGATTTTATCGCCGCCTCCATTATATCTAGCAACCCCCACACTTCAAATGGACTGTCCGGGTCATACCTTAGCAGGTCTAGGGTGCGATTCTGCCGCTTTCAAACATTTTGCTTTAATGTCACTTTTCATTTGACTATATTTCATGATCTCGACCGAAACGAGCTTAAACTCATCATCTGAGATATACCCATCTTCAAGCGCCGCCGATACAATGTCAGCAATGGTATTCAATTTGCTCTGAGCGAGAATGCGGATCTTGTCATGCTTTTTTAACTTAATGGTCAGCCGCCTACTGATGAATTTTCCAGCAATTACAAGTAGCCCACAAGCGGCTCCTGTAGCACCCAACACTGTGGCAATAGGAATGGCAACTATTGTAGACATTACACCTACACCACTTGCGCCAAGACACATACCCACAGCAACTAAAGCAGTGTCTACAGCGTCCACTGAGTTTACTGCACACCTATATTTTTTGTACATAGCACCATATTTTTCAATTTCTTTATCAAGGTATTGCTTCTTAAGACTGATCTCATTCAGCCGATAGGAGTGCCCCAGACCACATGGAGGAGGCTCCGGATTTAACGGTGCAGTCGTTGGTTGTTGTTTCATACTGTCTTTGTATACATAAGTCTATATATCAAGTTCAATTAGGAGTGAAGCTACAGACCAAGTCGCCCCCCCCTGTTTTTTGTGTGGTTGTATAAAAGTTAATAATGTTGCCTGTTTCTAGCTGTAAAGACTGGTCTAAAGTTATTACAACAGCCCGTTGGTTAGCAGGCTTACTTATTCCTACCACTTGATTCGTTCCATTAATAACAGGAACGACTGATATAGGACCAGCATCAGCACCAACACCCGAAGACAACCCCATACGAATGATCTTGCCATTACATAACATGGTATATCCACAGCTTGAGTCATGTGAGTCTCGACCCCTAGCCCCATGGCCAAACGACCACTCATATCCTCTGCGAAGGGGGCCACTTGCTTCTGCCCATATAGTAATGAGTGGTTTCGTCTTTTCATCTACGTATCGTCTCAGGTACCTGTTTCTGCTGTCTATATTCAGCATCAATATACTTTTTATGAACAGCATCCTTCGGTGAAGTCGGGTCTCCCAACTCAACGATTTTATTATCTCCCATTTCAAGGTCTCCGGTCATAGTACCGCCACTTTTATCCATTTTTTTGAGTCACCAATAGATACATAGGTCTTTGTGGCATATTCCGATAGGTCGGCGCCCTGAACAGTGCTTGCCGGTTTTTGCCTAGGTCCATAAATACTCGTTTTTATTGACATCTTGTAAATTTAAGAACAACGCTAACAGGTAAGTCGTGGTTATCTAATAGCCTTCCTTTATTATCGCGTAACTGAACCTTTAACTCATGCACTGTTCCACTAGTGACACGCTTACAGACAGGATTAGCGATGTTCGTGGTTATAATATCACCGAAAGAGCCACCCTCTAAGCCAACAACTTCAAGAAGCGTAGTGGGCGCACCATCTAGCATGTTGTGTGTGGTACTGACTTGATCGAGGTGAACATAAATTGTGTTAAAGATGCTAAAGTTGATGGGCCGGTCGCCTATGTAAGTACCTGAAGGTATCCACCCCCCACTGAGGCCGTCAAGACCCAACATTGTTAACACTCCGCCTGTTATGTGCGCACCCACATTGTCTGGAACTGTTAGGGCAATAACCCCATTTACAGCATCAACCTCCAAACCGATACCTAATGGTGTAATATGCTCCTGAAGAAGGCTTAAGCTCCAGAGGCCTGGTTTTAATGCAGCATATCCTCTCTCTTCTGAATTCCTTGACCGCCATGCAATGCTCTCGTCTGATTCTAGATTGTACCAGCCCACAGTATACGTGATTGACCTTAGGCCAACACATAGATCGCCCGCAGTGTTGTCAATAGGTTTTTGCAGGGACACACAGCGCCGCCGCTTTGAACATTTGACAGAGTGTGATACATAGCACTATGAATAAACAAGCCTTTAGTTTCAATAGAAAAGCTACCCCATATGGTGTGGGCGGGGTGTATCCAGCCACATATGGTGTGGGAGATAAACTAACCCGACAAACAATTCAAGTTGTTCACAATGGTGGTACATTCACAGCAAAGTTTCCTGATCTATTCAGTAACTATAAGGTGCCGCCGGTAACAGCGGACAAAGTAGTAAAAGACTGGTTGACAAATCCAATGCAGTTTTGGCAGAACCAGTTAAACTTTGCAGTGTGGTGTGCATCAGCCGGCTGCGGCGGCGTGTCATCCCACGATCACCTCGAGGCTGGGATTCCACTCGTGAAAGCTCTCTACACCTTTCACCTTTATTACACAGTGCGTCGCCTATTAGCAGAACTGCAAGCGCCTCTACCTCAGGATCATGCCTATGACCCCTATAACAATACATATGACAAGAGGGCATATGAGAGACTCTGCACTAACTTTGGTGTTCAACCAAACACAGACTGGCGCCAGAAGGCAACCGTAGCTAATAGTGGTCTTGGTATCTTATATGCACATGATGCGTATGGTTACGGGAGTGTCGTCAAGGTTGCTGGTCGAAACGTTCGTTATGACCCTACACGGATGGCCTTTGAGGCGGAAAAGGATACAAAGCCAGGTTTTGCTCACGCGAAAAACCTACAATCCTTTCAGGAGAGAATGGGTGCTGTCTTACATCTAGCACAGGGACCTGAAGCAGATGAGGCCTGGAGTACCTTCATACTGGACACGTCTGAGGGCTTTACACAGACCGGCGTTGAGCGAATTAACGACAGCATTCGGACCTATGTCTGGGCCATTCTTAGTGCTCAGGCGCAGACCCGCTCAGAGATACTAGGTGTTGGAACGTCCTTTGATGCCCAAAAACAATTTCAGGCTAACGTTGAGGATGCCATCAACTCCCCAGTGGATATTCCATCATCCATCCGACGGTATCAGAACGTCCTCCAGAATGCCTCCTCAAAGGTTGATTATGTGTTTGGAACGGGCCTGTACATGGCTCCGTCTGATATGAGCCTCGCCATTGGAGACGTTGCTGGGTACAACAATCTGATTACTATCACAACTGAGGAGCAGCAGATCGGCAGCAATACTGATGTCAACGCGGTTCCGGTTGTTCCAGATAGAGGAAGCTTTGACCCTCCGCCAGATACAGATACAGATATGGAACTCTCCTCTACAGGGCCCGCCCCTATGGCCGAGACTGGTCTGCGTGGGGCGCACGAGGATGAGAAAACCGCTCTTATTATAGGCGGAATCGCTATAGGCTTAGCTGTGCTTTGGTTTGCTACGTAGTAAGTCACGGAGTATCAGGAGGATAACTCCCCCCACCGCCACAACTGCGGCCCATACATGTTCTGCCATCCAACAAGCCACCTTTGCAGCTGACGTAAGCAGCCATGATACGATGGATCCAATGATTCCTGGAAGGGCAGCTGCTGCCTTACCGGCTAGGCCCTTCAGGACGTTTGCCAAGGAGTTCAGCTGTTTTTTAATCCATTCCTTTAAACCAGGCTTATCAGCTGGTGTCGGCGTTGGTGCCGGGGTTGGACTAGTGCTCCCTCCACCCGTCAAAGCAACTACAAGGGTCGAGATTGCCAATCCAATCGCAGTGAGTATGGAGGCGATTGTTATACCCTGCTCCCGGAACAGGTCGCGTACACGCTCAGCTAGTGTTGTGTCCTCTGTTGATCGTTTCCCTGATGCGGTTAATTTGGGTCCTTAGACGGTTACGGTTTTCAGAGGCAGCCTCAATACGGGCACTCCGCAGGTCCTGCAGCTCTGCAAGCTCATTTGCTTAGAATCTCCATGCTCGACTATCACCCTAGGTCTTCTATGGCGTTATGAACGCCCTCTATGAAGCTTGTTTCTTCCACACCACCTTGCTCTGTCATGGCTTTGGGGCTGCTCATTTCTAACTTTGGAAGTGCAGCTTCCGCTTTAGCAGCAGCTTCGTCAACGCCTTGTAGGGCTTTTGCTGCCATTGTGGATAGTTCAGGGGTCACTCCAAGAGCCCGAGCAAGCTGTGTACCACCGTAATCTAGGATACTCCTAGGAGAGAGGAATTTGTTTGGATTGTTCTTCCATGTAAGAAGCTTCCATTCTCGGCCCCACTTAACCCAAAGGTCACCTTGTTGAGACGATCTAAACTCCAGAGTGGCCTGCAGCCCATGCTTAGACACTGCCTTCTCCCACCTCGTAACTAAGACTTCAGTTTCTTCTTTGGAACCCACCTGATCTTCTGTTAACCCCGCAGGCATTTCAGTAATAGCCCAAGGTGGACTAATCGTACTCGATGTATCTAAAGTTTCGTCAATCAGGTTAGTCTCCTCATCATCAAAGTAAGTGTCATTCCTCTCCCACTCCCCCTCCTCCTCTGGGTCGTCAAATGCTGGGTTATCAAACTCCATGTCTGTGTGTTAAAGATATAATTGTAATTAAACATTCAACATGACGAGTACTTACGGGCGCAAACTAAACCCACACCGCCGGATACGCGAACCCCTTGGGGTAAAGGGCGTGCGACAATCTGTATGCGTTACAAACAATCCAAGCACTATTGACCAGAACCAACAACTGCTGGTTCGCTTCCCCAATCTAGGCGCAGACGACGTCATTGTTTCAGGGACAGCACGGCTGGCCTTTACAATCACGCTGACCTCGACTGATGTTAACCGCAGCGTTGTGCAAAACCTGGGCCGCGCCGTGGTTAAGAAATTGACAATCAAGATTTCCGGCAATGAGGTCATGTCTATTGATGACAGCGATGTGTACCACTGTTACCACGACTTTTGGCGGACTGCACAGGAGAGACAGGGCCTCCAGTATCAGGGCATTGACACATCAGATGACAGAAACGCAACTAAGATACGAGTGGGGGCAGGAGACAAGGTTGATACCGAGGAAGAGGACAAGGCGGTAGCCGATGTTTATAGTAACAGGTTCTACATTCCGCTTGATTTTGAACTCCTCGAGAGCCACATGCCATTCTACCAGAGTGCGCTTAGTGACAGACTGGAATACGAGCTCACATTCAACGACTACAACCGGGTGATTCACGCAACAGGCGACACTGCTGCAAGCTACAAAATTGATGGCATCTCGCTGGAGTATGACATGGTTACCCACACAGAGTTGGCCCGCATGATACGCACACAGTACACAAGTCGGCTCTCGATTCTGTATGACCGTGTGCTTCGTCACAGGAAGCTTGTATACAATAAAAGAGATACACTGTGGAACATCAACCTGAACGTGCCGGCTCGCAGCATGAAGCGCATCCTACTGCTCTTTGAAGACCCGACCAACGCCTCATACGCCAGGAAAACAGAGTCGTTCTACAACCCAAAGATAACGAAGGTTGAGGTGACCATTGAGGGCATCCCCAATCAGCTCTATGCCCAGGGCATGCGTGGCTACCAGCAGTGGGACGAGGTGAAGAAGGCCTGTGCAGCAACGAGTAAACGAGACCCCAGTGTAGCAATAGCATTAAAAGACCTGTCATTGTCAGACGTTTCCCTAGGAGAGTACCTAACCACCAAGTATGCTCTGTGGCTCGACTTAAGGACGAGTGATGACGACCAGCTACACGGTAGTGGCAGGGCTGTGGAGAATGCGTCTGAGGGCATCACCATACAGATCACAAAAAAGGCAGAGGCGGCCGGCGCATTGAACGTTTTACATGTATATTGTAATGGATGCACAGCTTAACATTAAAGATGGCAGGTTCGTCAGCGCAGTCTACTAAGTTTACATTTCCAGATGGCCCCTGTTCGGCAATTGTTTGTGGGCAGACAGGATGTGGGAAAACCGCATTCATCCTCGACCTACTTGAAGGGCCCTTCTTTGGTGCCTTCGAGCATATTGTAATCCTCTGCCCTACCATACGTTTCAACGAGGCCTATCAGACGCGGTCATGGGTGTGGGATGATTCAGAGGTGTACGTGGTTGATCCAGGGGAGCGGCTCCATGACCACCTGAGGGCTTTCTACCATTGTTTTAAGGGCGAGCCAACCCTGTACATTATTGATGACTGTTCGCAAACAAAGGCCCTAACCAAGAAGAAAGACATGTCATCCGAACTGGCCTTTAGCGGCCGCCATGCGCAACAAAGTGTCTGGGTCCTCACCCAAAAGTACAACTCTGTGCTGAAGGACTTACGTGAGCAGACTCGCTGGATGGTGCTCTTTCACACCAAGGACCGTGACTCGTTTGAAGACGCCTTACGTGAAAATGATGTAATTCCAACAAAGGAGGAACGTGCCACAGTACGCCAACTACTAGCAAAGACCAAGCACGCAAAACTGCTGCTGAAGACTGATCAGCCTACTGCATATGCCGTCGATTGAAGTGATATTGGCCTTGATAGCAGCCGCTGCCTCAGTAATCAATTTAGGTTTCTTTATCTGGGTAGCGGTGCAGTATTTTGAAGCTCGAAGGCGTATACGTATATTCATGGATCCTGATACCATTATTGATAAACTCCTTGAACAGGACTCGACTGGCTTAGCAGAGACAAAGTCTGGGGGAGCGGAACCTAGTTTCACCCCTAGTGTAGATATGTCTTCTAAGAGAGATAGGCTTGCTGCCGTCATAGCCGGAGGTCAGGGCCGTCAGTACCTTGGTTTGAAGGGCCTTACAATTAACCAGGTTGAATCAATGTCTGATGAAGAGATCATAAAGCTGTATGTGAAATACGAGGCTCGGCTAGGTGCCAGCATGACACGTACTCTAGGTCAGACACTGCTACAGCTGTACTCAGGTATTGCTTGTATGTTTCTACCAATCCCACCAGAACACCAGCCAAGGCTAATTACAGACCTCGAGACGGACCCGCACTGCCACTTGTGAGCTATATCATCGCTATGGTATGTTTTTAGCTCCCTTAACTGCGGCTTTAACAACAGTTAAGCACTGTCAATTTGGAAAAACAAGCACCGAAACAACAGGTTCCTGTGGAGAGGAAGACACCACTTCGGCGCTATAGTATGTGTTTAACTCCGCTATAGCATGTGCTTAACTCCGCTATAACAGGTGCTTACTAAGAGATGTCAATTGGACAAATAAATTTAGTAAGTAAACATGGAAGAAACGAACACGAATCAAGGGGAGACAACACCGGTGGAGATAACGTCAGTGACAAAAAACGCTAAAAGGGTTGCGGCAGGACGAAAGGGTGCTGCAGCTCGAAAAGCCAATCAAAATAAGCTTCTGAGAGAGCTCCGAGAGGCTAAGGCAGCGCTTACAGATGGTAGAGATGAAGCTGTGGAACCAATATCAGCGAGCAAACCTATGGAAAGGTGGACGTGGTCAACATGGGCTGTGCCTTTGGTTGTCGGCGGTGTTGGCGTGTTGGCATTGTATTGCTACAGGCACCAGATGGTAGCCTCACACCCTAAACAGGTTGTGGTACAAAAGCCTCCAGACGCTCATTTAAAGGATCCGTTTTATATGGAATAAGATGACAACACCAATTACTGATGGGAAAAATGCTCGTCAACGCTCTGTACCACGGTGTAGTTGTTTCCGGTATTTCAATAGGCTATGCCAAGCTTGCTAAGATGGCTCTGGGAGGGTGGGTGCCACGTCTTGATTTCACCCCACGGGACCTGGCTATGGTTGTTGCCGATGTATCACTAGCTATGGCCACAAAGGATATGCTAATTAAACAAGGAATCTTACCAGTTGATATACTGAAGTAATGGCCACACTTGCTCTACTTGTTGGGGGTGCTCTTGTTAACGCCCTTGCATTCTCTGGGAGCAACTTTTTATTCTCTAAATTACGAGGCAGCCAAGTGGACGCGGAACGTAAACGCCATGATATGGCAATCGAGCAGCTTCAATCTGCTCAGGCAGCATGGGCCAAGAAGAGAACCGAGCGCTTAGACTTCATCAATGAGCAACTGCGCCGCCAGGGCCACGCCGAGCATACTTTTAAGGATGCGGACGAGGCTATGCGTGAGTACGCCTTAATTACGAATAAAACCGTCGACCCGCTGGGCTCTGAGCCGCAGCTTTCAGACTTCTACGAGCCCTCAGATGAACAGAGGGGGCGTGAGGTGGCGTTCATTATCCTGGGTATGGCTGCGACTGGGCTGGTTGCATACAGGCTTGCTAAGTAGGTCATTTGGAGACTCGAACGTTTACTGTATATGGATCGTCGCATGCAAGAGATCTACTATAGTCCTAAGGGATACTGGAAAGGCATTACTGCTATCAAGAAGCTTGCGACAGAAGCGAGGGTTTCTGAGAAAGTTGCCAGGGGTGGCTAACAAAGCAAGCTATATGGCAAATCTACCTGCCAGTGCCAAAACTCATTCCCAGGCCAAAGTTTGATGTCCCTGTCCCCAATGAGGTTCACCAAGCCGATCTCTTATTTCTTCCTCATGACGTTGTGAAGCGCCGGACTTACAAGTATGCCCTAACATAGGTTGATGTGGCCTCGCGCTACAAAGCGGCTGAGCCATTGACTACAAAAGAGGCTAAGGAGGTCGCAGGTGCACTTGAGAGGATATACAAACGAGGACCGCTGCATTGGCCTAAACTACTTCAGGTGGACCCCGGACGGGAGTTTATGGGTGCAGCGAATCAGCTGTTAGTAAAACATGGAGTATCAGTCAGGCGTGGCCGTGTGAATATCCATCGAGACCAGGGTATAGTGGAACGCTTTAACCGAACCCTTGCTGAACGACTCTTTGGTAACCAGTATGCCGTAGAGTTAAGGGATACTGGAAAACGATCGACTGAGTGGGTTTCTCGACTGCAGGCTGTAGTCTCTGCGATAAATAATGAGGTGACCCGCTTGACTGGGAAAAAACCTAAAGATGCTATAAAGGCAAAACGAGTTGCACAAAAGCCCTCTGCAGTCGTACCAGGGCGCCCTCTGGGGGTCAAAGAGCAAAAGCTTCCCTCTGATGTTGGCGTTTGCTACCTCTACCAGCCTGGTGAGGCAGAGCAAGACCACCGGCGGCGGGCTACTGACCCTGTGTGGTCGCTCAATGTTTACCGGATTGGAAGCTCTGTCACTAAATCTGGTGAGCCTGTACTATACTATTTGATATAAGATAAAACATGGTGTCATTAATCGTCTTTGTACGGGTTGTCAGAAGGCTATAAAAAATAATAAGGTAGGATTGTGCATGGATTGTGGGTTCGATAAAGTCAACCACAGTCGTCTTCGTCTTGCCCAAAAGATTGTTTCACAACGGCCTATAGCTGGGGACACTGACTTGCCAGTCGGCGCCGCTGAACGGGGATTCCCCACTGTATAAAAATAGAAATCTTGTGGCGCTGTCAACAACATGGTTTGTCGGCTATGTGCGACGAAGCTTGGCACCTTGTCAGAGACGGGTGTTTACTGCATAGGTCAAAGTCCGCTTGCTGTATTGTTGTTGCCTTTTGTGTATCAACGAATTCCCTTTTAGACTAATGGAACTGTATAGTAAACATGACTCATAATCAGCGAGCACGTGAAGCCCAAAATGATTATGTTTCAATTCACGGTTTTAAGCCTCCTTATCCACACTCTAAGGTTGCACTCAAAGCACTCCAAGTGCGTAATGAATATGACCGTACATACAAGGAGATGTTTGCTAGATTAAAGGCTGTGGTGGCACGCACCCCTGTCCCCACTGCTGCCCCACGCAGACCTGTCCCTGCCCCACGCAGACCTGTCCCTGCCCCACGCATCCCCACAACCCAGTCCCCACAGCGCGTCTTGCCTTCAAGAAGACTAAGTGGGCTGTTAAAAACTATTTGCGTGGATGGGTGATGAACGTTCCTGAGTCTCACCCCCTTAGCTCGGACCTTTTGATGTTCTTTAAGGGCATGCGTCGGAAGATGCATAAAGTTTTGACTGGTGAGCTGGAAGAGCTAGGTGGAATCAAGTGTCAGTTTGCCCTTAAGGTAAGACTCTCCAAGCACGCCGATGATGACAGCACTGATTATTTTGAGCCTGTGTTGCGTAATAAGCAGCAGGTGGTTCTCTCCTCAGAAGATATTAATGATGAGCTGGACCAGTGCAATGCTAATATCCAAGAGCGGTTGGAGAAGTGGACCAACCAAGGTTCTGGCTGGGAGTTTCAGGCGGTCAAAACTCTGTGGATTGATATTGCCAACTACCAGCCATTGA
The DNA here is from genome assembly GCA_034190875.2 of Urechis unicinctus. NCBI lineage: Eukaryota > Metazoa > Annelida > Polychaeta > Xenopneusta > Urechidae > Urechis > Urechis unicinctus. Next base: position 15,231,486 of record CM067349.1, on the reverse strand, counting down.
AAGGTGGCTCCTACCTGAAACTGCCGAGAAAGCTGGCGGTAAAGAAGGCAATTAGAAACGTAAAAAACACAAATGACCCACACTGCGTTCTATATTCCATTGAAGCGGCTCTGCACCCGGTTGCCAAGAACCCGCAGCGACCATCAAAATATAACATTAAGCCGCTCTTAAGACTCTTAGAAGGAAAAGGCGTGGACTATCCAACACCTATCTCGCAGATTGAGAAGATAGAAAAACATGCTAAAGTAGGCGGCTTGAATGTCTTTGGCTGGGATGGAAAGGCCACCATCGTTCACCGTATCAGCAGACAGCCTGGTCCATGTATAAACCTCATGCTGATTGAGGAGGAGGGTAGGTTTCATTACACGCAGATCGAAGACCTGAACCGCCTGCTGTATGACCAGAGTAAGTACGAGCACCGCAAGTTCTTCTGCGAGCGATGCTTGCATGGATACACCACTGAGAAACTGCTCCTGGCGCATAAACCTGAGTGCATGGGTATCGGGCAGACTGCTGTGCGAGTTGACATGCCTGAAGAAGGGAAGAACATATTATCCTTCCAGAACTGGCAGAAACAGCTTGCTGCCCCCTATCTTATCTATGCCGACTTTGAGGCGCTCACAGTGAAGCTTCCGGGACCTGCGCCTAATCCTGGTAAGAGCAACACGCAGAGAACACAGGAGCATGAGCCATGTGGTTACGGCTATGTGGTTGTCCGATGTGATGGGCAGACAGAACCCCCTGTGGTTTATAGAGGAAGCGATGTTGTGGAGAAGTTCTTACAGGCTCTGCAGCAGGAGGAGCAAAAGATCAAAGCAGTTCTGTCCAAGCCTGTCCCTATGCGGATGACTCGGGAGGATAGAAGGGCACATAAGGCTGCAACTCACTGTCATGTGTGCAAGAAAAAACTGGGCTATGACTCTGTTCGCGATCACTGCCATATAACAGGCTTGTACAGAGGGCCAGCCCATAACGTGTGTAACCTGAAACTTCGGCTGAGTCCCAAGACAACACCCATCCCTGTGGTGTTCCATAACCTGCGGGGCTACGACTCCCATCTCTTGATGCAGGGTATAAGCAAAGTGGAGGGCAATATCAACTGCATCCCAAATAACATGGAGAAGTATATCTCCCTGTCGGTCGGACAGTTGCGCTTCATTGACAGTGCACAGTTCCTCCTAGCCTCGCTCGACAAGCTTGTGTCTGCTAACAACCCAGATGCCTTTGCTGTGACGGCGGAATACGAGCCAGACCAGATGAAGCGGCGCTTGCTGCTGCGTAAGGGAGTGTATCCTTATGAGTTCATGGATGGCTGGGATAAGTTTGATGCTCCACTGCCGCCGATCCATGATTTCTACAGCAAGCTCTCTGAACAGGGTATATCTGCTGCAGACTATGAACACGCCCAGAAAGTCTGGAACGCGTACGGTTGTAAAAACATGGGGGACTACCATGACCTTTACTTACGCACGGATGTACTACTCCAGGCCGATGTGTTTGAAACATTCCGCAAAACCTGTCTTAAGCAATACGGGTTGGATCCGGCCCACTACTATACCAGCCCCGGTTTGTCGTGGGATGCGCTTCTTAAGAGCACAGGGGTGAAACTCGAGCTTCTCACCGATTATGACAAGCACCTGTTTATTGAGAAGGGGCTGCGCGGTGGGATAAGCATGGTATCACATCGCCACGCTAAAGCGAACAACCCATACGTGGAGGGCTTTGAGCAGGATAAGCCAGCGAGCTATATCCAGTACCTCGATGCCAACAACCTGTATGGGTGGGCGATGAGCCAAGCCCTACCTACTTCGGGTATTGAGTGGGTGGAACGGCCTGAGAACCTAGAGATCCAGGACCATCCCGATGATGCTGAAACGGGGTATATACTTGAGGTTGACTTGGAGTATCCTGCTGCGCTTCATGACGAACACAACGATTACCCCCTAGCGCCGGAGCGGCTTCTTGTGCAAAAGGGTGGTTGTCAGACTACCAGAAAGATCTCCTAGGTGCATTGGGGAGCACCGGAAATGGAGTTGAAAAGCTGGTGCCCAACCTGCGGAACAAGGAGAAGTATGTGGTACACTACAGGAACCTCAAGCTATATCTGTCTTTGGGGTTGAGACTCACCAAGATTCATCGTGCGCTTGTCTTTGACCAGAGTCCATGGATGGAGCCTTACATAAGGATGAATACAGATCTGCGCAAGGCCACCAACAGCGACTTTGAGAAGGATCTCTATAAACTTATGAATAACTCCGTCTTTGGTAAAACGATGGAGAATCTCCGGAGGCGAGTCGACGTTAAGATTGTGCGCTCATCGGAAAAAGAAAAAAATACGTGGGCTTGTTGCCAGCCCCGCCTATGCTCGACAAAAAGTGTTTGACGATGATCTAGCTGCCCTGCATATGCACAAGACTCGCTTAGTGCTGAACCGCCCGGTATACATTGGCATGTGCATTCTGGACCTCTCCAAGCACTTGATGTATGACTTTTACTACAATACCATGAAGGCTAGATATGACAGTAATATTAACCTGCTTTACACAGACACAGACTCGCTGCTGCTTGAGATCCGTACCACTGACGTCTATGCTGATATGAGGGAGGATGGGCATCTCTTTGACACTAGTAACTCTGACCCTTCTCATGCCCTACACAGTGACAAAAACAAAATGGTTCTGAGTAAGATGAAGGATGAGTGCGCTGGCGTGCCCATCAAGGAGTACGTTGGTTTGCGCCCTAAGATGTACTCTATCCTGATGTCTGATGAGGGCGAGATAAAAAGAGCTAAGGGTGTGAAGAAGGTGGTGGTGAAGAAGCATCTACGACACGCTCAGTACGTGGAGTCACTGTTCGACCAGAAGCAGTTTCGCCACGTAATGAACATGCTCAGGAGTGACTGCCATAAAATATATGGGCTCCACGTTAACAAGGTGTCTCTCTCCCCCTTTGACTCAAAGCGGTGGATAGCTCCAGGTGGTGTAGACACTCTGGCCTATGGGCACGCGTCGATATGTTGAACATATGATAGCTGAGGTATAGAATGAGCACCGATGAACATATTGGGGTGGCCGAGCTGCAAGCAGATGTGGAATATATATGGGAGGAGAAGGTGGACCTTGAGAATGATGTGAGGGATTTGGAATCAAAGTATGAGGACCTTTTGGAGCGCGTGAGTCGTTTAGAAGAGCTTATTCCTCAGGGTCCTGGTGTAGAGGAGAAGGTGAGGGAATTGGAATCGAAGTATGAGGACCTTTTGGAGCGCGTGAGTCGTTTAGAAGAGCTTATTCCTAAGAGTCCTGTTGTAGATGGTTGACATTGCTGTCGCCCTCTTTAGTGGGCCTATACCATAGGGGCTGGAAGGGCTGGGCTCATATGGTGTGGGGGGAGGTGCGAGCGGTTCGCTGGCTCATGTGAGTCACCCTGTGTGTTTTCTGGGTTGCACCATATGAGATAGGTGTGTCATAATCATATGAGACAGGTGTGCCAGTATTACTGAACTTGAGGGTCGTGTAAAGGAGTTGATATTACATACAGAGTATATGAAAGATGAAAAAATAGTTTGCATCTGAGTGATATGGAGACTAAGTATGATGACCTTGTGAAACTGCAGGACATGGTGAGAGATCTAGAGGTTAAGAACAATGATCTTATGGAGCGAATGGAACACCTAGAGGGCCTTGTTTGCAGGTTGTGAACGACATACTAGTTTACCAACAAACTAGCCCCTCGGCCCCGTTTGGGGGTCTGGTCCGAGGGGCCCTAGGGTGAGCAAATATCTTGTATAAGACGTCCAAGGGTCAGTAGTATATATAAAGGAGGTAGGTGTGCCTGAACCGCGACATAAAGGTAGCCGAAAGTCGGGTTGCTCTGGAGTAAAAGAGCGCTTCTATAAGATAGGTGTGACAGAACCCATATGAGATAGGTGTGTCATAATCATATGAGACTGGTGTGCAAGAACCGCTACTCCCTATACTACTGGGGGTGAATGGGGGGGGGGGGGTTGTCTCACTATGTAGAGGTTAGTGGGGATGTGCCGCCAATTTGGGTCGGTTTTTTGGCATTTTGGTATACAAATGGGTCGTTATTTATTGAGAAAAGGCATAGCAATGGGTTGGTTTTTGGGCAATGACATGGTATACCAATAGGTGCGTATTTTTGACAGCGAGTGTAGCAATGGATATTTGTTTTGTGATGGGTATCCAATACGATGCTCAATATTGCGTGTTTGCTCAAGTCCCCTGGGTCAACGGTGGCCAGCCCTATCAGCCAGTGTGGTTGCGTTGTTTCAAAGACAAGATTTATGGCATGATAAACAAACAAAAAGGTCAGGTCCGGACATTCTCCTTCCACTGTTTCCTGCAATATCGTCTACCTCATGGGCCGGACGTCCTTGGGCGCTCGTTGATAGCCTGCAGGCCCGAGTCACACATCTGTTTATTTAGTGGCCGCTATTTATTTAACTAACTTGCCGTTACGAACCAGAGCATTGTTGGGACTGACCACAGTAGCAGCAAAGTTGCGATGCTTAACGTACTTTTTCATTCTGAATCGTTAGTTTGGTATATGGATGGGTCCCTTGTAGCTCCTCGAGGTGGTCTAGATATGATTTGGGATCATTAATTATGGTATATGTATTGGTGACCCTTTTAAACAAAATTGTATATGAATGGGTCTTTTTTCAGAGGATTTGGTATGTAAATGGTTCCCCTTTCTCACTTTGGCTTGGTATAGATATGGTCCGATTTTTGATTCCATGGCGGCTCACCCCTACCCTTTTCCATGGAGAGAACCCCAATGACCACAACAATGTACATGACGTCACATAAAACCGATGGTGCGTATCCCAAGCCAGTTTCATGAGTCAATCGCGCGCAACTAAGGTCAATCCGGGTCACAACCTTTGCGTTGATTGGTCAAGGAGGGGCTGTCACGAAGATTAACGAACGTGTCATCGGGAAGACACGGTATTATCCCATCTCCCCGGAATCATGCTGAGGTGAGAAACCTTCCGTGTCTACTGCGCTGCAGTGTTGCTAGCCTCAAACAACGACGAAGTCGGTGGAGCGCTGATTGCCGGAGTTGGGAAGGTTCTGCAAGTCTCACACAACATAAATCGAAGCATATTCTGATCAGGAACACTAAATTCCGTATCAAAATCACTGGCGTCGAAAAAAGATAAATCTCCGAAATCTCCTATAGTAGAAACCATCATGACAGGCAGCTGAGGCCGAATGGGGGATTAAGGGACTATCTCATATTTACAGTCCCATGCAGATACCTTACATAACATGGGTTCACGCTAATTATCATTATTAGGAGACAGCGTCGTGCTTGATTATCGCGTGTAGGTGCCATCGCGATAAGTATGTTAACGCATGGTGATGCGGATGATATGGGGAAAGTTTCCCCCATATCACCCACGTGACCATGCGATAACCAACACATAGCGGCTCGGCACCCCGAAGCTGCTCGTTGCTCGGAAACGGGAACCGAGCGCCTGTAGGTGGCGATACATAAAACAATCAAAGTCACATGGGCCTATCATCCTATTGCTCCAATGTTTCGGTGGTGATTGGTCGAAGCGACCGCGCCCCTAACCAGCGCGGTTTAAAATAGGCCGATGTCATGACATCGTGATAAGTGGTACATGGCCAAAGCTGCCAAATCCACTCTAATTTGAATAAACAACAACAACATTGGGATGTAGGCAATTACATTTCTGCAACTGAGAGTACCGGGAGCATCACTCATATATTACTGAGAGTACCTCACTCATATATTATCTTTCTTGTTCCACAGTAATTTTTTTGAAAACGAGTGTGATGCGACAGACAATAATAAGAAACGCCAGGAGTCCGATCTTGGACATGGTGTGCCCACGTGCAAGTGTTATTGTTTTGAACTTCACACTGCCTGTTCATGATTGCCAGCTTCTCTTTTTGGCCCCACCCTCGTGCAGTGGAAAATCATTGGAATAACACCCATATATCTTTAAGTTATAGCAGAATTCAGTGACATTGTATTATTTCATATTGGCTATTCTTGTTTATGAATGGATTTGTGCAAAACAAAATAATAATTAACTTGGCAGTTGCAATGAAGGCAGAGAAATATATATGAGGATTTGAATCTCATGCATAAGTTTTTTTCTTCCACTGTTGTTTATGGATACTAAGGCCATGTATAGCAGCCAGTTTATAGCTTAGCCTCAATTCCAGTATAAGACGAACAGAGCTATGGCAGACAGGTGGAGTGGTGACACATTTCATTGGTTCATGAACACATTTCATCGGGTAGTTTGTGTCCAACTTCTGATAATTAGATGAGAGCATAGAATGCATTAGATTGTTGGTATTGTAAGCACCAGTTATGTTTTATCATCCAGATTAAAATGAGGATCAGCCACACACACCCGATAGTGGCGAAGCAAGTATAATGTGTATACACAAGATGAAGGAAGTGCATGTTATTAATGGTGACTTGCTACTTAAGATTGGGACAAAGTAAACTGATCAAATGTTGGCTGGTAGCTTACCATTATGCTGAATCAGCACCACAAGACACTGCACATTAAAAGCTTTACTGTCACTAGCTATTTACAATACCATGCAAGTTATGTTCATCTAAAAAAGAAATAATGTACAATCTAAAACAGCTGTCATTGAGTTAGACCAGCTGCTTAAACCTCTGTCTCATTATAATCACAAAGGCCTGGAAATTGTTGGTGCTGTTTAACTTGGCCACAAGGGAATCTAGGTCTGCAACAGTAGGATGGCAGTCCGACACTGGAAACACCACAACGATCATCATTATAGACTGTGATTGCTTCCTTAATGGTTGATATGAAAGTCATTATGAAACGTTTCAATAAGATGTCAAACACAACATCACATATTGTATATCCAATAATCCTTTAAACAAAACTGGCAATCCTCAACACACATAACATAGACATGTATAATTAATAACCGTTATTTTTTTACCACCAGTGAATCTGTCTAGAAATCCTTTGCTGATAAACAACAGACATCCTCCATGTAGGTACTGGTGTGTTCAATCATTTACAGCTTCTGCAAGCAGGATCAATCAGGTGTAGCTACCTGGGGCATTCAGGACCACCACTCACAACTCACCTTCATAAGATCGTTCAGGTGTGATCTTGACCGATAAGTAATAAGGTTTGGAAGGCTCTTTCCGGTCTATGCAGGTGTAAACAAGCTGCATGCGATCACCTTAAACACAGGTAATATGCCTCAATGAATGATATGGTAACATCACAGATAGTCACTTCCATCTCACCAACACACCAATGTCATACAGAACTAACCCATCCAACCATACAAACACCAAATCAGTTTTTCTATCTAAATAGAGAATATCCAGAATTGATTCCATGATATCTAGACTGCTGATTAGTTGTAAGTCACCCACCGGGGACTTTTTTCAGTTCCAGTGCCAACCCATCACGGAAAAACGCCACTGCCTTTTTAAGTTCTCCCTTGGAGTCCTGCATTACCTGCTCTTTCTTCTCAACATCTGATTAACAACAAAGAAGATATCAGGTATAAACTAGCAGCTATTGAACCGTGCAGGTGGTCAGTTTTAATGAACAATAAAATAACAGTTTATATATTTAATATAAAACGCAAGGTATATATCAAATTTGTGACTAATTATAATAACAGATCCATGGAGAAGATCGCCATCCACTGCGGCCTTGTATACCGTTATCCTCAGCTACCATGAGATGTGATCTCACCTGCTTTGAAAGTGGCCTGTTTCTGCTGCATGGTGAGAAGTGAGTCGCGTGTATCTTCACGCGCACGCAGTAAGTCGTCCAGCTCAGACTGGCATCGACTTATCTCTCCTTCAATGCTACATACCCGATCATTCGTCTCTGCTTGATCTAAATACATGACGATATATAGTTGTTATATTCCACTGGGTTCAATCAGATTGATCGATAATTGATTCAGCCATATCAGCATGATAGATCATTCCAGACTAACCTTTGCTTAGCTGTACTTTCAATTGCTGTATAGCGGCTAGTTTCTGTTCCAGCGATGCACTTTGATCTGTCACAGAATTCGCTATTTCATTCAAGAGATATGAGACTTAGCTTTACACTGAAGACAGAGGACTATACCATGAGGCTGATGCCCATGATTAGACACTGTCCTGGAAGGGATACTCGCACAATTCCTTGGTGCACACAAGGCTGCAATGTCTCGCTGCTGGGATGGCCGTCGATGACAATAAGTTAGATCTACCATAGATAATGATTTGTCAACTAAAGTAAAGTGTGGTTGATACCTTTGTATTTCTGTATGATGTGGATGTGACAAGCATCCGAGCTTGATAACTTAGGTCCCAATTGGGTGCCAATCCAGTCCTCAATAAATGTGTTCCTAACATTCTCCAGTAGGTTTTGCAGAAACGTCCTATCTTTGGCTAATGGTTGTGGCAGGAAAGCAGCCTGACACTTCTCAACGGCCACTCCGTCTGTAGTCTGTGGAAAGACAAACCATCATCTTAACACACAGAATTCTGTGTTCACAACCAATAATTTTGCTATGATTTTGATTTTAAAGTTCACAATTGACTGTCCATACATCATTGTAATATGCTGATTTTCCATCAGCAATGCCTTACAGGGTCAAGTACATATTGTCAGATATTACACGAAAGAAACGTTTGATCTCCATGGAAGGAAGAAATCTTGGGGCAAGATAATAGCGAATAAATTAACATTAACTTAATGATTAACAGATGTCAAACTGAAATTGGGCTACCAGTCAATGAAAGCTGGTGGTCCAAAGAATTGTTTGGTGGTCCACCACAAGATTTCATACAGTAAAGTAAAATTTTCACTACAGTTGCAGTGTTTACTGGTAAAGTCAATAATTCTTGTTATATTTGTAACACTTAAATAGTTTTCTTTCTATTGTTACCCCTACACATAGCACCTTGAAAAGAATTTTAACAAGGCGTTAGCTGTGGGCAGATGCAGTCTTAGCAATATTTACCAAATGACAGCTGGAATACCTTGGTGGGCATTCAAATCAACCTTTCCTGCCACAGCCTTGCCGCATTTGCCTTTGTTACCATAGTGATGGAGTAAACACCTTAGCCGTGCACAACATCTTGTTGACGTATTGTGATGATCATAACCAAATGCGCTGTGATTGATACACGAGTTCTAATCATACATAATACTCACACATATACAAATGTATATGAACAAGTTGAGCTAGTTTATGTGTGAGATTTCATCAAAGGCTATAAACCCAGCGAGGCAAATTCCATGTTTATTTTGATTGACAAGATTGGCAATTATTGCATAATAGCAGAGCCAATGTGCTTTTAGTATGGTATTCTCTCAAACTGTGAAATCCTGTGAACCCTTCAAACCATTCTTTAAAAATTGACCACAATACAGGATAGTAATGATCAAGGACGTTATCCTGCAATGATACGTCTGCTCAGGGCATTAGTACAACTATGGACGTTATCGGGGAAGCTAACGTCCGCCGGAAGTAACCCCTTAGTAACGGACCTTCGGTGAAAACAAACACCTGTCAAGCGTTGTTAATATTAGCGATCTTGTGGTTTACCTGGTTTACCATCGTTAGATCACCTTAATATCATTTGCAATCGTCATGCCGAACATATAAGTAATGAATCAGAAATGTAAACAAAGAATTCCATTGGAGAAAGACAATTTCAACACGCTGACGAAGCTACTCAAGAGTACTCACCGAATACCTCTTGTGCGCGTTCATTTATGTTTTTATGGTTGATTATGTGTTACAGAGCTATAAAATAAACAATCAGTGTACAGGGAAATTATAAAAGTAGAATAATTATCAAACAAAACACTGATTCGTCCGATTTTGTAATAACTTTTGTTGCCAACTTTTGGCACGAGCCCTGGCCAGGTGTTGCTTTGTATGGAAAAACAAATGACAGCAAACAACATTCATGCCATCCAACGCCAACCAGAATCTGTTAAATTATCTAGATGTTTAAGCAAAACTTAATATAGATATGTGTAAAAACATCCTTTGGTGGGATGATATCATCCACCATTTTTTGCCCTCGATTAATATTGTGTATAAGTTTGGATTTTATGTTAATGAACCACAATCAAAAGATTTGTTCTTAGTTTGTAAGTTAATAACGGTTGCAGCTCCAATCAAGTGACATATTCGATCGTTAGGCAACGGCTATTTGCTGGAATAGATTAATTACCAACTTCAGTGCGAATAAGTTGTAGCATATAGGTTAACTGCCTTGTGTTGATATCTTGGAAACATGCAACTAACCCAAAATGCCACAGACAAATCTATCATAAACAATGATATTTCTTCCCTGCCGCATCATCCATAACCATCCATCATATAAACCAGTCGATCATATATCTTATTTAATATTGTCGTGGCTCCAAGGAAAGACATAATTCACTCCGTTTAATTAAAAAGGGCAAGGGTCTTCGTGTCAATATGAAGAAGACCTAGTTCCTGATCTCTGGTGTTGGTCTTGACGTTCTCAAGAACTCCGGCAAGTTCCCCTGTGCTGTTTGTCGATGTGGTGTTGGCGTGAACTCCATCATGTGCTCACGGTGCAGGCTCTGGGTTCACAAGAAGTGTAGCGGCACCCAGTCTATGTCTGTCCGAGATGTCAGGGTAAGGCTCGCCCCATCGATGGCAGACCAGTGATCCAGGTGGACATCAACGGCACCATGCTCGATGTGGAGGCCTCTTTCTGCTACCTGGGTGACATGTTGTGTGCCGGTGGGGGCTGTGATAGTGCCATTGCCGCCAGGTGTTGTGTGGCCTGGGGAAAGTTCAGGAAACTCCTGCCCATCCTCACCACCAGGCACATCTCGCCTAAGGTGCGCGGCAAGGTATACTCAGCCTGGGTCAGATCAGCTATGCTCCACGGTAGCGAGACATGGGCGCCGAATGCGTCCGACCTTCAGCGGCTCCGCCGTAACGACCGCTCCATGATTCGTTGGATTTGTGGCACCAATGACCAAGAAGAAACTCTGTCGGCTACACTTCTCCAGAAACTTGGCATTGATGACATCACAGCAGTCCTGCGCAGCCGGCGCCTCAGATGGTCTGGACATGTACAGCGTGCCACGTCCTGTATCAAATCTGTCTCTGACTAATCAATCCCCGGCGTAAGAGGGCGAGGAAGGCCTAGGAAGACGTGGCTGGAATGTGTAAAGAAAGATGTTAGTGAATGTGGCCTGTCTGGCTTTGATCCGCAAGACAGAGGCGCATGGAAAGCTGGCGTGCGACATTGTCTGGTGTTGCCAACCCCATTGAATGGGACAAGGGCAGCACCCTAAATACTAATATGGATATGATGATGGGAGTCAGCATATCACCGAACGCATGTATTCACCATTGCCAAGGCCGCTTAGCGCGCAATGCATTTTGGGAGCCCCGAAAAACCTGGATGACCAATAAGCTCCATAGGCTGATCATATCGCAAATCAACCCATCCTGACATAGCCATAGGCAAGGCACTCGCCCCTGACCCTTTTGTTTTGATGATCTGATGCCACTTTAGGGGCGAGGGGCCGTAAAGCAGAATCTTTAACGATACAAGCAAATCAGCACCACAAGACACTGCACATTAAAAGCTTTACTGCATACGTCACTAGCTATTTACAATACCATTGCCTCGCAATGAAGACAAAGGACAGTTTAAAAAATATACATTTTCATATCCATTAATGTCTTAACATCAATCTTGCCTAGAGTGCAACAAGTATGTGTATATCTCCCGATAAGCGGCGGACATTTCCCGTCGCTGAAGGCGAGATGCTGCGATCGGGAATTCTGCTAGGTATTTCCCTGTCTCACAAGAATCGCTCTCATTAACTGGCGAAGTGGAATTCTGAGGAATCCCTTTGACCCCATACTCGAGGATGATGTATCCACCACGTCGTTTTCGAATTTTTTAATTCGGTCAATTTGTTCATATGTACAGCCGAGTTGCGTCCAACATAGTTAAATTGGAAGATGAATTCGGGTAACCCTGTCAACAAATCGGCAAAAATCCATCATCGGTTGGCAGCCGAACTTCGCCGCGATTGTGACGCATACGCGGCTGATCGCTTGGGGCCAACAAAGTCGATTTTGGTTCATGTATCAATCCTACCCCTAACATCCATCAATATATGGGGGCATTTCAAGTATAATGGAACCCTTAGGTGAAGTTTATTTTCAAATCGATTGGAACCCTTTTGTCAAATTTTAAACTTTAAATGATTGATCTTGTCATGTCCGCGCCGGGATACTGTATAGCTTGCCTTCACACGGCCGACTCAAGATCTCAAACCCAGCTGATCACTTGAGGTCAAACAATCGATTTTCATTAATTTTTCAATCTGATATAATTTCTACGAAACTGAAGGCAAGATACACGTCATTATAGATATCTTTTCTCAATTTGTAGCAAATTTGACAGCGATATGTTGCATCCAACATAGTTAATTTGGAAGCTGAATTCGGGTTACCCTGTCAACAAATTGGCAAAAATCCATCATTACGGTCGGCAGCCGATCGCTGATCACTTGGGGCCAACAAAGTCGACTTTGATTCATTTATTAATATAACCCCTAACACCCATCTATATACGGGGTTATTCAAATACAATGGAACACTTTGATCAAGTTTATTTTCAAATCGATTGGAGCCCTTTTGTCGAATTTAAAACTTTAAAATGATCGATCTTCCCATATCCGTGCTGGGATACCGTATAGCTTGCCATCACATGGTTGTATCAGCATTATGTCATATAAGAAAACATTCGATTCTAGAACTTAATATCATATGGTACCTAATTTATCTATTGGGGGTTGTAGATTAAAAACATTATCAGTTACAGGCCGACGATCTGGCCAGAAACTTCAAAAGCAATATGCTGCTTGCGCTGGCGCGTGGGATTGCCGCAGTTAGGGTTCACGGAGTAGATGTTGAGCTGCTGACAGTTACGGCGACGGTCGTGCGAGCTGCTCGTCGCCAAGGGCACCACCCAGAATGAATACATCGAAGAGATTCTGTTAACCACGTTTGGTGTCAGATTCGGTCACCGAGTACATCCCGAGTTCACCCAAGCCTTATATAAATTGCATATTTTCACACAAATATTCATAAGTATGAAATGTGGAAAATAGTCTATTTCGATCACATTGTCATAACAGTTAATCCTTTAATTAGCTGGCGGAATACGAAGGCCGATTTCGGGACTTCAAAATTAAATTTCTCAGTCTGTAGTCATCAGGTCATCACAGAGTCATAATTTTGGTGTCATATTTAAGGGTTTTTCAATGTCTTTATGTTGATACTAATTGTTTGATAATTCATTAATTTTGAATTTTTTGTCCCCATACCTACTTGAAGTCAGTCTCATACTGAGTCATAGTTATAGTCACGAAATCCAACATAATTACGAAGTAAATGCCTTACGTTCATGGCAGCTAGATCTTCGTAACCACTTGATCCAACATGTAATCAAGTGACGTTTGCAACGCACTAAAACCGAACAGCGAATTGTTTTATAAACAAATCATTTTCACAACACCAACATCAATTTCAAAAATTGCGCTTTTTGTTGCACCGGAAATATGACGAATTACCTCTAACGACTTCGTTATAAATTTGAGCCGAGTTGACGTGGAATCTGGAATGTTGGACCAGAACACAAACAGATGAACTTGGTCAATTATGGCGTTATGATATATATATATATATATATATATATATATATATATATATATATATATATATATATATATATATTTATATATGTGTGTGTTTGTGTGTGTGTGTTTGTAGGTGGGGTTGGGGGAGGAATCCTTATAAATCTTGATAATCTTATTGTTACATCCTTCAAAAATGTAATTACTAGGAATTAAACATCGACAATCTCAAAGCAACCCACACATTTGTTCCCCGATTAATCGTCTCATAATATTGTTTATATGATATCAAACTCGTTTAGAACATGCCTAGCTGTATGCACTCCCATGTAATAAGTATAACTCCCTGTACTGTAGTATAGGTTTAAAGAAAAGACGACCATGCATATGTCATCTTCATCAATTCTGATATCCAAATTCAACACACAGATAGCGAAATTCTATAATCTATTCAAAAGATGTATAAAACAATGTAGGTGTCCAAATAACCTTTGATCATAACGTTCTTGCAGATGCACAACAGATAAGAAATATATCGGTATTTCGATATCGTATCGTTTTATTGCTGAATTTTGGTTGATGACATCACAGATCACAGTGTCAGTGAGTTTCGCTGGCTGATTGACTTCTAGACAAATACGTAGTCCCGCGCTGGGAGTATATTGGTTTGGAATTCTGGTATTAAACCCATTATTGTATTCAAAACTTAAACTGATGTTCTTCAAGACTTTCAAAACTCAAAATGGATGAGCAAGAATCTATCACCACTCTGAAAATACTCATCATTGGAGAAAGTGGTGTTGGCAAGTCCAGGTGATGTTTTATTGCGTGTTATCTCTCTATTGTTTCACTGTTTTTTTGGGTGCATAAACTGGTCGATGAACTAAGAAGAAAATTATATTTAAATTTTTCTATAATCCAAGAGAATCCATGTTTATTACATGTACGATACACAAGATGAAATTCGCAGTTCAAAGTAGCAGTCGTTATTTTACTTTTAAGGCTGTTTCTAATTCTACTTTCTAGGCAAGGCACTCGCCCCTGGTGATTTGATGTTCTGATGCCACCTTAGGGGCCAGGCTCTGTATGGCAGAATCTTGAGCGATATAAGCAAGTTTGCTCCTTCTCGCAATGTAGACAAGGGACAGTTAAAAAAATATATATTTTCACATCAATAAATGTCTAATCATCAATCTTACCTAGCGTGGAACAACAGTCATGCTCCTTTTCTAACAGAGTGAACGAAATCCAACACAATTTAAGAATTGTTGTCCAACATGGCTACCGCGCGAATCGCAAACATGAGCGATGCACAGCGTATTAACGAGAATTGACTCGATTATGTTGCATTTTGGGAGTCGGCCATGTTGAGTTTTTGAACTAAGTTTCATGATGTGCCATAATTTAGTGCTGAAACAGAACTATTAGACAAAACTGTAGTAATAGAAACAGTCCTCGTGTCATTTTGTCATATAATCTTTCATTTTGTCACAATTTTTTGGGCATGGAGGGCTTTTTTAAGTTTTTAGCGAGTTCATCTGTCATTTTGACTTCAGAACCTCCCAAATTTCGCAGGCGGCTCTCCGCCTCTACATTTGTAAATAGCGCGGCGCTGTCAGAGGCGGAGTTTCTTTGCCTAGGCTGTTTCAAACCTGCAAAGGTCTGTCATGCAGTCTAATTCAAAACAATTATGCTGCAAATCAATTTTCACCATGACCACGAGTGATCTATTAGATAACACAAGAACTACGCTACTGTCATATTCTTTTCTGATGAACATTAAGTATTGGATTTTATAGTGCTATCAAGAATTTAAATCGAATGACAATGTAATGTCACTTCTATGAAGGTGTATCCCCAGAATTGTTTGCCATAGTCATCAGTTATCATCATACAACTCCTACCCAAAATGTCTCCTGAATAGTTTAAAAACCATACTATTAACAACTGGAAATACAGGCAGACAGTTGTAGGAGAACTGTTTCAAACTTTCATTCAAAATATCCTCACTGAGTGTATGTGACTGCCATGGGAATTGATATGCCCTACAGAGTTATATTAATGATCATGTACTCCATGCAGGAGACGATGCCCTAGCAAACAATCACTTGGTAATAGTGCTTGTCCTGGTTATCAACCTTTACCAATGAGGCCCTTTGTGTGTGCCTTTCATGTTATATCTGTGTGTTGTTTCAGTCTGTTGCTACGCTTCACCGATGACACATTTGATCCGGAGCAGTCAGCCACTATAGGTATGATATATAAATGAGGTGAACATATCATGTGTATTTGAAAATGTCTCAATCCTAATGCGATTAAATGATGTTGGTTTTGAAAAGAGTTATTCTTATTTCACAGGTGTAGATTTCAAAGTAAAAACCATATCGGTTGAAGGGAACAAAGCCAAGTTGGCTATTTGGGTGAGTGTCATATGCTAATTGTTTTACAACAGAATGAAGTCAGACTCACATGTGAGCTTTTATATTGAAACAGGAACTAGACATGCAGGTTCTCATTTGCAAGCATTGATGTATTAATAAGACCTAATTGAATATGACATGGCAATTATGAATCAAATACATTCTTCTTTGGTATCCTTTTTATGTCCATAAAAAGTTTTTGGTCGATTGATTGACTGTATTGTGCTTTTGACAACGTTAACACAGGACACAGCAGGACAGGAGCGGTTCAGGACTCTCACTCCAAGCTACTACCGCGGTGCTCAAGGCTGTATATTAGGCGAGTGTTTATTATCTTTTGTTTGATCTGCATGCAATGATATTTGACAGCACTGTCAGTTGGTTTATGACAAGTGGCAGTAAGTAGGTAGTCATAACTGTCAGCCTCATCTATTACTATTATGGTATAGCCTTTGATTTTAATAACAATAGTTTTGTTTTCACATTTATTTGCAAATAGTAAATCCCACATACCGGTCAGTAAGGTGGGCCATGAACTGTGTATGTAGCAGTGGGTTTACTGTGTATCTGTTTGAAATGTGGGATACACAAGTGTTTTTCATGCCTTTTGTACTTTGGTTGAACTTTGCTGCTGCACATGTCACTGTTAATGCAGCCTGTTGTCTCAGATGCTTGTGTGTGGTATGTGTTACAGTGTACGATGTCTCTAGCAGATCATCATTTGCCAAGCTTGACAACTGGCTCAGTGAACTGGAAACTTTCTCCACCAAGCATGACATTGTGAAGATGCTTGTTGGAAACAAAATTGATAAAGTGGGGAACAGTTAAACCCAAGGCTCAAATTTTTGTGAATCATTTCTGTCAATAATTAACATTTGTAAATATACTGTTCATTTACCATAAACATTATGTTGTAATGTGTTCTCCGTTGTTCATCATGGGATAATGTGTTCTCCATTGTTCATCATGGGATAATGTGTTTTCCGTTGTTCATCATGGGATAATGTGTTCTCCGTTGTTCATCATGGGATAATGTGTTCTCCGTTGTTCATCATGGGATAATGTGTTCTCCGTTGTTCATCATGGGATAATGTGTTCTCCGTTGTTCATCATGGGATAATGTGTTTTCCGTTGTTCATCATGGGTAATGTATTTTCCGTTGTTCATCATGGGATAATGTGTTCTCCGTTGTTCATCATGGGATAATGTGTTCTCCGTTGTTCATCATGGGATAATGTGTTCACCGTTGTTCATCATGGGATAATGTGTTCTCCGTTGTTCATCATGGGATGTGTTCTCCGTTGTTCATCATGGGATAATGTGTTCTCCGTTGTTCATCATGGGATATTTTGCATGTGGTCATTTACGACACTGGATACACATGATGTAATTGTTGTTTACGTCCAGGACAAGAGGGATGTTTCACGGGAGGAGGGGCTAAAGTTTGCTCGTAAATATCACATGCTCTTTATAGAAGCCAGTGCCAAGACAAAAGAAGGTGTCCAATGTGCTTTTGAGGAGCTTGTGGAAAAGGTTGGTCATCACTATTTCGATTTGATATGCAAATTATTGCATGATTGGTGTCTGGACTGTGTACCGTACTGATAATGTGCACACACTCCTTTCCTATAAGCTTGATACCTATGATTGATATTTGCAATGCTAACATAAGATGAAATTGTATTGTAGCAATATAACTGGATGAGATAAGACACTGTACAATGATTTAATGTTGTCCCTTTAACAGCTACCCCGAGTAACCACAAACGTACTATCACCCAGGATAATTGTGCTCTTATGAAGTCCCCACACCTTGGCTCATTACAATTATGTTAGATGATTCCCAAGTTGCCCATTTCATCTTTTTCCTGTTTGTCATGAATAGATACTGCAGACCCCTGGTCTATGGGAGACAGATCACAGAGGATTATCAGTGGGTCGCAGCCCCGAAAACAACGAGCCATCTGGCTGCTCGGGCTACTGTGGACTCTTATGAGTGGACACTTGTGTCTGACTGTGAGACTTATCGGAGGAATGCTGGCACGCATGTGATCCTCATCTTTCTGGCATTAACAAGATGTCACTTGTGTGATGAAGTATACAACCTTGTCCTAATGAGTCAGTAGGTTTTTAGAGGTAATTTCACAATGTGAAGATATCATGTTATTTATTGTTGACAGGTGATATCTATGTGGATAAGTTTCACCCGGCATGATTTACGCCTTATGTCTTGCTATATTAGAGCTGTAAATGTGATCGACATGGCATCAACTAAGCTTTTCTAACATGTATAGTCTTCTACATAAATAACCACAAATACATTTTCATATTAGTCCCGAAATAACAACTATCCTATTCCTCAAATTGGCTGTATCTTTGGTTACTTGCATCAATAGTCACCCCTCTGGGTTCTGTCAACAATTCCAATTGATTCTGTTCCTATGAGAATGAACCCTGAAACCCTGAATCCATCATGTCATATCCCTTATCGCAGACACTGAGGGGCCGTGTCTCACTTTATCCTCTCTGATTATTTGACTTGCATTTAATGATTGCTTTTCTGTATAAACATGTACATCATTGTATGGAAACATTATTTTGGTATTCAGCACAATGGGGTTAGCTCGCCAGTGGTTAGTATTTCATGGCAGATTAATTTCTGTATATTTTGTGTCACATCTGGTGGCTTTTTTTGCAAATACATAGGAACGTGCCTGTTAGTGCTGGATAAACAGTGTTGTCTTGTCTGACCTTAGGTTGGCTTTCATTACACCCTCATTCAGCACTATGACCTTGTCGCCAGCTGCTAGATGACCTTGCTTTAACAACTCGATAACCTTTCATTAACTACACAGCGACCTTGATCTAATTGCAAAAAAGGTCATTACTACATAGTGATATGAGTTCTTCTGGAATGATCTTGATAACAACTGAATATCTTGCCCATTATATCCAGACATCACTTGTTGATATCACAAAACGAAAATATTTTATTTATTTGACAACAATGTAAATATGCAATAAAAATAATGTATTAGCCAACTTTTGTTTTCTGCAAAAATGTAAGCTGTTATTATTGGAAGTTTGACCAATATTATAGTTTTGGCTGGTGTATCAAGTTCCTATGCAAATCTCAGTGTGTATATAAATATTAGATAACAGCTGGAGTGTTATTGAAACAATATGGGGATGGCAGAATAATTCAGCCAGGTACCACAGCTAGAATAATCTGATAAAATTCAGCATTTAACAACTTTTATTTTCTTATTTTTCTTTTTCTTCTTCTTGATCACCTTGTGATGTTTATTCTGCGAGAAGTGCTTTGTGTGCAGTAACTTGGAATCTGTAAAGAAAGATCAACTTTGATACTAAACACAACAATATAAGCCCTTTTCCACAAATTGAATACAACCAGAGAAAACAAAAAAGGCAAGAGAACAGTGCTAAACGAAGCATATTTAAGAAGCTTTGATAAAAGAATAGCAATGAGATAATACAACAAGCGCTTCCATAATTTACTCAGAAAGGACAGGTTACCTTTGGGTTCAAATGTAGCGGGAACACGCCTGTACTTGTGATGGAACATAGACATAAGGGTAGGGTCTATGGGCACCCAGGGGATATGACACAACTCGCGTGTGTCCGAGGCGGATCCACCAGCAAAAGCCAAATGAAGGTTGTACACTCCCCTGAACACATAAAACAACCAGTAATTGTACACAACAAGAATCATCGATATTAGTTATTTTACTGGCAACAAGGTCTTAGTTATACAAATACATCCCTTCAACATAAACAGGCTTACTTTTCTGGTAAAATTAGCCCAGTGTGTAAAACCTTTCAAATGGGTTATTTGAAAGGTTCTTATCAATATGACTTGATTTATGACTTATTATGAATTAAAATAAATTGACCAGGGCAGTAAACCCACACTGTGATAATGCTCTAATAGTCGGAAAGTAAGTTGAAACATTTGAAAGGAAAACAAAAGAGACCATTTGCTTGGAGTGGTTTTCTTGATCTGGGCCTGAGCATTGCCTGGGCTGTGAGTCAACAGGTAGTGCCCTTTGTCCAGA
Organism: Urechis unicinctus; assembly: GCA_034190875.2. Lineage (NCBI taxonomy): Eukaryota > Metazoa > Annelida > Polychaeta > Xenopneusta > Urechidae > Urechis > Urechis unicinctus. The sequence goes on along the minus strand of CM067349.1, from coordinate 15,211,270 downwards.
CTGATTCACATGGGAGCACAGGTAACATAATTCAACCTTCATAGGTAATTTGAACATGGCATCAACCTACAGTTTCATTATCTGGATATTTATTCTTCATTATGAAATTGCTATTTGATATGGTAATTTTTTTTATCAAGCTCTGATAATGTAAAGCCGATTTACTGCTAGACATTTTGACACCATTTTACAATCTGATGACAATGGTGTATAAGTCAAGGCCCACACTGTCACATACAAGAGTTTAATACACTGTTTCGGTTACAACTAGGTGTGCTAATGATGTCCCACCTGGTAAGCTTCTTGAACATGTCTAACATGACAGGCAATGCACACCCTGGGCTGCACACACAATCACACAGAGCGATTTTACAATGTTAGAGTGGTCTTGTTCAGAAACTTAATGGCCGAATTGTGGAAATAACACTTAAGTTACAGAGCGAGGTGGTAGGGTACATACTGAAAGGCAGACTTAGCTTGTTGAAGTTGCTCTAAGTTAAGAGCTTGAACGGACAGCATTTCTGATGTAAAAGCGTTAACACGAGCTGAACACAAAACACACATGAAAACCACTCAGTGTCTCAGGCCAATAACTAGGACAATATATAGGCAAAGAAGCTGTACACAGTAGGTGAATAGGCAAATGACATCAGTATATAGGCAAAGAAGCTGTAATCAGTAGCTGAATAGGCAATTGACATCAATATATAGGCAAAGAAGCTGTACACAGTGGCTGAATAGGCAATTGACATCAGTATTTAGACAAAGAAGCTGTACCAAGTTGCCTAATAGGCAAATGACATCAATATATAGGCAAAGAAGCTGTACACAGTAGCTGAGTAGGCAATTGACATCAGTATATAGGCAAAGACGCAGTGCATAGTAGCTAGATAGGCAATTGACGCAAAATAGGTCTCCCAAAGTGATTCTATCTCAGTCCACTACACTACAATAACAAAGATATTTGACATGAAGTACAATACAAGGGTTACTCAAGAATAACTATTCTGTTACTAATTAGCATAAACCAGAACTCTCCACTCACCTCTCACCACGTTACACTTCTGTCGGATGGCTGCTGCGGTCCAGCTTCGAGCCGCCTCGCTATACGTCACCTGCTCACATCCATACTGAGGCTGGTACTCCATCTTGGGCATCAAGTGGGCCATCAATTCCTACAAGTCACAAACGTAACTACTGTACCGGCTGGCAGGTTGAAAGCGGAAGATACTAGCAATAACAACTTGGCTATCCCAGTAATAGTGATGATGATGTTTCAAACCGTTGCTTCAAGCAATGCAAAGTTTAGATTTGCTTGCTGAATCAACAGCAATGCTCTAGGAATGTCCAAAGAGTTTCATTTGGGACAACTTTACATGCCCTGAGGCCCACAGGAGGAAAAGATGAGGTCAAGCAGCACAGTGTACAGATTTGTGCGAGCTCTTTATGTTTGCCATAGGTAACATCACAAGATTAGGGTCATGGTGGGGGTCAAGGTAGGGATCCGATGGGGATTAGGATGGTGTCAGGGAGGTTGGATGTAGCAAAACAGGGATTAAGGTCACAGCAGGGGTTTGGGAGGTCTCAACAGAGGATGGCAAGGATCAGGGTGGGATCATTGAGGGGTTATGTAACAGTGGGGATAAGGGTAGTTTAGCACAGCAGTCATGGCGGGTATCAGGAGCCAAGACCTTGATTTCCGAGTCCACCAAGGAATGAATATATATGTTTACCTATAACAGGCTTATAAGAGAAGAAGACTAAATTCAGGCAAGAAGTTGAGTGGATACTTACTGGGCTTTTCTTGGTTGGCTTATACACACCATGATACTTGCAACGTATCATCACACGTAAATCTCCAAGCTGCCAGAGGTCATAGGAGATATTGGTATGACCTTCAGGTGGGATGTAGTCATTAGGATTTTCAATCATTTCCCATTGTTTTTGGTCTGTTTAACACAAATACATGTATGGTATATGAGCGCATTCATGGTCACAAAAAAGTCACGACAAGAATGCTGAACTCGTGTGGTGAATCTGTGCACCGAACACGCCTGCAAACCGCACACATCATGCAAAGTAAGAATGAAACAAATTTGTTCCAATTGTTAAATGGGCTTACTTTCCAGAGCTGTATGACTTCTCCTCTGTTCTGTTGGCTTGGATTCTGTACGTGGACTGGCAGTGAGGTCAGAAAGAGGTTTGGGTTCAGATTTCATCAACAACTTTCTCTGCGATTGCATTATGGCTTCAAGTGGGTCATTCCAAGGCACCTCTCTACTTCTTAACTGCAGCCTCCCCTTGCTACCTCGGGGTGGAGTAGCTTGTTGAGGGTTTTGCCCTGTATTTGCAGCTTGCTTGTTACCTGATGAGGAGGAATCTTTATAATCTGTGCTCCCCTTTGATGGCTCTGTTTTAGAGGCTTTCTCTTTTCTGTTCGTATTAAAACCAGGTGTTTGGTGGCAGTAATTAGCCCCAGGTGGGGAATTGATATCACCTGTTTTATTGCCAGGAGTCCTGATCATACTGGGTCCCACACTATCGAGCTTGACCTGGTTAGAAGGTGTTTCCTTGACAACACCTTGGCAGTCTGTCAAGCCTATGTTAGTACTCGCTAGTTGAGTCTCAGCCACCATGGGATCAGCTTCCTTATTGATAACACCTTTATTGGACCTCCTATCACCTACCTGCCCACCATCATCAGCTGAGGATGAAGATCCTGTATCGTAGTTAAATAACAGGATATAGTTAAACATGTTTATTCAGAAACAACAGTTTCTGTAACCAACTGAATATCTGATTCTCTCCATCAATATCAATAATTCAAAAGTGCTCATCCAGATCCACAGAGAGAGGACTGGCTTTTCTGCTATCTACTGATGTACTATAAAGACACACCTTGAGAGGATGGGACTTGTTTGTTTGATTCCTGCTTTCCTCCGCGAGGCCTCAGTTGTTTTGGAGAGCTATAACACAGTGAAAGACCATACATATCAGCAAATGGAGAAACTAATGGAGTGGCTAATATACGAAAACACAACACTGACTGAATCTCAAGCCCTACAAACCTGTTGGTTGTAGTTTGATCTGAGATGTCGGGGGTGGATTTACGTTTGGAGGCCCTGGCTCTTGTGACCACATGACCTCCGCTCCCAGTCTCAGTTTCTGAGTTTGTGGCGTCGTAACTATCAGCTTCCTGTGGCTTTGTCTCGCCGTGTTCTTTCCATGGCATTGATGACGTCAGGGATCCAGCATTAACGCTACCTACCTCCGGCTCACAAGACAAACGTTTCTTTTTCACAGCAGTTGCCTCACCCACATCAGATTCAGATATAACGTCACTGCCAGCTGATTGGTTGATAAGACTTAAAGCTGACTTGCATCCTTCTCTCAACCATGAACGCTTGGATTGTAATCTCAGGGACTGACGTTTGACAAAAGACATTTCCGCATGCATCTTCAATTCTTCATCAGCATGTTCTGTATCCGATAAGCTTACACCATCATCAGACTTGTGTAATTCAGTCGTGTCACATGGATCAGGCACCGAGTCTGATTTTGCCTTCTTATCAGAATCCCTAGATGTATAGCTTGCTTGGTCAACAGAGGATAGAGTTGTCTCACCTGCAATGCTTGTTATTGTGTTTAACGAGGCATTAGGAGTGTTGACCACATCAGACGCCGTGGTGGTGTTGGAGAGGGGGCATTTGGCTTCCTTAGCCAATGATGAACTGCAATTAGTAATGATGGATACTAATGGGTCCATTGTACTTTTGGATACTGCTGCATCAGCAGTACTGACTGATAATGCTGCATCAGCAGTACTGACTGATAATGCTGCATCAGCAGTACTGACTGATAATGCTGGGTCAGAAGTACTGACTGCAGCATCAGCTGTACTGATAATGCTGTCAGCAGTACTGACTGATAATGCTGCATCAGCAGTACTGACTGATAATGCTGCATCAGCAGTACTGACTGATAATGCTGCATCAGCAGTACTGACTGATAATGCTGGGTCAGAAGTACTGACTGATAATGCTGCATCAGCAGTACTGACTGATAATGCTGGGTCAGAAGTATTGTTGGATAGAGTTTGGTTAGTTGTACTTATGGATATTGCTGGGTCATTATTGATAATGGATACTGTTATGCCTGTGGTACTTTTGGATAAGGCTGTGACAGGTGTACAGTTTGATATTGCTGGGTCAGTAGTATGGGTGGATACTGCTGTGTCTGTAGTATGGGTGGATAATGCTGTGTCAGTAGTATGGGTGGATACTGCTGTGTCTGTAGTATGGGTGGATAATGCTGTGTCAGCAGTGCGGGTGGATTCAGCTGTGTCAGCAGTGCGGGTGGATAATGCTGTGTCTGTAGTATGGGCGGATACTGCTGTGTCTGTAGTATGGGTGGATAATGCTGTGCCAGCAGTGCGGGTGGATTCAGCTGTGTCAGCAGTGCGCGTGGATACTGCTGTGTCTGTAATATGGGTGGATACGGCTGTGTCTGTAGAATGGGTGGATAATGTTGTGTCTGTAGTATGGGTGGACTCAGCTGTTTCAGCAGTGCGGGTGGATTCATCTGTGTCAGCAGTGCGGGTGGATAATGCTGTGTCTGTAGTATGGGTGGATAATGCTGTGTCAGTAGTACTGATGAATGATGCTGAGGTTGGAGTAGAGTCTGAGAGATGAGAAACGCTACAGGCGTCACTGATGCTCTTATCCTGAATTCCATCACGAACACCATCTTCATTTTGCTTGGATTTGACTTTCTCCGACTTTTGGTTGGTGCTATCATCATCAGAAAGAGGTTTAGGCGATGAAACATCAATAACAAGCAGGTTCTCTTCCTCACTCTCAGCACTACCATCCGACATGAGCTCATCTGCCACGGCAAGTTCCTTATCTGATCTAGCACCGAGCTCTTTCACTCTCTCTTCCTTGCCAGTGGTTACCACCACAGCTTCCTTTATAGATTCGACCTTCATAAGGGGAATATTCCATGAGACATCCACATTTTTGGTTTTTGTCTTACTTATGCTGGGTTTATTGCGACCAAAACTGCCAAATGTCTCAAGGTCGCTGAGGTCATGGTCATTGGAAGTGAAAATGGTGGCTGGATCACCAACATCACTTGGGGTGGGGTTAGGCTGTGATTCATGAGAGGTACGGTTCACAGAGATGGTTCGCTTATCACAGGTGAAGGCTAGGGATGCTTGGTGTTTAGGATGCTGTAATGAGGACTTCAGGGCGTATTTGTGATACCAGGTATTCTTGCTGCGTTTGGTGGTCAGTTTGGGAGGAAGTGGTTTGTCGATGAAGACAACATGGTGTGTTTTGAGTTGACCATCCTCTACACGATAAATATGAAGAAACAGAACGAATAAAGTATGTTCCCAAAACATGGCATGTACAATCTAGTCATGATTCATACCCGAAGCATAAGAGCAGTAAAGTTTAATAGCAAAACTTGATGAATCAGTTAAATATTAATTTTTCCAAACCAACAACAAAACAAAAACATCAATGATGATGATAATAACAACAATAGTAATGAAGATGATAATAATGATGATGCTGATAACAACAAACACAAAGATGATGGAAACAACAATAACGACCACAATGATAACAACAACAAGGATGATAACAATTAGCAAGATGTTAACGACAAATAATAATGATGATAATGTTAACAACATCAACAATAGTGGTTACAAAGATGAGTGACACACCTCGGAAAGAACACCTTCTGACTTCAACAGGGAGCTCCCACTGATTTGGGTAGTGTGGGGCCTGGTTATCCATAAGGCACTGGAGACCAGCAGACGAGATGACCACATGGGGCAGGTACTTCTCGCTCAGCTTCCGTGCGTTAGTATCAGCACTGACAGGCTGTAACCAATCAAAATGTACAACAAATAAATAAGGTGAACATACATAGGTCTGCTAAAAAAAAGTTGGGGGGGGGGAGAGATATGATCATGCTAAAAATAAACTAATCTGTTAATAATTTTATTCCATAAAACCAAGATGAAAATTAAATTGATTTATAAATGGCCACATTTAAGTGCACCATAAAAAGGAGGTTTTAAATAGAAAAAGAAAATCTTTCTTTGACACATTTGATCATCATCATGAATAAACAGGGGCCTTTGTTTTATGAAACTAGTAAAATGTGCAACTGACCAATAAATATCCCACCTGTATTCATGTGTAGTACTTAATACTGATAATCTCATGTTGAAATCATAATTCATAATATAATTCAAATTAAGTATTATTGAAACAACAACATGCTGTCTAAAATCAACAGCTATGAAAGGAGTGAGAAGGTGCCGTCACATATTCATCATCCATACAATAAACCGCACTTGGGATGAAGGCGACTTGTTCTGTTCTGCCGTCCGTGGACAAGTGTGTGGGAATTTCTCATGAATCATCTCAGCATTGAGAGGCAGTTTAGGTCCCACCGCAGTTTCCTTGATGGTGGGTATGATCACCTTTGGCACGACCCCCTGTAATCAGAATTATATTTTTAAAAATGTGCAGTGTTTGGGTTAGGGAAATATTTTCTGTCTGAGAAAACATACAGCGATGATTATATATAAAGAGTTTATGGCACAAGCTTAGGGCTGAGAATGGATAGTAATAAATGTTACCAAATAAACAGAGTACTGGCTAGGTGCCCAGCATTACACTTAAGAGAATCTATCAACAAAAGTAGAACCTGCTCTGCGAGTCCAATAAAATTTCAAGAAATAGTTGTATGGGATAACTGTCGATCACAAGCACCAGTATATCAGTGCACACAAAACCTTTTACTTAAAGACAGGTTTTAGCCCTTACAAACACACAACAGAGCAATGAACACTGTTGGTCTCACCATTCGGAGGAGGGTCTGCATGTGAATGAATGGGATAGCTAGAGGCAGTCGTGGGGGTACTAAAGGAACTGCATCTAACATTGTATAACACTGGGGGTATCTTTTGACATTCATCTCCAGTTGTGCTGTCAGACCCTGTAACATGATGTCAGCTTCTTTGTAACAACCATAATCCATGCACTCTAACACTTCTCTGTACTGACATATAATCATTCATTTAAAACGATGACAGTGAAGCAACTGTTAATGAGTCTCACGTCAAGAAAAGTCTGAGCCTGATGGTTAATGTAAGCATAGAGATCATCATATGAACGTGCTGCGTGCTCGAGGTATTTGTTGAATTCATCCTGTTCAGCCAAAACCCTGCCCTGTAGCTCCTGTCAGGCATCAGAGAATCATAAAAACTATTTATTTTTTTTTAAATATTCAGAAAAAAGGTGTTACCAACATATAAGATCATCCTCAAAAACTCATTTCTAAACTTCTTGTTAATCATCATGCACTGATGTGGATTACAAGAGAGGTAGTATTATTATACGTTCAATAATCTCAAATAAGCTTCCATCCCACCTTGAACTTTGCTATGCCTTTGCGGCCCTTATGAGCGGGGCCTGATGGGATACCGTTGAGGAATTTCTTGTACAATTTGAGGTAGGCGCTGTTTTCTGCTTGAGTGAGCCATGATGGTCTGGGGAAAGGCTCACGTATTGCCACAACAACACCAGAACGCTGTTTATGGCCAGCAGCATGGGCGTTATCAGGTAATACGGAACGGGATGAGGTTGACGCCTTGTCACCACTACAGGAAAAAGTCACACAACCCTACAACTAACGAGCATTACTGGCAGAGTTCAACAATTGACGATTATTTTCCATATGGTTTGAAAAAAGAAAGCTTTATTTATTTATGGAAGAAGAAGACATAAAAGAGGTTTAAAGAAAATAACCTGACAGCAATGTCTGCCCATAAGGCACCAGACTTAGCTGCTGTGCCTGTCTTCTCTCCAGCCTCCTTTATCTCATCTTGATCTTGTTCTGCAGACTTGGTCTGATTCAGCAGTGACGATAGTGTACTGTAGAGTTCATTGATTTCCCTAACATCATGTATGGTTTCCTTGTAAAAACTTCCTGACTCTTGTGGAGGGTTTTGTTCCCTGTGGGCGCTTAATTCTGCGTCTTTCAAAGACAAGAACTCACTGAACGAGGGTACGATGGAATGTCTAGCAATTGCTTCTGATGTAAGATAAACACAGCTGTTTCCAATAGGTGGGTTCCTGTATTTACCAAATCAAAAACAATATTAATCACATTCACACATTATGTCTTTAACAATTCCATATAGCTTGTGAAGTAGCTGGCATGCAGCAGGGCACGAAATTGGCAAAAATGTGAATTGGCCCTCCATTTTTGTTCAACTGGCCCTTCAACAAAATGAACTGGCCCTTCCAGTATTTAACTGGTCCTCTCAATGGTCTTGTTATTCACAATGCCGAAAGCATTTAAATTGTATTTGACAATAGGTATTATAAGATAAACATGCATGATCAAAGCAGTAAAACCATAAGGCAGTATTCTTCATTCAGTTACATATCAATTATTAGTGACATAATAAAGAATAAGTAGAAGTGAGAAAGCTGAGTGAAGGTGGACTTTTTTCTAATTCATCACCGTCGCATTTAGGTAAACATTTGACGAACTTGTCCATTATTAAATTTAGGAAAGTATCAAATCAGCGATGCATAGGAGACTTGTAACGCCGGGAAAATTCGACATTCAATTGCATTGTGCACGTGACATATACTGACCAATAAAAACGAGTTATATGATCTCATTGATAATCGTGTGCTTTCGTCAATACGGAAATAAACAAAGTACTCTAGATGAATGATGAGGTCAAGTCAATTGGGACAGTTCACAATTTCAAACGATCGCGCGATTGTCAATGTGTTTATCTTTTGACGTCGAGAATGGTTACAGAATAGTTATCGGCCTGGCGGACCGACAACTCTGACAAATGAATTGGCGGAATTAACATTTAGTCGGCGCGTGCCGACTAGAGATAGCAGCCAATTTCGTGCCCTGTGCAGTGTTCAAATACTGAAAGAGCATCATAAGGGTGCCAATCGATTCGAAAATAAACTTGCCCAATGTTTCACTATAATTGAATTACCCCCGTATATAGATGGATGTTAGTGCTCAGATTGATAAATGAACATAAATCCACTTTGTTTGACCCCAAGCGATCAGCGGTGGTTGCGAGCGTGCAAAGCCATGTAGAGTGAAGGCAAGGTTGACCCTGATAACTGGATCAGGACTCACGGGGCGAGCATGAGATGAATGGACAACGTTTGGAAGTACGACAAAAGGGTTCCATTAAATATGAAAAAAAATTCACCGATTTGTAACATCATACATAAATTTGTCAAAAGTTTGTACCTAAAATTGGGAAAAAAATACATTTGTTTACACCGTAACATTTCGTACGTAAATAATACTATTTTCCCTTTGGCCATTTTTTTTAGATTTTATATGATCATGAACATTAGAATGTCATTTTGTCATTTACTAAACAATAACAACGATACGAGTAACAAATGCGAACCGATTTAGAGAATTCGAAACGAGCTGAATCTCTAAAAGTCAAAAATGCTCACCAAGAATTTTAACGTATTGCTCCACAAACACAATTTTTATGGCTCAAACGGAGTAAAATGCGAAAAGTAAGGCAATATTATTGAAATTCAATACGTTAGCTCTCGTTTGATGTATCATTCGTCCATGTATCTTAAATATAAATGCCAGTTAGAGCAAGTTGAAAAAAATTGGAATTAACATTGAGGCACAAGCGCGGCCGCCTGCGGCGAGGTTCGGCTGACACCCCTAGTCTAGTACCCGATTAGACCTACAGTAGGCCTCTATGTCTGCAGTAGAGGCCTACCTCATGCCAAGCCAAATGTGGTGGACTGGTCAATCATGAAAATATTTCTTCGACCTACTTTTTATCTATTTGAAATAGCCATACGGATGTCATTGTGTTCGATTCAATTGTTGATTAGCTTGTTCGCTGAAGTTGTAGGAAAGCTGTAATACATGGCACTTGTAAATATCAGTGGAAAACAAATTCGAAGCGGAATATTGTCCACAAATGCGTCTGCTCAAGTCTATGTGAAAACAAAGCAATTTCGGCATAACGTACTTTGTTATCCGAGACAAAAATGGCGATAAAAGGAGCAGCGTTAATGTTTGCGATATGTTTTTGATTAATTTGTGCATAAAATGTAGATTGATGACGATCTGGATTTTTCAGTGAGCACCGTAAGATGTTTAAGAATAACCAGATATGGTTCATCTTTGTATTTGTTTAACTATGAAAGTCAGTGAGATCAATCTTTGGATGTCAACCACATTTTGAATAGGCCAAACGCCAGACCTAACAGGTAGTGGTTAGGTCTGTTAACCGGGGGCTGAGTACCCGATCCACTGTTGCAGTGTTGGTCTGTTGGGCTAGCTGACATCCCTAACTTTGATGTCACAGTTTATGGCGCGTTTCTAAGGTGATGTATGAAGTGATATAATCATTCTCACCAATTAATTCCATCATTAGTCATTTTGTTGGTGATCACCTGCAAAACATCTCTGAACCAGTAAACTTCATTCGGCTTTCGTATCAACAACGAGCGTATCGGTTTATCGCTCATACATAATTATCCTCGTATCGATTCTACTTGAGTTATATGCTGCAAAAAACCTGCCCGGGTAACTTCATGACAGAACAGACATTGATCGTACCCGTGCGACTTAATTAGATCATGTAATGAGTCTATTGTCTATTGTATTGTAAAATCGCCATATGCTGATTGTCCCCGCAGTTACGTAGTACACTTGGGGCAAATGGCTTTGCAACATTAGGCCACACTATGATTGGAGGGGTCTCATATGAGAACGTTCATTACATGATTTGCCAGGCAGGATTCACTCTAGTCTTTCCATGCCATACCCTGAGTTCAATCTGCGGACTGGGTTCTGAGCTGTGAGGGCCGGTCGAGTAGCAGGGAGTCCTATTTGAGGGGAAGGATCTGGACTAGTTTACTTGGCATTTGATGCATGTTATTGTAGATCGAATGTAGTAATCAGCAAGGACGCTGGGGAAGGCGAAGTTTATAGCCCAGGGAGGTCCGCGTATCCGCCATGTCATGAGGTGAGAATCCCACCCCTAACCCCGACCGGCCATCCCTCGCAGATACATTAAGAACATTTGTAAATGGTTTTGAAATGCCGTACAAGATAAGTACGACAAGCGTTTGGACTATATAATTAAATATCTCGATAAATGGACTGGTCAAAAATTCGGTCACATTAAATATCCATTAAATGCTAATTCGACATTTATGCAACTCGCGTACACCTAGACACGACTTAAGATGTAATAAACGAGTAATCTTGGTTAGTTAACTCAGGAACATAGAAAGGCAATGTTCCTTAGTCATTGGTTAACCAGTATCAATCATATTCTGTAAATAGAGCAGCATCATATGGCCGATAATTTCCCGTTATGCTTTTTTTTCTATATTTAGTTTACAATCCTTTCCTGTTATTATTTCACAACTCTCCTTATGCGAGCTATAATGTGTTATCATGTATTACATATGACATATATTATCATATTTACAGATTTCGCCATGGGTATGGCGTAAAAGCTAAAAAGTGGTTTGTTACTAAAGTTCCCCCACCATCTGCATGACCCACAATCCTTTGCCCTGAGACGCTGCGCCATTTTGGAAATCGTTCTTTCCACGCGATTTTTCATTGTTTGTTCGCTGGCCGTTTAGAATCAAACGAACATTATCTTCATATATTTTGGGTGCACGTCATGTCAGATAGAGAAGAGGGCGAAATGAGTGATCGCGAGGTAAATTTGATTGTAAGAGTTTATTCTCTAGAATCGAAATTGTGAATTGTATCAAGGAAGATTACGCCATTTGTAATTTTACCAATTACCTGTAGAGCAGTCGATTAACAGTTAATAACACGTTTATCCCGGTTTCTGTACGCTGCAATTGTATGGAGGTTTTGTCATTTTTCGCGGCATTTGTCGGCTGAAGTTTGCGAACGGTTATTTTGTAAAATAGAAATGATTAAAATACTCAAACCTTGCGAAACGGGTCGACAGTAGTAAGCTAATTTACACTCTCTCCACACGGCCAGTAAGCTACAGGGCTCGAAATTAACCAGATTCTTCAGACTTCAACGGCCGGTGAAGAATCTGGTTAATTTCGAGCTCTGTAAACATTGAAATTCTACCGGTCATACTTTTTCAGTTATAAATAATGGTAAAAAACAAATTTACAACCATTTTTATTGTTTTTTGTATATTTTTATAAATGCAACATTTATCTCAATAATAACGAACATAATATGTCATTTATAAATACAAAAAGCAGGCATTTATTCAATGGCACAATTTTCTCTTTTTTCACTAATTAACCAGACAGGATTTCAGCATCTGCAGCGCTTCACTTTTTCATACAGTGCTCTCTAAGCTTTTTCATCCTCTCCAAATATGCGCTTCATCATATCCTAGTATCTACCTTTAAAAAATGGAGCATGTCGAGTCAATTTAGACAGACGTGCAAATAAAGTGATGAATACTGCATTTTTGCAATCAGTGAGACAGCCATCTAAGACTTGGCTGATAGGTAGTCACATAAAAGAGCATAGAAGTCCATATGCCTTGTTGAACAGTTACTAGAAATATAAGGTGAGGAGACTTGATACCATATCTGTCAAGTATTGAACTATGCACTCTTTGAAAGAAAACAAAAAGTTAATATGTCACGACTATTAGAAAAGAACTTATGTTAACATTGATACAGCTGAAAGGAACTCAAAATGATGCCGCTAGGAAACTCTGCTGAAACCGAGTCACTTTTATGATTGACCAATAAAATGGCTGATACAAACTTGTCCATCTGCCGATTGTAGCATGCTGTAAAAAAAACACGCATACCTACATATGGAGAGGGATGTATGTAATGTGATGATCCTCAACCTGATTTTTTGTTCTGTGGCTGACCTTTGACCAATGAAAAGTCTCATTTTATTAGTTTCCTTTCATGATGTAGGTCATAATGTCACAAAATCATTGGAGTTTACATCAATTCATGTTTCTCAAAGCAGACCATTTCTGCTATGACATCTTCACCATCAGAGTCAATGGTGGAAACTGGGATGTTTTCATTCCTATAGGTGCCTTTACAGCGAGCGAGCTGCACCAAACCTGCAAATCTTTAATCATGTTTAAGCATGTATCTTCAGTTAACTTGGTTCTGGATTTATAACTCTGTTTGATAACTGATTGTGTCTTCAGCGCCGCAGCGTTTCCCGTTCTCCGTCTTACTCTGCTGGTGAACGTTCACCAGGACTTGTATCAGACAGAGACTCACTCTCGGCAAGAAGCGAGTCCCCCAAAATGAACATAAAAAAGTCTGTAACCCCTCGCTCTCGCACAAGGTCGAGGTATGTATTTAGTCGCACTGTTCTTATCTAGAGTCTAAATTTGCCATGTGTGCTTCAAATCCCTGCTGCTGTTGAGGTAAATTCAATGGGATAAAATGATTAGCTATCAGAATATATCATTAATTAAGATTCTAAATTGTACATTTTTGCCATTATGTACTACGAGAATAGGCCACTGAGTTAGATGCCAGTCAAAGTCTTTGTTATGAAAAGTTAAGGCATACATGGCTAGATAATGTTCTACATGGTTGTCTTTGCTGGTAATCGCAGCTATATTACAAGTGTATGTTACCCTTGGTTTCCAGATCCCGCAGTTACCGACGTTCTAGGTAAGCCCAATCGAATATAAAGTAAACATCAAATTACATACTGTTAACCATCCTTACATATCTTCAACAATCTTTCAATCTAAGTTCAATTCATTTCAAATGTAAAACGTTTCTCCCAGTTCTTGTTGAATTCCTGCATTAAGATTATACGTCCTGTGTTAACAGGTCTCGTAGTCGGACCCCAGTCAGAAGGCGATCTCGAACGCGGTGAGTAATAGCAACGTCTGTGTTGCACTGTTGATCATGTTTAACAAGCTGTGTTAGTAAATAGAGGTAAACAGCCTGTGAAAAGCTGGATAAAATAAGAGCAAACATCTGATGATGGATTATCAGTGGTTTGTTGGGGTGCATCTCAGATCGCGTAGCCGTGGCAAGCGTTACTATAGTCGGTCAAGATCTCGTAGCCCAGGATACCGCAGACGCAAGTATGTATTATTTTCCTCCACAGTTGTGAACTGATTGTATTAAGCGTGTTTTGTTAACTGTAAGTCCTGTTTTATTTCATATCTACAGCATCAAAATTTATGATTGCTTTTTTTTTCGATAAATTCTGCTTCGACAAAATCAACTTATGGGTTATTTCAAAAAATTACTACTAACAAGTTTTGGGGAGTATGGTGTGGATTAATTGGGTAGTTTACCCAGTTGTGTGAATCAAACATTGGTGTTGATAGTCCATCAGTGCCCAAGCATGCTCTTGGACTGGTGTTTGCATTAAGTCTGACAGTTAGTCCTCTTCAAGTCTTATTATGGATGTTTTTCCTCTGCTCGGTACAGGGGATATCGCAGGAGTCGCAGTCGTTCACCCATGTCCAGCCGCAGAAGGCACAAGGGAAACCGAGTAAGTATTATATCTCATCAAGTGTTTCCAACCTGAGTGTTCTTCAAATACTGTTGCCATGCCAAATAGATTGATATTGGATTACATGACTGATTTATAATGCTTTGTCAAGGTTTATGCTATTTTTTTCATGTCAAATTAGTAAATTAAATTATAACTTCTCTCAATAATTCTCAGTTAATTGCTATTTTTAATTCCTATTTCAGCACCAAATAACCACAAACCGCTTCTACATTATTCATATTTTTGTCTTCACAGTGTGACAGATTGTATGTTGTTATCCCTATGGTGCATCCTTGATAAATATCAACCTGGTGCATTCCCTTATTTCTAAACCTAGATGTATTGAAAGCTATCATCCCATCTCTTGTTACCTTAAATTCTTGTCTTTACTGATTGACTCTAGAAACAGGGTAGCCTACTGCATTGCACCCAAACAAATGTAAGTCCATCAATTTAGCAGCAACATTGAAACCACTGCTGTCTAATTCAAAGATTGATATCAAATCGGTGTGTATTGGCAGGAGGAGCCCTTGACGAGTAGATGTGTTGGTGTTTTTGGACTGAGTCTCTACACCCAAGAAAGAGACATACGAGAGTTCTTCTCCCACTACGGTCCTATTGAGGAGGTGCAGATCGTCTACGATCACCAGACTGGTCGCTCTCGTGGCTTTGGCTTTGTCTATTACCGCAACCTGGATGATGCAGTAGAGGTAGGTGTCTCCTGCTCATTCACATCATCAGCCTCACATCTTGATTCAATGCGACCAGTTGGCTAGGGTCAACAACTGCAGTGGTACAGGATATTGTGCAGATCCATCTTACTATCCTCATCATTCACTTAAATGATGATATTTCATCATAAGCTCCTCTGTTCAACAGAGATAATTGAATACCTTGACTCTGGTGTCTGTCTGTACGTTAGTTTGTAAACATTTGGCTGCTCTTTTTCTAAGTTAGCTTTCGGCCCCAAATTACATACAGACCACTCTCATGATGGTGCAAACTTGCGAACTATGCCCTCCCTGACGTTTGACCCCTGGGTTTTTTCCATTGAAAAACTTAAGCAAGCTATATGCCCCAAATTACACATTGACCCCTCTCATGATGATTCTACCTTGCAAACTAGGAATCACCCCTACATGACCCTTGACACCCGAGTTATTATGCCAACAAAATTTGGTTGCACATTTTATCATTAAGTAGCAGACTGGGCACTTGTTGCATACTAAACATCAGCCTTGCAATACCATTGACCCAAGAGTTATCATTGAAAAACATTTATTCAAATCATGCCAAAAGCAGCAGAGCTTCGAGGTCTATTGGTCTCTAGTCGATGTTGAGTTTCCTATTGTTTCCTTTATATTAGTTTTCTATCCCTGCTGCTGTTGACAGGCCAAAGAGCGAGCTCCAGGGACTGAGATTGATGGTCGCAAGATCCGCGTGGACTACTCCATAACCGAGCGTGCCCATACACCAACACCAGGAATATACTTGGGCAAACCCACTGTGTAAGTCACACACAATAAATTCTAGCAGAATTTACAAGCATCATTTAATTAATATCTCATAAAGAGTCTAGTTGTAGAATCTGATGGAGCCTGTGTATGTGTGTGTCACTTGTAGGAGTGGCTACCGCAGTTCCTCCCGTAGGTCCGCCTCACCAGGACACAACAGACGTCACAGCAGTCGGTATTCAAGATCTAGATCCCGATCTCGCTCCTACTCCCCCTCCCCTCGTGGCGGCGGTGGTGGTGGTAAGTTATGTTTGATCTGGCCTTGAAAATGCACCCCTTGCCATGTCATTTCACACGGAATCACTGTCTGCAAAATGGCTGTTAATTATGAACGTTCCTTGAGGTTCTTGTCATTTTATTTCCAGAGGTGAAAAGAATTGACTGTTGTAACAAGTAATTGTTGCATGTGTTGGGTGTGTGTGGTGCCTTGTGATTTCACTAATCCATTGATTTTCATGGGCCACCCAGATCAACTCAAGTATCTAGCCTCAATTACAACACAAACTCTTTACTTGCCTACAGGAGCTTTGCTAAATCACTACCCCTTCTATCTGTGTGTCATGTCTGCTGATGAGGTGCTTTTATTCAAGCACTGTATATTGGTTGATTAATCATGACTTGTTGTTTTATATGCCTGCATGCATTTAGGTCGGTGACTCGGCTCTGCTGACTGTTATTGTTTGTCTTCCTTGTCACAGGACGATACAGTTATTATTGACCCGATCCTGATCAGCCCATCCGATCAACACTTCCCGCCCCGCCCCCACCCTGAGGGTGCCTCATGGCTGTCACATTGTCAAATTACCTTTGAAATTAACGGTCATTTCCATGTTTTTGCAAATGCAAATTTTGGTGCGTCTCTGTCATAAGGACGAATAGAATTGATCAATACTTGTCAGTAAATGTGTCTCAGAATTAGATGACGAGCTTTAGGTTTTGTTGGCACTCATTGTGGGGAGTTTGAGAGAAGTTATGCAGTTAGAGGACTCAAAGCATATTATTTTCTTTGAACATAAGTGTTTCTTTTAATGTTGACAGGAAGTATTAACCAAGACATTTAAATTCTGGTTTATGTATGTCTTGAAATGTTTGTTTTTTTCTGACAAGGTTTTTTTTTTTTTTGTTTTTTTTTTTTTGCATAATTGAAGAGTGGGTGTTATAACATCTAAGCCAAGGATAAATGAGAGTATATGTTGTGTATCTGTATATCCTTCCTGGTAGTTGTAAACGTTCACCAAGCAAGATGTCATCCAGAAGCCAATAAAATGATGAAAGTGATGCTTCAGTATTGATATTAACCTGTGTTGTGTGCTTCATGTTTTGTAAAGGTCTTGAAGAGAGAGAACATGTTGAAGAATGAAAATGAAATGAAGAGAATATGGGAAAAAAAGAAATTTGGAGAAATGAAGAAAGAGAGAAGTGAAGAAAGAAATGAAATAGAAGTTGGAGGTCCCGGGGAATGAAATGCTCTAGCTGTTCTCCATGGCAGACAGGGTGGGGGGTGTCTGGTTGGGGGGATGGGGTGGTAGGCATGGAAAGAGAAATTTAGTGGCTTGCTTTGCATTCATTGACAGTGACTCTGCAGTAGTTGATTGTGGGAGTTTGTGGATTCAGGATAGCTAGCTACAGACCTATTTAGAGGAAGGTTATTATAATATGGTGACATTACTTCAATTGGGAACTGGGAAACAAATTTCCGAGCCTGACGGTTTGTGTTTGGCAAACCTAGATAGCTTAAAGTACCGGGTAGCTATGGTAGGGCCCTGATCATTCTTTAAAAGTCCTCAGTGGCTACCATACAATACTTCAAGCAGAATTAGGGCGGAAAAATGTCTAGGAGACTCGTTATTTGATAATGAATGTAAGTTTGTCTTTTATTTGTTTGTTGCTAGCATATTTGACTAGTGACACCCAGTTTGACAAGGTAAGTATTTCTAGCAATGGCATGGAGGTTTGGTCAGAAGATAGGACATCATGGTGAGCACTCGTATATGTTATCTAGGCATTCATCATGTGAAATTGTGACTTATTTCAGGTATGATCAACTTATTTTTGTGTGTATCTTTCTGTGTACAGGTCAGAAGGGGAGGTTCTGCAGTGACAAGGTTGATGCTATGAGGGCTTTGTGGTTTAATTTAAGGTGTGGTTCAATTGTTGTCAGTTAAATGTGATGAATAAAAACAACCTGGAATAGCATTGTGTCACTGGTTGATATGTAAGAATCTGAACATTGATATGTAATCAGTCCTTGCTGATTGTTAAGCAGAGATAGGAAACCTTGAAAGAGCCTGAACATAATTTGAGAGTGAATAGTTTCAAAATTTGATATTGCAATGGATGTCATTGATGGCGACCCCCACTTCTACCAATCCTTCAGGATAGATGGAATATGCAGTTGCCACCACTTTGTGGGTCCATTTCCCTGCAGAGGCATCAACATTTGTAATACGTCTGTGAGAATCGCTATGTAACCTACCCATACAGATGAACGAATACTCACTACGTTGGATAAAGACTCAAAAACTGCTGGGATGTTATGATGTATCAATAGTACCTTGAAGTCATATGATCGATTTTGAAAAGCTGATTGGAGCACCTATACCGTTGCACCTTGGCGACTAGCCCTACAAGACGTCTGAGTAGGCGTCTTACTCTGAAAACGACGCGATGTTAACAAATTTGAGATCAATTCAGACAACTACTAAACACCAAATATACCCAAATGATTGAGTTTTATAATGCAATGATGTTCGCGGACAATTTTATCCCTTTGTGGCGGGGTATTTCATCCATGGTAATTAGTTATAGTTCGATAAATTTGGAAGCAGTAGAAAGTCCGAAACACAGCACCATGTTTGTTTTGAAGTTCAAGCCCACGTATATCGCTCATGCTTAGAATGACGTGACCCGTCGACGACTATTGCTTCCTGCGTATAAACTCGATAAGATACAGCAGATTGTATTCAAAGTGCGTCAACGTGCTTCGCAAGCTTAGCAGGGAGGCAATGCGGATGAGGCAGCGGGAAATCACGCGACCCAATATTTTTAACTTGGCGTCATAACGCCAAGTTATGGCGATCGACCCGGTTTGTTAGTTTGTATGTATGGATGTTTGTAACGTTTTTTTGTTTCGCGATACAGGTCGCAATTTTTAATATTTTTCAGATTTTTTTTTTTTAAATGGTTGGGACCGACGATGCGCAGAACCGAGAGGTTTTGTTTTGACCTTGACTCAAAGGTAAGGTCAAGGTCATCGAATAAGTGAAAAACTAGTATCTCGAATAACTCCGTTAATAATGGTCGGATCGTTACAAAATTTACACCATCGTGTAGCTCATTCTAATTGTAAACTTTTAACATCGAATATATAGTCATCGCACTGACGGTTTTCCCAAGCGCCTAAGGTCGAAAAAACGTGGTATCGGACCAAATGGCAATATAAGTTTCCTGAATATTTTGAGCGCCTATAAAACCGTCAATACATGTCCGATGGTAATAAAATTTGGTTCACATGTTCTCCACGACATACCAAGACGTATCCTAAAATATCATGAATGTCGATGTCGTCACTTCCGGTCACGAAAGCATCAAAGTTTTCAAAAAATGACACAAGTTCAATGCTCAATACGTCCGTACTTTAGAGTTCCATTTTTAAACAGTTTAGATATTCTGAAAGTGTAATGTAATTGTAAACTTTTTCTAAATATACTTAGTTGTAAATAATGCATTGTTAAAAATATTGTAGCAGGTCGAAAATTTCTGGTAACCAAAATCTCTCAACTTATTGATTTCGCAATAAATTCACTAATTATCGTCCGATCGTAACAAAATTAACATTTTCTGAAAGCTGATACAATTGCCAAACTTTGATTGTTGACATATGCTATCAAAATATTCGTCGGTTTCAAAGCGCGTTGAGTTTGAAAAAACAAATTTCACTCAGTCAATTTTCGTCAAATCTTCGATTGCTTATAAAATCGAAAATATCAGTTCTATAGTCATAAAAAACTGCTCAGCTGTTGTCATCGACAGCACGAATCGTGTTCTCATGAATTGAGATGAAATAATTGTTGTGGCACGAAAATTCGGAAAAAAAATTATGTCCGTGTACTGGATTTGAACACCGGCCTCTGGCATGGAAGTCCAAAACTATTCCGCTATGCCACGCGGCCTAGCACACTAGCATGCATTGTCATATATATATATCATAACTATAATAGGTGCCAACAACAGCTAAACACTCAACATGATTGATAAACCCATAGTAATTTTGTTCATTATTGATTGATACGGATGTTTTATTGCTTGACGTTATTTGGCTTCTGAATGAATGTTTAAGGTTGATAGTCTCACAAAGGTCGCCGCTGCTGCCAGCTCGCTTTACGTGAAGCCGGCAAGCTGCAACACGAACCAGTCCAATTGACTGTCAAAATGTATGTCCCCTCAAATATTTAGCATATCGATGCAACACACAGCAAACGAAACCATGCCAGTCAATACTTTTTTATCACTCTTGGCTATCGATTGTTCCCACTAGACATCATAACGATGATAACGTAATGATGATTTGTGCCTTATGATTTTTCATTTCCCATGAATCACTTTGTAATCATAATGGTTTTCATGATACCTGGGTGTATATAAATTATGGTTTTTTTGGTAATTATCATTTTTAAAAGGCCAAGTTCCCCCATGGTTTCATGGGCATCTTGTTAACTTGGCGTTTTCGAAACGCCAAGTTATGGCGATCGGCCCGGTTTGTAAGTATGTGTGTTTGTTTGTTAACAATTTTTTGTTTCGCGATACAGGTCGCAATTTTGGAAATTTTCCAATTTTTTCTTCACCCATCGTTAGGCGTCAGTAAGGCGCAGAACCGAGAGGTTTTGTTTTGACCTTGACCCAAAACTAAGGTCAAGGTAATCGATTAAGTAAAAAACTAGTATCTCGAATAACTCCGTAAATAATGGTCGGATCGTTACAAACTTTACACCATCGTGTAGCTCATTCAAATTGCAAACTTTTACTAATTACATATACGGCGATCCAACCAATGGTTTTCCCGAGCGCCTAAGGTCGAAAAAAAGTGGTATCGGTCCAAATGGCAACAAAAGTTTCATGAATATGTTGAGCGCCTATCAGATATCATATGTTGTGATCCGCGATACAGGTCGCAATTTTGGAAATTTTCCAATTTTTTTTTCACCAATCGTTAGGCGTCAATCATGCGCAGAACCCAGATGTTTTGTTTTGACCTTGACCCAAAACTAAGGTCAGGGTCATCGAATAAGTGAAAAACTAGTACCTCGAATAACTCCGTTAGTAATGGTCCGATCGTTACAAACTTTACACCATCGTGTAGCTCATTCAAATTGCAAACTTTTTCTAAATACATATACGGCGATCCAACCAATGGTTTTCCCAAGCGTCTAAGGTCGAAAAAAAGTGGTATCGGTCCAAATGGCAACAAAAGTTTCATGAATATTTTGAGCGCCTATAAAACCGTCAATACATGTCCGATGGTAATAAAATTTGGTTCACATGTTCTCAGCGACATACCAAGACGTATCCTAAAATATCATGAATGTCGATGACGTCACTTCCGGTCACGAAAGCATCAAAGTTTTCAAAAAATGACACAAGTTCAATGCTCAATATGTCCATACTTTAGAGTTCCTTTTTTAAACAGTTTAGATATTCTGAAAGTGTAATGTAATTGTAAACTTTTTCTAAATATACTTAGTTGTAAATAATGCATTGTTAAAAAAATTGTAGCAGGTCAAAAATTTCTGGTAACCAAAAATCTCTCAACTTATTTATTTCGCAATAAATTCACTAATTATCGTCCGATCGTAACAAAATTAACATTTTCTGAAAGCTGAAACAATTGCCAAACTTTGGATTTGACATATGCTATCAAAATATTCGTCGTTTTCAAAGCGCGTTGAGTTTGAAAAAACAAATTTCACTCAGTCAATTTTCGTCAAATTTTCGATTGCTAATAAAATCGTAAATATCAGTTCTATAATCATAAAAATCTGCTCAGCTGTTGTCATCGACAGCACGAATCGTGTTCTATTGAAATTAGATGAAATAATTGTTGTGGCACGAAAATTCGGAAAAAAAATTATGTCCGTGTACTGAATTTGAACACCGGCCTCTGGCATGGAAGTCTAAAACATTGCCGCTACGCCACGCGGCCTAGCACACTAGCATACATTGTCATATATAAATAATAGGTATTACAGGTGCCAACAACAGCTAAACACTCAACATGATTGATAAATTCATAGTAATTTTGTTAATTATAGGTTGATACGGATTTTTTATTGCTTAATGTTGTTTGGCTTCTGAATGAATGTTTAAGGTTGATAGTTTCACAAAGGTCACCGCTGCTGCCAGCTCGCTTTGCGTAAAGCCGGCAAGCAGCAATACGGACCAGTCCAATGTCCGATTATTACGACATTTACGCGGCAACTATGGCACGCCGCGAAACTTATTAATATATTATTAATTTCTTTTTGCCAGCTAAATCAATGTCAATCTATCATGAACCCGGAAAACAGTTTTATGGAAGCCCACCCAATTCTAGCTGTGCACGCCGCCGGTATAAATTTATATTACCACCGTCCGCGGCTAACTCAATTCTTAACTTACCATGAGACTATTGTTAATATCGCGAAATTGTATTCGCCTAGTAATCTTGGCCAATCGCATTCACTGCTTAATATATACGGGCATAATAATTTGATATTAAAACACCTTAAAATTCTGAAAGTGTAATGTAATTGTAAACTTCAGACCCGTTACTAGGAATTAATGTAGGGATTATCTGAAATGAGCCAAGCAGATCTTCTAGCATACACTGCCATTCTGACCATGATTAAAGGATAAATTTGGCATATGAGCGAAAATACTGAGGCTGAGTGGGGGGTATTGTCCGATTCACCCGTCACCCTCTTGGATACGGACCTACATAACCGTTGCTAATAAAAATTGGTTGACAATACTACAATTTTTTTAATTTCTTTATTCTTCAATCGATAGGCGGCAATGATACGCAGCAGAACCGATAAGTTTTCTTTCGACAATGACCAAAAATAAGATGGTTGTCAACGAAAAAGTGAAAAACTAGTATCTCGAATAACTCCGCTAATAATGTCGGATTGTTACAAATTTTACACCATTGTGTACCTCTATTGACATGATGATGCCATCCAACCCACGGTTTTCCCAGGCGTCTAAGGTCGAAAAATCGAGGGATCAGTCCAAATGGCAACAATAGTTTGATGAATATTTCGAACGCGTATAAAACAACCAATAAATGTCCTATAGTACTAAAAAATGTTTTACATGTTCTCCGAGACATACTAAGACGTATCCTTAAATATTGTGGATGTCGATGACGTCATTTCCGGTCATGATAACCTTGCCTCAATCCTTGATATCACCCTAATGTATGGTGCGACTTTAAAAAGATTTATAGTTCCTTGTAGCATGATTTATTGGCCAATTGTTCAAATGGCGGTCATCGCATCGCGATTTTTCGGAAATGATATATAGATAGCATTTCTTCAAGTATCGCATCAATCAGTGGTAAGCTTTTGGTGCGATGGGTCATATTTTTTCACAGGCTCTTGATATATGTTGTTTTCTAGATGCCAAACCCGTCGATATAGTCAAACGCATTTGCGTACTACATGTTGTGTGAGCAAGGGACGTTTTCAACGTGACCCTTCTTGTGGCCTACGACGTATACGCGTACATTGTGCAACAGCAGTATTATTATTCTTTTTGCACCGCGTGAACGCCAAATACCAAATTTTATTCTCCGTTGTTCGAAGACCGTCAAAATGACCTCTCCCACAATATGATACTGGTGAAGATGAGTTAAGTGGTAACGGATGTGTTTTGATTGCAACAGAACGTTATGATTCAGAACTTAATTGAAGCTAAACAGCCTACAACCTCCAAACTAGAAACGAAATGTGTTAAAGAGACTGTTCAGCCACATATAAGGCAATCAGGGATCATTTCGTTATTACATTACTACGATTAACGCAGACGTAAGTAATGACATCTTCTAATTTGTGCCGCCGAGTTTACATGATGGAAGTTATGTTGGTAAGTTTTTAACATTATTATTTGACTGGAAATGTTCATGATATACTGTGGAGATCTGTTTTATTCAGTTATGTCGTTCCATCGATAACGGTGCCTCCCTAAAACCATGAACTACACGAATGTTAGCTGTAAATCATAACGCGCTCTGAATTTACCTCGCTAACGATGTGTATTCTTCCGCTTTAGTTACATAATGTAGATTTCATAAAATCTTCACTCATTCAAGTTGTGTTAAGGTGTTAAGGTGCCAGTTTGGACAGTTACCTGCGATGTGACGTCACACTTTGTAGACCTATTGGACAGGTGATTTTAGAATATGTAATTTCACCATTAGATCTGCATCCCCTACTCCCGCCCGCCCGCTCGAGCTTCGCAGGCCACATACAGAAAAATCAGCTTGGGCGTATAAACCACTCATTTCAAAGACAAACAGCAACGCAGCGCTCTGGCCGCTCATTTACGGCCAATGTAAGAATGATTCTGTCTGATGAAGCTTTTTATGGCGCATGGGGTTTTATCAACTTCATGACACTACAGTGTTGAGGAATGAACGTCACAGCTTCATCATGCGTCTTAAAACAATGCCCCTTATCATGTTGATTTTATTATACTTCTTATAATGAAACACGCTATTTTTAGAAGTTCGTAAGAAAATGAGCACGCTAGGAGGCTGGTGGTTTGCCGACCTTCCCAATAAAACATTGCCGATTTGAGCGATAAGACTGCGGCCTGCGCTGTTGGTTTGCGTAAGAAAATCAGAGATTGTATGTATGTAATAGACTGTCCTTGAGAAAATCATTTACTTTACGTTAGTTACATTGTTTACAACCCTATGTCTGGGTCAAACCTTTTTACGTTGAACTTCCCGAAACTTCTTACTGCGTTCGCGCATAATCTTGCCATCGCGCAAGTATACGTCGTGCGCACTATCGCGCCGGGAACAATCTTATACAGCGCTGCGGCGTATATTATTGCCCGATCCAATAACTTCCCAACATGGTCCTTGTGATATAGCATGTCAGCTATTGAAACCAACCTTGCATTTGCGTTCCAGAAAAGGCTAAGATTATACGATACAAGAAAGCACAAGTTTCACAACTGCATTGAATCTTCAGCAGCATGCAGTTGATGACCAGTCCAATTAAAATTTAACACACAGTACACACTTCCAGCGGATGAGTTTGCGGTGTAGGGTGGGGTGTAGACGGGACGGTTGGGTTTGGGTAGCAATGGTAGGACGGACAGTTTAGGAATCCTGGCTAAGACCCTGCTACCTAGTCTGCGTCCCAGACTCCAGGCGTTCCGCTACGCTTCTCGCCCTAGAGTCTATGATAAGATAAGGTCTTAAACTGGCGCGTCTGAATATTCATTAGACACGTTCGTTAATCTTCGTGACCAATCAACGCAAAGGTTGTGACCCGGATTGACCTTAATTGCGCATGTCTGGCTTGTGATACGCACCCTCGGTTCTATGTGACGTCATGGACATTGTAATGGTCTGCGTCCAATGAGAACACATTGAATGTCTTCTGGAATAATGGGGCGTCTCAAAAGTTCAAATTGGCACCACAACAAGCGCTTTAATCCCTTAGCTGCACGATAGTATGTTTACGTAATAGTCAGTTAAAAAGAGTGACCGAGAGACACGGCTTGTGATTGGAGCATCCCAAATCTGGGATGCCTGTCCAGTTCAAGACGCTATCGTCCCCTAGGCGAGTCTATTGAATATCAGTAACATGTAAATAGCGCCCGCAGCCATCAGGCTAGGGAACCTTGACTACCTGCGACCGCTGATCTTGTTATTTACTCGTGTGTGGCTATCAATGTCATTAGTACGACCACAACCCCCAACCTACACACTGCAAACACGCGATGCGTCCCCCACCGAGCGATCAAAGGCTCTATTACAACTTCACATCCGTAACCTGATAACATTTGCAACAGTGAATTGAGTCAAGATGAGGGAGGGAGCTAAAACATAGATTGGGGCGGGAATCCGCTCCAGTCGCATTTTGTGCGGGGTCGAGTTTGTAAACGGTACGCATCAGTCCTTATCTTTCTTCCTTGTAAGGGAAGAGGCTGCCCCAATTTTTGTCCCGCGCGGATAAGGTCAGGTGACCAGCGTGCCTTTGTCTTTCGGAATTAGATTTCAACGACAACACATCGAATTGCTCTCTGTTCCGAACCTCGTGTTACAAGTTTTTTCTACCTTGCTCCGCAAAACCGTTTTCAATCTCAACCTCGTCGACATCAAGTTGCAACCAACCTTTCCTCCAGTCATCATATAACCCGATCAGGTGATTTTATTTACATTTCTGCTTATCGCTTTTCGGTTTCATTGTTTGTGTTTTTGTTCGCATTAATTTAACATTTCCCTCATCCTCCTCTACTCCGATATCATAATGATCATGCTTTCTTCCTCTACTTTTCCTCTCAATTGAATGCCACCGGTCCATTAACATTTTGCGATTTTATTCTTGTAAATAAATTCACCTTTGTCACAACTTCGGCAAAGTTTTGACGCCAGTTCGGTGTGTTTTATTTTCACAGATCAGCACCCGCTCATCCCCTCATTTAGACTACTTTTTTCTCTTGCAGCAGTTTAACCTATCACTTAACATGAAACCAGTTTATATATATATATATATATATATTACAATGTATTGTCCTGCTTCCTTTTTATGATTTTTCAGGAAGATGATCACCAACAAAAAACGCTGCTTAAACGCTCCAACAACCAGCAGCGTGCTGTTGCCGAACCCCTCCCACCCTTCCCGTTTTCAATGCCATCCCACCTTTTGTACATGCTTTCCTCGTGTTTTGTCATTTAACACTCGCTGTTGTAATATGTATGTCTGTAGATGTATAGGTATATAAATTTATTCTATCTGTGTCATGACCAATTAAAAAGGCTTTATCCTGCATTGTGTAACCGGTTCTAGACATATCATAGTTATGTATCAACGTCATACATATACCATTAGCTGTCAAACAGTCATAACGTTACTATACTTGTAATCCTTATCTGCCTCATTGTAGTACTGGTAATTAATTTGTAGTGCACCTGCACTCAGGGATTACTCTGTATTCTATCATGTAATACCAAATATTTTACATATGTGATTTGAACCATGATTTTTACACGGTGTGCTACTTATTTCTAAAATAAAATTAAATGTTTACCCAAAACATTGCTGTTACTCGACTCCTTCACAAAAAGCACAGGCACTCAAGTCAATTCAACGAGCGCGTTCGTAGTGTTCGGTTTCGCCTGGCTCGTATATATACACATGTCAATGTCGCTCGGGGGTGTAGACTAGAGTGCCTGTGGCTTAAAGTACCATGAAAGTCCACACATAGGGAGCCCGTGCGTAGTGACAGTGGTTCCCGCCACGACAAGCGCCACGTGACACATTAGACGGTTCATAGTCGGTTCTTCAATAGAGTTCTTCGCAAATATTTCGTGCGCATGCAAACCGACGCACGGCTCAGCTTGCATTGCATTCTGGGATGCGATTATGCCAGACAAAGATGGACATCGACAGTGTATTGCATCGTGACGATTTCTCGCCGATATTTCGAATTTGCATTTCGAAAATAAGACTATCGATGATTTAAAATGTATGCTTCGCGAGAAGAATCTCCCCGTGACTGGTTACACGAAGACAGAGATCTTCAATCTAGTTCATGAAAGCGTCCATTGGGGAGAAAAGCAGAGGCAAGTCCGAGTATTTCAACTTTTTGTGTTTTCCTGGGTCATCGGTCATCTCGCTGAATCACTGTGATCTGAGGATAGGAATGAGCGTTCCTTTATATATTCTTCCAAATCATACATTATAAAGCGGATTATTGTTAGAACATAACATTCTTTTATTGGCCATGGCTGCAGGTCCACGCCAAATGAAAAACGAAAACAAAGTCTGATGCACAGTGTCACCAAAGGCTGGTCCTTGAAAATGGCCTCCTCACTCTCCCACACCCCAAAACTTTGTCTCCCAACTCGGTGCAGACATCCCAAGTGTTTCCTCCCACAACCTCAAGCGAGGTTGATTACTATATAAAAGACGGTCAGTTATTTGATGGTCTTGTATTCTTTCACTAACCACGAAACCTCTTCAACACTGTTCAAGTGTAATGTCTATTCTGCAACTTTTTAGTTTGAAATCCAGGCTTAAGTTTACGCATAATTATCTATGTATTATAGTATTGAAAATGTGTATTTTATGTTCATAACAGGGGCTGCTAAGCACATGCTTACCTCCCAAGGGCAGTATGCCAAAATACACGAAAAAGTCTTTGGCAATCAGGTCATGTCAGAGGATCCGCTACAATGAGATAACCGCCAACATCAAGTACTGTTTTGTAGAGACTCATGTCGTTCCACAAAAATCAATCACCAGCACACCCTATCATGTGTGTGTAGTACTGCACAAGGACTCAGGGAAAGTATGCTCCTCGCTTTGCTCATGCAGAGCTAAGCTACGTGTCTTTTGTAAGCATACTGTTGTCAGCTGTGTTGAACAGGGCAACACAAAGGCATGTACTTCAAAACCTCAAGAGTGGCACAAGCCTCCAAAGATGGATGAGAAAATTCATCTGCCTGACTTTACAAAGAACATGAACATTGCGGGTGTGACTTCTACAATAGATAAGCATTCAAGTGTGTCCAACAACAGCCGTATGACATTCAACCCGCGCAACTTAAATGATCGGGTGGAAAAGACAATTAATGATTTTAGCCTTGAAGAGCTGGCCACAATTACTGGTGTAACCTGCGCAATATTATTGTTTGCACCCACAGAGAAAGTTGTCTAAGACCAAGCTCATGTGGTGTCAAGTAGAAATGTTCAAAATGAACAGAACAAACCAGTGCCAATCCTCGAATGCCCATCTTCAGACTGAATCATTCCTAAGCAAATGGCTTCATCAGAAGATGCTTTCAATTTGCTGGCCTTAGAGACAAGCGCTCAGGCATCATGTGATCAATGGTGGGAACACCGCAAGGGACGTCTCACTGCCTCCAAAATCCATGAATGTGCGAGCAAAGTGAGCAATGATTTGATGGTGGACAGAAAGTTCAAATCAACACTTTCTGATGTGAGAGGGTATCGTCAAGCAGCCCACTCTAAGTCGCTTGATTGGGGAAGGAAAAGGGAAACCATCTCAAAGAGGGCCTATGTGCGAACCATGAAGAAAACCCATAAAGGCTTTCAAGTTAAGGACACGGGTGTGTTATGATATTAATCTAGCTCATCTGACTCTTAAAGTCTTCCCCCATTTTAATTATCAGTACGACATTTCTACACTAGCCCGGGTCACCCTCCCCCCATATGGTGAGGGTGTGACCCTGATAAGTAGTGTTGGATGGTACCATTCCCATTGGCCAATGACCTTACGAATCCACGCCCCTTGTGGACCGTTGGGTCAAGACCTGCGTGGAATGGGCCGGCTTAACCTGAACCATTGAGGTGTCAGCTGATCGAGCGGGTTGGGGCGGAATCCAACGCCCAGAACCCCGATATAAGGGATACTCACGCTGGTTTCAGGGAGAGCTTTCTAGCAAAGAGACGAGATCCCAGCAAAGCTATAACCCAAAACTTCAATAAACAACAAGAACTCGTGGACTGTTATTTCTCTGGCTAGTCCCCACTCAAGCAACAACTAGCAATAAAGAAAAATATAACGAAGGAGCGCGCATAAACAAGAAAAATAAAGTATAAGAGGTGTTCACATCTCCCATTAACTGCCATACATCGCAGGACCCACAGATGGAATCATCTCATGTTCCTGCCATGGCGAAGGGGTCCTGGAAACGAAGAACCCTTATACACATCGCCTTAAGTCTATTATCGACTATGCCAAAGAGAAGGATAGATGTATGTTTATAGATGCAAGTGGCAATGCTCAGCTTAAGAGGGACAACTAATATTATACACAGGTCCAAATGGAAATGTTTGTCAGCGGCAAGCTGTTTGCAGATTTTGTTCTGAAGACTGCTATTCTGGAAGGTGGTCTACACATTGAAAGGATCACCCACAAAGAGGAATTTGTGTCTGCTAGAAGTGTTTTTTCGAAATTGTTACATGTGAACTCTATGAAACAGGTATCCAAACTGATGTAGACAAGTGCATGGCTCAAATCCTGGACAAAGTGTGTGGTCCCTCGACTCCAGCCTCCATCAAAGAGTTAACCAGCTCTTCCCCATACATACATAACAGTTGGTGATGTGCCCCCCAGTGGAAAGGAAAATATCCCTCACTCTTCAACAGAACCACCCCTCCAAAAGAATACAAACAATGCCAGCATGCACACCTTTGATAGCATCAATGTTTGCTTGTGCCCAATCTATGACAGCATCTGTGTGGACGGCCCTATGGGCTACAATGATCAGAGCATTGGTGTTGCATGTGTGATTGTTGGTTCCATTTGAAATGTTTGGGTTTGAAAGGTACGGAAAAATGTGTGACCTCTAAGAGGTCGAAGTGGTTTTGTGAACAATGTCGAGCAGTTAAAAGCAAAAAGCATAGACAATAATGTTATTTCTCCTATATTGAACTTGTTTTTGGGTTGTCTTGGTGATTGTGCTAGGTGTATAGTGTACAGATGAGTACAATAATCCATCTAAGTGATTCAGAGATTGTTCTCTTCTGTCCCCTTTGTAATGGAGTGAAAACAACTGATTTTATTCATTAACTCATTTAATCTGCATACTACATGTTCAACTTTACGACACGTAATACATAAAAATGTTGTGATGATAATAAACATTATATATCACGGTCATCAATGTGTTATAATTGAACAATAATATAAGGTACAAATGGTTGCGCTTAGTCAAAGAGGTACCATGATTTCCTGAAGATTAACCAGTACACCACATACAGTGAATACATGATCAATCATGTCATAGCGCGCAACAGCAGAAAGTCTCCTTTCAGTATCTTAAATTCTTTAATTCTCCATATGACTCTCTCGACATGGATTCTTGAGTTAGAGACAGCTACAATTGTGACATTGATGTCCTCAGTGAAAGTTACACCCTTCTGGCTGAATTCTGGGATTACTAACTTACAACCTCTGAGTAAAAAATCTGACTTGTCCCTAAACCCTTTGTCAGCCAAAACAACACCCCCCTGCGCAAGCTTATCAAGAAATCCACTACGCCTAACTATCTCAACATCTGACATGTCACCCCCAGCGGCATAAGAAATGACAGAAACTGAACCCCCTGGAGTACATGCAACTAAAACCTTGTATGTGTGACGCTGTGTGTAGTCCGAGAAAAACTTTACATCAGTTTGCGATGGTCTTTGAGTCTGTACCTCAGTGCAATCTAAGATAGCTCTCACCTTATCATGCTTCTTGAAACAGGCAGGGAAGTGTTTTTGCAAGATGGCCAATGGATGCTTGACACCACAGAGGCACTGATACAAAATCTAAAGGCGAGGTCCTCATCCAATAAGTTAAGCTTGAGCCTCATGAGAACCAACAACAACTCAACTACTGCTTGTAGCTCCCTTTTTCGACCGGGCTTGGCACAGCCTGATCTCTGCCATCGTTTGCTTTTCTTTGATCCTGATCCACGGTAGAAATACAACCTGAACATTTTGTCCTTGACATGTTTGAAAAGCCAGTTGTAGATGTCCCTCGATTTTATTCCAGTGTAAAGTTTAATCAAACTATCATTATTGCCAATATCATGGATTGAAAGCCTCTTATCCTTCACTGTTTCTGTTTCCTTAATGGGTTTTTGGGATGTCTTAACCTCCATCACCTCCTTTTCTAGTACAGCAATTTGCTGCCTCCGTTTCACAACAATGCCACAGCACTTGGAGCATGGTGAGGGGAGTGGTGATGTTCTTTGACACGGTTCTTCTGTAGTCATATGTGTGGTCAGCCTCAACTCCTGCAATGCATTGGTCTTTAGTGATGTGTTCCAGAAAGTCACTGTCTGTTGGTGCGTCTGGATGGTTCTCATTTGAAAACACCTGTTCTTAGTGGGAGGAAGGATTGTGTTTCTCTTAGGGAAGTGGTCGACATAACTGCTCTACACCATAGCCTTTAAGGAAACGCGAAGGATGGGGAGATTTCTCACTTGGTTGGCCAAATTCAACATGGTTGCTGCACACAACTGTGTGTTTTGTGACTTTGAAGTTTGCTCTGTAAAGAAGACGTTCTCACTTCTGAAAAATACTTTGGCTTGCAAGCTCATAGTTTCGCTGGGGCCAATGGGTTGGTTAACATGATCCATAACAATCACCCTAAAAACATACAAATGGTGGTTTAAATACTCCATTATCAATTCTATTGCGACCAGGAACGATTGATCTGCACTCGAAATACATGCAATTTTGTAGGCGAAATCTAGTATTCATTAAGCTTTAATAACTACGCATCGCAACCAATGCAATGTAACTAACATGAAAAAAGTCTCTTACCTTTCTGTGTATCTCCTATCATTGACGCATTCAAAAGCGCACCGATGAGTCATTTTCAAGAAACTTTGAAAGAGTTGGTAATGTCTCCGATCCGCTGATATGGTAAACAAATGGCGATATAGCGTAACTCACCAGAGGGCGCCACCAGTGACCGAATTCCTTCCCATATTGCACCGCACATCGCTTCGCTCGATGTATTTACGAAGAAAACTATGCGTCAAGAAGGCAAGCTAATGTGAATATTCGAGGATACAAATAGTGATTCGACGTGCATACTTGAGGATACATACAGTGATTCGAAGGAATGTTTCAGCTTCAGGGAAAATAAGCCAAGACAGTAGGCCCGATGACACTGATTACTTCTCCAAGGACATAGTAAGTACACAGTTGTTGTAAGCTGCAGTAGATTTATACAATATTACTCCACCTATTCCGTTTGTAACGCAGGCCACACAATCACGCAGTTGGAATTTACAACGATACATTATAATTACACACGAAATATGCAACTGGGCCGTTGTATAACCCTAGCATTCGAACTAAGCAGACTATGCAATAATTAAAATCAAAGCGTTAAACACAGCATAATTTGTAGTTAAACTTGTGGTATTTCTAATAAGATTTGATGCAATCTCAACCGGAAATGACGTCATCAACAACCATGACATTTTACGATGCAACTAACCATGTCACTGACAACCTTCGACAAAATTTTGTTGCCATGGATTTGTTGTTGTTGTTGTTTCCCGGTAAAGCAGTTCGGCAACTATAGGCCACGTACTGCTAAAAAAAAAAGAAAAGGAAAAAAAAAGAAAAGAAACATGTATGAACATGCCATCAGAGGGCGCCAAGTAGGGTGGGTTGTACGAGGAGGGAGACAGTTGATCTATATTGTATATCATAATGTAGAAACGATCAATAGAAGTGAGACTAAAATAAAGAGGAGTTTGGTTCTTTACAGGCCCCGTGATTTTGGATTTTTATTGTTAATAATTTTAAGTAAAAAATGAAATTAAAATAATGAAAAATGATATGAGGTGCTCCTAATTAGAGTGCTGAAGGATGCAAAATATAGATGGTTTCTCACACTGGGGGCCGCGCTCCAGTGCATTAAAGTAAGAAATAAATTGGCCCTAAAGTACACCATGTCCTTATAAGGACTTGGGGGTTCCTGGATAGAAAATTTTTTTTAGTGAGCGATAGAAGAAAATAACTAAAAGGTGAACAGAGAATGATTGAAGAGTAAGAGAGTTATGATGGGTTTGATGAAGGGGGGAGGGTCGATACAAAACGTTTGCTATTGTGAATGTATGAGATGGTGTATTTTATGATATCTTGTTGGAACAAGTTATGGATGTTTAGTGTGTAATTAAGGGAGTTAAGTTTGTTGATGAGTGGGGTGCGGAGGTTTGAGTAATTGGGGCATTCAAAGAAGAAGTGATGAGAGGTTTCTGGCAAAGGGCAGTAATGACAGATAGGGTTGGGATGTAAGGAGCGATAGTGTTTACTTTTGTAGTATTGTAGAGGGGGGGTTGTCTAATGCTATTAATGTTAAGATCTTGTCGGAAAATATGTTATTACTGAAGGTATGGGGTTTATAGTCTATTGTGGATTTAATATGTTTGAAGGTTGAGGAGGAGTTGTTCCACTCTTCTAGCCAGGTTTGTATTAAGTGTTTATTTATGATAGAATAGTGTGTGTTTAGATCTAAGGGTATGGGTTGGATAAAGGGGTTAGAATGAGATTTTTTGGCTTCTGAGTCTGCAGTTTCATTTCCCTGGATTCCGCAATGAGCAGGAATCCAGGCTATTAAGGTATAATAGTTGTGATGAGCAAGAAGAGTGGAAAGGTATTTGATTTCATGGATGAAGGGATTTAGAGTTTTGTTTCTGAGTGCAATAACAACTGAGAGGGAGTCTGTGAGGATTATAGGGTTTGGAAGGTTAGTATGAAGAGCTAAATAAAGAGAATTTATGATGGCTAACGCTTCAGCTACAAAGATGGAAAAAAAGGATTGAATACGTGAGGATTTATTATACTTTAGAGATGGGATAGTTAGGGCGTAGGAGGTACTTGTGTTATTTTTGGAGCCATCTGTGTAAATATGAGTAGAGTTTGAGGGGAGTTGACTGATGAGCTGAAGAGCTAAATTTTTATTGTATGCTGGGTGGTCTTTAATTACTTTGTCAGTTAGTTCAGTGTTTAATAAAGGGTTAATTAGATGCCAGGGTGGAAAGGGGTATGCAGGTAGAGGTGATATGATGGGATGAGATAATGTGAAAGGGAGGGTTGAGCTGCTGGTAAGTTTACGTTTATGTTTAATTTTGTTATGCCAAGATTCTTCAAAAATATGTTGAGTAGGAAGATTATGGGTTTTGGATCTTATTTGATATTTTAGGGTGGATTTTAGAAGCTGTAAAGGGATTGGGGGAAAACCAGTTGAAGCCTGGAGAGGAATTATAGGTGTAGATTGGTGTGATTTAGTGATGGCTCTGAGAGTGGCTGATTGAGCAATGTCTAATTTGTGGATGGTAGTTTTACATGCAGTGATGATAGCTGGGGCACCATAAAGGATGTATTGTAATGAGTGTGATGAATGGGATTTTGCATGATGTTGATTTGTTTGTGCCCCAGGAAGTGCCACTGATGTATCTAATGAGGTTGGTGATTTTTTGGCACTTCGATACTGTATATGTGATGTGGTCTCTCCAGGTTAGACCTTTGTCGAGGATGATTCCAAGATATTTTGTAGAGTCGTGTTTAGGGATAGGTTTATTGTTAAAGTAAAAAGTGGGTAGATGATGTTTTTTTTTTGTTAGTTCCAAAGTGGACAGTTTTTGATTTTGAAGGGGAAAAGGAGACGCCCCATTTAGAGGCCCATTTTTGAATATTGAGGAGGTGATTTTGTAAAGATTTGGTGAGTCTGGATGATAGTTTACCAGTAGCCCATATAGTAATGTCATCTGCATAAATAGAAGAAGTACTAGGGGTGGGAATGTCATTAATAAATATGTTAAAGAGAGTAGGGGATAGTACACTACCTTGAGGTACTCCATTGTCTGTGGATAGTGAAGAGGAAAGGGTGTTGTTGTTAGCTTTAACTTGAATGGTTCTATTAGATAGGAAGTTATGAATCCAATTGAGGGCAAGGCCTGTAATTCCTAATGTTTTGGCTTTAATTTCTGTTGAGGGTCTGTTTACCATGTCAAAAGCTTTAGAGATATCGAGGAAAATAGCATGAGTTTTTTTATTGTTGAGGAGACCTTTATTAATGGAGTCAGTAAGGAGAAGAATGTTATCGATAGTACTATGGTGGGGTCGAAAAGCTGTGAGATTGGGATGATATAGATTGTTGTGCTCAAGGTGCCAGGAAATTCTGTTATTTAATATGGATTCAAAATTTTGGAGGCAACAGAGGTGAGGCTGATTGGACGGTAGGAAGAGGGATCGTGCGAATTAAGACTGGGTTTTAGAATGGGTATAATTATAGAAGAATTCCAAGAAGGAGGGATAGTAGAGGATTGCCGTAATTGGTTAAAAATTTGTAGGAGTACCTCAAGGGAATCAGGAGGAAGATGAAGAAAAAAGGGGTATATAAGAAGATCTTTTCCAGGCGATGTATTTTTTGTTTTGTTAACTGCGTTTGTTACTTCTTGAATAGTGTGAAAGGTTCATTAAGAGGAGAAGTTTCATTGATTTGTTGTTGATTAGTGGTGGTGATGGATTCAGGAGTAAAGTCAGGGGGTAGATTATGATTAGAGCTAGTTTCTACGAAATGAGATGCAAGAACATTAGTGATTTGTTGATTGCTATTTGTATAAAGATTATTATGGGTTGTTAGAAGAGGGGGGATTGGAGAGTGAGAAGGAT
This sequence comes from Urechis unicinctus, assembly GCA_034190875.2. Classification (NCBI taxonomy): domain Eukaryota; kingdom Metazoa; phylum Annelida; class Polychaeta; order Xenopneusta; family Urechidae; genus Urechis; species Urechis unicinctus. Next base: position 15,174,753 of record CM067349.1, on the reverse strand, counting down.
TGCCTTTTAAAATATTAACTGTGCTCCAAAGTTGTTTGAGATTAGGAGAATTTAAAGATGAACATTTATCTTGCCAGTATTTAGCTTTTGTTTGCTTTAAAGTGTATTTGACTTTAGCAATTGATTTTTTGAGTTGAATTTTGTTATCAAGGGTTTTATTATGATAATATTTATTACGAGCTTTGTTTTTCTTTCTTTTATTGCATAAGTACAAGCATCACTCCACCAGGGATGGGATTGAGGTTGTTTACTTTTTTGTGGGTTGAAAGGAATGGACAAGTGAGCTATGTCAATTAGAGTGTTGTAAAAATTTTCATATGAGGTAAGCGGATTTGTTGATAGAATTTCAGGGGTAATTTTTTGGTTACAGAGTTTTTGAAAAAGTGGCCAATTAGCTTTTTTAACGATCCATTTTGGTGATGGAGAGGAGGCGGGGGATGAGATTGAATGGTTATTGGTAATGGAGATGATAGAGTGATCACTTCCCATTGTATTGTGGGTGTTTTTAAAGAAGAATTTATGAGAAATATCTTGAGAAATGATAATTAGATCAAGGATATTTGAACCGTTATTATGAAAGTGAGTAGGAGAACTATCGTTGAGAAGAGTAATATTGTTGTCTTGGATTATTTTAAACAGGGAATTGCCTTTACTGTTTGGGAGGGGGTGATACCAAAAGGGGTGATGGGCATTAAAATCACCAACTATTATATTTCGAGGAAGATTGAGAAAAGGCTGATATTGATCTGGGTCTAGGGAGTTCAGATTGTCATAAATGTTTGAGATATGATAAATTTGATTTGAAATGTTAAATTGAATGGTTTGATGTTCTATTTCAGAAGTTAAACTAATAATTTTGTATGGAATGTTTTGATTGATTAGAATAGCTAGTCCTCCGTGGTTTGCTGAAGTTCTGTCATTGCGAATGATATCATAATTTGGAATTTTTGGGTTGTGAATAGATTTAAGAAAAGTTTCTTGTAGGCAGATTATTGTTGGCTTGGGATTGGAATTTTGGAGGAAATGAGAAAATTCAGGTTGTTGAGATTGAAGGCCTCTGCAATTCCAAGACCATATTGTGATATTTGATTGATGAGAGGAGTTCAAAGAGTGAGTTGAATTATTTGGGTCATGTGGAGGGGGGAATTTGGAGTTGAGAAGAGTGATGAGAAGTGATAATATCAGAAAGGATGAAAGGATGAGAGAGGCAGGATGATAGATACAATGAGAAGCTTTCATCAGATTTATGAAGGTGGATGATTAAGATAAAGTTGTAGTTGATTGGTAACGATAGAATGTTGGTTTATTGCTTGGATGAGGGTACTGGGGAGGATGTTGACATTGAGTAGTTCTTGGGCAAATGCAGAGAGAATATTGGCTTTTGAGTCGGGTGAGAGGTGAGATGAGAGGATAGCTGTGGAGAGGTAAACGAAGTCAGATAATTTGATAGCTGGGGAGGGTTGTGTTGACTGAGATGGGGATGGAGTGGGAGTGGGAGTGGATCGGTAAATTGGAGCAGAGGAAGGAGTTGTAGTTTTGGCAGGTGTTGTAGAAGTAGTAGAGGGTATAGTAGGATGAGGGGTCGATGATGGTTTGGTTGATTTAGATGAATGAGGTAGGTAGGAGGTTTGAGTTTTGGGGATAGGGGGTGATGTCGAAGTAGGGAGAGGAGAAGGGGAAGGGGGGGGAAACATAAGATGGTTGAGGATGGGGAGTAGGGGGAACAAGGGATGCTGCTTGGGCGTATGAAATGTTTTTGGTGAATTTGATTTGATTGATTGATTGGGCTTTACTGTAAGAGCGACAGCCTTTATAGGCTGCGCTGTGGTTACCACCACAATTGGAACATTTTTTTTCTCTTTAGTTTGACATTGAGTAAAGGGGTGGTGCTCTCCACAGCTTGGACAAGAGGTGTTATTTGGGCAGAAAGGGGAAGTATGGCCATATCCGTTGCATTTAAAACATCTGGTGGGGTTGGGTATGTAAAGTTTAACGTTGTGAAAGGAGTATCCTATTTGTACTTTGGTGGGGAGGATAGGAGTAGAAAAGGTTAGTTCAACAGATTCTGTAGGTGTGATTTTTCCTAGTCTTCGGATATTGATAACATCAAAAGGTTTGAGTGCCAAAAGGAGATCAGAATCTGGAATGTCAGTGGTAACACCATGAATGATGCCTTTAGTTTCAGGTTTTTTTTTTGGTTGAAGAATTTTAGTGGTGACTGGGATTTTTCCAAGAGATTGGGTGTTTTGCAAAAGGGTGGCTTGTGATTTTGAAACTATAAGCGTAATAGAGGAACCTGTTTTGGTGGTGATGAAATCTGGACCTATGATGTTGATGATCTCTTTTTGAACTATGATGGGGTTTATTTTGACTATGTTGAGTTTGCTGCTAAATATATTGACTTTTACAGTTTGTGGGGGGTTCATTTGTTGTTGTTTGTGAGGAAGTGAGGGAGATGATTCATGGGGTCGTTTTCTTCGAAGGGGTTGTTGTTCCTCCAAAGACTCGTCCATTGAAATGTTGGGCGAGGACAAGCAAGATGAATAGAGTTTGTGAGGGGAAGTTATAGTTAAGGGGTTGTCAGAGCGAGGTTCTAGGTTGTTGATGGATAGAGGGCTGTTCATGATTGGGATGTATGAAATGAACACAAAAAATGATAATATGATGCCGTTTAACTAAAATAGGGAAATGGTGCTTTAATCGTAAATGAAATGTGGTGAAAAAAAAAACAGAACAAAAGAAAAAAAAGACTTAACAGTTTGATGAAGGTAATCCCAACACTAATCCGGTGTCCAGCTGGGAGGGGTGGAGTCCACGGGAGGACCAAGTCCTACCCAAAATTTAGGAAAATAATCCTATAATAAGGATTTTTATGTAACAAATGTGATAAGGAAAACAAATAAATGGGTGCCTTCAAGAATAACAAACTCCTCCGAGGTAATAAACTTGAAAAGAGAACGAAGAAAAATTGAAGCGAAAAATTTTGGCGCCAAAGATCCCGTTGCCATGGAACGGTTATTAATTGTTTATAGGCAATGGGAGACCGCGTTGCGGTTTTCTCCGAGAGGTGGCGGCACAGAGCAATGCGGTCCCAAGCTCGACCGGAAGTTATCAGGTTATGCGCTTACTTCGCGGTTTATGCGTAAATACAAGAGATTCATTTCCATTTTGTTTCACTTCGACGAATAAAATTTCTCGCTCTACGTCACGCGGTCATGAGATATTTGATGGTGACGAAATTTAGGGTAAAGCTGTCACTGTCAATGCGCTGTGCGTAGCGTACGAGCATCTCCGAAACGCTGTGAAACGAGCCGACCGGCGACGTACAACTGGCCAAGTCGAGATCAAAGAGACCCAGGTATATTGTTTTCTAGACCACTTTTTCTACGTACAAGAACCGTAACACAATGAATGTGGTGGTGAGAGCCACACCAGGAGGCCTTGTGTCCTAGGTGTCTCCCTCTTATGGCGGCGCAACCAGTGACAGACAGGTGATGGAAACGAGCAAACTACCAGAAATGTGTGACCAGGGTGACTCGGTAATGTCTGACAAGGGCTTTGTCATGCAGGACTTATTTGCTCGCTATGATGTAACCGTAAATATACCAACCTTTTTCAGTAGGAAGAATCAGCTGACAGGGAAAGTGGTGCAGAGAGACCGGAAGATCTCCAGCAAGAGGGTGCACACTGAGCGGATAATACGATTGGGAAAAACCTTCAAAATCTTGGTGGAACATATGATCCACCAAGATTGTGAGGTCCAAATTTTTCCTCTGACATAATCTTTGTTTGTTATATGTTATGTAACTTTCGGCAGTGCATCGTCCCCACAACTGCCTAAGGTGTTTTTTTAAGTCTATCCCACTCAGGGTGTGATATTATATGAATCTCAATGAAAGGTGATATGTAGTAGTCGTTTTATTCCATGTGCCTTATAATGTAATCTATAATAACCCTACACGTGAATACTGTTGAAGAAAAAATTGTTTTTCACCCTATTCATGTTTGTCCCTTTATTTGAATAAGTGACTGTGGAACCCCCAATGGGTTAATTGTTTATAATTCAATTAAAACACTTTGTACTTTTCAAGTTTCAAGAGTTTATTATACATTCCACCACATGCAATATGCAGGCAAATGATTCCTTAAAGAAAAAAGAAATCAGTGCACAAGACTACTCAGTAAGAGAAATTGTGTATAGCATCTTTGAAATAGTCCCTGAAAAACACCTCTTACTTTGAAATCATGGTAGTAATAAACTCATCGTCACGGGTAACTGGAACAATCTCCATACTCTGAGACGTAAACACCACAAGATGACAAAGTTGACTGTTTGTGCAAAACAACTGGCCCTGAATTTGGTAATAGTAGTCATGTTGGCTTTAAGGGTGAGCTGGTTGTTCTCATTGACCAGGTATGGCACTGAGACAGGAGTGACATGTTTGTCCCTGGTACTGTAGGGACACTTGACCTCAACATTCATGTCATCAGACACAACCCCATCTGTTGAGCATGCGAGGTAGGGGTGTGTTTGGGATACTACAATCCCACATGGCTTGACTTCGGTTCCAGTCATCTCTGCATATTCCTCAGAGCCACAGGCTCATTACGGATACCGTGGTCGATATATTTGGCCCGAATCTGGTTGACGCGGGTCAGCGACTTCGCCATACGGACCAATCTGTTTTGATAGTTTGATAGTTGCTTTGCATATCCTGCCAATCTGGGAGTTCAATTCTTTGCCCGCTAAGAATCGCATTTCGCTTCTTCAGCTCTATTTTCAATTGCTGTAAGGTCAGACGGCCGTATATATCCATCAGTAATGATTTGCTCCAATGTTACCAACGATATAACTCGAAAGATTTCAATCAAAACTAACGATGTTGCGCAACCTTCTATGGTAAACTGTGTGTATTAGAATACCGGAAGCGGGCGAGGGACCGCATTGCTCCGTGGCGCCGCGTAGCGGATTAAAACTCGAGGTCTCTCATTGAATTTCGTGGATTAATTTTCTTAAAATTTGAACTGATACCACGATTTTTCGACCTTAGGCGCTCAGGGAAAGCCTTCATTTTTAACAACATGATATATTTGTAAAAAAGTTGGCAATTAATTGGAGCTACAAAATGGTCGCCCCGTAAGGCGAGCAAAGGGCAGAGGCGATCTATGTTCAGCGCCATAAGTCGGCAGTTGTTAACAAACAAGTGAAGAGCCAGCAGAAGTGACATCCGTTTTACTTCGAGCTCACTTTGTGAGAAAACTGTCGGTTATAACGGACAATATATGGTCATATGTTCAGAATTGAATGGGCTTCCTTTGAATGTAAATCAATTTACGATACGACCATCCACAACGGACAAACGACGCGATAACTTCCCGTTTTAACTTTGATTCGTTCGTAACCGGAAATGACTTTAGCGACACCACCCCCCTAAAAAAAGTATAATTCGGTTGACACTGATCATGATAATATTTGACTCACGTTTTATGACCGTCGAACGCATATTGTGGGTTGTATAAGCATCGAAAATGTCTTGTACATTTTAGCTGTTTTGCAAACTTTTACCTGCAATTCGTGAGAAATCTAAGCATAATTCGTGCTGACATGCTGCCAACGAAATGTTACTAGAAGAGTTACCTACAAATCCATGGAATTTTTTTCAAAATCGACCCGGTATTAATAAACATATCAGGGTGTTGGTGCATTTTGGGGGCGTTTTTGGATCTTTGTTTGACTCAGGTTGTGAGAAAACTATTGGGAATGTACAATAAGATGTATCCGTTACAAGTTTGGAATAGCATGTGCTATCGTCAGGCGCAAACATTTTTACGATACAACCACTAACGGCGGTGCAACGACATGTTAACTTCCGATTGCACAGCTGAACTACATTTTTTACTCGTAACCGGAAGTGACGTCATCACCATCAATCACATATTGTTGATTTTATTAGCGATTAAAAAATGTTATTGAAGAATACATTTGGACCACGATTTTTCGATCTGGGGCGTATGGGAAAACTATTGGTCTGATGCATAGATATATATTTAGAAACGAGCTACAAATTGAAGCAAATTTGGTATCGATGATTATTATCGGAGTTATTCGATATACTAGTTTTAGGTCAAGGTCAAACAAAACATCTGGGTTCCGCGCATCATCCACACCTTCCATTTAAATAAATTAATTCGACAAAATTTCAAAAATTGTGACCTGTATCGTTCACCAAACAACAAACAAAACGATCGCAATTTTTTTTTTCGAAATTATTTTTTCAATTGAAGGTTAAATTGATGTGCACAACCCAGAGGTTTTTTTTTACCTTGACCTCAAACTTGAGTCAAGGTCATCGGTAGAAATTTGATTAATCAATATCTTACTGGAAAATGATTCGATCGTAAAATCAACTACAGATTATCCATAAAAAAACTTACCATTCGTTAAACGCTGCCCCTTACAACATTTGACCCATTTTTTATGACCATCAATCACATACTGTCGATTTTATTAGCGATTGAAAAAATTTATTGAAGATTACATTTGGACCACGATTTTTCGACCTGTGGCGTATGGGAATCTATTGGTCTGAAGCATAGATATATATTTAGAAACAAGCTACAAATTGAAGCAAATTTGGTATTGATTCGATGATTATTAACGGAGTTATTCACTTTTTCGATTAGTTTTAGGTCAAGGTCAAAACAAAACATCTGGGTTCCGCGCATCATCCACACCTTCCATTTAAATAAATTAATTCGACAAAATTTCAAAAATTGCGACCTGTATCGTTCACAAAACAACAAACAAAACGATCGCAATTTTCAATTTTTGTTCGAAATTATTTTTTCAATTGAAGGTTTAATTGATGTGCACAACCCAGAGATTTTTTTTACCTTGACTTCAAACTTCAGTCAAGGTCATCGGTAGAAATTTGATTAACCAATATCTAACTGGAAAATGATTCGATCGTAAAATCAACCACAGATTATCCATAAAAAAACTTACCATTCGTTAAACGCTGCCCCTTACAACATTTGACCCATTTTTTATGACCATCAATCACATATTGTCGATTTTATTAGCGATTGAAAAAAGTTATTGAAGAATACATTTGGACCACGATTTTTTCGATCTGGGACGTATGGGACTATTGGTCTGAAGCATAGATATATATTTAGAAACGAGCTACAAATTGAAGCAAATTTGGTATTATTCGATGATTATTACGGAGTTAGAAAGATTAAATTCAAGCAACAAACATCTGGGTTCCGCGCATCATCCACACCTTCCATTTAAATAATATAATTCGACAAAATTCAAAAATACATACTGTATCGTTCACAAACAACAAAAAACGATCGCAATTTTCGAATACATTTTTTCAATTGAAGGTTAAAATTATGTGCACAACCCAGAGGTTTTTTTTACATGACCTCAAACTTGAGTCAAGGTCATCGGTAGAAATTTGATTAATCAATATCTTACTGGAAAATGATTCGATCGTAAAATCAACTATAGATTATCCATAAATGCTTACCATTCGTTAAACGCTGCCCCTTACAACATTTGACCCATTTTTTTATGACCATCAATCACATACTGTCGATTTTATTAGCGATTGAAAAAATTTATTGAAGATTACATTTGGACCACGATTTTTCGATCTGGGGCGTATGGGAAAACTATTGGTCTGATGCATAGATATATATTTAGAAACAAATTGAAGCAAATTTTACATACATACATACATACATACATACATACATACATACATACATACATACATACATACACACATACATACATACATACATACACACATACACACACACACACACACACACACACACACACACACACACACACACCACACACACCACACACACACACACACACACACACACACACATACATACATACATACATACATACATACATACATACATACATACATACATACATACATACATACATACATACATACATACATACATACATAAATGCTCTCGTCATACAGGCACACTAAATGACCCATCGTTTGAATTATGTGCAGTTCATTCGTGCCTTTAGTTGGAATTTGAAAAAATGCGAAGTTGCCCACTTATTGAATGAAAAACCCGGTTAAAATGATTAATGAGGATGACTTGTAGTCATGTGTCAGGTATGGAGCTGGCTTGTATCGACCAGCCTTACCCCACTTTTTCTCTAGCATTATCATTGACGGGTCACATTAGCTGACATCATTTATTCACCACGCGTACACATGACCAGTTCAAACAATCTTCTATTATTTTTCTCGGTAATAGGTGTCTAATAAGCTTTGCCTTTGATATAATTACCCAATGCATCCTGTCGGCTGACTCATCGAAGATATAGCTATTCACTAACCCTGCAACTTATAAAAATAAATGCCGTTCTTCAAGCGCTCTTGAGGTCATACGTTTGTTATCAGTAACTTATACGCGCTTCACAGCAGGTGCTACTTCACCTACAAGTCACAGCGTGGTACGAAAGGACGCATGTGTCTATCAGACACACTCCTACTCTGGAAGACTCCACCATCATGTACTCCAATGTCAGTCAAGATAGAGAGGTATTTTATGCACATTCAGGCTAAAATGGCTTTAGAATAAACATGCATAATGACTGCATTTATATCAGCAGTCGACCCTACACCCCAACTTCACAAGTCACCCCCCCCACCCCACCACCACCACTAACAGCATACAACCGCACACTGAATAAACCACTGCATGGTTCTGCTGAGTTTTAATTAACAACAACAACATGACAAGCTGTCGGTCGTCTATAAAAGGAAAAAAACAATTAAATGAAATACAAGGTTGTTACGTCACTCTCAACGATGCGGTTATATTGTGACGGTAGGGGTTTGAGTGATAATAGAGAGGTTTCGAAAACATGCGGTCTATCATAACTCAATCATCAAGCTGGCTAAATGATAATATTCATTCAGCTAGGTTAATATGACATCCAATGCTTGCACGTAGTATTCGCTACATAATAACATGTTATCTCATAGCACATAGTACCGAAATTTACATAGTAGAACATATAAATATATGTGATCTCAATCATACATTTATAGTGACCTGTGAACTACACCCTGTTCCTGTTGTAAGTTATAATGCAACCTCTAAACAAACAAATGACCATATGCAGCGAGTTAGAATGGCACCTACAAGCAAACAAAATGACCCTATGCAGTTTGTTATAATATTACCTCTTAACCAAAAAAATTATCTCATGCAATAAGTTAGAATACAATAAGATGTATAAGTTATAAGTTCGTAATAGCATGGGCTATCGTCAGGCGAAAACTTTTACGACCATTGATGACGGAGAAACGACATGTTATCTTTCGATTGCACCACTGCTGAATTACATTGTTTTTTGCTCGTAACCGGAAGTTACGTCACCGACATCCATAACTAACTCACCATTCGTTAGACGCTGTCCCTTACTACATTTGACCCAATTTTCATGAATATCGATCACATATTATCGATTTTATGTTAACCGACCAACATTTAAACGAAATAGGACCATTGGACGCGGGGAACTTGGCGAACTATATCAGGAAGTTGGAAGAATTTCAGAATCGGCCCCAAAGTGACCAAGTTATTATGGACTTATCGATGGTCTAAAATTTCTTTCGATGACCGATGACCTTGACGTAAGTTTACCATCAAGGTCAAAACAAAACCTATGGGTTCTGCACATCTTCGACACCTTCAATAATCACAAAAATATATTGAAAATTGCGTTCTACACCGCGAGACAAAAAAAGATAACAAACATTGATTCAGAAGCTAACCAACGTTAAACTCAACTCAACGCGATTTGAAAACAACGATAAGACATATCAATTATAAAAGTTGGATATTTTATTCAGCTTTCAGAAATCTTCATTGCGAAATTGAAAAGTTTACAGATTTAGGCTACCAGAAATGTTCGACCACCTAGAATTTGCATTATTTATAATAACATATAAGCCAAAAAAGTTTACAGTTACATTACACTTTCAGAATATGTTAACTATTTTAAAATCGAATGCATTGAGATATTAAGCAATCATTGTTTGAAAATTTTTGATGCTTTCGAAACCGGAAGTGATGGCATCCACAACCATCAAATCTTACGACACGATCTTTGCTGTCACGGAGAACTTGTGACCCATTTTCTATTACCATCGGAAGTGACCATATCGATATCTATCAAATTTGAGAATTAGATTTGCGCTATCTATGACAACAACTGGCGCAATTTTTGTGACCACTGGACCGATATATACTATTTTATAAGCCATCGAAAATTTGACGAAAATTGACTAAGTGAAATATGTTTTTCCAACTCAATGCACTTTGAAAACGACGAATATTTTGATAGCATTTATACATTATCAAAGTTTGATAATTAAATCAGCTTTCAGCAAATGTTAATTTTCTTACCACCGGACTATAATAAGTTAATAAATAGCGAATTTGAAAGGTAAAGAGTTTTAGGTTACCATATTTTTTCGACCAACTAGATTTTGTATTGTTTTTACATTACACTATCAGAATATGCAAACTGCTTTAAAATAAAATCCTAAAGCATGGAGGTATCAAGCATTGAACTTGTGTCTTTTTTTGAAAAGTTTGATGCTTTTGCAAACGGAAATGACGTCATCAACAACCATAAAATTTTACGATGCAACTAACCATGTCACTGACAACCTTCGACAAAAATGTAGTTGCAATGTGACGATTATTATTTTTTTTATTGGGAACTGAATTTCTTGGGTTAATTCTCTTAAAATTTGAACTGATACCACGATGTTTCGACCTTAGGCGCTTGCGAAAACTATTGATTTTTTACAGCGCGATATTTTTACCAAAAAAGTTGGCAATCGAATTGCCGAGTAAGCTGCGCAGCATGCAAGGCACAGCGTACATGATATATGTGGATACACACAGAGACTTGAAGTGAGCAAATAAGCTATATACATGACCATTATGCTGCATATTAGCAGGTATCTCCTAGCTGTTTTGCTAGATATGGATGGAAACTGTGGTGCATATTACTATTAGGATGGTGCACAGGTGCACAATGATGCTAATTAGCTGGAGATGTATCAATTGGGGTTTTGGTGACGGCAAAGACACCCATTGTGGTCAGGGAAGAGTCAGAAAACTTTTGGTTCCCTTCAAAAATCCATGGCATCTTGTAGTGGACAGCAAATTATTCACAACATACCATATGTGGTACTGTAGTTTGTGTACAATTAATCATTTATAAAATAGGTCTTATTGAGTTCATACAGCAGGGGAAATTCTCATCAAAATAGTGACCATATTAATCGATGCGTGTTTTAAAAGCACAATATTTGGGACTAATTTGACTATGGGTGCTACCATAGCACCAAGGAGACACCATTGGCACGTTATCAGCATGGATATTTGTAGAAATTAAGTGTGTGATATACCAATATGCAAGTGACAGCCAGTTACCTCTTCGAACTCTGACGGGCTCTCTGGTCTAGAGAGGTTAGGTTGTGCTCCTTAAATTCAATGCTGCGAACTGAATGACACAGTATTTATGATACTGGAACCACAAAGATTTGATGTAGTCAAACTTATGACAATGTTTCGTTTCCTCTTCAATTGCAGCTTTGCCGTCTGCGAAATGATACTTTCGGGCTACATAATAAATAGTTTTTTTTCAATAGAGCTATTCTAACAAGTCTGACACAGTATGATTTTCAATGAACTTTAGATTTATCCGTTCCATGACCACAATTTATGTTTGAATTTCAAAGGTTTTCCATGGCAGTGTGAAGACGGTGGACAGTGATATGCCATGGTGGTCGCTATGTGAGGTGCTGAAAGACCTACAGAGAAAAGCTAGTTACTTGATATCACCCCCCCCCCCCCCCCCCCCACGACCCACCAACTGATAGGGGTGTTAATGTTAATAGTGATAGGCAGTGGTATATTTGTTGCATAACTTAAATACATGCTCTAAATTTTTAACATATATCCGTATAAATCATTACCTTATATTATAAGGATATTTAAGCATAAATATTACAAATTAGAGGAGGTAGTGCAGGTAAAGGGGTTTACATAGATAGATGTTGGTCATAATCTGATGTAAATATTTGATATAAAGTGACACAATGAAAGATAATTGTAGATAATGTCAAAATATGTAATCACAGACAATAGTTAATGATGACATCATTTGTGTCAAGTTCCCCCCAACTATAAACAGGACTCATTCAATCTATGTTGTATGTTATCCAGATAACTGTGATGAATTTAAGCAGCTTTTTACAGTTTTCTTCACATAGTCAGAATGTCTTAAAATGATACATACGAGTAGGGAAATTAGATAAATATTTCTACAACTGCCGTATTTAAGTTTGGAAAGTAATCTGTAATCATTAAAAACTATTATATGACCGATTATGATGAGGTGTGCCTCGCTATGGTTCGATAGGAGCTAACTTTTACAAAGCGTGCTAGTAGTATAGGTAATGGTGGTTCTAGCGGAGAGGGGAACAAGGCATTATGTTGGATGAAAACCCTTATCCACCCACCCAACCCCGGTCGCCCACGCCCCAGATATCCAATCAGCCAGCAACCATATTTCCAACGGACTAAGTTCGGGCAGCAATGAGTCGTGGGGGCAGGGGGCCACGAGTCACAGGGGGCAGGGGCAGGGAGCCACGAGTCGCAAGGGAACCACCATTACCTATACTACCAACCTCCAGGGTCTATCCATATAGGTCTTCAAGCGTAAACATTCTAGGGCCAAGTCTACCTGTGTAGGTTCCATTTTTCACGCGTTCGAGGTCCTCTATCAACTGAGCAACCTTAGCGTTGTTCTGCTCAATAAAGTCAGGATCGGGACGAGCGGTTATCAATCTCATCGTAAAGAGCTTCCAACAGTAGAACTCCCCCGTCGGCCTCTCAACGGTTCCACTCGGTCTTCCCAGCCAAGGACCGCGATGCTCCTGTTCCAAGCCCAGGCGACTATTAAACCTCTCGTTCGCGCCATAGTCGCCGTCTTCGAGGCCCTCATTCGACACCCACCCCCAAGCCACCGTCTCCTTATACTTCTTCCGATCCTTGTGATACACCTGGTTATACGCCTCAGCCCTCCTCCAGTCCTCGTAGGCACACAACCTGAAGACGCAGTCGACAAACACCCCGATGGTCGCCACCGGACAGTGGTGCAACCCCAACATAACCTGAGGCTTATACATGTTCGGAATCACCCTCCCAGGACTCAGAGTGTAGGGGCACTTTATCTCGAGCAGCACAACCTCCTCAGGATGCCCCCGACAGACAGCATCCACCCCACCCCCGGCCTGTGCCCGCCGGATCGGGAGCACACAAAAGCCATCCGGAGAGTAGGCCGTCGTACCGCCTTGAATATAGATATTGTTTCCGTAGACCTTGGTGTCGTACACCTTCTCCAATACCGCATTTGCAACCTCCTCAAAAGTCTGACCATAGAGGCAGGGCGCGCTAAAGAGAACACCCTCGTTGCTAGTTTTTTTCAGTCAGCTTCTTACTATAGCTGCTAAAGTAGTTTTGCCCTTTGATAGCGGAGTAGTCGCTTCCTCCAACGCAGCCCTTCCTCATGGTCTCCCACTGGTCCGTATTTTGCTTGACTCCGGTATGATCGTTGCAGAAAGATTTTATCGCCACCTCCACAGCAAACACCACTCTTTAAATAGTCAGTCGGTCGGCTGCACTTACCGCCGTACCGGTACGATCACCTCCTGCAACCAAGGTGGTCGACCTAGGCGGTGAGAGGGGTGGAGATGCCCTAGCCAATGTCTTAGCCTTAATGTCGCTTTTCAATCGAGTATATTTTGCGATCTTGGCCGAAACGAGATTAAACTCATCGTCTGAGATAAAGCCGTCTTCAAGCGCCGTCGAAATAATATCTGTAACCGTGTTTATTTGCTCTGTGCCAGTATTTGAATCTGGTTGTGCTTCTTTACCTTCGCCGACAGCCGACGGCTGATGACCTTTCCTGCGATCGCAACCAGCCCGCACACGGCACCCGTAGCACCCAAGACTGTAGCAATAGGGGCAGCAACCACCGTAGACATCAGACCCGCACCACTTGCGCCAAGACATACACCCACAGCAACTAAAACAGTGTCTACAGCGTCCACTGAGTTTACTGCACACCTATATTTTTTATACATAGCACCATATTTTTCAATTTATTTCTCAAGGTATTGCTTCTTGAGACTGACCTCATTCAGCCGATAGGAGTGGCCTGGATTCTCATCAGGTAGCACAGTTGGTTGTTGTTTCATACTACCCTTATAGGCACATAAGTCTATAAGTCAAATTCATAAGCAGTGATACTACAGTACAAGTCGCCCCTCTGTCTGTAGTGGGTGTATAAAAGTTAATAACGTTGCCTTGTTCCAGCTGTAAAGGCGGGGCAAAAAGTACTACAACAGCCTGTTTGTTAGCAGGCTTGTGTATTCCTGCCTGGTGAACTGTCCCATTTATAACAGGAAACACTACTATAGTACCAGCGCCAGTACCAGACGACAACCCTATACGAATGATCCTACCATTGGATAACATGGTATATCCAGAACTTAAATCTCGCGAGTCTTGACCCCCATCACCAAACGACCACCTATATCCTCTGCGAATAGCGCCACTTACTTCTGCCTAAACAGTAATGAGGGTTTTTTTTATTTTTTCAGCTACGTGTTGTCTCAGGTCCCTGTTCTGCTGTCTATGTTTAACATCAAAATACTTTCTATTAGCGGCATTCTTTGGTGAAATCGGGTCTCCCAGCTCAATGATTTTATTATCTCCTATTTCAAGGTCTCCAGTCATAGTACTTCCACCTTTATCTATTTTTTGTGAGTCTACATAGGTCTTTGTTGTATATTTGGAGAGGTCGGCGCCCAGATCCGTTTTCTGTTGAGTTCCATAAAATTCTCGCTTTTATTGTAAATTCGAGAACAACACCAATAGGTAAGTCGTGGTTGTTCAGTAGACGCACCTTACTATCTTTTATCTTAAGACCTACGTATAGATCACCTGCACTATTGTCAATAGAATTTTGCAGGGAGACAGCCTCACCGCCTTGAACATTAGACAGAGTGTGATACATAGCACTATGAATAAAGAAGCCTTTACATTCAATACGAATAAAACGTACAAACCCGGCCCGGTATACCCATCAAATATTGATCCTGAGGATCTGACACACCTTCTCATCCGGATTAAGGCAGGTAAAATTACAGATGCGTTTGGGGTGGAGTTCTCCAACCTGTTTGATAAATACTTGGTGCCAAACACAAGTGACAACAGCCTTGTAATTGGCACAACTACATGCAATACTGGCAGAACCAGGTAAACTTTGTTGCATGGTGCGCAACCAGTGGCTGCAGAGTTTCTGCCCTGGACCACCTCAGATCTGACTCCCCAGCACTAAGTAGCCTCTACAGGTTTCACGTCTACTACACAATCCGGAGACTTTTAGACGAAATGAGAATAACACTGCCGGATGATGCCACATGGTCGGCTACCAACAATACCTTTGACAAGAGAATCTACCACCAACTCTGCCACGAGTTTGGGGTTGACGAAAACAGCGACTGGAGGATACAGGGCGGCAACCAGGGCCTAGGGCAGATCTACTTCACCGACCCTGAAACTCACGAGGTACGAATCCGTCAGGCAAACATTTGAGAAATCAACCAACGGGTTTGTTTTCCAGGGCGGCAAGCTGCACATTGATTTCATAAAGCAAAACCAAGAGGGGGCAAACATCGCCTGGAGTACTTTCATCCTAGAAAAATCGGAGGGGTTCACATCCCCAGATATCTCACGGATCAACGACAGCATTCGGACTTATGTCTGGGCCATTCTTGGTGCTCAGTAGTAAGTCACGGAGTATCAGGAGGATAACTCCCCACACCGCCACAACTGCGGCCAATACATGTTCTGCCATCCAACCAGACACCTTTGCAGCTGACTTAAGCAGCCATGATACGATGGAGCCAATGATTCCTGGAAGGGCGGCTGCTGACTTACCGGCTAGGACCTTCAGAACGTTTGCCAAGGTGTTCAGCTGTTTTTTAAGCCATTCCTTTAACCCGGGCTCTGGAGCTGGGGTCGGTGTTGGTGCCGGGGTGCTCCCTCCACCACCGGACAGTGCTATGTCCTCGTTAAGAAGTCTGTTAATCGTTTCCCTGATGCGTTTAATTTGGGTTCGCAGACGTTCGCGGGTTGTAGAGGCTGCCTCAACTCGGGCACTCCGAAGATCCTGCAGCTCTGCAAGCTCATTTGCTTGGATTCTCCATGCTCCACTTTCACCCCTCCTATCCTCCTGTAAGCGTGCCATTTTAGCTTCCCCTTGGGCTATATCTCTTTCTATCTCGGTTATCTTAGCTAGGTTGTTCACCAGCTCACCCCTCTGGGTCTGCATAACCTTGTCAATCCCTACAAGCTCTCGGTATGTGAGACCATCTGTCTGTGTGCCCACGTCTCCTATAGCGTTATGAAGGTACTCTATGAAGCTTGTTTCTTCCGCACCACACCTCGTCCCACTCATGGCTTCAGGGCCGCTCATTTCTAAATTATCTGCGGCCTTAGCAGCAGCTTGGTCAACACCTTGGAGGACTTTGCTTCCTTTTGTGACAACGCTTGTCGGAACTACTCAGTGAAACCCAAACCATCACAGACGGCCTTAGGCCCCCCACGGTTACTAGCTATTGTTTGAAGTGAAAGCGGTTTTTTTGGTGCGAGAATTTGTAATACTTATGTCAGGGTAGTCCTTCTAGCGTAACTCTCCTCCAACAAGTTCAAACTTTGTATAATCGAGGCCGAGGGCTGGTGTGTGACCTTTTTCAGCCAATGCATCGTAATAATCATTGACAGCGCCTACAACTAATCGCTGGCTCTGTGGTAAAGTCATATCCATCTCAAGGCCCTCCCCACCTGGGAGAGGCGGGACCTCAGGGAGTACATCATCCTCTCCTTCAGGGTAGTAATCCTCTCCTTCCGGGTCGTAATCCTCCTCCACGGCGTCGTTAAATGTTGGGTTATCAAACTCCAGGCTTGTGTGTTAAAGATATACTTGTTCAAAATGACGAGTACTTATGGACGCAAACTAAACCCACACCACCGGATACGCGAGCCCCTCGGGGTAAAGGGCGTGTGACAGTCTGTAGTTATTACAAACAATCCAAGCACTATTGAGCAGAACCAACAACTGCTGGTTCGCTTCCCCAATCTAGGCGCAGACGACGTCATTGTCCCAGGGACAGCACGGCTGGCCTCTACAATCACGCTGACATCGACTGATGTTAACCGCAGCGTTGTGCAAAACCTGGGTCGCGCCGTGGTTAAGAAATTGACAATCAAGATTTCTGGCAATGAGGTCATGTCTATTGATGACAGCGATGTGTACCACTGTTACCACGACTTGTGGCGGACTGCACAGGAGAGACAGGGTCTCCAGTACCAGGGCATTGACACAACAGATGACAGAAACACAACTAAGATACGAGTGGGGGTAGGAGACAAGCATGAGACCGAGGAAGAGGACAAGGCCGTAGCCGATGTGTAGAGTAACAGGTTCTACGTTCCGCTTGACTTTGAACTCCTCGAGAGCCACATGCCGTTCTACCAGAGCGCGCTTAATGACAGACTGGAATTCGAGCTTACGTTCAACGACTACAACCGCGTGATTCACGCAACAAGCGACGCCGAAGCCAGCTACAAAATTGATGGCATCTCGCTGGAATATGACATGGTTACCCAACCAGAGTTGGCCCATATGATACGCACCCAGTACACAGGTCGGCTCTCGATTCTGTATGACCGTGTACTTCGTCACAGAAAGCTTGTATACAATAAAAAAGATACACTGTGGAACATCAACCTGAACGTGCCGGCTCGCAGAATGAAGGGCATCCTACTGCTCTTTGAAGACCCCCATGGTACCTCATTCGCCAGGAAGACAGAGTCGTTCTACAACCCAAAGATTACGGAGGTCGAGGTGACCATTGAGGGCATTCCCAATCAACTCTATGCCCAGGGCATGCGTGGCTACCAGCAGTGGGACAAGGTGAAGAAGGCCTTTGCAGTAATGAGTAAACGAGACCCCAGTGTAGCAATAGCTGCAAAAGACTTTGTCGGACGTTTCCCTAGGAGAGTACCTAACCAGTAAGTATGCTCTGTGGCTCGACTTAAGGACGAGTGATGACGACCAGCTGCATGGTAGTGGCAGGGCCGTGGAGAATGCGTCTGAGGGTATCACCATTCAGATCACAAAAAAATCACAGGCGGCCGGCGCATTGAACGTTTATATGTATATTGTAATGGATGCACAGCTTAACATTAAAGATGGCAGGTTCGTCAGCGCAGTCTACTAACAAGGTTTTGATGAAATCGAAAACTGAATTTACATTTCCAGATGGTCCCTGGGCAGACAGGATGTGGGAAAACCGCATTTATCCTCGACCTACTTGAAGGGCCCTTCTTCGGCGCCTTTAAGCATATTGTAAACCTCTGCCCTATCATACGTTTCAATGAGGCCTATCAGACGCGGTCATGGGTGTGGAACGATTCGGAGGTGTACGTGGTTGACCCAGGGGAGCGGTTCCATGACCACTTAAGGGCTTTCTATCACTGCTTCAAGGGCGAGCCTACCCTCTACATCATCGATGATTGTTCGGCAACAAAGGCCCTAACCAAGAAGAAAGACATGTTATCCGAACAGGCCTTTAGCGGCCGCCATGCGCATCAAAGTGCCTGGGTCCTCACCCAAAAATTCAACTCTGTGCTGAAGGATTTACGTGAACAGTCCCATTGGATGGCACTTTTCCACATCAAGGATCGTGACTCATTTGAAGACGCCCTACGAGAAAATGATGTGATTCCAACGAGTGAGGAACGTGCCACAGTACGCCATCTACTAGCAAAGACCAAGCACGCAAAACTGCTGCTGAAGACTGATCAACCCACTGGATATGCTGTCAATTGAGGACCAGCCACCCAGGCCGCTGCCTCAGTAACTAATTTAGGTTTGTTCGTCTGGGGAGCAGTGCGATATATTAGACTTCGAAGGTGTATACGTATATTCATGGATCCTGATACCATTATTGATCAACTCCTTGAACAGGACGCGGCTAGCCTGCCGGCCACAAACTCTGAGCGAGCGGAACCCTGTTGCACCCCTGGTGAAGATTTATCTTCTAAGAGAGATAGGCTTGCTGCTGTCATAGCTGGGGGTCAGGCCCGTCAGTACCTCGGCGATCAGCACCTGTCGACTGCAAAGATTGAATCGATGTCCGATGAAGAGATTACAAAGCTCTATGCGAAATATGAGGCTCGGCTGGGCGCTAGCATGACGCGGACTCTGGGGCAGTCAGTTATCTAACTGTTTTCTAGCGTTGCTTGTATGTTCCTGCCAATCCCCCCAGAACATCAGCCAAATCTGATTACGGACCTCGAGACTGACCCGTTTGTCGGGCATGCGCTAAGAACAGCCACATGTGAACTGTATCATTGCTATGGTGTGATGTTGGCTTCGCTAACCATGGCCCTAACAACGGCTAAGTACTGCCAATTTGGAACGAGCACCCCTGCCACCCGGGACCAGCCGTCCGACACCCCTCCTGCAGAGGACCTGCCTGGGTGCTGTCAATTGGAGGAACAAAATTAGTAGGTTACATGGAAAACGCAAATCAAGAGATAATGGCGGTGACTTGTGATCAGCCTGCGCCTCAACTTGCACCAAAGGAGAGACCTACAAAAGACGCCAAAAAGGTTAAGGCAGCCCAAAAGGCACTGCGGCTCGAAAGGCTAATCAAAATAGACTTCTGAGAGAACTGCAGTAGGCTAAGTCTGCGCTACAGTCTGAAAATCGGCCCCCTCCCCCGACCCCCCAGTTTGACCGCGGGTCCCCCGCAGGGCAGATGGGTTCGACTCAGTCTTGGCCAAATGTGGGTGACATCACCTTTGTTTGTCGGTGGAGTGGGGGTGTTTGGACTAGTATTTTATTGCTATAGGCAGAGTTGTAGCCTCACCCCTAAACAGGTTGTGCCCAGGGGAGAGCCAGCGAAGTCAGCACCTGCGGACGCTCCTTTAAAGGACCCGTTTTATATGGAATAAGATGACAACACCAATTACTGATGGAAAAATGCTTTTCAACGCAGTGTACCACGGTGCAGTTGTTTCCGGTATATCAATAGGTTATGCCAAGCTTGCTAATATGTTTCTGGGTGGCGGGGCTCCACGTTTTGATTTCACCCCACGCGACCTGGCTATGGCTATTGCCGATGAATCACTAGCTATGGCCACAAAGGATATGCTAATTAAACAAGAAAGATCGGCAGTAATGGAAGCAACTGGAAAGTGTCCCTGGATTCTACTCGCGGATGGTGGGGGAGAGGCGTTCAGCAGTGATGCGGGAAGTTCACCATCAGGAATCAGTGGGCGATCGTGGGTGGAAGGTGTGGATACACCCAGGGTTGAATACGACACACCCCGTCTGCCGGCGGTCTAGGCCTGGGGGTAGGCCTGGGTATGCCCGTAGGCCAGGGTGTGTACACCACCTGGAGTTATCCACCGCTTTGTATCAAAGGGGGAGAGGGACACCTTGTTGACGTGCAGCCCATATATCTTGTGGCTGTCACTCCTGAGCATGTTCATCCCATGGCAAAACCACTTCTGGTCGAACAGCGATTCAAGGTATTGGCCGTGGCACAGGTGTTTCTTGACAACTACCTTTTTCACGCCCTTTGCTTTCTTGATTTCCTCCCGGGTCAGGATGGAGTACATCTTTGGGCGCTGGCCTACATACTCCCTGATGGGTACACCACCACACTCGTCCTTCATTTTTCCTAGAACCTTCTTGTTCTCGTTGCTGTGGACCGGGTGGGCTGGGTTGTAGTTGCTGGTGTCGAATAGGTCACTGTCTTTTTTCATGTCGGCGTAGATGTCCGGTGTGTGGATCTCCAGGAGGAGGGAGTCGGTGTCGGTGTAGAGTGGGTTGAGATCGCGACCGTACCGGGGCTTCATGGTGTTGTAGTAGAAGGATACATATCCCCATGTAGACTGGGCGGTTGAGGACTAGGTGGGCCTTGTGGATATGGATGGCGGCCAGATCGTGGTCAAAGATTTTCTGCCGGGCGAAGGCGGGGCTGGCGATGAGCTTACTTATTTTGTTGCCTTCTGCGGCTCGGACCAGCTTCACGTCAACCAAGACGGAGTTGTTCATTAGTTAGTAGAGGTCCTTTTCGAAGTCGCTGGTTGCTGCCTTGCGGAGGTCTGTGTTCATCCTGATGTAGGGCTCCATCCAGGGGCTTTGGGTGAAGGATAGGGCTCGGTGGAACTTGGTCAGCTTCATCCCCAGGGCCAGATATAGTTTGAGGCTGCTGTAGAAGTCTTGGATAGGCGAGAGGGGAGATTCAAACTTATCCCAGCTGTCCATGAACTCGTAGGGGAAGACTCCCTTGCGCAATAGTAACCCTCGCTTTGTCTGGTTTGCTTCATACTCTGCCGTCACGGTGAAGGCGTCTTGGCTGTTGGCTGAGACCAGCTTGTTGAGGGAGGCCAGGAGGAACTGTGCGCTGTCTATGAAGCGGAGCTGTCCGAGGGATAGGGATATGTACTTCTCCATATTATTGGGTATACAGTTGATGTCTCCCTCTACCTTGCTTATGCCCTGCATCAGGAGGTGGGAGTCATAGCGTGGAAGACCACGGGGATGGGGGTTGTCTTGGGGCTCAACCTAAGCTTCAGGTTGCAGGCGTTGTGGGCTGGCCCTCTGTACTTGCCGGTTATGCGCAGTGGTCACGGACCCAGTCAGTTCCAAGTGGTTTGCTGCAGACGTGGCATCGGGTTGCAGTCTTGTGGACGTCTCGGGTCATCCGCATGGGGACTGGCTTGGAGAGAACTGATTTGATATTTTTCTCCTCTTGCTGTAGGGCCTTGAGGAACTTCTCCACGGCGTCGCTTCCCCTGTAGATGACTGGGGGTGAGGTCTTCCCGTCGCATCGGACTACAATGTAGCCGAAGCAGCAGCACTGGTGTTCCTGAGTCTTCTGGGTGTTGCTCTTTTCTGGATTGAGGGCTGGCTCTGGGAGCTTTGTTGTGAGCACCTCGAAGTCTGCGTAGATGACGTAGGGGGCCGGAAGCTGCTTCTGCCAGTTCTGGAAGGTTAGGATGTTTTCCCCCTCCTCTGGCATGTCTACCCACCCAGCTGTTTGCCCGACACCTGCACACTCTGGCTTGTGGGCCTGGAGTAGGGCGGAGGTGGTTTAGCCGTGGAGGCAGCGTTCGCAGAAGAATTTGCGGCACTCGTGTTTCGTCTGGTCGTAGAGTAGGCGGTGTAGGTTTTTCATCCAGGTGTAATGACATACTCCATCCTTCTCGATCAGCATGAGGTTTATGCAGTTGCTGGGGTGTTTGCTGATTCGGTGGACCATGCCGGCTTTCCCATCCCAACCAAATACGTTTAGGCCTTGGTCGAGAACATTTTCGATTTTTTTCGGCGTGGGAGACCGGGGTGGGGTAGGCCACACCTGAGCCCTTTAGCTTATCTATGAGCCACTAGATGTTGTATTTTGATGGCCGCTGTGGGTCCTTGTTGACCAAGTGGAGGGCTGAGATGATGGACCATAGTATGCATAGATCGTCTCGGTTCTTTACGTTTATGATGGCCCCTTTATTTGCCAGTGGTGGCGGTAGAGGGAGGTAGGAGCTGCCTTTGAGTGGTTGATATTTTGCGATGTCAATCCAGATGGTTTTCACCGGTCTTGTAGAGACTTACCTTGATTGAGAGCTGGGTCTTGAGGCCGCCTAACATAGCCAGCTCCTCGACTAGAACTCTTTGCATTTTAGGTCGCACGCCTTTGTGGAAGATCAGGAGGTCTCAGGAAATGGGGTGATCCTTGGGGACGTTCATGACCCATCCTCGTAGTTGGTTCTTGAAGGCCCCTTTAGTTCTCCTGAAGTTGAGGCGAGGTGTTGGGACCGGCCTGGCCTGTGTGGTGATTAACCTTGGGCGGGGCCTGGGTATGGGGGGTGGACTTCCTGGGGCTGGAGTCTTCACAACCTCAGAGTAGAGACGTGGTTTGGGGACTGGGGGTTGGATTGGTTTGTTGTATATCTTAGTCCTCATTCTTGCGTAGATCTCCTTGTAAGTCCTGTCGAATACGTTTTTCTTTTCGAGTGCTGTGAGGGCGACCTTCGAGCGTGGGTAGGGCGGTGGGGCTGTACCGTGGATTTCAGCATAGTCAGCTTGGGCCTTTCAGGCGCGTGTGCTGTGAGACGTCATCATTACCTATACTGCGCTGTTAGTTTAAAAGGGATGTAAAAATGACAAAAATCAAATCGCGACGAAATCCCCACCTGCGCCTCGTGGCTTGCTAGGTCTCTTAGCTGGTGGTTCCCTTGCAACTCGTGGCTCCCTGCCCCTGCCCCCTGTGACTCGTGGCCCCCTGCCCCCCTGCCCGAACGTAGTCTGTTGGAAATATGGCTGCTGGCTGGTTGGATATCTGAAGTGTGGGCCACCGGGGTTGGGTGGGTGGATAAGGGTTTTCAGCCAAAATAATGCCTTGTCCCCCTTTGCGCTAGAACCACCATTACCTATACTACTGAAGTATCTACGGTCTTGCGGCCAAGAGGGACGCACTGCTGAGCGCGCTGTACCTGGGGTGGTTGCGATACATACGACAGCGATACAGTTCGACAGCGGGAGTGGTGGCTGAAAGCTGGTTCTGGTTAAAGAATAG
Source organism: Urechis unicinctus (assembly GCA_034190875.2). Taxonomy (NCBI): domain Eukaryota; kingdom Metazoa; phylum Annelida; class Polychaeta; order Xenopneusta; family Urechidae; genus Urechis; species Urechis unicinctus. The sequence goes on along the minus strand of CM067349.1, from coordinate 15,150,952 downwards.
AACTGCATAAATTATTGCATTAATTTTTGCCATCATTTGCTGCTTTTTATCAGTGGGACGTAATATAGTAGAACGTCTTAAATCTACGATTACGTCACACTTATCAAACCGTGTATCATTACACAAGTGGGTTATTTCGTAAGTAATTGAATAGTTATTCTTTTGTCTTAAATCTACGATTACGTCACACATATCAAACCGTGTATCATTACACAAGTGGGTTATTCCGTAAGTAATTTAGTAGTTATTCTTTTGCACACATTGCAGGTAATTTATCAATACATAGATAGCTTAAAACTTTTTCCCAGCGTCGTAACATACACACTTTTCTAGCATATTACGCCGACCTGTCCCCTTAGACTTGCTCACAGATCTACTCAGAAGTCAGATAAGTACTTGCCGATTATAGATCAAAGCATTGCAGTACTCGTCGATTATAGATCAACGCTTTGCAGTACTCGCCGATTATAGATCAAAGCATTGCAGTATTCGCCGATTATAGATCAAATCATTGCAGTACACGTTGAGTATAGATCAAAGCATTGATCAATACTCAACGTCTTTTAGTGATATTGACGTGCATTCTTTCAATACTAATTTAAGATGCATATAATTAAATTGGTTTCATGGTGGTGATTATGTGTTATTTAAGCGATTGATATGCAGGCTTCTTATTTCCGTAGTTTAGCAGTCTGTAATCATAGCGTTTGTTTATGTCATAGTGTTTGGCGGTCTCTCGGCCTTATCTTGTACATGCGATATGTTGCTTATCGGCTTGCCGCCCTGCTAGGATGTCACATGACTTCTAATTACTGCAGTTGCCGATAGGGGCGATCATCACTTCCTTTCTCCTTGTGACTGTCGCCATCTTAGCTCGCACGATTTTGTATTCCCTATCCCACCCACCCAATGTTTTAATTCTTGTTGTAGTATTTTCTAATGTAATACCTTTTCTAATAAATACAATTATTGAGCGTTTGCCCTTAGAATTGAAGGTTGTAACTCAGCATTGCATCGCAGTATTGTTGATTCATTTCTCCTGCATGTGTTATTGCCGTCTCAATTAACGTGTTGCCATTTTGTGTGTGTGTATTTTACAGCTACGTTGATAAGGATCGTGGTTTGATTTCATCGTCTTGATGCACAAGTTGAAGATTTCTGTTCTAAATCTTGCAGGTGCTCGTTAAAGCAGAATCATGATGCTACCGAAGCGGTTCTACGTGATGATGATGATTACAGCCGTTGGCTTAATAGGCCTGTATGTCTCAATGATGTTCAATAGTCCTCATTTAAAAGACAATAAGTATAAAGTAAATTCGGATGAACCCATGTCAAATGAGATTCCTAAGAAGTTATCAAATGTTATGGGATACCTGAGGAAAGATATCAAGAAATTTGCTGTGGTTTCAACAAGCACCGATAACCGCATGGGTTTTGGGTTCAGCTTCTACATTCCACTCACCGTGTTGGCCTGGAAGCGCATTGGCTATGGCACAATCGTTCTTATTGCGGGATCCAAAGAACACTGGCAAAGTCATCCCCTTCTTTCATGGGTACTGTACCATGCGTTAGAGAAGGGAGCAGTCTGTGTTTTTCTTCCGGCACCAAACGAAACTCAAACATTGATAAGCCAGGTCTCTAGGATTTTTGCAGCAAATATCGTGAACAGCACTGCTCCTCATGTCAAGGATAGCTATTTGGTTTTATCAGATGTCAGCATGCTTGTTCAGGAATGGGGCAATGACACAGCGAATCGCCATCAAATTCAATATTCACCTCGTAATGCCCATGTTGACAGAATAGACCGCGCGAAATGGTCGCCGAGAGCAGTGGATGGAAAGCTCGATGCACATCTGCCAACATATGATGGGCCTTCCAGAGTCTGAGCTAAATTTGAGCAATTACTAAGCTTTATGTTTGGTGTAAATTCAACCGATATGCAGTGGTGCACTCGATATTATGAAATCTTTGCCTCATTTAAGGAAGATAATTAATTAACTTCGGTATTGTCAAATGATTAATGTTCATCGATCAAGTTTTTTCCCGATTATTGATATCAAAGAACATGTTGCATTGCGACATCAAAGTGAATAGATCACATCAGATTGATGACTTTATTTGAAAAGTTTGTCACACCAGCATTTAACTGGCAGTATTTGTTTTAAGTGTCACAGTAGAATGCTACTATACATTAGATAAACACATGGGAATGCACTTCGTCGCAGATTGGTATGTACATGATAAAGATGATGGTAATGGTGAGAATTATGACGATTGTAATGATGTAGATGATAATGACGATTATCATGATAAAAAGGATTATTATGATAATAAGCTGAAATAATTATGAAATAATGCATTTCTAACATAATCCAAGCAGGTCGAAAATATCTTGTAAAATTCTTTAAATTCGTAATTTTTAAACCAATTACCATCCGATCGTAAACAAACATTTAAAAGCTTATACATAATAAAACTTTTATAATTGACATGTTCTATCCAAATGTGCGTTGTTTTCCAAACGTAATGTGTTAGGAAAATATTCACAGCGACAATTTTTTTACAAATATTATGGATGTACACGATGCCACTTCCGGTTAGAAACGCATTAAAGTTACAGTGGAAGTGAAATCGGAAGTTAACGCGCCGTATCTCCGTCGTTAACGGCAGTACCATAGTTTTGGTTAAATCAAGATTAGTCTGGTGGCACTAAAATTTAAAATAATTAAACTGATTTTGGCAGGAATTTTATTACCGGCTTCCCCGCATGGAATGCGAACGATCTAACCTTTCGCCAAGCCGTCTCATTTACTTTCAGGTTACTTTTGTTGTATAGTTCAAGTAGTACACTAGATGCCTTCAAATGGTAAATCCTTCTGGCATCATAATTTAAAGTACTTCAGTGTGATAATATTCAGCATTAATCAAATATACTGCGTTTAGGCATTGCAGCTCTTGCACTGGAGTGAGAACAAAAGTTGGCGCTAAGCTTTGGTCAGTTTTCAAGGTACAGTTTGTTATCATAACAGTATATAGCTGTGAAGCTGCACTTCACTGAGCGGGCGCTATGATTTTGGCAGTTCTCATGGACATTATGCCTTCATAATGATTTTTGTTTCTTCCACAGCACGAGAATGGAACCGAGTTTTGACTGACAATTTGATAATGTAATGTTGTAGTGGTAATGGATACGATGATTATGATGATGCAGATGCAAGGATACGTATTAAGTTGATGGTGGCTATGGCAATAATGATGATAATGAGTATAATGATGATGGTGTCATCAGGATGACGATCATGATTATCATGATAGTGATGATGATGACAGTGAATATGGTAATGGAGATGACTATGATGACAATGGTGTCCATAATGATGATGACAGCTATGATGACAATGATGACGGCAATGATGATGATGATGATGAAGGTGGTGACTAAAAAGACAATGGCAATTATGATGATCAGAATGATTATGATGACGGTGATAATGATGCCAATAATGATCATAATGAAATCAATTATGGCGATTAATGTCATGAAGATGATCACAATCATAACAATTGATGGAAGTATCATGAAGACATTGAATATGACGTAGATGATGTTCATGATGATGATGAAGATGACGATGAAAATGATGACCGTTAAAATCATAATGATAATGATGATGAGGATGACTAGGATGGCAATGATTATGGTGATTATGATGACCTAGATTATGATGACCAAGATTATGATGACGAGATAATGCTGATGATGACAATTGACAAAAACTGTCATCATATTTCGCCAAAAATTCCCGACGTCATTCTTGTCTTGTGGTTGATTGTGTGATACCTAATTGTGTGGTCAGAAGATAAGCGAAGATGGCGCACGAAAGTTTAACCGATGCAGAGCACAAAATTAAAAAAAATAATCATTTGTTATGAACAAGTCAAAACAATTTGCCACTTAAGTCTAGTTCATAACACAGGGTTGTTTTACAAGGTCTAAACACTGTTATTCGTGCCATATAACTTGAACGGAGATAATCTCCGAGCAGTTAAACACAGAAAGCTGGTACAATAAATCTGAATTTCAAACGTCCGTTTGAATGCTTCGCAGACGGTTTAACAAATAGTGCCATTGATCTATCCATTTTTTTTTGGGAAATGAATGAGAAGGTTATCATAGCACGGTTGTTCACCCAGCAACTCGAATCCAACGGGGCTTAACTGCATGCGCTCTGTCGCTGCTTCCATCAGAGCCAGGAACAGAGAAACATCATCCACCCTACTAGCGAATGTCGTTTTATGTAATAACCTCTTTGACGGGACACAAATAAGCCGGATGAATGCGAGAAAACCCCACTGCATATGTATGTATGTATGTATGTATGTATGTATGTATGTATGTATGTATGTATGTATGTATGTATGTATGTATGTATGTATGTATGTATGTATGTATGTATGTATGTATGTATGTATGTATGTATGTATGTATGTATGTATGTATGTATGTATGTATGTATGTATGTATGTATGTATGTATGTATGTATGTATGTATGTATGTATGTATGTATGTATGTATGTATGTATGTATGTATGTATGTATGTATGTATGTATGTATGTATGTATGTATGTATGTATGTATGCATGCATGCATGTATGTATGTATGTATGTATGTATGCATGCATGTATGTATATGTGTATGTATGTATGTATGTATGTATGTATGCATGCATGTATGTATGTATGTATGTATGTATGTATGTATGTATGTATGTATGTATGTATGTATGTATGTATGTATGTATGTATGTATGTATGTATGTATGTATGTATGTATGTATGTATGTATGTATGTATGTATGTATGTATGTATGTATGTATGTATGTATGTATGTATGTATGTATGTATGTATGTATGTATGTATACATGCAAAACTGATCTTTATTACACTAATTGAAGATTGAGTGTAATGGAAATTGGAAATGAGTTATTATCAGTAAAAGTGTAGCCCGGCATGAAACCGATGTTATTTGTTTTCGAATTGGGAATGATCCAAGAGTAGCTTGAACTACGTCAATACTGCACATAGCAATAATGGATAACATGGATCAGGTTATAATAAGTTTACAAATATTGTATTCTTAATATCGTTTGTCTTAGTGGTGACATATTAAAATATGGAATGTTAGTCCTTATCATCTAGCCGTTATGACATTCATCATATTTCACAATATTACTCCTCATTAAAACCACATGGGACAAAAAAGTGATGAGCCTATTCTTAAAATTGGCGAAATGGTAAAATGACTTGTTTTGCTTATTTAATTACTGATTTTGAAAGAATTAAACTAAAGTCATGGAAATTAATATCTCATCTCAGTGTTGAGGACACAAATCTGGCATCCGACGCTTGGTTGAGCTGCTGGGTGTCTCCGATGAATCTCCGGTCAGTAAGACTTCATAGAAATAAAATCATTTCTGAATGTGTGTGTGTGTGTGTGTGTGTGTGTGTGTGTGTGTGTGTGTGTGTGTGTGCGTGTGTGTGTGTGTGCGTGTGTGTGTGTGTGTGTGTGTGTGTGTGTGTGTGTGTGTGTGTGTGTGTGTGTGTGTGTGTGTGTGTGTGTGTGTGTGTGTGCGTGTGTGTGTGTGTGTGTGTGCGTGTGTGTGTGGGCGTGTGTGCGTGTGTGTGTGTGTGTGTGTGTGCGTGTGTGTGTGTGTGTGTGTGTGTGTGTGTGTGTGCGTGTGTGTGTGTGTGTGTGCGTGCGTGTGTGTGTGTGTGTGTGTGCGTGCGTGTGTGCGTGCATGTGTGCGTGCGTGTGTGCGTGCGTGTGTGTATGTGTGCGTGTATGTTTGTGCGTGTGTGTTTATGCGTGCGTGTGTGTGTGCGTGTGTGTGCGTGCGTGCGTGTGTGCGCGTGCGTGTGCGTGTGTGTGCATGTGTGTGCGTGTGTGCGTGCGTGTGTGTGTGTGTGTGTGTGTGTGTGTGTGTGTGTGTGTGTGTGTGTAACATCATAACATCCATCTTGAATTGAATCCTGGGCGGGTTGTATATGACTTGTATCACAATGTGGAGCCCTCATTCACTATCCTCTTGTTGACTTTGCTGAACGTGTAATAGACTTGAGGGTTGATGAATCGAGGTAACCGAGTAGTCACACACTAAATTGCACTACAGCTTACAGCAGTTCATGTTTAACATCGATTGGCATCACTTATTCATGTTCTCTCTCAGAAAACGAGATAAGGAAGCCTGTGTGCGAACCGATTTGTGCCTCGTGGATGACCACGTGTCAGGGATGCTGTCCGAACGCCATAATCGTGTTTTTCTGATACTCGAGGCGTCACCAATAGCGAGAAATTAATCCTTCATTTCATTGGATTATTCTGCCAATTATTTATTTTCAAGGAATAAGATACCTTATAATGCAATTCCTTAGGTGTTCTATTTCCTTTTTTCTTCAAAGTTACGAGACCTGAGTAAATGTCTGGTGTAACCTACAATAGCACGTCGTTGTTACGCCATCCATTACATTAGATTTGTTGCACACAATTCCAGATTGGTGAGAACCATGAAATTAATTGCCACTGTTATTCAGTCAAGTGCGGTTGGGCTCAGATGAGGATCGTTCTAAAAAGATGGATCTTAACCAGAAAATGGAATGGCTATCAGTCTGTTTAAGCGCTCTCACTGAATGTTGCTGTATTGGTCACAAATCTGCCAAATCAGAGGCACTCGAGCCTTCCAACGCCCCTTACTCTTTCCGATATTCAAAGATGAATACAGCTCATCGTCTTCATTCGTCAACTTCATCATCGCTTTAAGTGAACAATGGAGGTTGAAGTACCTTTGTAAGGCACATGAAATTTAACAGTAATGTGTTGCTCTCCTTGAGACGAATAAGCGTCAATATTTAGTCACGTGTCACCATCCCCCAGAAACATCTATTGACCCATGCATTGGCATCTCCTGGAAACGCTACAGGTATCATGTGGTCCCTTGCATCTTATATGTTAAGTAAGTAGCGCATTATACGGGGTCTGATGCCGGCATATTGCCTATACGAGTAGGAGCATAGCACATGACGTTATTAATGTATGTAAGTTGACATTGCTAAAATCGCTGTACGTTCAATAGTCCTCCGACCCAAGAAAAAAATCAGAGAAAGGCGTTGCAAAAAACGCTTGGTTGGGACTGTCGGAGGCCCCAAGCTCAAAATAGATGTGACTATGAAATATAATATCACCCGTTACACACAAATGAAAGGATTGGTGTAAATACAAAGTATATATACGAGGGAAAACAAACAATGGGATTTTCAAATAGAAGAGAAGCGAAGGTGTACAAGTTGATGGAAAGATGAATAGAAAAGGTAATGATCAGGATTTCGTAGGATTTGAGATGGGATGATGTCCAAGTCAAGAAGCCACACTTTATACCATCACCACGCCCGTTTGAAGATATCTGGGTTCCGAGCGCTGACATGGTACATGTGTAATCGTCAAATAAGCTATGCGTTTAGGTTCAAGCGTTCTGTCTAACAAAACAAGGAGTACTCACTTCTAACCATGATACACGTAGCTATTTGTGTTGGCAATGAAAGCTGTATGATCATTAAAAGTTTTTCTGTGTCAAAGCTCTGGTGAACAGTAGTTAATTGTCTTTGACTCATTGATAAATCCGAATCGAAATGGTCCTATTTTGGTTGTTTAGAACATAGGATGATTCAGTACTTATGAATTATATACAATACAAGTCAAATACGCTTTGTTGACGCATCAATAGCTGGGATAGGAAACCTGTTATTAACGACTGACTATTTGGACCAACCTGAGCAGATTCAATGAAATGCGCTTGAGGTTGGGCTTAAGGCGGTCAGCTGTTGTCATTCACCACGTTACCTCTGAAGATGCTGGCACCGTCCGGAGTTGGGTTGGCGGGACAGCAGGAGAATGGGTATGGGTTAAATGTGCGTGTGCGAATATTTATGTTTATTTTGGACTTCGTTAGTCTTTTGATGGTTGGTTGCTTCTTGTATTAAGCCTTCCACCTTATGGCTTGAAACGGTGAATACTCATTTGAATAAAAAAATCCATTATTTCTTTATTTCAACAACCATATAATTTATGGGTGTGCACAAATGTAAGCAAATTGATGCATGTAAAAACGATCTTGCGGTAACTTTGCTGCTACATAGAACGCCGCAAAGCATGAAGACAACGTCCCACGGTATTTATTATACTGGCGGTGGCAGTTTACGAGTGTTTTTGTAATGAACATTTATTACTCGGTTAATCAAGATATGATAATAGTTTAATATTTCCTCGAGACAATATAAAGATCAATGTACCGCCAATTATGATGTCAATGCAACCAACTTTGCCAAGTTTATAGCACACGCTATGCATATGACCATTAACGCTTACATCCAAATACATGGGTTCCCTAAAACATCCAGGGTCACCCCTGATCAGTCAATATCAGAGCTATTTATTGCAATCGCTAAACATTCCCTAACAGAACGACCTAGAGAGTTCATCTCAATGTCTCTCAATCGATGCCTAGCTGACTCTATCAGGTATCGGGGTATCTATAAGAGAAATTTAATTAACTGCAGTATCAGCCGTTTACACCTGTACATTACTCAATGAGTCCAGGTACCATGGTGTTTCACAAGTTTTCTAAGGCGGGCACATATGGACGAATAAGTGAATTACATGTGATCTTCGTATTGCACATTACGTACTGGCAGTGGTACACATACCCTTGTTTGATTTAATGTATGGCAGGTTAGGTTTTTTAAAGTCTTGCTCAACATTTGTACGTCTTATGTATAAAATATCAGTATTGGTTGATTGTATGGCTATAAAAAGTTAATATTGTAAACCGTCCAATATTTGAATATTGGACATAATTCAATGGGGCTTATGCTTTGAAATCCACCCTCTTTGCAAACAATATTAAATGGCATGTACATATTCCCCATATTACATAAATGACATCAGCAGTCAGTATTCTCGACAGTTAAGTTATTGTGTGTACTTAATACGTTTTCAAACAACATTGTGTAGTCATGTAGTATGTGATTTTGAACAGTCCATCAGTGTGTCTCCGTCTAGATCTAGAGTAACAAGCCAATAAGCATGTCTGCATGGCAGGATACATAATCAAAGCAGCTCCTCGGCAGGCTGGGCTGACCAACTCTCATTAGTCGTTAATTATGATGAATCATTCTGCCATTGACAACTGTGAACCATGCAGTGACAATCACTCTCAAAGGAAGGTATTTTATGAATACCTAATGTATACCGCGAGGAGAGCAATAGTGGCTTTTATAGCCCAATATAAACATAGTAACAATGAAACTCTGGTGGGGAACAATGTATTGGCTTTATAGTTTTTTTGCTCGAATCTCATCGTGTTGTCCGAGGCGGTAGCCGAGATTAGTATTCCTACGCGACACATCTGCTAAAACTCATCTGCTAATTTTGCTTGACGAAAAGTGTCTGTACAGAACGGATGGCGAATGATGCAATTGGATATCCTGTCATCTTTGCAAATGTGTCTGATGGAATGTATCTTCACTTCCTAAAGATACTAGCGGCTAGACCCATAACATTACATCGTATTAATAAATTAGCATCGACACCAAAACCGCCAAACACAACCGAGAAATATATTATTATTGATCAACATTGATTTAATAGATATGGCTTGTGCTACCAAGGAACTACATTCGCTGTTTCATACGCTCTAATATTTCTCCAGATCTAGTTTATTATTTTCTCCCATCACCTCGCTTGAACAGCTATTGTAATCTTAGCCAACACTGTTGATGTCATCCTCAATCAAGCACAGAAGTCAAGATTAATTGATGAAATTATGGATTGTTTAGGTGCGAACATTTGGCAACAGCCTCTGAGCTGTAAGGCTTATTTCCTGGCTTACGCCAAAGCCAAATGATATAAGGCCTGTTTCGTTATTGCTCATACATGTGATTGCTGCTCAATGAAGTTGCATTCTATGAAAAAGAATACAACACGATGCATATATGATAAATTTATGTTTCTCTTTGTTTGTTGGCATAGGGGATATGAAGATGTTGTAGAAGCTATCTGAAAATGTATATGGGGGATTTACCAACTAAATGTTTGTATGCATCCCTGACCGTACTTGCATTAGTAACGCAAGATATGAATGACCTTGCTACATGGAATCAACTGTTTAAACATTACACATAAAACGCTTAAGTGCGCGTCAAGTTTTGACTTGTACGATATTTATTAGCCGAAACATTTATAAGTGGGGGATTAGCTGTAGAATGATTTCATGAAAGTCGCTTGACTTATTGTTAAATAAATAGGACCTTTTATACGCATTAGGGTATGGGTTGTGGTAGTGTGAGATGATCACATAAGTATGCTGTTCCAGGGATATCAGCTGTAATTGATCCGGACACCAGATAGATATTAATTATTTTCCTGAGATGCTGATCCAAATTAATTAATACTGACGTCAATCCGACTACCAAATTATAATATAAGTCAATCATATTTTTGTTAGATCAGCAATTAGGATTGCTTTTTATTTTCATGACCAAACATTACAATGAATAATTGATGTATCATTTCTGTTATATGGAAAAACAATAAAATTTCTGCTATGGCCTGTAAATATGCATAAAAAGCTAATACGCAAATAAAGCAATTTCTTGACAGTTTATGCAAATATTGCAAATACCACAGACAAAAGGAGACTGAGCCACGTGATGTTACTACCTAAGCCAGGAGCAGCTGAGTAGCTGTACAGACGCGGATTGTTGCCTTGATCAAATGTGTAGAAGCGATTGTGGAGTCCGAATAGGGTGAGTCCAGGAGCGGTGACGTGTGTGATGGGCTCCATGGTACGGGCGTCAAGGATCACCAAAAATCCTACACAGGAGGGCAAAACATTATGATTGATAACCCAAAAAACCATGCAACCTTTGATGCGCCGCCCATGGTTAACGATGAAACGCGGTAAACACCGAATGGAATGACAGTAACAAAGGCAGGAAGAAGTCAAAACGACTGGTGCAGCGAGCATAATGGATTGTTTTTACTTACAGCTATATTCAATAAGTTTGTTCAGCAAACAAATAGCCTGAAGCTTAAATATACAAAACGCTTTAGTGCAGTGGGGTATCAAACCTTTAGCTTTATTGGCATCAAGTCCTTGTACTAGTATGACACCATCGTCCTCTTCTTGGCTACCAGGGGTTGCTACAAAGACAGGTTCTTGAGGAAAGAAGCCTTCGGGAAGAACATAGGCCACTTCATCCCTTGTGTCCACATTGAGCTGCAACAGTAAATATGAGGGTTGAGCAATCATCTAAATGTAAGGAATATATATATATATATATATATATATATATATATATATATATATATATATATATATATATATATATATATATATATATATATATATACATCAATGTTAATACATATATACATATGTACATTCCAACTACCGTATTCCCTAATTAACGCCCCTCCCTAATAGCCCCCCTTCCGTTTTGTAAAATCATGACTTAGCATAAATGCAGGAAAACGATACGTGTGACACATATAAGTACTTGTTTTCCAGCGAAGGGAGACTGAGTTTGCTCTGTACGTGTTGTTTTTTTAGCATATCTCTGGACCAGATACGGAAGATATTCTATCCCCATGTAGGAAAATTTTATTGTACGACGCTTGGTAAACGTTCCAAAAAGTGCCCCCTCGTAAGGGAATATACGGTACATCGTTTGTTGGAGAACTCAATAAGATTCGCAAAGGGAGGACGACCAGGAAGATATTCTTACGAAAACTTGTCGAGGTGTTGAAGTGCTCGTAGTTGATGTGGAGCCAACGGATTGACGAAGGTGTACGGGACTCGAAGCGTCTCCACATTGACTGTGAAGCGCTCCACAGATGTAGGGTAGGCACTCTGAAACCAGCCGACGACATTTAGGCGTCACAACGTGATCTTACTAATGCATTTATGCACCAGTTCACAACACATATAGTTGACTCAAAGTTGGATGTTTGCTTCTGTCTCTGATATCTCTGATATATTCGGGTGTTTATCTTAACCTTTTAATCAAGATAATACATTTGAAAATCGTTTTAATTTTGTAATTGATTACACGTTAAATTGAATGCTATATTAAGTCATCGGAGATTGCTTGATGCCTCTATATCAGCATTCTTAACCAGTAACGAACTTTATGTTATCCGACAATGCTGAAGTGAAGTAGATGAATATGGCAGCGCCCCACAACTCATACCGCATAATACTTTGTCACACAGTTCTTACGTTGTGTAGTAGCTGTGGGGTGAAGGTGTGGTAGGTATAGATGCTGGAGTTGGCAAAGGTCAGCATGTCCAGGTACATCTTACCGTCTTGTTCGTACGAGTTCATCTGCAGCCGGCACAAAGAATATTATGGATGTCATTATGCTCTTAGGTTAGTGGCTGTGATCAATATATGTAGTGAGAAGTGAGAAAATGATGAAGATGATGACTATGATGATGATGATAGCGATGATGATGAAGATAATGACGATGATGACGATGATGACGATGATGATGATGATGATGATGATGATGATGATGATGATGATGATGATGATGATGATGATGGTTATGATGAACATGATGAAGATGAAATTGATGGTTATGTTAAAGCGATTGCTGTTACATTAATCGTGATTTGGACGACAATGATGTTGATGATAATTACACTGATGATAATGATCAAACTGATTAATGATGATGACACCACTGACAATGATGATGAGGACGAGTTCGACGACAACCCCTTATGTCTCTGCTGTTTTTAATGCTATATCAGTCAGAATTTTATCACCTTACCTGATGGGTGACAAAAAATGCCTCTGTTGGTATGGAAGCCATCAGCTGCCCGTCTGATTTGCGTATGACATACAAGTAGCTGGGATGCTCCCCGTGCCATTTGAAGACAGCGCCGAAGAAGGCCGAGTCGGGGTAACTGCCATGTACTTTATACACACACACATAATGTTGTAGATAGACAGCTATTAAGCAAGATTGCACCGACCATCAGATATGAAGCAAGATTGAACCAACCACTAAGAAATTCGACAAAATATAAATCAATGCACTCCCTAGCTCAAATAGGTACATGTTTCATGCAAATCAAGAGAGCGGTAACAACACTGAAATCAGCATAATAAAACGTTAATGCAGCAGCTCACTGAAATAAGCACAAGGGTCGAACAACCAGGATGTGGCTGGCAAAATGATGTAGTTCTCCGTCATGCTAAAAGAATGCATGTAGCCGAGTCTGCCTGACAAGTCCGGGTATTCGTCATTACCAGAACACAGACCCAAGTCGATTGTGTTGACGGGGACTTCAGCAATGACCCTGCGGAAGTCGTCGCGAACATCATATACGGCCCACCTGTGGTGAAAAGTGTTGAATGTTCGATATTCATTTTGGAATGAAGAGTTGACAGCATTTCAATGTCATTGGTCGGTTACGTTATCACGCTATCGATGCTCTGGTGTGATGTTAACCTTAATTACAAATGTGTATATTTCTAGTTCAACTTTTACGCTTTCGTATTTCAGTACTTTCGTTACTTTACCATTTGCCACCTTAAGCGTTGCCTCAATATCGATCATTGCCTCTAACCCTGCCCTCATATCCGTTGTGCCAATGCAATTCGGTATACTTCCTTATAACATTTGATTCTGCCTTGTCGTTTTCTGAATTTGTGAACAAGGGTTTGAATATATTGGTGTGTTACCTTGGCAATCTGAATCGGGGGTTTTCGCCTGCAATTGTCACCATGACTGCGCTCCAGACTGTTCCATCTGACTCGCGGTGTGGATGAGCTGGGTTGTTCACCATGGCCGTCCCTCCAGGGTATCCCATGTTGCTATCGGAGAATCGATATCTCTCTATCGCTTCCACGTTGTGAACATCTACCATGACACCTAAGATAGGACATAAGCCATTCGTTAAAAATATATCAGTGAGTTCGATTGTAGCTTGAATTTGACAGGTATTCCAGCCCAAACCAATGTGTTATAGAGTTTATGATGATAATAACACATTCTTTATTATCGTATCAATCGTATTGATGGATAGCTTAACTGCATTATTAAGCTTGTTCCGAACGGATAGTGATAGGGTCGTGGATTTGCGAGCCTTTGTGGTAAACGTGGTCGAACCTGTGTGGCTAACGTGTGAGTAAAAAAGACACCTGTAATTGATGGACGCTATTTAAACGTCCGTCATGTTATCCAATCATTACGGAAGCGCCCATTGGCACCCAATCTATTGGGCGTCCATTAAATCCAATGCCATTACCGTTAGTGCCCTCACTCCACGCGGCGGCATTCTGGCCTATCGTCCACCATGACACGTGATCAACTCCACTGAGACGACCTGGTTGACTCATGTTGGGTCGCAGAAGATCTCGCTGATCTGCATCCTAATGTTAAATGCAATGTTTAATTAAGAAAATGATTGAGTCGACTGTTCATTCCATCGATGCAATTTTTGTACAAGTGTTTTGCAAAAACGAATTGAACCAATCGCGACACAGTACAAAGTCGTAATCCTTGAAAGATGCCATACTAAGAGTTATATCAATTGATTATGGATAGATTCTAAATCAAAATGATTAATTATAATCTTGTTAACGAAGAAATACTGTTAATAAACCACAATGAAAGCTATATCTCAAGAATAAAGATATAGAAATAACTAGAATAGTTGACCAACGTACAAAGTCGCCAAGGACGGTCCGCCAGAAGACGCGGGAATCATTCATATTCATCTGATAGTTGCGGTAGATCTCCATCTTTGTTGTGTCATAATACCTGCGATTTCGACGAACGAACGATGAGCTTAGTAGTGGATATATACCTCATATGTTCAAGAAATCGCTCGTGTAGCGATGTGTACTGAATGATAATTTCACTAGGCTAGCAAGGTTAAAGAGGTGCTCTTCACAGGTAGAAAATAATTTTTTGGGTTGCGGGGACAAAAAGACGAACTGGAAAGTACGTGGCGGAGAAAATTGTCTACCATGAATGGATATTGTGATGTAAGTATTGATTTGAGGCATTATATTAATTTGGTCAGAAAAATGCAAACCTTTGCCCTGAATAATTCTAATCATATACAAATTATTTCAATTACACCCCCGCACTAAGGTACGGCTTTGTTAACAGTAGTGGTAGCATGTAGCGTAAAGATCTTGTAAGTATCCATAATTACATACCTCAATCAAAAATTAATTATCCCATTACCAAATATCCGCGAGGATCTGCACCTCGTCTCAATGCAAACTTAGTGGCTGAGAGCGAAGGAAGCTTTGGAGTAGAAGCGACATTATATATATCTGGTGTCAATAAGTGGAAACCAACTCTACCTGTTGTAGAAGGTAGCCTCTCCATCCTGGAATTGGAAGCTCTGTCCCATTTCGATGCAATCAAATAAGTGATTGATCTGGTTGACGATCGGCGCATCACTTCCGATCTCACCAAAAGCTCCACAAGCATGCCGGATGAAGGAACCTGGTGGATGATGTCACACTCTTATTATGTATATCTTAATTAAAAGATGGACGTATTCGATGTTGCAAGATACCGGCGGCTCTGTATGTTACGATGCCTTTGCCTTGTACGAGCTATATTCAATCTGTTAGGAACCATTCGTTGGTGGTAATATTAAGGCATATTGATCAACAGAGCTACTAAGTGTGGCTGTGTGGCCGGGGAGTTGTGCTCTGGCGGGATCCTTATCCCTTATCATCCGTTATTCGTATTTAAACGACTTTATGGACTCACCGTGCAGCCATTCTGGGATTTCTCCCATCTCAACGACGACTTCTGCATCCACGAATTCATCTTTCACATTACTGAGTCCTAGCTTGAGTTTGTCGGAGAGGTCGTCCGCATAAGTCTCGATCACGACGAAACTGAAGAGGAAGAGGAGGCATAGCACGTGCGGCTTCATCGTGGATGTCAGTTCACAATGCTGATTGATGTGGTGTCAGCATTATATGTCAACTGAGTTGTCTCCTGGTATAAGAGGTCGTTTGTAATTAAGTAACCGAACGGGGGACAGGAATTAGACGGCAAATTTTGTAGATCGAAGGTTACTTCTCACGCGTCATCCAATCGGGACCGAGCTCTCCGGGACGCCTTTTCAATGACAATAAGATTATGAGATTCAACGATAGAAGGTCGAAGGTTGAAATGCACTGATAACGTACCCGCTAGTGGCCGGGCAAATCTTCTTACAATCGCAAGTTACCTAAGCATTTTAGTGCATATAGTTTCAGGTGAGATTATGAACAAAGACTATGCATATTAAGTCCCGGTCATAGCCCTGTTGTGGTTAGTATCAATCCACACTATGGTTATCATAGGAGTCTAACTTACTGACACCAAGCGATAACCACGCTGTTCCATCGAGCAAGAACCCTCGTTGAAGCAATTGCACGTGTTACTTAATTATAAACCTCACGGGAGCATGGACAAGGAAGCAATACACAATTCTAGTGCAGTTTTACAAGGTAAATTTTGCCGAAATAAGATAAGAATTACAACTAATCTGTCGCGCTCAAGCAGTTCATAATTAAGTAACGCCGACACAATTGTTCCACGCCGATTATCCGTTGGCAGCTTTAAATCGTGTCTTATATTGCTTCCACTGAGAACGGGTTTGTGCGCAGTGGACACTGACCATGCATCGAAATCAGACTTATCTATGGCAATATGAAGATGTGAAAGCGATAGTTATCATTTAGTTATTACACATCGGAATTGCGTCCTCGTAAGGAGCCAGTTTCTAATACCATTGGTATTGTGGTAGCTTCAAAGTAACAAGGCTGTATTAGATACATGTCCCATACAAATAGGCCATTGCACGTAACAGTATCAGTTGCTTTGCCTTATTCGCCTCGTGCAAGGGGTCACATACAATGTGATTCATTTATATTCACGCTGTATTCATGTGAATGAACGAGATAATGTATTGAATGCCGTTAGCTACCTTAACGTCAGAACCTAATGACAATTCTCTGATTATTTTGCGTTCTTTCCACAGATTACGTATGCATGACTTTATGTTAATCGTCGGGTTTTACACAACCAGCTCTGTAGTTAAATACCATTTGTTTGCTAAATCTCTGTCGTTGGTTTGTCTTCTTGTATAATCTGGACATTTGTGATATCTCATACGTTCATTTCAAAAGTAGAAAGACATAGGTTTAAGACACGTTTAACATTCTATTGCGTACATTCATACAATCCACAGCGCTTTCACGAGATTCATTTACCGGCACCAAAGAAATTACATGAATAATGATTGTAAATTTTGATTTTGTAGGGAAGATATGTTGATCTTTGATAGCTCTTCCATCTGCCCGTTACAGGCGAAATACAATAATGCGAGGAAATCACGTCTTAACAATTCCGTATGAATAGTGCCAGTATTATCAAGGTAGATAAGACCTTGACTTTCAAGAGAGACGAATTGCATAACGACGTACCGTACCATTTGTTGGGCATTAGTACGTTGATGCGATAAGGGTGCGTGCACGGCGATTGTGAAATGCATGGAATTATAATCAACATTTGCCATTCTAATTTGCTGCTACCCAGCCTCACACCAGAGAGAAGACAAACGCAATTGACTTTATCTGTACTTCCTTTACTCTTAATTTCGCAAGCTGGATTCGTTTAGAATGGCTTTCAATGTACCTACGCGTCATAATATATTGAATACCTCTTTAGGGGGTCTATTGGTCATCATTTTGGCGCACGCTAGAATGAGGATAACATATTGCAGAAGATCATGGTGATATTATTTGAACGTTATATCGGTGCTGTATTACCGAGTGTATGATCGGTAAGGTAATTTTATTCAAGCTATCCACAATTATGTCGTTCAATTTGTGGTGATTTAGCGAAGAGTAGCTGCAATGTCATGGTATAACGTTATGACATTATTGCATGTAACTTCACAGTGTGAATTGCTCGAGCCATGTATCTAATGATAGGCAGTGTTATGCCTACGCTATCTTGGTAACCATGGACTGGTCAGGGACAATTGCGCAGTTGTTACCAGAATTACTGCTATACGAGTTAGCACATCACATATACAGTACTATATATTCTATATGTTTAAGGAATTGCGAGAGTATCAGATAATATTGAACGGGGCATATTATAAATCTAGCTTCGTTGCAGAGAAGGTAAATGCATTTAGTCAATCGTTTGTGCTATAATCTATAGATAAAAAATTATCATAACCAGAGTCTACTGTCTGGTCAGAATATATGATTGAGCCTCAACATAGCAACATGTGGCAATGGCATTAGGTGCCTTATATTACACCGACCAACCGTGTGGATATTGGTTCTCGTCGTAAGTGGAATGTCTGAGTGACAGAACACAAAATGAAATCATCTTCTTTATCTATACGAGGAAGCCCCTATTATGCGCTAATTGTGACAAATTATTCCACCATTGACAGCTGTAGACCATGCAATCCAAATTACGCTCTAGGGAAGGAATTGTATGAATACTGAATTCACAACGTGGTGTTGTGGCTAGGGGCATAGCGTGACACAAAATCCATGTTTAAGTCCGATTTATTTTCGCAGCAAAATTGTGTTTGCCCATCATATTGTGGTTCTGCTATGGTCGGAACAAAACGAAGATTTAGGTATTCCGTCAGCATGTCAGCGTACTAAATAAATGAGTTTTTATTCTTGAAAAATGGCACTTGCGTTTAGGTCCGCAGGGGATTACCCTGATCCACTAAATAATTAACGGCGTGCAATGCATATACAGTAAATACAATGAATTGTACGTACGTGACCATAATCAGTGGAATTATACCGTCCCGAGGTATAAACAATATGCAACGGCGTAATTTGCAACTGACAGTGGTTAGACTAATGACCGTCGAATATCTCACTCATCCTTAGGCATAGACTTAATACAAGATTAGCTCTAATTTCCACCGTCTTCAAAGCGACTTTAGGACTAGCCTCTTATCAACGGTCAACAAAACAGATGCTGGTAATGGACCTAGTAGCTGAATCAAGACTTTGGTATATAGCGATACAATTTGTTACAGCAAGGGTCATAGGATGTCTGATGGACGCAACGGTCATAATCACCAATCCAGACTAGTTGACATAAATCTGCTTCTACCAATACGAAATAGGCTGTTTTGTTATACGCATGAAAACTATTAAATACTTTGTAATGTTGAGATGTTTGTGGCATTGTTATTAATCAAACTGGACTAAGACTACGGTTAGATAATTGCTTATACGACAGATTCTGCAGTATCAATGTGACCGAAACACAATGTTATCCAACATAACTTCAGGAGCACACGAGCAGCATATATATATATATATATATATATATATATATATATATATATATATATATATATATATATATATATATATATATATATATATATCTATATATATATATATATATATATATATATATATATATATATATCTATATATATATAGATATATATATATATATATATATATCTATATATATATATATATATATATATATATATATATATATATATATATATCCAACATAACTTCAGGAGCACACGAGCAGCATATATAATATGTGTTATATATATATATATATATATCTATATATATATATATATATATATATATATATATAATATATATATATATATATATATATATATATATTATCAATATATATATATATATTATCAAAGTATACCCGCTCCCCAAATAACCTATATATATACACTGCTATAGTTAGTGAATTAATGAGGGAATATCTATCCATATATATATATATATCTTTATATATATATTATATATATATAGGTAAGCATATGTCATCATATATATATATAGTATGAGTAAATCGTCCCAGTGTTATATATTTTATATACTCTGCCATCTATTATCAATGCCCTCAAAACAATATATCATAATATTATACGCCAATGCAATAACAAATTCTTTATAAAATAATTGGAATCATACCAATATCTCACAACCGATATTGACAATATATATATGTCGTTTTACATATGGAGATGCTTATATGCACACATGGGCAGTATATTGATATATATATTATATATATATTATGTACACATTCTGGCCAATTAGTGCACCTACTCTATATATCTATTTACGCATATATATATTATGCATAATATAATGCATCTATATACTGTTATCTATTAATCTATCTATCTATCTATCTATCTATCTATCTATACATATATATATATCTATATATATGCTATATAACCCGTCATTATATACTAATATACGCTATCCTTATACACCATTACATCTCTCACATATGTCTGATTAACATTACGCCAACTGCTATAACAACTCGAACTGGACTATAAAATAATTGGAATCATACCAATTTGTTTCTCACAACCGATATTGACAATCGAAGCCTACGGACCCTGATAAGGAATGTCGTTTGGTTGATATGTTTATGTGCTGTAAAATTGGCTCGTTGGAGATGCTTCTGTATGGTCACTTTATAACAATTGGGCTGGCACAACTATTATTGCCTATAAATAGTAATGTGGATCGTCTTTGATTTGATTACATACATGCCAAGTCATCAAAGTGGGCGAGCTTAGAGCCGAATTTCACGACATTCGCCTGCAATTTCATATATGCGTGCATGACAAACTTTTTATTTAAAGAGAAAATCCATTTGGACAGGTATGACTCGTATTAGAGCTATCACTGATACTCATCAGGCTTCGTCAGTAGCGCTTGAGCTATTATGACATAAAGACTTAATTTAGTGAAAGTTGATCCCCATGTTTAGGCAAAGCATGAAGCTCATAGTGATAAGCCTTACTACAAGACTTTAATTGGGGACTTGATAAAGGTCTGAGGTGAATTTGTCTCCGCGAACTCAATACTGCTTATCCTCGTTTGTCACTATGTCAGGCGCCCTGGCTGCTGGTATGTGATAATACCAAAGAGTTTATAGCTACGCTAAGAGAGCTCACTCGAGGCTTACGCCCGAGGAAATATGTGAAGACGCCACCTGTTAGCCGAAGTATTTTATATGTATATAGCGTCTAGTATATAGCGTCTATTAAAACCACGTTGAATGCTCTGCTTACGTCGGAGCTGTAGTCGCCTCGACCATATCAGATGACATCCATATCTTTAACAGCCACCAAGCCCCGAGACGTTGGATCAACAATCCTATGTGCTTTTGTTGATTTCATGGCATCGTCGCCTGATATCGGGGCTGTCTTTTAAATAAAATTATCATAATCGTAAACGCAGCTGTAAAAACGTAGCTATAAACTCTTCGCTCGAGACCTTCGCATCCCCCAGTCTGTCTTAGTGCCACAAATGCCACAAATGTTTATGTAGGCCAGTTCCCTCGCTTCAAATATTTATGGACAATTTAAAACTACCATCCACAGTGCCGACATGAAAGATCGAGGGTCGTAAACTGCACGGAAGCTGTAAGAGGCGAACAATTTTCCATAATTTATCAAGTTGACATTTAGTATAAAGTGGGAGTACTTTGCATTTTTTCGCAGTTGCATCTTTTCATATATGCATGCACGACGTGTTTTGTCCAAGGCAAGGCTCTGTATCAAAAGACATTTTTCCCGCTCTCAACGCTTTGCAATGACGTCAGCCCTTAATTCCGATGCGCTTTTGTTTGTGTCTCGGTAGCGCCACCTTACGATAAGGCACAAGACTTTATTGGGGATTAGAGAAGCGTTCACCGCAGAGCCACTCGAAGTGGGCCCTCTTAATGAAGCTATAAGCTCTTTGATAATACTATCGGGTTGTTGATTACATCGCTTCCTAAGCCAACCAATATTACACCAGGATGACCCGTAGGGCTGCGTGAATGAATTTGAATGACATTCAGCATAAGCTGATAAGACACCGTCATTATACCTTTTTAGGAGCGTAGGTAACAGCAATATATCAACAGCTGACGTTAGCCATACTAGCTCAATAATGAAGTCATTTAAGTTAAACCACTCGATACTCGAATTGCTATTTTTGCATTATAAATTAAAACTGATACCAAACAGTTATGTTTTTCTTATTTCATTTTCTGCATTGTTATATAATCTCACGGTAAATCGCTGTTCGGCATCACCAATGGTAGCCTAGTAAACAACGGCCGACAGAACTACGATAAATCCCTGGTATAAAATGACATCACTAAAGATGCGGGGTCGTGCAGGTTACACCTGAGCTTGATAATGTGTATCCAAACAAAAGATTAAATGACCCATTGTGTTTGAGCCAATTTCGTGTGAAGTCCGGTCACGTACATCCGGACTTTCACTGTATCTATGTGAAACTCTATACATACTGCATTAGGTGTTCGCCGAGTGACTGCCAAATGTGAATCCATAAGAGGCACACCAATTTTAACGCAGAAAGGTGTGCCGTTTACACGATCAATGCAGTAACATGTGGCATTTTTAACTATCAATGCAGAACCATGAAGCGTTTTAAACGTTCAATACAGAAACATGTGCCGTTTTAAGCGATCAATGCAGAAACATTTGCCGTTTTAAAACAAAGAGCAAGAGGCTTGTTAAGCATGAAGTATGGCATAGAAAATTGCGGTGTTTCGGGAAAAAATTGGAGGATTCACTGCCTTTTTTGTGAGAACGCTCATTGTAACTGCCCATTATGCATAAAAAATAAACAGGAGAACGTCGATCGGCGCAACCTGCAGTGAACTGTAGATTTAGCAGTGTACAATCAACGTCATTGCTCATGACGTTTTCATAGCCACACAGCAAACTCATCGTACTCTGTTATGAATTGCAAAAGGTGCCAATACTTTTTTATTTAAAGAATAGAAGGAATTGAAGGGTTCAATAGACAGGGCCTCTTTCAGCCAAATGTGTATTATTTAAACAATGACGTACAACCAATTGATTGATAATCGACCTATCTAGAATGCGTTTCACATCTTGCCCAGTATTTTGACTTATAACTATTGTATCCGTGGTGAAACATGTACCGTTATAGCCTATTGCTTCTGTTACTTCAATTGAAGGCATCTAATGTGAAACAACAAATATAAACATTGACATGTTAGTTCAGATGTATAGGTACACAATGGGTTAAGATGCAAGTTCAATAAGAGGCCATGCATTCGAACACATTAAGGGTGTTATCGGGTCGTGTTCCGCGCGCCCCACACAATCTTACGACGACTTCAGCCGAATCCTGCGCAGCTAGTACATTCATACACATCAATTATGCCGACCTTTTACCATTACACCACCAAATCTAGTCCTTTTTAATGTTAATAAAAAAATACATCTACAGATTAGCGTGAAAACCCTAAGATACAGCTGATATCTTCAGCATAACAAACATCCTAGGATTAATTATGGTGACGTCATCCCCGAGCTGAATCGAAACTTGGCCATTTTGAACAAAGCTTTATCACAAAACGACCAAACGCATCGTTTCTGCTTGCGTCTGGTGACGTGGAGTGTTCTTGCAGTTAATTAGTCACAGACGAATTGGCTGCCACCCTCCCCGAGTAAACAGTAATTGATGTAACTGCCAATGCAATAAGATTTACCGATTCAATTACAACTAACGTGCTTCAGAATGTGACTAGCATCACATTGATATTCTTCTCGGTCGTTTATTATCGACCACACATCACTCCAACTTTCTCACACATCTCAGACTAACAAAAGAGGTATCAAAGTCACATAATCAACGACGTCTAACGTTTATTGGAAGCGACAAATCGTCTGGCTGTGATACAAGCAGGCTGTAGGAGAGACGAGGTTGATGTTATAAACGTTGGTCGAGTCAATGATTGGCATTATAGGTTCATGTTTTGTTGGCGAATACGGCGCCATCAGCCTATTAGACTAGCCATCAAGTCGGAATCTTTTTATCAGAAATAGCGGCAACGTGTTGTAAGCACATCGCATTCCACAGGCAAGCGACTCTTAAAGTCTACGTGGTAAACATATTCTTCCATTAATCAGTACGGTTTCATTGAAATGTTTGTTATATTATCTATGCGTCTTTCCTACTGGATATATTCATTTGTGCGGTATCGGCTTAATAAGCGCGTTGATTATGTATGGCATCGTCATTTCCATGAATAGCCAGATCTCTACATGACACATTGACTGGTTTATGTTGCAGGGCTATCGCACATGGTGCTGTTATCGAATCAAGCTTCTGGCATGTCCACCTACTTGGTGTTCTGCATCTTACAGAGTAGTTAAATCTGTAAACAGTGACCAATAACCCGACCCATAAAAACAGACACGTTTATATATAAATATATTGTTGCAATCATTCAATGACTAACTGACTTGATGAACATGTGATCTTGCAAGTGAAGCATGTCGCACATGTCACGATGTGAAATCAATTGTATTTGAATAATATGGTCGCACCAAGACACGTGCGATTGAGCCTTCCTTTTTAAGTTGTAATAATCTGGAAAATAGTGAGTCAACATATGCGACGTTTTACGTCCTCCTGTTGGCGTACATTTATTCAGGAAAGTATGCTGATTTATTACTTCGTTTTCTTAGCTCATTTGTCCACAACAGGTACGGTTATATTGCATGTGCGAGAAGGGAAAACTCCATTGTGCAAAGTCAATATCGATTGCCAATTATTGCACTTAATGTGAGTCGTTGGTGTGTGATTGCACGAGCTCAACTTACAGTATACTTTAGTGTAAACGTAAGGGTAAATGATGGCGTCATTGAATGAATTGACGGCTAACCAAAACATATGTCAAATGTATATAAATAATCATTGCTTTCAACAAATGTCGCATTTTTAAATTTTATTCTGCTTTTACGCCCTAGAACGCGTACCGGATATGTGAACAGCTTACCAGGCACTCAATATCCCTTAGCCGTTCATATTCAACAATACATCCACACAATACATCCACACAATACATCAAACACAATACATCCACACAATACAATCATCCGGCCAACCAACAATAGCTGCATTGCGACAGATTCAATTACAGCTAAAGCTTCCCACGAGGTAGAACAAAGAACATGACAGCCGCCTTTTGTGCCTCTTATTCGGTGCCATGCGGCCATCGTGTTCAACTTCGGATGAGCTTATAGTCATGGTATATTGATGCATTAGAATCCACATGATTGAGCATGATATAGCAATACGCAAAGAGGCATGTATACCGATGAATAGTGAAGTCACAACGGGCGTCATTTCAAAGGCGGAATTATTCTCAAAGACTACTCGGAAAAAAAACCCGTCTTACTTTTTTGCGCCTTTTTATGGTCCTCTTGTATCAAATATGCTTTTTAAAAATACTAACACCAATAAAGGTTATGGTTTCGTGCTATTCCGTCCGAATTGAAGTAATCAAAACCGCCAGTTTGGTGCTGTAAGAGAAGTTATTCATTAAGTCTGTGGTTACTGAATAGCTGTGATATAGCTCCTCTATGTTGGCCCATGATATCCAGCTGAACTCGAAGCATCTAGACTCAGAGAAATTCGCTAGGACTGTATTCCACTCAGGAATGCCATTGCTGATTCTGCCCGGCGCATTCATCAAGGAAATGGGCTACCCCTAATCAACATAGCAGTTTCGCTGCACATTTCGTCGTGCCCGAACAGCTACGAACAGTTTTCTGATCCACTTTTCAGAAGACAATCCACAATATATAGGCTCTCTTTCGAGTAATATAATCCAACGTGAGTAACATAATAATCATCACACATTCTGTTATGCAATGTCATCTCACGATAGATGGCATGTGAAGACTCAGTATTAAGGTATTTTATCGATGATGATGCATAGCATGAGTAGCAATGTTTATAACACGTCGTAAAAACATATTTCATTGATGTCTAATAAGTGGAGTGTAGTTGCTAAAATAAAATAAATCCGCAAAAGTGTGTGGAGATAAAGCATCAACCATTGCACATGCACATGGTCACTTTTGGACGTGTGAGTGATTAGTCGAGCATTTATCATATCGTTGTTTAGAATGTCCATAATGATCTTGTTATGTACATTCTAGGCGACAATTACATGTATTATTGATTTGTTTTGGCTTGTTAAGAAGTTCAGTTGATCACAGACTTATTTGACTTGTAAAGATAATCAATGAAGCAAAACCACATCTGAATAAACTTCAATCGTATGATAAAGTGACATTACAACTTAAAGTGGCAATTTTGTCTACAATCGCTGTTAGTCAATAATATCCTAAAGCCATTTCGATGGCGAATTATCTATTATGGTAAGAAACCAAGGACTTAAATATTAAATTGGCATTTACTGCAGCTGTTTCATTAAATTGCCATAGAACGTCAATGGTGCAAAAGGGTAATTCGAGGGCTGCTACAATATTGGAAGCCCTTTAAAAAGTTAACCGCCTGTCCCAATCGTTCACATTGACATTTCGCTTATACGTTTCCCCAACAGCAATGTCCGTCCTGCTGTCTAAACTTTATTGTAGCGACTAGCCAATGAGCAATACACCGAGGTTTTATATTTGCCAACATATACAGGGACTCAGGGAAACGAAACAGATATATTGCTAGTGGTATTAACGAGGACAGTGTTGCAAAGGAAGAATTAATCAATATCAATGTGGCAGGATCAAAGACAAATACGGTTTTTATAATAAGTGTCTAATCATCTGTCTTGTCAGACGTCCATCCTAGGTTGATTCACTGAGGTCATGAGGTCAAAACTACGTCACCATATGACAAACACTACTGTTGCATTGCGGATAATGTGCCGATCAATAATCCCAGCTACAAACAAAGAGAATCATGAGAAAAGGGAGAATATACACCAATCAACAGACTTTCTTTTGCATAAATAACTCATCAACCTTGTATGAAATTCAGACCAATACTCTGACATCTGTCCACTGATCTCAACGCGCCTTAGTACGCTCCTGGACAGGGGTATTCGTTTAACTAACGCGTCATTATTATTATACATCAGACCCTTTGAACTACATTATTGGTTAAGCCTGCGTCACACCTACATCTACACCTCTCACATCAACTGCAATCACAATTCGTTTCATGAGCCGGAGTAGAATAAATGACAGTCTGAACCATTTGTTCCTCACGATCGATACTGACACATCGAAGCCAATGATGGCTGGAAAGGACGGTCGTTTGCTTGATATGTCCATGTATCCGTCAAATTGACTCGTTAGGATTTGCCACCTGATGCGAACAAGGGTGGAGTTAGATGAGGGCAGTGACACTAGAGATTCCCTGTATTATACTCAACCATCACCTTGGTGGTATGACCTTGGTGCTATATATATATATATATATATATATATATATATATATATATATATATATATATATATATATATATATATATATATATATATATATATATATATATATATATATATATATATATATATATATATATATATATATATATATATATATATATATATATATATATATATATCTCTCTATATATATATATATATATATATATCTCTCTCTCTCTCTATCTCTCTATATATCTATATATATATATATATATATATATATATATATATATATTTAAAATGAAGACTCATCTCTTATGTTCCTGACTTGAATTAGTATGAGGTGAATTTGTCACTGTGAAGTCAATACTTTTTCGCGTCTTTACGCTGGGTAGGATATGCTAATGCCATAGGGCTGGTCACCTACTTAGTCGATCGATTTTACATAAGGAAGTCACGTAGGGCTGCCTGAAGTAATTTGAATCATTCCCCAAACACGACAGGTGAATGACTGCTGATGAGAGACCGACATTATACTTTTTGGGGGAACTTAAATAGCCACAAAACATCAGCAGCTGACGTTATCTTATCAAGAATACTAGTACAACATTAAGCCATCTAAACTAAACCTGCTCGATTGAGCTCGACTCCCTACCTCTGCAATGTCAGCAATCAATTTATATAAATTGTAGCTGATTCCGTACTACTATGTTTTTCCTATTTATTTCTGCATTGTTATGCAGTGGCATAAAATGGCATATACAATCTCGTACAGTTACTAAATCGTCGATTTATCATCGCAAAGGGTAGCCTATTTAGCAAATTAGCCCGACAAACTAAAATAAAACTGCTAAAGAAGCGGGGTCGCGCCAAATCGAGGTAGAACTAAATTGGTAATTTGTTGCAAGAAACGGATTCAATAACCTGTTGTGCTATGGCCTATTTCCAGTCACATTAACCAAGAACTATACCTATGCTAAGCATGAGTTCAAGCACGCAAATGGCAAGTAGTATACTGATAGCATAGTCGAAGAAACTGTAATATATTGCGTACTTCCACGGGAAACGGAAGTACACACATATCCATTTTTGAGAAAGAGTAATGACAGCAGGCATAATCACAAATAATCATACGAGTAGGAATATATGTTGCAGCTTATGCTTTGCCACCTCGAGATGCTGTATCACAATTGGAAAATATCATTCTATCTTCATTTTCAATGTCCATGTGCAATCCTCCCCTCTATTGTTCTTACCGTTTGGCAGCACTTTCGTTATCCGCCAGTTCCAGCAGGACTTAATTACCTGTCAATATTAATGTCAAAAGTGCCGTTTTGATGCATTTGAGATGATCTCCTCAATTATGATATTCAATTTAGTCCTGCATCCCCATCAACTAGCCTTTGGAATTGGAAACGATACTTGTGCCCCATCACTGTATTCATCCGACAATAGGATGGCGGGTTATTTGTGTTCTTCACACAAAAAACACTTATGTTCGTTTCCCTTCGATGAGTACCTGCGTGTAAAGTTATATATTTTTTGTAATAAGGGTTTGTTGATTTGCATTAGAGATTAAATGGCACCCGAAATCTGGAGGCAGAACTATGATCTCCCCTCACACTCAGCAATGTAGTGAAGACTTCAGCCGCGGCTTTTTCTTGAATACAAATCAATTATGTAGAACGCCGCCCTTGTGTAGTTACACCGCCAGCTGGAGTCATCTTTTATGGTAGTCAAAATATATGTACAATACACAGGTAAGCATTCTAACCCGTAGAATATTGCTGACTCTTTGCCATATCAAACTACCTGGTATAAAACATGGAGACGTTATCCCATGACTGACGAGGAAATTCGTAAATTGAACAAAGCATTAACGCGAAACAACCAAAAGCATAAAGCTGACGTCGTTTTCGTAATCGTATCACTTTTGGATCTAGTTTTAATTCTACCACAAAGCTTTTGGTGATGAATCATTATTATTGTAATTTGGCAGACTACCTGCATTCAATTATGGCAGATGTGTCGTCTGCTAAGATGTCCATGTAATGAATGCGGCTTGGGACCGTTATATTTTAACATGTAAGATAATCAACAGAAGAATTGCTATTTAACTGCTTTGATTTCAGCAACAACAGCCACATCAAATACTTTTAACAAGTCAGCCATAATACTTTAGCTTACTCCTGTAGGATAGGTGGTGTTCAATGCCATCTACAGACAAGCTTAAATAAACCTAAGTCATGACATCCTCTACCGATGATACAAAGCTCTTTGTGAATCAGAGTGGCTATCAATGATAGAATATGATGGAATTTATTTTGATATTCGTATGATGGCGTTAGTCTGCAAATAATGCAATATGTTATCCTGGTTTCTAATTTCATGCAGATATAGATTACCATAATCTTCATTACTGTTTTAATTGATACGTTCAAGATGATAGCATGTATTTTGCATGATCTCATTCACGTCGTCAGATCCAACTAGCCAATATTTTTCTCAATCGCGATTGACCTCTGAACGCAGCAGCTATAGAATGTAGATTTTACACTACTATAGTTTGACAGCTGCGAAAGCAGTGTACTGAACAAAAATAACCCAGAGTAACAGAGTCACAAAGCAAAGGTTATATTAGTTTATCAACAATGCAGTTTAAATTAATACACAATGTTGTAGTGCAATTGTGTACATTGTAGATATGTACAATATGTTATTGTCAGATTTACAAAAGAGTCGAAAGCCGAGATTTACTATTGGTCCCTAAGACTTGAAAAGAATACGCCGCTTTTATTATGTTATGGAACCTACTAATCAAAAAAGGTGCTTGCTACAATGGTTAATCAACTGCATTCGAAATGATGTGGAAGTCTGCCAACGACGCGATGGTGATAGGTTCGTCAGAGCAAGTACGTCATAAGGTCACCACGACGCAACTAAGTTATATATGTTTCACCTGTAATGTAAATACAGAGACAGTCTATCGCCCCATTTGCAACACAATGAAATATTAAGCCAAAGAATATAATTACAACTGTACATGATGTCACAATAATTCACCCAATCTATGCTTTGAACCAATTCCGGTTGCAGGTAGTTAAGTTATAAGGTAGCATTTCCAGTTGGAAAAGCTATCTTGTGACAGAATTACTCGACGCCCGTAATATTCAGCCGCGCCTAGTCATTTAAGATAAACGTAAGACAAACTAAGAGCATATTCCTTGCCCGTTGATGGGGAAGGTAGTTTATGTGATAGCTTTATTTTCACTGACCCTGGGATAGATGTGTAGCTCTCATTGGTCCATGAAGACGGCATCCTCTCTGCGGGGGTTTTCAGTTCCGGTTAGTGTCAAGTGGGCAGTGCCGTTACAGAGTATTGCCCTATTTTATCATCATCAACCTCATCCATCATCCTTTAAGCAGTATAATGCCCACTAAACGGGTTCTATCTGCCTGGAAATCAACCTGACGTGGTCACGTGTTACAAATGTAAAGTTAATACTACATTCAGGTACCAGCTAATCTGTTCTACTGATTGTGTGCATTTTAAAATGGACCAGACAATAGCGCTGCTGAAGTCCTCACACGCGATGACATCTACTTTGGTCCAGCGACAGCGATTTTATCAAATACCAGGGATCACGCTTAGATTATCGTCCACTATTGAGGAATGGTGGGTGCTCGCTTCCCTCCATAGAAATCGGGAATGACAATTTTTCTCTTGTGTGATAGTGTAAATGGAATTTCCTTCCATATTAATTTAGCAAGACTTTTCGTGAACTGGTAACATCGTAATCTGTCCCCAGAAAATTACATTGTCGCCACAAATTGCTCATAGATTGCATCATTGGATGCTGCATATGAATGGTGCGCGATTGAATGGTTTATCTTCGTAGTGCAGACGTCTTTTAAACTTTTTAAAGCAGCATCCATCACACCTTGTGTTTTCCAAAAGAGCACAATGTCTTTTTGGCATTGTAGCCACACGTACGTGCAAACTATGGTAATCATTGTTATCAAGGAGTGTCGAATTACGTTCCCCATCCAATCAGGTTCGTGGCCATCACATGCTATAACAGTCAAGAACTCGCTAAGCATACAACACGTATATATGCGACATTTTTTTCAAATTCGCCAGCTTTGAGATATCAAGTGCAGCTTCGATTAATTAGTCATTCACAAAATGACCACTCTGTCATCGAGAAGGCAATGTCCCGGCATATCTCGCTGTGTGCGACAAAGATTGTGCTGCATGCACAGGTGATATCATTCGACAGTTTAAGAGAGCAACGGTAAGACAAAGATGGGCTAGTAGATGCCATAAAACATAACAAATATCGGACCTCGTTAGCTCACTGGCAATGTGTATTCCTTAAGCAGACGATTTCAACTATGACTTTATTTTATGTAGTTGAATGGTGCGACAACGTCTTACTTGTTGTTTATTCACTCATTGTGACATAAAACACAGATTCGAATTAATAGCCACACTTATAAATGTATTTGCAAACAGCTTTATCAAATATGTAGTGCATCTGACAATGAAATTATTGACGCCTATAACATCCAGATAAATGCACTTCAACATATGCACGCACAATCATAAACCAATCACATACTAGATAATAACGGGATGCTACTGTCGCCACTCGAGTGCCCTTTCATTTCCTCTAACAATACAAAGTACTCGGTGTTTATTCATTGTCTGTTAATCAGTAATCAGCTGTGGAGGCTAATATCTGTGACAAGCTTGTGTCCCTTGGCTTAGCTATGGGTTAGTTATATGATGAATCCGTTTCCATTGGCCATGATCATTTTGTTATGGACTTACGATCACAGTAGATCACTTGTGATCCCTGTACAGTACAGTATTTTATTTTAGGTACAAAGAATACCCCATGATTCTGTTGCAAATATCTGTAATAAATTTGCCAATCGATGACATAATATGATCTGAATTGAACCACTTGTTTATATGATTAGTTGAAACATCTGAGCAAACACACTATTATCAATATTCCAATCTAGATATCATGAAATTTACTTGCTGCAACAAATATTACTCCATCGATCGTGGTTATAATGTTTAGTATTACACCCAAACATGGCATGAATCCGGATAGATAAGACCAGTCATTGAAACAGAACTGCAAATTATATGCAACACATGGAAAGAGAGACTATTTGCTGATACAATTAAGGATACTAAGCGCTCCGAAGTATTATTAACGCAATCAGTTTGCTGTATCAGCTCTGGAAATCTATATCTGACAATAAATGTACGCAGTACACATGAGAAGCATAATTCACAGATACTTTATGTTATTAACTATCAGCTATAGATCGCCTTTTAATATCATTCACATTTTATGTCAAAACAAAATGAAACAAATGACAATTAATGAGTATTTAATGTCATAATTGCCCTGCGTCATATGCGCGCATTAGCGTTGTTGTTGCCACACGTGACCAGTCATTGAGTCTGATAAATGTCACAAAATGTCTTATTGAATGTGATAAACATCTTTACCTTTCATCGACTTTTAGTCATACATAATACAAAAAGGATATGGGTCAAAATAAAAAAAAGAATCCCATTTGTAAGTATATGTACGACAGGCAATATAATCAAAGCACAGAACTTTGTGTGTTAATTGTGACTAATCTTTTTACCGTTAACAGCTGTGCTCGAAGTAATTGAGAGGGCGAATAACCCAGCTAATACAAACTGAAATAATTGCTGGATCGAGTCATCTAACATAATCATGGCGTTGCCAAAAGTGCTACATAATTGCTGGTACACAAACATGTTTTAACAATGCCACACTATAAATGAAGTGGATAGGGCAACGCATAAGAGCTACGACTGGGCGATACAATTAGTTTAAGGACGGTTTCACCTGCAACCTGTTCTTCTTTTCGCGCTGTTAATATATGATGTTATCGGCGTAAATGTAAACGGTACATGAGGATGGTATAGATTGTGATGCATCTCAGTTACAAACAAAATCATCTCAAGCTCATGGTTGTACAAACGCCAGAAATATGCACCATTCACCATCACAAAAAGGGCACACGACAGCACTAACGCCATCATCATCTTGTACAAAGGATGTAATTGCGTTGTTCAGATTTTGAAAATATAACAAATGGCTAGGAAGGTTGAACATCTGCAATAAATTGTGCAATCCACATTCTTGGGTTGTAACGAATATCTGCTTACTTGCATATATTATGTACTAATTTTCTCTCTTTCTTGCCAATTGTGCTGAATGTTAAAACGTTAACGAGTTCCACGGGCAATGTCCAGCATATATATTTGCCTACAAATATAGCACAGTTATTGCAATTGGAATAACACATGGTGAAATGACTACTTGTACACAGTTCGTAATAGCTTTATTTGCATTGACAGGTCCAAATGACCAAAATTTGCCTCAAACTGGCGAATGTCAATTTACTTACTATGCTTACATATGAGCTGCCGATTAATATAATTCACGCACTGTATCCAATAACCGAACCCAACTGAATCACATATACACACAAAAGTAGCATTAGATTATTTTCTAACAGCGTGACACTACACCTCTACTCGCATAAGCCAATCCATTTGAGATGATCGCATGCCGGATGTGTCACAGGCTTACAAGGCACTCCACATCCTAAGCCCTTCATTATCATCACCATCTTCCCAGTTATCCGGCAACTTACAATAGAATCATTGCGACAGATTCAATTACAGCTAAAGCTTCCCACGAGCTAGAACAAAGGACATGACAGCCGCCTTTTGTGCCTCTTATTCGGTGCCTTGCAGCCATTGTCTCTAACCTCGGATGAGCTTATTGTCATCGGGTAAGTCAATAAATTTTATTATTGATTTCCATTGGTTACTGTTGTACAAGAATCCTTTGGCAGCGATGCTGAGTACATCGAAACCGTTTTAAGAAGTCACACGAATAAGTGGATCAAGCTCTGACAACACAATTTAGTTATTAGCTGATCACACTTTATAGGGTCGACCTCGCAATCATCGAATCTAATAGCTATCATAGGGCAACGTGAAAGCATCGTGTTATGTACAAGGGCGTTGTCGCGAACTTCGCTTCTTTCAGCGGGTGTCATTTCAAAGGCGGGCTCATTCTTAAAGCATAATCGGAAGAATACAGGTTAAGTTAATTTTGCGCCGTTTCGTGGTCTCTTTGTATCATCTATGCTCTTAAAACTATCTTGTCATCAGCTTACATCATTCAACAGTGTTTTGGTTTGTTATTCGACCGAACACGGTAAGGCACAATCATTGCCACATTAAGACTGCCTAAGCAGTCATTCATTACGCTAACATCTATTGTCTTTGATAAAGACGATGGAGCTCACGAGGTCTTCGAATTTGGCCCATTGTATCCATCTGGAAATGCATGACATAATTAATGTCTTTGCTGATTTCGAGCGCACGAGGCGCAGCCATCGCGAAAATTGGCTCTCTTTTTCATCAATGAAGCAGTGTCACTGCGTATTTTGGCTTGTGCAATATCTTACTAATGTTTTCGCTGTATCCACAGCTAATAACAGTTGAAAGTTACAAGGGAACCAAGAAGATAACGACATTTCGGACCGTTGTTTAAGATAAACAACATCGGCTAACCTGCCAAGCGATTTTGTGCAGGATTCGATTTGAATAGAACTTGGTGTACTTAAGTTCAGTCACCGCATGTAAGTAAACCCACCCCTTTAGAATTATCTAATTTCCGGTTCTGACAATATTGCTGTCAATAATTAAGATCAGACTAATGATTAAAAAGCAATTGATTATTTTGAGCATACTTTAGACTGCGACGTCAAATGCAAATTAAACAATTATTAGCATGCCATACATAATTGAGCTTCATATAAAACGACTGTGTACGTTGAAAAACAAATAATATTGATCTCCGCTGACATCATGTAGGAAAGTTCGCATTATGGGATATTCATGTATCCTATTATATGTCCGAAGGATCATTTTCAATTAAACCTCCTTGAGTGCAAGTCTTTTGCCGTTGCTCGGCATAAGCGATCGCGCTTTGAACACTGTGCTCAATCAAGTTTTCAAGATATGCATATATGTAAAGATGACTTGACGTAGCTGGAAATATTACACGACGTTCCTGAGTAATAAGAGTACTCTATTGGGAGCAATCGAGTGAACGATTACGAAGTGTACCATGGTAAGTAGTTGGCTGTTTACAAAGTGTGACATAGTAAATTGCTAGCTGGTTTGTATATGTCATACATACTCTTCATGCTGTGTACTGAAAGCTTTACAAAACCAATCGATAAAAAACAACCAGACAAAATTGACTATGGCGTCTACAATGACGCACCAGGAAAATGCATCCATGGGGGATATATTCATAACATTGCGTATATCCGGCTGATAAATTCCTCAATTTTATGGATGCCCAATTTAATCCTGCTTCGCCATGAACCAGTCTTAAATTGTGAATGCTACTCGCACAGAATCATCGCTTTCATCCGTCCATAGGAAGCATTATGTTAGACTGCCATGTGTATGTTTTCCATTGCTGAGGCATCACTCAAAGTATCCTTTTGTACTTTCACGTCGACGAATTTCCGTCGGGTTATACTATATGTTATAAGGTTTGCCTATTAGCAAGAGGGACGCTAGAATCAGGAGGCACATTATGGCCGGGTCGTTTATAAAAAGAGAGCATGATTGGTTCAAATCGCCAACATAATACCAAATAGACCAAATAAAACACTTGCTCAGAATGAAACACACCATTGCGAGCCATCTAGCAGCTAACAAGTTGTGTCCAAAATTGAAGGTGATTATAGTAAGTAACTCATAGTATGACAAATCAAAGGCTTGTTCTTGTTCAAACTGTACGGCAGCAACTGAGGCTGACAACAGTCCCAGAAGCCACACGATGAAACATATTGCCCATGAATCCGATGAGAATCTAGATGTAAAATGAACATGCATAAATTAACAGTTTTGTACATACTAGTAGTTACAATACCTCACTCGTGTTATACCAATGACAGTCGCAGTTGTTTTGATATAAATCACTCGACTTCCCTCAGAACGCTCTCGGAAAATACACGCCTCCAAATAAAAACATATTGCAGATCAAAAACACCTAAATACACGGCTGATTTTGCCGACATCTCACACATTCCTTCATCTTACACATCCTACAGATTTATTACAGAGAAATGCGAGTTGCATGATTTCATGAGGTGGAAAAAAGACTCATTATGAATCATTTGAACACGATACATGCTGCTAAAGCGGAAAATATGTCCGTGGATAAGGTATGTACATCGTACGATAGCCTCATCTTCTCTGGCATTGAGTATTGGGGACGCTTCTCGTTAGTCATTTGTGATGACGTCCACGCCTCCGCGGGTTTTCAGCTCGGCTTTTAACAAGACCACCATGACATTACAGATAGTGCTCAGTCTCTATGATCATCCTCAACTATTATCATTTCCTTACATAGTATAATATCCATTAGACGGGCTTTATGAGCAACAGAATGTGTCTGAATTTAATACTACAACTAGATGCATGCAAACATATTCCATAAAATGGGCTTATTTGGCTTAGACGATAGCATTGCCTGTCATCCGTGAGGTATACGCGATGTTTCGGTTCAGAGACAGAATTTATCACTGCCCTTAGCAGTTTCAACTAATAGCCGGGATTACGTTGGACCTATCGGCCACAATCGATGCATGGAAGTGGCCCACTCCACCGAGAATTTGAATGCATTTATTCCCTTTGTTTGATATAGATCAGTTAATGGAATTTCCTTCCATGTTAATCCGGTAGGACTTGCGGATCGTCCAGGAAATTAAACTCTCGCTCTCTTGGCAAACTGTGGCAGAATGTGATTGCTGCTCCAAACCTAAAATACGATTTAATGTTTGGCATCAGTGGAAGGGTATTTCAACAACAGAATATGACCCAACAATGGTATTGCTGCTGGTAACTATACCCTGTATAAGAACTAAATCATTTGTATTAATCTACCACTGCCCTTAACTGCATTGTGTGAACGTGGCTCATCATAAATCAATTGATATATGCATATCAACTGCATATTTCAAGGTTTGCGCTATATTCTATAATGATGATAACTACATTGCTATGTGGTAACGTGTGATGTAAGGTATCACATAGTAATATATATATATTCCACGCTATATGTCTTATTCCACGCAGTCCAAATTAGCAAACATATTCAGTATGTCACAGTGACAGAACACATAACCAAATAATGTTTCTGATGTATTAAATTGGTAAGATCCAATCATTCGCTATTTATGACGAATCCCTCCTTACCAAATGTGGACCAAACTCCAAAGTGAAGGAATTATATGAATGGCTTTATGCATTGAAAGGATAAGCGCTATATCGCTGCATAGCTAGACACACACACACACACACACACACACACACACACACACACACACACACACACACACACACACACACACACACACACACACACACACACACACACACACACACACACACACACACACACACACACACACACACACACACACACACACACACACACACACACACACACACACACACACACACACACACACACACACACACACACACACACACGCACACACACACACACACACACACACACACACACACACACACACACTCACACACAAACACACACACACACACACACACACACACACACACACACACACACACACTAACATGCTTAAGCGTTTGGATTAGGAGTTAGGAGTGATTTCCCGAGCAATATTGTTTTACACGTCATTATGGGCACTGTTATGCTTTGAGACGTTTTAAGTATTCCGCTAGCTTTTCTGGATAAAAAGATACATATGCTTGCTATGCCCGATGCAGGACGGTTTCCAAAAAAAACATGGATTTTAGCTCGTTGGGGATTACCGGCATTAATGCTATTTTCCAAAAGTGGTTGACTATAAAAGCCTGACTTATGTAAATCAACACCATTCAATTGTTATGTTGTATCAACAATGCTTTATGATACCTGATTCTGACATATCAGCAGGTTTAGTTTAATGACCGCGTTGATAATCATGGTCTTTTCATTCCATAAATTCCTCGAATTGCTAATTACCCTACGTTCAATGCGGAAAAAACGTTATGATTTGCTCACTGAGATAATAACATCCTATAAGACTCAACGGTCAGCAAACTGTTGCCTGTGTGATGTTATGATATTTATAAATGCGGGTGACATTGGAATGAATTCCTGCGTCATTCATTGTTTAATTTACTTTGTGTCGAAAACAGGCAGACATGTTCGACACTGACAGTCGCGCAACAAAAACATTGACTGTCGCAGATTAAATTATGTCAAACATTTCAAATGTAATGTTACACCGGAGGCGGTCATTTTAGCAGCATTAGCGCATTAGCGTTATGAGCGATTGAAACAATTATAGCCGTCATTCTAGGAATGGCTGTTACTCTAAATTACGGTTTTTTCAATGCGCTTAAAATATGTTTGTCTGTACAGCAGGCTACTTTACATACAAGTATTATAAAACCAGGTTTCTGCATGTGAGAAATAGTCATGCACGTTTTGTTCGTCATCCTCATTTAACAGGTCTGTAGGCATTGGGTAAAGAAGTCACAAGTTTTGGTCGCCTTATCATTTGTTATCACGCATGTCTATGTATGATTTCATTCATTGGAAGATACAATTAATCGTTATATTAATGGTTATAAAGTACTCTTGGCAAAACTGTACGATAAGAAAACTATAGTTACATTTAAAACCATGACTGCTTGCACCATGAATCACTACAACAAAAGAGTGGGATAATGATGACAAAGTCACACACATCATTAAAACAGCAGACTAATTACATTGAAGCCATTGCATGTTTACCAGCATCTTGGTCCAGTTTCTGCAAAAGCAGTGAGTAACAAACTTGGCAAAAACAGGGATAATTGGGGCATGCTGTTGATTGAGAGCCAGAAAAGGATAGTGCATCTTCTATGGGTTTTATCTATACCGACGCAAGACCAAGTCTCTGCAAGTTCACTAGGTTACATAGAGTTTTGTATAACAAAAACAATTTTCGAATCGAATTCCTTTATCAAATAGTAACAATTTTTAGACATTGTTTTGAGAATTATAATATGCCATCGTTTAAATGTAGAATCATTTCATTTTTCATCATATTAAATCTAATGTACATATTACAGTCAATTTTGACAATTCTGTTATTGGTTATTATCCGCAGAAGTACATATATCTAAAGATAAGTGGTGTGAACTGCCGTTTTAACACACCTGTTTATACCAATTGTAGTGTCAATGTTGGTACGATAGCTAAAAGGTGGTATTGAATTGGGACTTCTCGGTCCATAAGCTATCAATTACTAAGTTGATGTCAAGTATAACATATTCTTACCGGATAGATGATGTCCACACGCTTACTCCAACACCCAAATCCGAGCCGGCATCCCTATCGGAATGTCACAGTGACAGAACACATAATGATAGGCTCTCTCTAATGTGAAAAGGTTATAAAACCCCATTATTTGCTAATTGTGACAAATCATTCGTCCATTGACAGCTGTGGACTATGTAGTCAACATAAGTCCCAATGGAAGGAATTGTATGAATACCAAATGCATTATATAGATAAGCACTAGTCAGGAATGTAGCTAGGAGTATAATTGGTCACCTATTTCTCGTGTCCATCTAGTGTGGCTTGATCAGCACAAAAGAAAAACATGCTTTGTACGTTTGATGAAAGACACTTGCCAAAAACCTTTCGCCTTTAGATCCATGGTAATTAGCCTGTAACCTTACAGAATGACAGACATGATATGAATACTCAATATGAGGGCACTGCACATTTTATAATAATAAACGAAGACAATGTCAAATATATATAATTATGCTTGCAAATAATCCATTTACTCACAACAATATTAGCTTTAATTTTCGTGATTTTCAAAAATACCCCTGATTCAATATAAAGGAATAGGAAATAAGCTACTCGTTGTTACCCATATACACGAACATCTGTTATATATTGCTACGTAGTTAGTTTACAAATATGTTAACCACGCTGGATACGGCGATATTGCATGTGCGAGGAAGGTCTATAAGGCAAAGTCATTATCGGTCGCTGAATAGTGCTCTCAATGAAAGCATTATGCATCTAGCCTGGGTAAAACAAAAGTTTTGCAAAGGGTATTCAGCTTGGTCGCAGTGAGTCGTACCAGGTTGCAATATTACACCATTCCAAGGGTTATATTTGCCGATAGAAGCATTTGGCTACTCCGATGTTGGTATGTAAATGGTGTTTGTTCGCACAAATCTCAGTATCCGTTAGATAGGCAGTTCAAAGAAGTAAGATAGCGATTGTGGTTTGTTATAATATAACATTAACGGAATGAATACATGGTAAAACCAACCAAATGACAAATTGTCATGGCTTTCAGAAAAAGTCGCATCAGTTCATTTTCTATGCCTTTAAGCCCCCATTGATGCCCTGGCATAAGGCAATCAATTTGAAATAAACACTTGCCAAATGTGTGAGAAGCTCACAAAACTATCCATGCCCCCTTAACCGTTCATCATCATCACTAATTCTGAACAATCCTCCCAATTATCCGGCCAACCAACAATAGAAGCAATGCGTCAGATTCATTAACAGCTAAAGCTTTCCGCGAGATGGAACAAAGAGCAAGACAGCCGACTTTGTGCCTCTTTGCGGCCATACTCTCAAACCTAGGATGATCTTATTGTCATCGTGTAAGTAAATGAATCTTATATTTGATTACTTTTGGTTAAGGTTTTACCACAGTTGGATTTTATGTCAAACCACTAGTAATATTATTCGATCGCGGACATTTCGGATATTAGGGATGATTGCACATGTCTTGTGTTGTTACGAAAGGTTGTGAGATAAAAGGTAATGCTGGTCTCATTAGGATCAATAATGATAGCTCGTATCAAAGGCGAACGCATTGTTAAAGACTACACGAAATTATACAGTCTTACTAAATTTTGTGCTGAGTCCTCTTCTTTTATATATGCTGTTTCAACTTCTGATGCAGTCTAATCAATGGATGACATCATTTTGCGAATTGATATACATTTTATTTGCTAACGTGAAACTGCCTGAACAGTCATTCATTACGGTAATAAATGCGCTTTGATAAAGATAACTAAGCTCAGGAGATCTCCTGTGTTGGCTCAGCTGTTTAACCAAACATCTCACAAACTCTTTCATTTTACACACCCCAAAGCGGAATATATGCCCGTTGTA
The DNA here is from genome assembly GCA_034190875.2 of Urechis unicinctus. Lineage (NCBI taxonomy): Eukaryota > Metazoa > Annelida > Polychaeta > Xenopneusta > Urechidae > Urechis > Urechis unicinctus. The sequence goes on along the minus strand of CM067349.1, from coordinate 15,109,246 downwards.
CAGAAAGGTTGATTGTGCGATAATCTCATCGTCTCTGGCTTTCGACCGAGGGATCGCTTTGTATTTGTGGAGGAGATGTCCACGCCTCAGCTCGAATAAGTATCATATTTTGTATCATTATGGAGAATGGCCCATACCTTATGATCGTACTCATTCATTATCCTTTTCAACAGCAGGTTGCATTATTTGTACATTTGAAATTGGCCGGGTCGTTGGGATTGTCTGTCGGTAATTGTGTGCACACACGCGGTACCATGGCTCACGTGAGACTCATCGTTCACTATTGATGCGCAGATTATATCTGATATTGATCGGTTAATGGAATTTCGTTCCATGTTAATCCAAAGAGACTTGTGGAGTTCATGGCACATTGATACTATTGTTATCCAAGTCCAGGAAGCTATCACATAACTTGCCAACTTCTCAGAGATTGCATCACACGATGCTGAATAAGATTGCTTCCACTACGATTGGTTTGCCTTAGTGAAATGGTTTGCCAACAAAGGGCCTGTGCCACCCAAGGTTCAATTATTTCAAGATACTGCCAATTTGCTTTATATTCATCGCCAACATTTATGTTAAAATACTAGAGCAGCAGACAATTATAATTAATATTAAAAGCAGAGTACATCACACGACAAGAAAATACAGACGTTATTTCCCGTTAGTTATGGTTTATTCGTATACCATGCTGTCCAAATTACTTTCAGGGGAAGGAAAAGAATGAATACCTACTGCATTGTATGAATTAGCTACACGTCAAAATATTGCTGAAGCATAGCACAAAAAGACACAAGTTATTCCACTGACAAAATATGTTGTTCGCCCGTCAAACGCTCTATAATGTTCTGACCACAAAGATCATCCAAGTATTCAGCCAGCGTCCCTGCCGACAAAATAAATATGCTTGTTATACTTGATGAATTACACTAGGCGTTTGGATCCAATTTGATTACCCTGTCATTTATAAGAACAAAAGGTATAAATGAATATGCATACCGGGAAATATAAGATCAATACACATTTCATTAAAATATACGCGGTCACACACAAAACAACGGTAATTACAACTGACTGTCGAATATTTCGCTCATGATTGCAATAATCCATTGCCATACACTTGAACATGGTTTGTGACAACGAAGCGCTCAGAGGGGGCCCAGTTTACGGCAAGGTCATTGGTGTTGCGACCGATTCTGCACTTGAATGCTAAAGAAATTTGCATCAGTAGGGAACTGTACCATTTGACAAAAACTGCCAATGCACTTAGATCAACCGATCCCGATGCAATAAACGCGCGTTAGAATGATATCAGCGTCACAATGATGCGATGACGTTTCTATGAGGCTTTTCTTTTCGTCGCGTATCATAAAAACCGATTTTTCTCCACGGTGAATGGGGTTTCCGCTTTACAAGCATCTCAATCATGGTGATATAACATGTTATATGTCAACGATAGTGACAGTGATAATTCAACAAAACTGCTATCATGAAAGAAGCAAGTTTCTCCTTCCATTACTGTGGTATATTCCTAGCTTAATTACCGTGTTTGCAGGACAAAACACTGTTAACTACAGCACAATTGGGCATTCTGTTGTTCAAACTGTGAGACTGATACATGATCTGGCATTATTGTACTCAAATAGGCCAGTAAAACAAGCTTCAAACGTGGGCAGTGGCACAAATAACCTTACAATAGGATCATTTGTTTCACTATGCATTTTTTGGCAATGTCTACAGTTCAACACATTAAAACTCTAGCGAAATCAACCTGAAAGAAATTGGTTTTATTTGACAAGTTTAGGGTTTTACTTAACAGAATATGCTTAAACAACACATGCCACAATAAAGCATTATTTGAATCAAACAATCGTCAATCAATGCATTACAACCACCAACAGTCCTCTTGTGATAAGTTCCGTTCTAGATAATTACCTGTTACCTTGGCCAAAAAATACAATTTGCGTTTCTAATTCTTTAAATGGTAACACAGTCCAACCGGATGGATTTTGCTCCCCCAATCCTAACCGACAACCGAATCGGAATGTCAGATTGAGAGAACGCATAATAAAGCATCTCGCTGATGTATAAGCGTAATAAGCCACCATTATTTGCTCATTATGACAAATCATTCCCCATTGACAGCTGTGGACCATGCAGTGCAAATGTGTCTCAAGTGAAAGGAATTGTCGGACTACCGAATGCAGTAAGGATATAGCACTAGTAGGTAATATAGCTAGGAGCAATTTTTTTTAGCATCTCTTACTGTGGCTCTGTTATGGTAGGGGAAAAAATCAAAAATTAGGCATTCCGCAAGAGTCTTTGCCGTCAAAAGAAATATGCCTTGCAAGCTTGATCTAAGGCATTTGCCAAAACCTTACGGCATTTCGATCAATTATGATTACCCTGTGATTGTGAAGAATGAGAAACGTGTAATAGGTACGCATTTAAGGAAAATATATGTTTACTACCAATTTGATCCTAATGTACTTAACCAATGTCAATGAAATAATGTTAATAAGAGACGGATTTGGCATGCAACAACGATATTAAACGCTAATTTGCAGTTAGAGAAATGCCCGTCATATATCGCTCATACTTGCATTCATACAAAATCATTTACCCATGTGCGTATATACATGTATATATTTATATATATATATATATATATATATATATATATATATATATATATATATATATAAATTCATATACATATGCATATATCTAAGTACATATACCCATATATATACACATGTACATATTTATAAACATACATATATGTATATACATATGAATACTCTTATATATATATATATACATATGCTTACATATATACATATTTATATATATATATACATATATATACATATATATATATATATATATATATATACATATACATATATATATATATAAACATATATATATATATATACATACACACATATATAAATATATATATATATATATATATATATATATATAATATTTTAATATATATGCTGTACCATATACACAATGGTATATATACCAAGCAGTTATATAAGGATTGCAATATTTATATATGACGCAAACATCCCTCTGACATATCCCCAAGGATGCACATCGTTGTATATATATATATATATGAATATATTTTAATATGAATCATAGAAACTGCATATCATCAATGGTATAATTTGGATAGTTTTCTTATATATATCGAGGATTGCAATGCCATAATATCCTGGCTTTTGCGCCGCGTTATGTAGACTACAGTGTTATCTGACGCTAAATCCCCAAGGATGCGTTTCCAAAGTGTCATATTCCCAATATGTCATCAATATATATATATAATATATATATTTATATTATAAACACACATATATAAATATATATATCTATATATATATATATATATGTATTTCATTTTAACGAATGAATTCATGCTGTACCATATCACAATGGTATTTACGGATAGTTTTCTTGACCAAGCAGTTATATAAGGATTGCAATGTTTGTTATTATGACGCAAACATCCCTCTGACTCATCCCCAAGGATGCACATCCGTTGTATGTGGCATATATCATAGAATTCAGCAATTTTACACGCAAATTTTTGTCATCAAAGAGAAACTGCTTTGATGCTGTACATTGCCAAAATAAATGTTTCCAATATGCGCATTGATAAGTTCAAATGAAATTATCCTTTACTGAAAGCTGTTAACCAGCACAAGCCCAAACGATCGATTGAATGAGCCAAAGCTGTATAGTGGATATGACCTGGTTAACCCTGAGGTATAACCGTGTTATAATATGCCGCCATCTATCCTGGCTTTGCGCGCGTTATTGACTACAGTGTTGAATCTGGAATACAATGCGCTAATTTTTCACGCATAATTCGATATTTTGCTAAAATTCTAATGGGTTCCAAAGTGTCACATCAAAGGCCTGAAAACAAATAACGCTGCTATTGTGCTGTTACAGTTATAAATGAATATTTAGCGACTACAAGCCATTTATCTACTTACACGTTATGCAAACTAAATACAATGTGACCGGTCTTTTGCATTGGCATGTTTTCATTCATTAATGTATCTGAAGCATAATCAGCCAAATCCATTTTGACAAGTAATTCTTTTATTTATTCCATAGCTAACAATCGTAGGCCTTCGTCAGTGACTCTTGAGCTATTGACTGTTGTACATAGCTAACAATCGTAGGCCTTCGTCAGTGACTCTTGAGCTATTGACTGTTGTACATAGCTAACAATCGTAGGCCTTCGTCAGTGACTCTTGAGCTATTGACTGTTGTACATTTTAGAGCGAAGAGTTATCTTAATTTCTTTGCAAAGCAAGTAGCGTTTAGTTATTTGCCTTGCCGCATGACTTATATAAAGCTGCAAAAAGAATTTGTCAGCAAATTCCACACCGTTTCACCTCATTTCATCATTAGGCGCCCTGGCTTCGATATGCTGATGCAATATAAACTGCATATTATGTATTTTCCTAAGCCGATCGATATAACATTGAGAAGTCACGTAGGGTTACGTGAATGAATTGGGTATTACCGCCTAGCACGATATTGTAATGACTGTTCATTTGGAACTACATTTATCCATTTTTGTGAAAGGGTGGGTGACAATAAACATCTACAGCCAACGTTATCTTATATGTACCTGTACAGCAATGAAGCAATATAACCTAAATACCAACTAGATTAAGGTGGATTCTCTATATGCGTTAATTATAATCTGTTATAGTTTCGCATAAAATGACATACACTACTACCTGCGCACAATAGCCTTTTGGTAGGCCTTGAAACAATGCAAGGCACAACTACAATGCAGATCCCATTATGCTAGCCACCATGATGTTTTTCGTGATAGAGGCGGGGTCGCACTCAATTAAAAAACATCTGAATCACATATCTTAGTGCTAAAACGTGGCTCAACGAGGTAATAGTCAAATTCGTTTTTGGCTTGATCCGTGTACAATCAACCAGGGAATAATACTGAGTTGGTAAGCGGGGGTCATCAGATATACCTATTGCATAGCCATATACCAGCGTCACATTTTTACCACAACACGCATCCAATCACTGCGTTGAATTGACCAGGGCAAGCATATTGTCGGGTTACCAAGTGTATGCGTTCGATGACCAAGACATCACATAATGCACCCTTTATGTTTGGATCCGTCTGACGAGTACCCAAACGTCTTGGTATATTATTTGTATTGTTTGGTCAAAGGTAAGGTAAGGTAAATATAGGGTTAAACGGCACATCAACACAAGTGTGTTATATGGTGCCTACAAAGGTGGGGTATATACGAATACGAAAGGATTAAACCCATTAATTTAACCCATTAGAATAAATTGCATTATGTGAAATTCATAAGAATGTATGATCTAAAATTTGCAATGTAGTCCAATTTATTTGATGAAATCTAGTATCTTAGATGGATTCACCCTGTCAAACAAATCTGCAAGGGTTAGGAACCGGACGAAGCGATTTATGACAAGAATGACAATGAAAATGTGCTCGACGTTGTATGTGCTTTGACAAGGAATGCATTCAAATAAAATGCCCTTGTTTTTTGCGCTTAATGTAGAATGCAGTAGTAAAATGTTTAAAATATATTTATTATCAGAATGAGTCCCAGTGCCAGGACAGGGAGCGAATCAGAACAAAATTACAAAATGTTTCGGAGCCGATCGGGCAATAAGGACCACAGCCAAGGAAATGGCCTTCAGCTCTGCTGAAAACGTAGATGCAACCTTGGGTAGCCGCATCTTCGCAGATTCACACTTGATTACAGACGCCTCACCATCCGTATAGATGGCAGTGCTGTGTGAATAATCGTGCTTTATTTCTCTGAATTTGTAACGAACAACAGTGGATTCAGTGTTTTCTTGTCAATGGAAAGAGACATGTGCACCTTTGGGATATCCAATTACCAGGGGAAACAAGGTATGACTCCGGGCACGATCCCTTAAGGCAATCCTTTATAAGTAGGCCAAACGAATGAGTTCCATTTGCGTATTTTTGTGATGGAATGCCACGTCATATGCTGTTTGGATTTGTTTTTAGCTTCAATGCGTATTGGATTGCAAGTGCAAGCTGTTTCCGTCTGATATACAATGGTGGTTCATTGGCTTCAATATGCAGAGTTGTTATTGGCGATGCCTATAAGGTGTGAGACATCTCGGAGCCTGATTGTGTACGGTTTCAAGTCCAAGGCGGTGACGCCTGAGGAGTTTTCAGCTTTTGTTAGAGAAGCGGTACCATCACAGGGTATTGCCAATACTTTTATGATCATCTTCATTTGTCACAAATTAAACAGAAAACTATTTGTCGTGGACTGAAAAATGAAACTAAAGTTTTCACGCAAACAACATTCAATTTGTAATGTTGGTACCACAAAAAGAAACTTTCTAATTTGTTCCATTATTTTGCGCATTAAAAATTGGCCCAGGCAATAGCTTTGCCTCGATGTAATGCAGTATTTACACGTAATGCTATCTAGTAGCAGGGATCAGGAATTATCGTTCACAATCAAGGAGTGAAAGTTGATCACTTTCCTCTACATAGAATAAGAATGAGTTTGTCCCGTTTGCGTTAATCCAGCTAGTCTGATGGAACCTATTGCTAACTGATAATATTGAAGTCAAACCAAGGAAGTTTTACTCTCGTCTTACTCACATATTGCTCAGATAGTGCCTCATACGTCATCCACATTATTGCTGCACAATACGACGGAGTAATAGTTAGTGTCCTACCAATTAGAGAAAGATGTTTAATCTTTGTGGCAGTTGTAATATACGCCAAAACAAATTTGTCTCAATTTTGTTCTCACATAATACAAATTCATTGTGCTCTGCATGAGCTTTTTTCTGGATATCCAGTTTTTGTTAGAAGATATTGTAGCCACATGCGAATGTTGAAAGCAGAATATATCACACCTAGTGCTTTCATTTAATCATAGTGCATGTTGTGGCTATGGTATCGTGTATAAATGCTAATTTATATTAAATTGTAATCAATGTCGTAGAGTGGTGCTCAACAGCCAGTGGCGGTAATATTTATGGCTTGTTTAAGAGGTCGAAGGTAATTCTTTGTACTGATTTATATCTCCAGCATGTCCTTACATTCCGTTTCGTACATAATTCACTAGGTCAACAACAGCGCACACGACGGCGCACCGCCAACTAAAGACTATTCTTGTAGCCCCTTTTAAATGTAATTATTCAGGTTTGAAATGTGTTATGTGCATACTAGCTTTTATTGCAAATATCTGCTTGGTTTCACGGAGCTTTGTGATATATTTCTGCTCACAAGTGTTCTCATTTGCATGGTCAACTGACACTCTTTTTGCTATGCTACGTTAGAGTATTCAATGACAGAGTTACAAATGCAACGAAATTGTAGCTGACAATAAATTATATAGTATTAATGTGAAAGAACATCACTGTACAATACATATGTGTCTAGACGGAAATGTAGTATAGGTTTTTAAGCACACAACAAACATAAAAGGATTCATTATAGACGAAGTCATTGCTCTTTGTTTGGTTACAGTTCAAGCGCTGAAAGCATTTGCGGTCTATAGCTTTCACGACTGACAGCGACCGCATTAACAACACTACTTAGTATTATGCACACGCCTGCATCTCCGAACGAACCGTTTTTGCCTGATATGGCAGGCTCTCAGAAACCGCTGTGTGTATTTAGGAGGCCCATATGCAAGCTTGGAACATTACTGAATGTTAAAACTATGAAATGAACCAGTACTACAGTGCATCACACGTCACACTGCAAAGTAAATTATTGCTAGAAAACTATGGACGCACAAATTTCCCAAACCCTTTGAATTTGTATTTACCACGAAAACAATGAATCACCATCTCCCTCGCCTTTCTCCCTCTTGCTGATAGACATTTACTATTTTATGTATGAAATTGTGTCAAGTGAGAATGTTTTGGTGATAGCTAGCATTTAAGAATAAGAAACTCTGTCTTAGACATATGCTGCACATCGTATATATCACTTATTTGCTCATTTTAAGACCTCATCTCGTACCATTTCGGTTCCTTAGAAATATACACGATACATAGTTAAACAACTCACATGAAATAATTAGCCTCAGTCTTGTGAATGCAGTACAATCATCATAAAATCACATTGAATTCGACAGTCTCTTCAAACTGATTGTTTCATTCCTGACTTCATTTTCACCACACCGGATACGGTCATATTGCATGTGAGTGGAATGTTATCTTATGCAAAGTCACTATCGGTTGCTGAATGTTGTCCTTCATGCAAATAGGCAATTATTCATCTATTAATGATCTCATAGCGATGCAAATATTGTACCAATAAGATATAGCTTAACAATGTCTGTCATCAAATTATTATTGAGTATTGAAGATATTGTTGGACTGCGTGATATGAAACAGTTCTCGAGTATACTGCATGATTATGTAACTTTTAGTGTTCTATAACCGCAAACCGAACAGTTAGAACGCGCTATTGCTTTTATAGGCCCCAATATCTGGAAGGAATTACCTGTAAATCTGATGTCAAAAGTTAATTGTTCTTCCTTCGATGATCGATAGGTAATATAATTATAGTTTTGTGACTCTCCTTATATGTAGTATATGACATCTGTATGCTGCTTTCAAAAGGTTAGGCAGTATTCTTATTAGGAAATATATATAAATGTTTAAGTGTGCAGTGACTGTGAATGTGTGTAATACTTATACAAGGGCATAAAGATATTTCTGTTGTATACATATATATATATATATATATATAGATATATATATATATATATATTCAATCAATACGGGTTTCAACAAAATTCGCATTAGATTATTTTCTAGTGGTGTGTATATATACCCCCTACGATGTACACGCATATGACAGATAAACATGGGCCGGATGTGTGTCAATCTCACCAGGTTCTCCATGTCCCTTAGCTGCCTATTATCTACCCAATCTGCCCTGTTATCCGGCCGACAAACCATAGAAGCATTGCGCCCGATTCAATTACCGCCAAAGCTTTCCACGAGGTTGAACAAAGAACATGACATCCAGCTTTTATGCCGCTTATTTGGTGCCACACAGTGTAAGTCGCTTACGTAGGATGAGCTTACAGTCATCGGGTAAGTGAATAAATAGGATAACTGGTTTCCGTTTATTAAGATTATACCAGGACACTTTACCGCAGTGAATCAATGCTACAGACCGCCAAAAGCGTGTAGGCATCTAACAGAGGTTGCCTGTCTATACATTAGCATCGAGCTGACCGTCATCTGGCAACAACGATATTCGATATTGTGAAGTTAGACGGATGAATAAGTATATACTTGTCAAGCAGTGACAGCACAATATAGTTTCTAGCTGAACATAGCGCATGGGAGCGTGTGCGAATGGACTTAAATAGTGCAAAGTTATAGCATCTTGTTATCTATAAAGACGTCACCGCGAACTAGTATCCGATTGTAATATATTTTGATACATTGCATGGAACAGTCGATATGTTTGCATGGTATAGTGCTAAATTCTGACCTGGCGTTATGGAGCAATAGGTAGCACTGAAAGAATAGTAGGGATTACGGGAAATGAATCGTTGGAATGCGGTTGACGAAGATCAATTGTGATGGTGGGGACACAACAAATACATTATCCAGGTCTTCAGTGTTGGCCCAAACAACCCATCGAACTCGAAACAAAGATATCCACTACATACTTGCTTGGTCAATATTCACAGGGAGCATATTGTTGTCAGGATACCATGCATATGCTTTCTATTACTGGGTCATCACGCAAATCGCTCTTCTGTTCTTTTCTTTCATCGAATACCCAAACGTCAGGATAAACGGTTTGTTCATTAGCAAGCGGGGTTGAATTACAACTCGAATCAGGACGCGATTCGTTTTTCTGAGCGCCACATAGCCAGATAAAATGCGTAGTAATGAACATCACATTAATCTGGAAGCCCGTTTGATACACAACCGTTTTATGAGTAATGATAAAAGACAGCTGTTTCATTTAAACATTGTATCATTGATAATGCAATTGGCATCGTCGCCCACCTACAATACACAAACGTGAATGCATCATTAAGTCTAAGCGCTAATTCAATCAGTGCCAATAACCCTCGAGGCAACGTTAATGATTTTATTGCGAGACAGGGCCACAATACCGAATGTAACACTGGTTGAAAATGCAAAACACATGTTTGTAATCCATCTAGCAGCTGTCATATTTTGTCCAAAATTGAAGGTGACAGTAAAATGTGCTCATGAGTTTAATAAAATTAGAATCATAAGCAACTAACTGTAACTTGAATCGGAGTTTTGATAGACATGCTTGCGTCCCATACTCAATGTTTATGAATTGCAGTAAATCCTGTGCTTCTTTTTGTCTTAAAGCACCGCCCCCATCGACAAGCCAAATTTGTCTAATAAAACAATTGAAGTGGCGTTGTCTCATAGGAATTTCATCTCCACGCTATAATGCGTCGTCAGATTTAGTAATGGTCCCAGTTCATTTAAAGTCAATCTGAATGTGCCTGGTTTCTACATCGATTGAGAAATTAAATAAAACTTACTATTCGTTGTAACAGTACAGGATTCACCAGGCAACCGCAGAGCGTTATTTCCTTTTAGTTATGTTTTACTTGGAAGCATCTCTTTGATGTGTAATGATAGAAAGCCCCCTTATTGCTAATTATGATGGATCCACCCCAGACCATGCTGTGCATATTACTCTCAAGGGACGGAATTGTGCGATGCATTGTGTAGATTAACACCCGTAAGAAATAAAGTTGGGGGCATAACCTGAAACACGCTAACGCGTATGTTATCTCCAGAAAAATATTTGTTGTTTGTTCGTCACAGTGAGGCTCTATTGTGTTCTGAGCAAAACGACGATTCAAGTATTCAGCCAGCGTCTCTGACGTCGAACATATGCCTGTTATGCTTGATAAAAGACACCAGCCAAAAACCAATGGCATTGAGATCCATTGAGATATCACTGTAATCTTTGAGAACGAAAAACTTGAGCCTGAGCAAATTCATGAACAAAAAGTGGAATATTGGAAAATGGCGCAATTACTGAACACTGAGAAAAAATATTGAATTTCATGCAACAATTGGTATTTCGTACATAATAGCTATCTTTCATATCAGCATCAATAAACATACGTATCGAGTGAGTAAGAACCAATTGATAATGGAATTGACATCAAGGAGGGGTGTTTAGGAATGGTGAAAAGTACAGCAGACTTGTGGGATGACTGATAATTACCAAGAAAGCAACGTGATGCTGTGGACATCAAAGTGCAGATTAATTTGATAAATCAAGGCAAGTTATACCAATTTCTTAATCCTACAACAAGATTATATAATCTGAGGGGAATTGCTTTGTTACTGCATCGTGCCAAAATGAATGCATAGAAAGAATGTGATCAATCACGGCAAATAATAAATGAGCATTTGCGCCGGACTGCCATGGAATTCCCGTTTTGCACATTTATACAGTCATGTGAAATTATCTTAACTTAACGCTATAAACCAACCCGAACCCAAATGATAAATTGAAAGAGTAACAGCTCTAAAGTGGATATGGTCTGCTTAACTCCCGAGGTATTTACATAAGTTAATTATCGCCATCCATTCAAATTTGTGGCGCCGTCATGACGACAGTGGCGAGTCTGGAATCGAATGTTTCATGGAGAATTTATTATTATGTTCCATCGCATTAGCGTTCCACTGAGTCAAAGTACCACACATGACACCCTAACTGGTCACTACATTGTTAGTATACAGCTACATTGACAAGGTTGAGAATGCAATTGAAGTTAACTGGCATAAATATCTAGCTACTGAATTCTCACGTGGCAATCATACACACTCATAATCAACTCATAACTGTTTCTTTGTAGAATAACACTCCTTTCCCGTGTAGATCGTGAGGCGTATCTTGGATAGTTGTTCTAAAAAGTCATAACCATGCCACGCTCTCAGAACTGTTGTTTTAAATTATTCTGAATCCTGCACTGCTCTTTTTCGAATGCAAACCAATAATGTAGAACGCCGCTGTCTGTGCGATTACAGCATCATCTCGAGCATTCTGTACTAGTAGCCATAAAATATATCTGCGATGCATATCAACGTATATTACTGATAATGTAAGTGTAAAACAAAACCTAGCTCAAAACGTGGCCGAGTCATCGTACACCGAATAGATATTAATTTTGCGAGACAATCGATCATTTTTACCAAATCATTAAGATCAAACGAAGCAGCTCATAGATCTAAAGTCGCTATCTTAATATTAAGACCATTGGATCTTGTTTTGGACCTATCACAAAGCGTTTGGTGATGTATCATTATCGTTGCGGTAGGGTGGGTTACCTGCATTCAATTGTAACAGACAGGTCAACTTCTAAGATATCCACGTTATTAACCATTGTAGTAGGGCGGGTTTCCCGCATTCAACCATGATAGGTATGTCAAATCTTACGATGAATACTTGATCAACAGACATTTACAGAGGAGTGCCTTTATACGGCGCTTACTTCAGCAACAACAAATATGATAACACAGTCAGACATTTTTTTCTTCTTAGTTCTGTCATCGTAATGGTGTCAAATATCAATTCGTCCTTGCTGCGAAGAACCTAATAAAAGCGCAATTCAAATCATGCCTGGGAATATAAGGAACCAGAAGATTGTGTTACCTTGCGGCTTATTTATAGGAATGTTATTGTATACAGTGCAAAACATAAAAACGGTGGCTCCTGGAAATGCATTAAACCCGCCTTATTTGTTAATGCGCACCCTGTAGTCGAAGTCGGCATTGCACAAATATCCACCGAACCATGACGATCAACAACTGTGGTCTGTTTATAATTCAGAAAGAATACATGATGGTGAATCGCAAGTTAGGCTTAACAGCAATGACGTCACTACGTAATAGGCTGCTATTGCTGACTAAACCCATTGAAGGTTCAGTATTATGTCAACATCGAACAAAACAAAACTGTCTAATGAAAATATGATGGCGGAATATCTCTTAGGGATAGCCTCGTAATGTCTGACAATAAGATCCATGAAATAACACTAAATATTTTCATGCAACGGCAGTTCAGGATTAATAATAAAAATAAAAACAATAACAATAATAATGACCAATAACATTCTCATCGACATAAAGAAAGCCGTAGTCAATAATATCATATTAACTAAAACGAATCCAATATGGATCAAAATTATCCACAAAAAGTTTATGGTTATCCTAATCAACCTTCCAGATGCTTATTACATAGCACGCGGACACATGCCATGATAAATTCATATGCGTATACACTCACAGCATTATGCAAGCATAATGCCCATTTGGCGGATGTTATGCTCCTGGGGAAAGCAAATAGCGTTTTGTTTGTCATGTAAGTATTAGGATCAGCTACTGGCCAATATGTTCAATTACTTGGCCGCATTTGAAATTGACGCTGTCAATAGAATTGTCTGCCAGCAATGGAATACACACAAGCCATGCTATCTACGTAAGCGCAGCAACAGCATTTTGCACAATTCTTTCCAGTTTCATCGAATACCTAAGACCAAGTTGGATCGATCGTGAACAAACGATGCACGGACGTTGGCCGCATCCCTCTTACGATAATGCGAATTAGCAAATATTATTTGATATACATCAATTAATGATATTTTTTGGCATGGTTATTCACTTGAGCTTATAATTTAGCTTACACTCTCTGTCAGAGGTCGAAAGGTTTTTCGCTGCGAAATCCCCAAGGGTCGGTTTCTTGGGTGACGTCCACACAGTGCCACAACATTCTACATTCAAACGAAATTGGACGACTGTCTCTGAATGACAAAACATCAGCTGGAGAACTGGCTTTGCTGTTACTTCTGAATCTCCCCAGAGTTGCCAGTATACAAGAATGTTATTAGAATATCGACGAGAAGGCCTTTTCAACAAATATTTCAGGGTGATGGTATATTTCTCAAACATCTTGGTGTATATTGGTTTTGTTCATGCCCTTTGAATTTATTCTGTATATGGGTGCAGCTGCCTCCGTAAACTGTAGCATTTGAAGCAGCTGCCAATGCACTTAAATTATCCGATCCTGCTTCAATAAACGCGCGTCAGACTGATTATCATTAATACAATGATGCAATGACAATTTCTATGAGCCTTTTCTGGTCGACACAGCAATCCCCTGACACATATGACATAATAACAATAGAGGCATGCTCGACTCTTCATTGAAGACACATTAATTTCTTGAACTGCATTACATCCTATTTGTGCGCCTCCATTGTAGTGTACTGAAGCCGTGGTGTTTTGCTAATATACGGCAGTTGAGCAAAGCTTTTTGATTGTTGTATCGCGTATTGTGGTCACTGCGGCGCCAGCATCCTATTACACATAATGGCAAACTGTTGCCAGTGTAATCCAATCGATATTAATCGATGCCGGTGGCATTTGAGCAATTTCCTGCATCATTGACTGTTTTATTGTCCTTGCGTCGATAGCAAGGCATCGATATTCAAAAATGTAAGTGGCACAAACCAATCCAATTAAACATTGCAAATTTAATGATACACCCGATACATGATTACAGCAGCATACGGTTGATTAGCGCTTTAAACATATATGGACAATTCATTCCAGGAATTCATGGAACTTTAAATAACAATACGTTCAATCCCCTTAAAAGCTTGGTTTTGTCCATGCACCAGGCTATTTGATAAATAACTGTTATAAAACTAGGTTTTTGCAGTTGAATTATCGCCATACACTTTTTGTACTTCATCCTCACTTAAGTGTAATGTCATTTGATTGAAAGGTTTCTCGTTTAGTTATTGTCGCCGTATCATTTGTAATTATTGGCGAATGCCCAAGCATTGTTATAGCTGTCAATATGATTACATGACCGAGGATTGCACGTAGTGAGTCTTGGTCAAAATTGTATTGTGATTATCATCGAACCACCTAGTTACTGATGTAGTTTTGAGAAATAGAAGACGTGATGTGGCTGTGACCATCTCTCAGGTTACAGGTGCGCGATAGCCACACTTCTCTCTTTGAACAGTCCAGCGCGTAAAAGCAATGGCAAGTGTTACTTAATAATTAAGTACTCATGTTTATGAAAAATGAGCCAGTATGCATAAAGAAGAAATACATAGATGGGGGCAGTTTGACAGAACAAAATGTTGTCCACATAAGACGTGATTAATAGGTTATCTCACATGCCAAAGCAGCTCAAGTCAACTTAAGACAGATTGTAGCTTCACGCCAATCTACAACAGGCAGCTTTAAGTTGGGTTTTATAATGACCGATTGCCTCTAGGGTAAATGCAATGTGAACAAGCTTCTCCTGCCGTTGCGGTTGTATATTCGCAGCTTCGACATCAGACATCTATATTAGACACGTGATTCACACAAGCGCTGCATTATCTACGTGTAGGTCTTAGGTGTCACATATAATATGTCTCTGTTTGCAGCTTATACGATAAACCTTCTCCAGCTGTAATTGCCTTCCATTGGCAGAGGCAATTTATCATTTGAATTACCGATCGTACCGAGGAGGGTCGCCCTCTAGTGTCTTTCTTATATGTACTCAGAGCTATATCACTCGATAACTATTATATTTACTGCTGTGTCAACCACTGAAGATATGTTGCGATGCGCGCACATCTCGGTGGCCATTTGCATACCATGTGTTCCCACTCACGTTCGGAAATATTGGCGCATCTTGCATTCAATGACAGGGAAGATTATGATCAAATAGCTATGAGTAATCCAGTAAAGAACGCTTGAAGCTGACAGGTTAAATGCCGGGTGAATATCGAGGGTAGTACATGAAACAACACATTAGGATCACTTTTCTGATAAACCTGTGGCAAAGGTATACGGTGCGAACTATTGCTACATTTAGAGCCACTGCCGCTTCCGTCATGAATCACTTCTTCAAGTGACCAAGAGGGACATTGATGATGCAAGACGCATCGTTGATAAAATAATACATTGCGCCTTTGGGGCACGTTGTTGATGCGTAGTTGCACATCTGCAACGTGGTTCAGCTATACTCATAAAGGACCAATTCGGTAATGGTTTCTGAAAATAATCACTTTAAACAAACATGCGACAATTAATGAATTACAGCCAGTCCTCTCGTGATAAGTTCCGGTTTTTAATAATTACCTGTGATGCAGAGTTTGACATACGAATGCAACTTACAAGTCGAACTCTTTAATAAATTGGTAACACAGTCCAACCAGATGGCCCCCCCCCCCCCCCCCCCCCACTCACACATCCAAACCGACAACCCAATCGGAATGCCAGAGTGAGAGAAAAAACAAGGAAAGCATCTCTCTAATGAGTTAGGGTACTAAGCCCCCGTTATTTGTATTTATGACAAATCATTCCACAACTGCCAGATATGGACCGTGCAGTTAAAATATATCTCAAGGGAAGGAATTGTTTGACTACCAAATGCATTATGCGGATTAGCACTAGCCGGTGATACAGCTTAAAAGAAAACAGTTATTCTCTGAGCGATATATCTTTTGCATTTCATAGTGTTTCTCTGTTATGGTCAGAGGAAAAAAAATTATTAAGTATTCCGCCAGAGTCTCTGCCGACAAAAGAAATATGCTATTTATGCTTGAGAAAGGTATTTGCCACAAACCAACGGCATTTCGATCCATTGGGATTAGCCTGTGATCTTAAAGAATGAGAAACATTTCATAATATACATTCCCAAACAACAGATTAAATGTAGCCAAAGACAAATAATTCGGGGCGTATTTAACATGCAACAACGATATTAACAACTGTGACTCAACAACTGTCCGTCAAATCACGCGCTATTACTGGCAATAATCAAAAGTCGTCAATATATATACACATATACACAAACACATTCATATATATATATATATATATATATATATATATATATATAATATATATATATATATATATAAGATTAATATATATATATATATATATATATATATATATATATATATATATATATATATATATATATATATATATATATATATATATATATATATATATATATATATATATATATATATATATATATATATATATATATATATATATATATTAACTGGGTTAGAATAAGTCACCACCGATCCTGTTCTCCTGCGCCTTATTGACTAAAGTGAGTATGGAATGCCAAGCATTCATTTTACATGTATGATTCGATATAATGTGTTCCAATGTGTAAAGTTGAAGGCCTTAAAGATAATAACGCTGCTATTGCACAGTTACAGTTATTAGTGAATACTGAGCTATTGTTAGTCTTTTCTCGTTTTCACCATACATCCTTCATACAATGTGACCGGCCTTTTGCATTGACATGTTTTCATTCATGACTGCGAATCCGTTTTGCCAAATAATTCTTCTATTTACGCCATAGCTTACAATCGTACGTCCTCGTTTGTGACTCTTGTGCTATTTTTACTTCAAGACTGTTGAACATTTCATAGTTTAAGACGGATGCGAATATGTCTGCAAGTTGATACCGTTTAGCCTCTTTTCGATACACACTTCGATTTGCCGATGCAATATTAACTGCATATTATGCATCTTCCTATGCCGATCGATATTACATTGGGAAGACACCTAGGGCTGCGTGAATGATATTGGGTTTTACCGCCACACTCGCTATTTGAATGACAGTTCATTTGGTACCATTATTGTACTTTCTTATGGAATCTTGGTTGAAAAAAACCCCATCAACAGTCAACATCGATTACTTGTATAACAATGAAGCCATCAAAATGAATACCAAGTTGATTGAGATGCATTTGCTATGCGTCAATTATCACCTGTCATAATTTCGCATAAAATGACATGCACTACACATTACTCGAAACAGCCGAACACATCCCTCTCGGGCAAAACTATCATTTTCGGTTCAACGTGTGTATCAATAAGACATCTTGCATCGAGACAGCGACAAGCAAACTTAGTCATGTCAAACATCCGATTGATAAACAATAGAGATATTTCGCCAACTGGAATTTGAATTTAATGCTGTGAGCTTGATAATAATCATACACCACTCGCTATTGATACTTACAAGGCGGGGGTTTCATTACAACTGGCCGTTTGGTTCTCTGATGTAACAGGCTGCCGACACCAAACGATTAAATCGCAGACTTTGCTATTTAGATATAGTGTCAATAAAGATTAGTTCTTTCGTATGATACCAAAATTAATCATATAGGCGAATGAGAATAAAACGTAAATATTGGGAAAGGGAATAAAGCGTAAACCGAAAAAGGCGAAATATCGACATTTTTGGGGCCCAAAATACTATGGCGGGATTTATATGGTTGACAGTAACTCGTCGAACGGGTTGAATATTCATCAGAATTACATTTAATCGGCAGAATATTGAAGACAAAATGAGCCAATAGGATATTTTGTGTGATGCAGGCAGATGTAGGATCTTACAAGCCTTCATTTTCACAAGCTGAAGAAAAGTGTACAAAAAACAAAAACGTGTGTGTCTGCAATAACTGACCTTTTCTGCAATTGAACGATTCTTGATATTAAATGTAACTTCCGAATAACGTAAAGCTGCCAGAGAGCATCATAAACGTGTACTTTCAAGGTCCATGATAGTGGAATTGATTTTAAATAAGTGGAAGTCTTGTTTTGCTGTGCATAATTTTACAGTGCAGCTCCGAAGTGGACCCATAATTGGAAATCCTGCTTGGACACCCAAAAAAAGTTAAACGATCAAATTGCTGTTTTGGCTATCCGTAAAACCCATTCCAACATCATAAATACTATTCAATGTTTTTATCAGTCCAAGTTGCTCAACGAAATCACATTGTTCCCGTTACAAAGGCCATTTTAAGTCAAAATTATAAATGACAGCTGTTTTAAAAATGTTCCATGGAGGAAAGTGGAAGCTTTTGAGGCAAATGTCCAATGTCGACCCCTTTTTTCAGACATATAATCTACAATAGCTTAATGACAGATAGCCATGCAACAAAACTGGATACCGCTTTGAAATGCTTACAAAGCGACCTTTTAATATTGACTTTGATACCATTACAGGGCACTACCAATACTTTATGATCAACTTCATCTATCACATTTCAACGTTGTATTTGCCTGGGAAATGAACCTACCATTTCCACACAAGCAATATTAGATCAGTAATGTTAATACCACAATTCGATTCGTTCCATCACTTTGGTCCATTTGAAATTGTCCCAGACAATGGCTTTGTCTCGCCGTAATGCAGGATATACACGCTATGCTTTCAAATACCAGGGATCAGGACGCAATTATCATTCACTATCGGGGGTTGAAAGTTGCTCACCTCCCTCTACGTAGAATAATAATGAGTGCGTACCGTTTACGTGATGTATACATGTTCTGCCATATTAATCCAGAGAAACTGATGGCATACTAATAATATCGTAGTCGTCCTAACAGAAATTTTGTTGTCTTCGCCACACCATTCCAATCATCTCACACATACGACAGACACACAATGGAAGCATTACTGTCACCAGCATCCCATTAAATGGAACGGCAAGAATTGACATGCGTAATATGATCAATAGTCATCTATGTGGGTGACAATTTATCGACATTAAGCATCATTCATTTGTTGTCGGTTTTCGTGTCGATTACAGGGCATACATTGTGAGATCACAAAGATGTTCAACTAGGTGTTATTTACAAAGAAAAACAATCATAGGCTGTCACAAAGATACGTAAATCGGGGGTCATACAGTGGCTAGGAGTTGTTAAACAGTGGCTACGCGGGGTCAAACAAGCCCGAGGGTGACACCGCTGATTAACAAGACTGGGGGTGGCACAGCTAATAAGACCCCATTCAGTCATATTGGTGATGATGATTGAAGGGGGGTTAACTTCTCGCATCATGAGTTATATACGTTACGACATGGTAAAATGAATGTCATCAAGCAGCTTCTGGGTCAAGTGGCGTATTTCACTGGAGCGATATATGATGATATAAATCTTATACCTTCAACACTCTCAATGCCGTTCAAAGAACACGTGCCCAGATGTACATATCAAACATACATGTATATATATATATATATATATATATATATATATATATATATATATATATATATATATATATATATATATATATATATATATATATATATAGATATAGATATATATATATATATAGATATATATATTATATATATATATATATATATATATATATATATATATATATATATATATATATATATATATATCTATATATATATATATATATATATATATCTATATATGTATATATGTGTGTGTGTGTGTGTGCGTGTGTGTGTTTGCGTTTAACGGCCGATTCAGCTTTGAATTAATCCAGCTACGAGCTAGCACGAAGAGCATAACCTCCGCCTTTAGTGCCAGATTCTATACCGATCAAGGGCCATTCATTTGATACTGTGACACCCCCAGTGGAAGTCATTTCCAATAAGTTGGTAGGTGAAAATATATTCAACTAATAGCGTTAATGCCACTGTACTGCTAATTGGCTGATATTTAAAAGAGATGACGATACCGAATGGGGATTGTGTAACTATTTGAGTGCGATGGAAAGGAAAACACTTTATTGTTTATTCATTTAATGTATATAAGTGTCATATGTTGCTTGTAATGGCAGTTGACAGGTTTCGGCAAGGGAGTAATATCCATCTTGTTTTCCTCACCAAACAGGCGGTTGTTCTTTGAATATAAAACCTAGGTCTTTTTTGTCTTCGCTTTTTGATAAATTTCTATGTACTAATCTATTTTAATTTATTTGCTGATGTAGAGGCGTGTCGATGAGCGCATTTAATTAAGGAAGGAATATGGGTATTTACTCAACGATAAAAGATGCTGTTGTTGACAGCAGAGCACCAAGTGACAAAGGTGACCGGATGGGCTGTATTCATTGCCCAAACTCATGTCATGCTATTTGTATGACAAGGAATAATTGGAACTTCTCCTAGAAAAATGTGTTTCATTTATGAGCAAAGGTACAATATTCACCTTAAACAATAAGCTTGAACGCTAACAATATTCTGTGACTGCCACATAATTTGTTTTTATGTAGAACGCACGTTGCAACATTACATAATTTATATCTCGGCCAATTTATGCAAACCCATCATACAAAAGACTTACAATATTAGCTAAGCATCGATGACTTTGGGCTGAGTACTTTTCATTCTAAGAATTATAATAGTATTCTCACATGATAAGACACACTTATTTGGGTGATTGAAGCCACATTGAGTATGATTCGGTATTTTATTCAAAGTACAAATAATTCTCCGTGATTCTGCTGCAGATACCTTCACTGTAATTGTCAGACTCAGATATAATATGTTTTGAATTGAGGCACTTATTTACAAGGACAGATGATGCATCCGAGCAAACGCATATATTTCAATAATCCAGGACCAAATTTCTTTGTATCGGTCGTCGTTGAAGTTTCTGACATGAAACCCAAGATATGGCATTATACCAACAACCTTAAGCAAAGATAGCAACTGGTTTGCATATGAATTATTCATGGATATGAGAGAATGTTCCTTGGCAGGTCTAAGATATCGATTTTGCTTGATATGACAGACCCTCAGAAACCGCTGTGTGTATTTAGGAGGCCTATATGCAAGTTAACAAATAACTGATTTTAAAACTTTGATGCGCACCGGTGCTACAATGCAACCCATGTCACATTGCAATGACAATTTGTGTTGGGAAAATACGGTCACATAAAGACACGTGTGAGTTCCCTAAACCTTAGAATTTGTATTTATTTAGAAAACAGAGAATCAACATCTTCGTCTCTTTTTAATTTCCTGCTGATAGACAATTAAACATTTATTGAAAAATTGTTTAAATTGTGTCACATACGGATGTTTTGGCGTTAGTTGCCATTTAAGTGTAAGAAGCTGTGTCTTAGACATAGCTGCACATCGTATATACCATAACCTAATTGCTCATTTTAGCCCCTCATTGTGTACCATTTCTGCATGTAAGAAATATACAAGTTACATAGCTTAACAGCGCACTCGCTTACTGTATGAACTGATAAACCTTAATCTGGTTTATGCACTAGAGTTGTCATAGCACCGCAATCAATGAATTGAATCACCAGTAAAGAATTGATTGTCTCTTTCAATCGTTTGTTTCGTTCCTTGCTTAATTTCGCCACAACGTAAACGGCAATATTGCATGTGGATGTAACGTAAACTACATTAGGCAAAGTCACTATAGGTTGCTGAATGTTGTCCTAAATGTATGCAGTCATTGCTCTAAGAACGAACAGCTATGCTATAAATGCCATTATGTTATTTACAATGGTGTGTTTTTACACCCCAAACGATGCAGTCGCATTAGACAATCCGTTTGAAATCAACACGGGCGGATGTGCGTCAAGCTCGTTTCGCATTCCATATCTCTTAACCGCCTATTATTAACATAATCTTCCCGGTTATCCGGCCAACTAACCATAGGAACATTGCGTCAGATTCATTTACATATAAAGCTTGAACAAAGAACAATGACATACAACTTTTGTGCCGCTTATTCCGAGCCATACAGTCACTTTCCAACCTAAAATGTGCTTACAGTCATCGGGTAAGTGAATAAATATGATAATTGATTGCCATTTGTTAAGAGTGTACCAGGATTTTTTTGCGAATTGTTGGTATTTGGTACGGCAAAGAACACTATACTGCGACGCCGCGAATTGTACAATTTTAGCTCAGTTAGAAATGTACAATATATAGCTGAACAGCACACATGCTGTTAATACAAAATGCAATGTCCTGCGCTTACGTTACCACTTCGGGTGTCATAAACGCGCCATAGACAAGTGGAACCACCTATAATAGCACAATAGTCTCTGCTGAATTATGCCTTCTTCCTTACGCTTGTTTCGCCCCGCCGGATATGGCAATTTTTTATGTGCGTTGATGGTAAACTCCATTGCGCGAAGTAACCATTTCTTTCTGAATTTTGCTCTTGATAAAAGTAAGCTTTTTTTGCAGTAGTAGAAATCTACCTGCTGACAAATATAGATGGTTTAGTTGGGTTTTCGCATTCAATGCTATATGAGGGTACCATGTACAGTTAAGTCATGGTCATCGGAGATCTCGGCGACGTACCGCCAGATTGTAATGACGATACCAAACGAAAGCATAGTAGCTTTAATAAATGTACATTGACCCTGTAAATTTTTTAGCACTGGTGCTTTGAGTTTAAGCAATTTTTTATTTTCAAGAACAAAGACCTTGTCCATAGTAAAGTTGGTGATGGCTTCTTCCAACATATGCACTCATTACAATACGCTCAAGCCCTCCTCCAACTTAGGTTACGTGGTGAAATAAATTTACTATAAACGAAGAGTATCCATAAATGACGAAGCGACCAGATGATATAAATGGTGCAAGATTTCTGCGATGGCTTTATCTGCAATATTTTTTACAACTAAAGTTTTTCCGCATCCCACGATGCATTCAGATGAGCGTCCATTCGTACCACTATTTCCAACACCATATGTACAGCATCCACGATGCACTGAGATAACACGTGACATAAGCTCAAATAGCTCTCAATCTCCCTAAGTCATGTATTGTCAGCACGACGCGCTCATCCCACGTATCTATAAGCATAACAATAGTATCCTGATTTATTAAATTACGACTTACAAGTTCCTCAAGCTGGACAAACGAATGTGTCACCCTCCTTTTGTACGTATAATTCAGTTCCATGCACACATAGTCTCTCACCTAGGTTGAGCTTATCGTCATCGGATTAGTGAATTAATACAATTATTAATTGATATGGATTTTGCGTTGTATCTGAATCCTATAGATTTTATGCCGATAGGTTCTTACATAATATGATCATGGTGCTTTGGACAAATTTTAATTAATGCGGTCAGTTTCCGACCGTGGTCTTCACATTGGCAACAGTGAACCCCGGATCTGTCGACGATTAGTCATAAAATCGAAATACTTTCCGAGTGTCACACAAAGTCGATTACGGTAATGCAGCAAAGATTTAAGGTAGGGACTTGCTTATAGCAAAGCAACTTTCTGGATGATCCTGTGCCAATCGGGTCCTCCAAACAAGCCGATGCAAATTGCTGTATCTACACAAAATGTGCGAATCACAATTAAATTAAAAAGATTTAAGATTATGATATAGAAAGGCCGTTTAGTAGTTGTCTATGCACAGTAAATGCATTCCTTTTCCTTGCACACATTTGGACATTTTCTGAGCATTGGAAACGATTGATTTTTCAAATGAAATCCGTTCGAGACTTGCTGTACGCTTTGCCGACTTAGGCGTACGTATGGACACGTGTCTGCGTGCTTATATCGGTAGATGCGTGTATTTTGCTATGTAGTTTCCAATAAAATCACGGCAGGATTACCAAATTACATTTCACGCTCCTGGATGCTCTAATGTATTTTTCCATCCATTGCTCTACCCTATTCGTAATATTTTTCTGCTAAAATATTCAGTGAAATAATATACCTTTATTCATTTATTACTCTTAAACAGTCAAATGGAAAATACATATCAAACGGTCACATAACTACATGGGATAGGCAATGGGAAATATCATCGATAAATATGCGACTCGTGATCAGACCACTATCAAGAAGTCCCACCTACGTGATGCTTCTTACTTTCGGACATCAATGCGGTCACTCCCCAGATAACTATATAATTGGGCCCACAACATCTGGTATTTATCTGAGTCATATCAACCGATTAAGTTCATGGCTTAAGATGGTCATTAACGTGTTGGGTATATTTTTATCGGTCATTCAGTTCGCGTAATCGATAGAGGATGACGACAAGTGGAAAAGAACCAATTGGATATATGACATATTGAGGGGGTCATAATTTTAAAGGGTTTGTTGATCACATGTATGTCTTCGATAGTAGTATAAGCAGATATCACTTTCAATTGACAAATTGAATTGACCCTTGTCCCTGAGTATGCTTGTTGGAGATATTTTTATGTGCCTCTCAACGATGGTTTGATTTTTACCTACGTAGTAAACTGAAGAAAGCAGACTTGTTATTGTCAACAATCTAATCTAACTTAGTCTATAAAAAGCTAAAGTCATTTGATGCCAGGAGCCATCGTTGGTGATTATGGCTTGGACGACAAATGAGACTTCAATGACTATGTAGACCATACTTAACAAAGCTAGCAACTAGACATCTTGTCCAAAATATAGCCTACATTGGCACATCTAAATGTATGGGCGTCGGCTTGGTGCAATACAAATGGTCACAGTTACGCAATGATATTCCGACCCAACCATGCATATCCTCTACCTTGCAGTGTTCACATATTTACCACAAGCGATTATAATTCAAATATGTTCGCTTTCCATCAAACAAACACGAATTCACTGTAGAATATTTATATAAATAATATATACATTGGACTGGGAGCATCGGCACATGACATATACGTACCTATTAATGAAGAATATTTGAAGTGACACAACTAAGCACAAAAATCGTTTTACAATTATTGTTGTAGGCTAAAATATCTACTCAAGTATAGGTTTTGGTAGCATATTTTACGAGCAGTGCCCTTTGCAATCAGCGTCTTGGTCCTTTGGCTGAATACCATGGGCTAGCCAAAGTAAAAACAGCGCACATGGACATGATGAGAAAGATACAGATAAAGAAAATTCGATCCATTACACGGGCCAGAAGTTGCCATTCTCGTATTATGTCTTCGGAACACTGATTGGATGACACCTCCTCGCGTGCCACACGCCAATTGGTCGGCGTGTCTACGTTGTGGTACTGCATAGTTTCATTGCGGATGTAGTTCTCTGCTACATTCCTCGATAAGCTCTTGTCATTCGTAGTAGTTGCAAGAATATGCTGCACCTCAACCATTTCATTGTTATCTGTTTCCTCACGCGATGACTTGCGGTAGTTGTTGGCTTTTGTACGCACACTGCCCCTGTACGTCATTGGAGATCGTTCGATAGCATGCATGCCAAATATTCGCGCGCAGTGATGAAGTAGTATACTACGTGCCCAGGCCGGAACTGGCTTATGGCTGCCTTTATGGTGCAGGTTCAGAACAACCACAGTTAGGCAGACTGATGCAGTACCCAGTGCCATGGTTGAACCCAGATATATCACTGAAAAAAGAGCATTGTTCTCAAGCTGTGGTTGGTTTACTATCACACCATGAGTCATGGAGGGCACAGTGTAGTTCGTGCTTTCTTATCACACCGTGAGTCACGGGGGGCACAGCGTAGTTCGTGCTTTCTTATCACACCACGAGTCATAGAAGGACAGTGTAGTTCGTGCTTTCTTATCACACCATGAGTCATGGAGGGCACAGCGTAACTTTTTTGTTTTACTATCACGCCATGAGTCGCAGAGGAATTTGATATTTGTGCTTTAATTAATTGGTAGTAAAATGTAAGGAATGTTTCTGGCAAGAGGCCAAATTTGGTATTTTAACAGATAACATTGAAGTGATCAATGAAACACAATAGATAACGATTAATTGAATAACACATGCTGTGTTTGAGGAGACATATTTGTTGTTTGATGATAATGGAAAAATCAAGGCATTAACAAAGTATTTGATTCGATTTGCGTACAAACCTAAAATTGGAACATCCAGGGAGGTCCTAGGCACACTGTCTGCAAGCATTAGCAGAAACACAGTGAATGCCAGCAGCACTGATATACCGGCTGATATCTTCTCACCTGCGTCAGGTGGAACGCAGAATACAACCAGGATCAAAATAGACAATAATGTGCAAGGCAGCACGATATTCATAACGTAAAAGATATAGCGCCGGTCAAGTATCATGGTGAAAACCACTTTTGAGTAGCTTATATCCGGGCAGCATGGGAGGGTCACATTAGCCCATCGTGCCGTCGTAGTCCGGATGTGCCATTCTCCATTCACCTTGAACTCGAGAGTTTCAATTTTTGAACTCACACTGGTGAGATTCATTCGAGAGCTTTTGTAAGCCCATGCTCCAATCTCAATTGGACAAGCCTGCAGTAAATGTCAGTCGTTGATTGGATTAAATAAACTGAGACATAAAGACAAGGTGCAATGTATAGATAGAATGACCACAACCTACCAAAAATAAATATTCGATGGTTATTGCATAAGATGTAACAGACCACCAGCAACGTTTGCGATTACCTGTGTATCAAATGGGAAGTAAGTGATATCTATATCACAAGTTGTCATGAATACACCACCGGGTTCCCAATGCACTTTGCCATCGTGAGATATGAGCACTCGGATTTTTTCGAATTCCTGAATCATTTCGTCTGCACTGAAACATATTCATAACCGTTATGCATACATAACATAACCAAATCACCAAACACAATGCATTACGACCCCTGCTCAGTAGATAGTTACATTTCTAAGAATTTTCGCAGCTCACAGTAATTACAAACCCGTTAATAATGGCCAACTCAGGGACCCATATGCGATGAGCGCTAACGACGATGTCTTCCATTCCACTGTACTCGTGTGGAAGCCATGTCAACCTTTCGTCTCTCCATTCCTGAGGCAAGGGAGTAGCATGCATTTATAAATGTGAAGCAGTTTATGTCAGCAAATGTAATGCCATTTATATCCATAGATGATATGAGGTTTTGCTCTCGTTGGACTTAATATCACTCTCTTGAGACAAAGGTCCAGCGTCTGGGAGTAATTTAGCTCGTTTTGATAATCATATTGATGTGAATCTCTTAAGCGTGAGGTATTGAATTTGAGGCATAGCTATTTGTGTATTACAAGTGAGATACTCAATATGTGGCATATCTTATTTGTGTATCACATGTGAGATACTCAATATGTGGCACATCTGATTCGCATATTAAGTGTGAGATACTCAATAAGCGGCTTAGCTATATGCGTATTAAGTGTGAGATACTCAGTAGCGTAAATAACGTTTTTGCGTATTAAGTGTGAGATACTCAATACTTGGCATAGCTTATTTTCATAGAATAGTACTATATGCAAACTGTGTCGAGAGGTATCTGCCAAATAGGGCTAACACTAGGTTTTCCACATAAATGGCTTTATATGATTATGGATGGTTAAACTCACGGCTATCACAAGACCTGTAGTCATCAGGACCTGACTCCTCTCATCCTATAGAAATAGAAAACCAACATTAACACAAAATGATGTACTTTAGAATGTGCAAAGTAAGTTCAATATAGAAATGTCCATACCAGCTTTTGTATCCGGAGCAAGAGGAAGTCAATCTCAACTGTTACTGTTTTATTGTTATTTAGCACTGCCCTAGCGTCAGTGTCGTAGCCTCTGAATAAGTCCATCATAAGTTGCTCTTCAGCCGTCAACCGTCGTTTTCGCACCTTAGCACCTGCAACAACGATGTCATAATCTAAAAGGCAACTACTGATTGATAGTTCAAATAACACCACAGCAATTCAACGTTACTGGCCGACCTGTCGCTTTGGGAGCACTTGTCATCAGCAGGAAATAATCACAGTTGACATTACTCATTTCACACCGCAATTGTTAACATATTTTGGACACAATTACGTATTGCTACTGCGTAACATAATACGAAAGCAGTATTATTATTGGAGAGATTTAAATATTTGGTGATTTATATTATTACCACTTAACATGTTATTCGACTACATTTTATATGATCAAATAGGCTTTTCCATATAAAGACAGGGCTAGCACAACAGCCGGACATTTGTTAGGTTTCATGTGGGACACGAAATAAATAATAAACACTAATGTCACTGCACCATGCGTGTAATGTAATAGTACCACGTGACCATGCGTCCATCATTTATCAGAACATAATTATGTCTACATGAAGTACTTCGACCCATTCGCTGCTGTAGATCATCGGGATTTGCAAATAAATTCATACACGTGGTCTGCACCTTTGATGCAAAATGAGCAGCTGTGTTTCTGATATTGATACAATAAATTGTATAATATTTTTGACATTTGATTGCACAAAAGGTCTGGTTGATTTTAATAATCATTAAATATTGGTTAACCATGAGTTTTAAACCGTCATGTTTATTCATACCTGCCATGTCACGTCAATCAATTGTGGTGTTTTTACGAGCAATAGATAGGACATACGATGGTTAATGATAGCACCACATTGATGACATCACATCCCGTGCTCAAGATGTCAGAAGATCTATATCTCTTGAGACAAATATTTCCATATATGAGTTATATTATTGTGTCCGTGTCTGAACGCTCTGTCTGCCTTGATTCTCATTGTCTTTGAACTAGTGATTTCCCTCATCGAAACAAAACGTAACATTGCCGGCAGCTTTGCCATAATACATCATACTATAGAAAAAATATACACCCAATATACCAAAATATAAATGTTTCCTATTATCCACGGCTAACCAGAATTGCACTTACGGTAAATCACATACTATTGAATAACTGTAAATAATATTCCTATTTCATAAAAAGGCCCTAAGACCTCTCTAATTTCGGTTGATATTTTCCTTTATTGTTGCAATTTCAGATATAGCACAATATCATGCGCTGAAAGAATGGAATCAATTACGGTAAGTCAAAATATTACTGCCAAATAGGACTGCTCTTTATTAAAAACGACTCCTGAGGCGGGATGTTTTGGGTTCATTTGCATTGGTTACCAGATAGTTTTGATTCTGCGTCGTGTTTTGCGCTAAATATTATCCAACAAGTAAACTAAAACAAACTTCAAGAAGATTTTAAATTACGAGGAGCGCTGTGTTTTATTGGGCGGGCTGCATCTGTTAGATGAGCAAGTATTGTCAGCGTCCTACAACTGCTGTTTCATCAACATTATAATTGCTGTGGCATATACTGTCAGATACGAGTGCGAGTCGATCCCAGTTGTGCATTTCAATGTTTGACTAATGCATTCAGTTCGGCTACTTCATTTCAAATGTACCCTCCTTGTAGCAATCACATGGCGACCAGTGTAAAAAGGGAAAAATTATCCGCTACATATGTCATTTATCTAACCTATTAAAGAACATGAGAGAGAAATCAGCTCACCGAAAACCACGGATGGACAGAAGAATAATAGCATCATCAGTCGAAGTAAGGATTTCATGGAAAAATACTTTTCCATCGTCTCGTCATAAATTCAGAGTAGACGTTTTTCTGAAAATATATAACTCTACACAGAACACATCGGAAGTCGTGATACTGTAGAATATGCAAGCAAGTCTTATTGGCTCGTTTTGATCAAACCACAAGCTTAGATTTTCTTAATGGTTAACGATCCGTAACCAACGGCATCTTAACAGTGTACACGTAAATCACTGCATTCCATCGAGCGTCAAGTCCGTTCGCAAAAACCAGGAAATCCAATTAACTGAACCTTCTCTATTCCATACGATAATATTCCTCCTAATGCCTGATTTCGTCAGTAGCCGTACATCTAGTGACACATCAAAACTGTATCATGTATCACGATGATGTGTTCTCCCTATTATCGCGTGAAACAAGGAGGCCAATGCGATTCCCCTACTGATGAACGAGTAGGCGTGCTGACGCCATGCTGTGGCGCTTTGTTTAGTGACTGCAGGAGAGATTGCGGTGAGTTGGTCACATAGCCGTCGATACTATCCCGCGTCTTCTTGCAGCCCCGCCGGATGCCCGGGCTGGGTCAATGCTGATGCAGTAGGGACCTTCTACTTTAACAGACCGTCATTGCACAGCAAGTCACGTAGGGTTGTGTGAATGGATTGAGGGCTTTCTGAGGCTGAATGCTGTTTTGAATGCCTGCAGATTATGAAACGTAATGATTATGCCAAACTTTGGGGGCAAATTTAACATCAATGCGAGTACAGATGGCCAGACCTCGAACAGTCGCTCGCTGAATATTACAGATAAATATCAATGTTGTGGTTAATCCTATGTACAACCACAGTAAGCCAACCTGCTGTTTTGAGCAGAGACGAGCTACATGAAATGCGGCCGTGTTTATATTGCAACTTCCATGAGATGATGCTTGTTATTACAATGTGATTCACAATAACAAGTTATGGATCATGTAATTATTTATCAGACACCAAAATAGCTATAGTGTCACGCTGAGCATAAAATCTACATCATGCACATACGATGAACAAAGAGGCTACCGAAGCGAAACTACATTAGAAGCACTTGAGCGCAGGCTTGTAGACAAAAGAAGATAATTATCTGTGCAATTTTAGGATAACGACTGCCCATAACGACAGCAGAGTAAATTGATGAACGTTTATCAAAACAGTTTGTTATACGTTATAGCAATTATTGGCTCATATTCAACAATCATTTTAATCATGTTGTCGTGCATTTACGTGACCTGGCCGCTATGCGCGGAAAATGTCAGAGCAAGCGTAAATCATCCAAATAATGGGTGCAATAGTGCAACTCTATCTATTGAACAACGGAACAATCCAACGATGCCAAAACATTAACCTTCAAAATAGCTGTACCAAAACAAAAAGGTTTAACCCTTTGACAGAGAACCAGCACAATGTTATATATTTTACACAGGCCGAAATTTAGCTGTATCGCCACTTGTGTGCTGGTACTAATTGAAATACGAATATATATTTAATTATACAGCAATTATATAGATACGTTTGTGTATGAATATTTGTATCATCACTAATATCCGCTGATATTTCGGGATAAAGGGGCATCGCGTGGCACATATCAGATAAAGACCCGTATCTTCTTGTCCACGTTCGGGTAGATTAGGTCGTCCAAAATGATGGATCCTGGTCATTCTATGCTAATATAGAGCATGCTATTGGTCCAGGATGCGGACGGAAAAGCACAGATAAGGGCCTTCTATGGGATGAATGCCATCCGTAAGGGGCAGTGGCTGAATTTAAAATTGATAGGTCACTCCAGGAAGGGCAGATATTTAAAGTGAACACATGAATGCTGACGGGTGCTAGCCATTGGCTGATATACGAAAGCTGTCACGTAATCCACGTTTTTGAAGGTCACTCGCTGTACCCAATGTGATATTCTGGTTTAATTAAACATCGTCAATAGCTTCTGATGTTCATTGGTAACATGATCTGGATAACAGATAAGCATGCTGTAGATTGTAATGTTGAAAGACAATAGCATATTTAGTGTTACGTTTACTGCCTCTGTTAATTGTAAATATCTTTCCATAGGAAAGTTAATCGTCATTAAATAATCCATATTGAGTACATTATTTCCTATGATAACTGATAGTGTTAGAAGCCTTGTCAATGTTTATGCTGAGCAAATATTGATACCGTACGCTTGAATTTGTCATGCAACCTCAAACATGCACACAAGGGGGTTTGTTGCAATACGCATAATATATCAGTACGTATATATAATGGCTCAGCATTCTGGTGGTTTACATCTTGCACGATCCGTTAATGTTTTGATAGTGGCGTACAAATACATTTAAGTGCATATATATATATATATATTTATATATGAAAGTAAATGAATATATATATATATATATATATATATATATATATATATATATATATATATATATATATATATATATATGTATATATAATATAAAATATATATATATATATATATATATATATATATATATATATATATATATATATATATATATATATATATATATATATATATATATATATATATATATATATATATATATATATATATTTTTTTATATTGTCAATTCATAGACATTAAGCTCAAAATGGTGACATGATTATTGGCGTATTGTTCTTCTCACGATTTTAGTTTTGATAAAGGTGTTGTTGCGGTTGCATCAACAAGTTATTGATTTTTCTCAAGCATATTGACAAACAATATCATGAGGCTAAATAATCAGCAGTCATCTGACGGTCATTGTTAACATTCTAAGTGATATTTTTCAATTGTTTAAACTCTCTTCGGCGTCATTTTCTAATTTCGAAGAAAGTGTTCACTATTGATAAAAACGCACATGTCTTATGCGGAGTGTCATGGGATAGTCTCGGTCTCTTAATTTTAAATGTACGCGTTGCTCACTCCTTTAATTTTCTCTCAAACACTACACTCAAGTATGAGTACCAATTCAACGATGTAACAAATTAAGCAACGCCAGGCTTAATGAAATTCCTTGACCTTGAGCAATCTCGTACGTGCTGCTTGGCTATGTAACCCGGCCGAAACATGAGCTCAG
Organism: Urechis unicinctus; assembly: GCA_034190875.2. Lineage (NCBI taxonomy): Eukaryota > Metazoa > Annelida > Polychaeta > Xenopneusta > Urechidae > Urechis > Urechis unicinctus. Next base: position 15,075,953 of record CM067349.1, on the reverse strand, counting down.
AGCACTTAAGGAACGGAAAGCCGGAGATGTATCCGGGCTGTGTGCACGGAAATTTACCTTTAATCAAACACAAACTGCATCTGCCCAAGCACGTAGGAGAGATCATTTTATGTGTATTTTACTACATTAACTGGGATATTGTAAAAAATGTGCCAACGTTTACTTTAATTCTTGTACATAATGCTCACATGGCATGCCGTAAATAAATGACAATAATAGTGAAACCAAAAGAAATCAAAATATAATTTTCTATTATAGTTAGTTGCAAAACATAAGGTATTAATGACTGAGGGATTTGTAATAAATAGCGGATTAATTGAGTGATCATTGTTCTCTTGGCTAATCGGCGATAACTACACATAGCAGGAAATACACAGTTTAACTGATATTCGGTTGGAGACATTAAAATCTCAATTGGGGTTCTTATCTTGTACATATATCTGCAGCTTAATCGGTTAATAGATTGATTGATTTAACGAAATTCTCAAGGAGTGTGCCATTATGAAATAATCCATAAAACCAAAGTATGCATTGGTTTTATCTTTGAATTAAGGCCAATACGTGGCGCAACACGCGATGAGGCTTACTTGGCTTATATGTTGCCTCATTTGGTAATCTAATTAGTAAATAATTACCTTTGCAACTTACACCAGATACATTTAGAATTGTGAGATGGAATATCTTTGTACTTGACAAAAAACACCTGGGCATTTTATATTTGAAAACAGATATATTTCAAACTGCATTATGTATCTCAGACAAACTGTCATCTTTCCGGCTAACCTATCAAATTAAGCCACAAAGTAGCAGTGGTGGTTCTAACATTTTCTTGTGTTGTGCATACAATGTGAGAATCATAATCTACCACAATGACAACTTGAATGTATTGACTTACACCGTCCGGTACGTTGCAAATGTCATGTAACTGAGACTAGTCAATATAATTTGATCAATCGGATATCTGGTTTGCCATTAAATACCTTATGGTTGTTTGCTCATAGTCGTTCGTAAGGTTCATAAATTAAAGCGCATTGCGCCTATATGGTTAACATTGAAACTCATCGAGGCTATATGATCCGATGAAACGTAATGAACGGTTGTTGTTAATCAGCCTGTGATTATTATCGCCATACAAATTCAAAAAGTCTCGTCCTGGCTATAATATCATACATGCATAAAAACTATTAACTCTTGAGGCCACAAGAGCGCCATGTCGTAGGGAGCCTGAATTAATTCCCTCTATTATACCCTAGACCAAAAGAAGCGACCTACTTTATGTATGTCATTAGTCTTACGAGTTGCAAGTACTGGTACGCATCGATTGCCTTGATGAGTACTTCAATAAATAGCTGCTAGCGCTGTCAACACTTCATTATAAATGGGAACGTGATACTTAAATTGATAATCTCTCGGATGAAGGGTTAATTAGGTAGGCGTGGTGTTAAGAATAAATGTCAGGAGCACCAGATAAGTTTGCTATATGGTGATTCTGGTCAAAGTTCAGTGCTAATTAAACCTTGCAAAAAGACGTTGTAAACTTATCAATGACAACAGTGTGGCTAAATATGTTTATGTTAAGCTGAGAAATAGATCAAAAGTAATTGTGTGGCCTTTCTGATGCTCGATTCGTCGACTTTATTGAGTGGTGTGTTTAAGTACACACATTCATCCCCCTCCCCACCCTGGCACATTGTTGCATCTTTTCTGATATATCATGCTTTTGTTTACTATGCACTAAGGTATATATCAAATTATCGTCTATCATAATGGTCTATCATAAATGTATATCAGAAATTACGTATTCTGCGTTGTTGATGCTTCTTTTCAAGGAACATCACACACTTTTTCTTCACGCATATTGCCTTGTAGCGTATGTGACTGCCTCAATCGAACAATTTTCAAGTGAAGTGATTATGCTGTAAAGAAGGTCCCTGTTCAAAGATGATGAGAGAAGAAATGTTATGGACGCTGGGTGAATGATTCACGATTAACGTATGAATGCGCCTATGAATGTGCTGTATTCGATAGGATTCTCTCTGAATAGAATCATTTCTGGATGCAGTAATGATAGGGCTTATACTAAGCTACGGTACGTTGAAAACAATTGTTGGTTTTGCTCCAGCTGTAATGCCATGATCTGCTGGTATTCGCTATGCACATTGTCTTGTATATGTTATGAGCAGGACGTGGATTTGGATGAAGTTCTTCTGGGCGTGGATTAAGTGAGTACGACGAAAACGGTTTCTTACTTTCGTACTCTGTTTGGTCTCGCATGCGGAACACATGTGATATCAGCGTGTTCGATTTGTGCCTGTAGTTCTAAAGCGAACACTTTTGCTCGTGCTTGAGCTTTTGCAAATTTGATTTCAAGTTCCAGCTCTTCTTCTTTGGCCATTATTTCCTGTTGTTCTTTCTGCATGGACCTTTCTGTTATCAAATCGACAATGTGTGCATTTTCTCTTACTCTGGCAGATTTGATATAATTCTTGGCGGAGCTTGCCCTGGACCGTTTTGACGAACTTAAGCATAGCAAATCGGACCTGCAATCCAATTTGTCGTTGATTCTTTCCTGTGTGTGTTTAATCCAATCTAACTCCATGCTTTGGAATTCACTAGCGTGGCTTTCGTTCCTTGCATATTGTTCGGTTTCTATATGTTTCGCTTTTGGGTTCAACTCGTCTGATGTTATGTGCATCCCTATAGGCGTCTATGAGAGAGTGGGATCAGCTTATACGTGTCTTTACCAAGTGTCGGTAATCATCACATTCCAATAAAGCCGATATTTTCTTGTTGGTCTTTGTTCCATTTTTTATCAAGGGTCGTAGCTAACCTCCGTATTCTTCATTTTTTCTTTGTTGGTCTTTTCACATTCAGCCAGGGTTTGCATTGTATTTCCGTTGTTCTATTGTGTCTAAATGTATGAGATGATGTATCATAAACCGATTATTGATCAGCAAGTGCTCGATGATTGTGATTTATGATATAATTAGATAATTTAGCATTCGTTGCAATTGGTTATTGTAGCAGCAGCATCAATTCTGAGCCTTGCATCACACCCGTCCCGGTCTATCACCTCAATTTTATCGTCTTTGCAAGACACTCGACGAATTTATGTCAATTGAAGTACGTCTCTGTTTTTGTTACCGTGAAATGATCGCTCCGTTATCGATACAACGACTAGAAAGGATGCCGAAACAGTAACTCAAATGTTACCCGCATTATGCCATTACTCTTCAGCCAATGATAGTGATGGGAAGTAAATGAAGCAGTCGAAATGTCTCTAATGTGAGTCCGTCAGATATGTGGCGTGATGCTGTAGATGCGCTGTTTGCAACCGAAGGCTTTGAGCAAAGAATTGAATTAAGCATTGATAATTATGGGGCTTTGTTCAACGAGTCGATTCTAATGAGATCCTTTTATCGGAACGCAAAAGCGTAGCATCGAGTGCGTCAATTTTAATCTTAGCGTATCGCGGCTTACTAACAAAGCGCCTCCACATTTGACAGTTGCAGTTAATCAGATAATTTTAAAAATATAATTATATCCACCGTGCTGACAGGATTACGTCATATGGTGGCCAATAGTAGGCCATCTTCAACTAAGAATATTTCTCATAGATATAGATGCAGTTTCTATTGCCACGTGCTAAAAACCTTAAGTGCGACTTCTTTATTATACTCATAGGAGCTATGCTGTAATGGTTAAATAATAAGTGTCGATTATTTCCTGTCCATGTCAATATTACACAGACAGCTGACTTGGTAATGACACTAAGTATGTGTTGTCTGAATCACAGTTCTCTTCATCGACACCAATATTGCGATAACGGCTTTTTGTTCAAAGTGACAAACACTCACACTCACGTAATGCGAGTTTTGTTGAATTTGCTTTTAGTGTTTCTACTTAATATCTGTTATTAAGACATTAAGACTGCTGGATGTCAAAAACTGGGATGGAACCAATTTTATAGTCAGATCCATATGACAATAGCTGATACGGCACAATCTTCATCCACATAAGGTCAACATAAACCGCTACGTTCTGAAATGATTTAAAGTAAGACTTCGAGTGATACGTAGGCACAGTATTTGTCCCTGGACACAGAAACATTGTTAACATGTGGTAATCTAAGTCCCCAAATTCTCGCTGGATTAACATTAAAGGAAATTCATTAAACTGATCTTTATCGCTAAAATGAAATCACAGGCTTTCTGAATTCCGTCCAATTCGCTTTACTTATTAATAAGGTTGCATTCATGTGAAAGTGGAAAGCCTCTCACAGCCCGTTTTGTGTAGACGGTTAGTTCTGCGCAAGTTCATATTCCTGACAGTTTAAAGATGAAACACACCTGGCCTATCCACGTGCGTAGTACGTATCTTTGCCTCGTGGTTTGGTAGATTTAGGGGGCCCGGTATGAATCCAATGTAATGGACTGCCTCTTCAATCAAATATAATAGATTACTTATGATTCACAGGCCAGTCACAGAGGGATTCTGTTAGAATCGCCACACGTGTTGGGTCAATCTCGGCATGTTGGTAGTGGCAATGCTTATGACTGTGATTGTCATAAGGCGATTAACATATGGTCATGCTTTTGCATTGCGAGTGGTAAATATTGCTTGAATTTGTAGATATCTATTATTGCAGTCAGGTTAGCAAACAAAGTCACCTGTATCAGAATGTAGCACACAAGCACCAATGTGGGTTTTGAATGTGGTTATTAAACAGCCTTAATTGTTGAATGGTCGTAAGTAATTAGGAACTCACGCGGAAAATGTTGCAGTACATAAACGTCGTTAAATCATTAGGTGTAAGAATTGAATAGTTTATTTCCTGAATTATTTGCATGCCCATGTACATGCTGCCATCCGTATAATGACGTTGTTATATTTGTCCAGCACTCTTATAACGTAATTTCTGCTCATTTGGTTTAGATTACTGTATTTATAACAATACTGATTCAATACTGACTGTATGCTTCCCTGTCGGATTTAAAAGTCAGACCGCCTTTGAAATAGACACCTAAATGCACTGCCATAACTATCAATGTGCGTCTGAAAGATTACGGCTTCGCAATAAACCACTTCCAGAGATCCCCTTATCCTTTGATTGTGTACGCAAAATGTATCCTACGTGTCCCACAATATGCAGCATTACGTCGTCATCTGTTGGAAAGTATTGCTCATATGAGTTTGAACACACAGGATTGTGTCTGATGTGCCAGTGGCGTCTGGGATATTTTATTCAGGATCGATTTGTGTATTTATGTTCAAGAAATATATATAGCATCGGCAGGAATCAACAGTTAGAAAATGTTGATTACACCTTTATTAGTGCATAATAAAGAAAGAGATTAACAACACAACGAAAACAGTCTTTTGAATAACTACTAAAAGACATATATACAGATCACCTATAAAACTGTGCATCATATTAGATCCGTTTTTAGTGTCGCACAGTGCATCATAACACACCCCATTTCCTGGTTTTCCTAACAGCATTATGACACCTATGGCCACTCGTATCTGGTTAGGCACAGCATAGTACAGTCACCAGGACTTGAAGCACATCACCACAGTTGCAGTCTACATGGGATGTCGTAAGTAGTGGTGCTAATTTTGCGTTCATATAACTAAAGTTTCGAACGCAGAAATGGTTGTCGGGGTAATGCACAGCGCTTGATGATAAATTGAAGTAGACGAGTTAGTGGTGGTTTTGCCACAGGCGAACCATCAGTTATCAATTTTTCTCCAGTAGATTTAGCAGCGAGGAGACAGGCTGCAATATCTGTCAACAAAGAACACCCTGATTTGTGTAAATTTTTTAAAACCGCTTATGTGTAATTTATGTTTCCTTGGAAAGTGACAAAGGCAATGCTCAGATTAGTGTAAGAAAAACATGTCGTCAATCGATATTATTCTTTCTTTGGCTAAGGCTATATTAATATGTCATAACGTGGAACTGTTAATTGTTCATACAGTACACATATGTGTCTGTCAGTGGGATAATATAATATCGATTTGACTTACTGGGAACTATATTCTCAAGCGTATAGTTAGCTGTACAAGCGACTAGTATTGCCATGCTGTATACAACATGTGTTTGTTGGAAGTTAATCATTTAATATATATGCTACAATATCGACAGGGTGACCGTGACATACACGATCGCTTTTCCTCGCTGACAGACGAGAGCTATTTCACTGCTCAATCAATTATTGTCTGATATTTTCAACCCCGTCCGATTGTGACATTAACTTATCGCGTATGATAGGGTACGACAATGGACTCTCTAGAATGGAAGGAATTGTTCTTTGTGCCAATAATCAATGGTTACAATTGTCCCAAATGGAAGCAGACGTTACGCTTCTAATCGTTGCCTGTCAGATATGATACATGATGGCAACGAGTTGCCTACAAACGGCAATGAGGCAAGATGTGGTTGGTTAACGGTGTAGTGTGTCTCATTCTGCTCGGCTGTTATCTGGATTGAAAGGAAAAGTGCGTTGCAGAAAATATCGAATTGATTCCAGTGATCCATTTACGATTATGACAATACTGGGTATTTAAAAGTTGTACGTACCTTGAGACTACTGGCGTTAATGAGTGAGATTCGTATTCATCTGGATGCAGTACGCCGTTCGTGCATACGACAAAAGGGACTGCTTACTTAATTTGTGACTTTTGGATTGTCCGATCAAACCCACATTATATAATAACAATGACAACAATAACGATAACAGCAATTAAGGATAGAAAAAAAAGCGCTCAAATTGCCAGCGCATAAAATAAAAACTATTGATAACCTCGTCCGACTGCAAAGGATGTCACAGCCAACACTAGTTTGTGGGTGTCTGTCACGCGGAAAGCAAGAAAAACAACGGAAGTGTCGTGGACTGTCCAGATTAATATGTAGGCACACTATTCACCGTTAACATACCAAATACTATGCTGCTTATAAATTCAGGGAGCTAGCATATTGCGGGACGCGTTATGTCGTTAATATGTACTAATATGTTGTAATATGCACCTGCTAATTGATAGACTCCTGAGGTATTAATTTATTCTATAGCTGAATGCAATATGGTGATAAAAACTAAACAAATGTCTTTAATCATTGGAGTTGATACAGAGTATCCGGCATATATTGTGCTCACTGTCAACCGCATTTATGTAGAAAACGTAGTTAATAGCATTTTTGTTCACAACACGAGCCGCTGTTTGAACCAACGAGTTTCATGCTCTTCGTTGATAATAAAATTTTATATGGAATACCTCTCTGATATCCGGATGTAAGGTGCTTCCCCTAACGTCCTTCTTATTTCGTTGTTCATATTCCGGTCATATCAGGTCCGCTGTAGATGATAGATTAAAGCGGTCCTTAGCTGATGTACAATACCTGTTAAGTCTAAGATAAGGAGAAGGAAAGAATGGATGAGGACTCAGATAGGATGAATGTCGTCCATAAACAGCAGGGTCGAATCGAACATTGATAAATCGTTTCGAGCAGGGACGAAATGTTAAGAACGGAGGTAGATGCAGAAGTCTAATGGTCGCTTATACATATGTTTTCAAGTAATCAATATATTTGAATTGCACATGGAAAGTTCATTGTGTCAATAGATAAGGACGATGTTCGATGATATGTCATGATCAGGCAATGCATGGTAAAGGCCCCACAAACATGGCGGGACTTGAGGGATCTCACAAGTGGTATTATAATGCAACATTCTAGCATAGGGAGCGCAGTGTTCTGCATCCCTTATTCATACGCAGATGAGAAGCTACAGCAGAGTTAGTAACTAATCTATAAACTAGGTGAGATGGCGTCTTGATATAACTGTCCGACACCTCCAGCTATTTGCACATTTAACACCTAATTTGTAAAGGCGAGATATATCAAATGTTTAGCCTTATGCAAAAATATTTGACGGGTTTAAATATTCGAAACATTACAAATGCTATCTTACTTCTCATCTTTATCAAATGGAAATAATGCATTGACTGACTATGGCTCAAATAAACATTGAAGGACACTGAAGTCCAGCTCGTGACGCTAACACACGCAGGCTCAAATCGCTCATTAAGCTTGCGCAACTTCCTAGTTAAAACATCTGTAACAAAACCGCACCAAAGATGTGGAAATCGAAACGAAAACAGCGATTGAAGTTCTGTACTGTACCGATCTGCACACACAACTGCTGTAATCACTGTTAGCATCAGAAAGCTAATTAAGCACAATGCATTGCTTTTCAGTGCTGAACATCGTCATGGCTATCATTTTCGTTTCATTACCATTAAAAGTCAGCCATCAACGGAATTTTTCACCGATAATGAAACTATCAAACTAAGTGATCGCGGCGAACTGGTTCTTCGCTTGGATGCTCGCATTTTCTCAAATTATTTTTATTAAAACTGGGTGCAAATATTCAACGTCAAGTTCGTTTCCAACGCATTATGCAGATATCTGCTTTACAATGTAAGTGCCTTATTTCGCTGCCTCACCAAAGATCGTTAATGATATTATTATGGTCGCATCATCACTAATATCCGCTGTTATTCCGGGATAAAGGGGCCTACCGTGGCACATATCAGATAAAGACCCGTCTCTTCTTGTCCACGTTCAGGTAGATTTGTTCGTCCAAAATGATGGATCCGGGCCGTTTTATGCTAATATAGAGCATGATATTGGTCCAGGATGCAGACAGCAAAGCACAGATTAGGACGCTGATGGGATGGAAGCCGTCCGTAAGCAGATCTGGCTGGATTTAAAATTGATAGGTCACTTCGGGAAGGGCAGATATTTAAAATGAAAGTATGAATGTTGACGTTGATGTTCGTATGCTAACGCGAAATTCACATGTGTGAAGGTCACTCGCTATACCCAATGTGATATTCTGCATCGATGATAGCCTCTGATGTTCACAGGTAACATAATCTGAACAGCGGATAAGCATGCTGAAGATTATATAATGTTGAAAAATTATAGCATATTGAGTGTTATGTTCACTATCTCTGGTAATTGTAAAAAAAGTTAATGAACTATATTGGTAATTTAATTAACCATATTGGGTAAATTAGTTTCACGTGATAACTGATTGTTTTGAAGCCTTGTCAGTAGACATGACAATAGAGACAATGCACATTTTCTTTCAAAATGTTTGACAATATTTTGGTTTGATCGTTTTGATATGAGAGTCTAGTCTTGGTGACGTAAAAATATAATCTATCACGAATGATTATGAATATCACAGCGAAGTAAAATTTTAACAACTAACCATTCGTTGTCATAACCTCAATATCTTCCCAACAACCATATATATATTTGAACAAATGGTCGAAATAATATTTAGACACAGGTGTTGAATATGTATATTTGAAGTATTAAGATAATTGATTGAATTTAGAATTGTATTACCTTAAACCCAAATGATTTCAAAATATTGGTGTTCTGCAAATATATGCAAATATATTTGGGCACAAAAGGTTGTATTATATAAACGCATGCACAAGGCTACTCCATTCCAATATATATTCTCGGTAAAGATCACAACATACGCGCAACGCAAGAGAGGCCCGTACATTATAGTATATGATTCTGAAATATACCTTTAGAAGTTCCGCATATAGAGAATAGCGACGATTCTAAAATATTGACGTAACAATTGCCAATACATTTGCTATGGGCCGATAATGTTTAGTGAACACATGCGTTTTTTTGGACTTGCAAAATAGGTAGTTTTCATTTAGGGTTTTGCTAGATACTTTCTTTCTCGGCAGCGTTAAAGGTTGTGCAAATTATCAAAGTTTATATGAAATATAGCTCAATTATAAATTTTCCGTTATTCCAGAAGCCTTCTCTCGATGCATAAAACGGGGCTTGGCACACCGTCACACTGTCATAACACAGCGATACAAGGAACTTAAGAAAGCAGACACGAGACAGCATCACCCTGGGTTCCATGCATTCGAGTAAACATTGACACATTCAAGACAATTAATTTCCAATAAGCAATAGCATATTATGATAACATCCTCTGTCGGTCATACGTTAACTAACAAAAACAATTCAAGGATGGAACGAATTAAGCAATGCCAGGGTTAATGACATTCCTTGACCTTGAGCAATCTCGTACGTGCTGCTTGGCTATGTAACCCGGCCGAAACATGAGCTCAGAGCACTTTAGGAATGGAATGTTGGAGATGTATCCTGGTTGTGTGCACGGGAATTTACCTTAAATCAATCACAAGCTGTATAAGCCCATGCAAGAGGATAGATCGTTTCGTAAGTACTTTTGTAGATTAACTGAAATATTGCGAAATGTCCCGACTTTTACTTTAATTCTTGTACATAATGCTCACAAGGCATGCCGTATATAAAAGACATTAATGTGAAACCATAAGAAATCATCATAATTTGATTCTATCCCTTTTATTATAGTGGCAAGTAAACGGCTATAATGGCTCAGCAATTGGCTAAAAATAGCGGGTTAATTGAGAGTTCATTGTTCTCTTGACTAATTGGCGACAACAACATTCGGCATGAAATGCAACGTTTAACTGACAGTCATTCAAATCGTTATATACATATATAAATATATATATAAACAATATATATATATATGTGTGGTGTATATATATATATAAATATATATATATATATATATATATTATATACTGATTTATGTATTTATATCTTTATATATAGATGTATTTGTATATATATATATACATATCATATTAAACATATTTAAACACATATATGTATTTATATGATTATATACATAGATATATACATATACATATATAATCGTATATAGATATATATATATATATATATATATATATATATAACATATTTATATATATATATATATATATATATGTGATATATATATATATATATATACATATATCATATATATATATAAATAGATACATATATATACATGATATGTGTGTATATAGATAGATATAGATATAGATATATATATATATATATATATATATATATCTTATATATATATATATATATATATATATATATATATATATATATATATATATCTTTATATATAGATGTATATATATATATATATATATATATGTAAACATTATAAACACATATATGTATACATATATACATAGATGTATATTACATATATATATATATATATATATATATATATATATATATATATATATATATATATATATATATATATATATATATATATATATATAGATATCTCTATATATATATATATATTGATAAGCATTACTATATATATATATATATATATATGTATACATATATATACATATACATATGTGTATATATATATATATATACATATATATATATATATATATATATATATATATATATATGTATATATATATCTTTATATATATATATATATATATATATATATATCTATATATATATCTCTATATATATATATATATATCTCTCTATATATATATATATATATATATATATATATATATATATATATTTATATATATATATGTATATATTTATATCGGTCGATATGTGAACTTGGATCACGAATATCTAAACCGGTCTATCACCTCGGTCATATCGTCTTTGCGAGACAATCAACGATTGTTTTGTCAATTGAAGTATGTCTCTGTTTTTTGCTACCGTAAAACTAACGCTCCGTTATCCATACAACGACTAAGAAGGATGGTGAAACAATTGCTCAAATGTCAACCGCATTAAGCCATTACGCTTCAGCCTATGATAGTGAGGGGAAGTAAATGTAGCAGTCGAAATGTACCTAACGTGAGTCCGTCAGATATGTGGGGTAATTGTGTAGATGTGATGTTTGTAACCGAAGGCTCTGAGCGAATGATTGAAATTGGCATTATAAATTATGGTGCTTTGTTCAAGCGAGTTGATTCTAATGAGATCCTTTTATTGGAATGCACAAGCGTGGCTTCGAGTGCGTCAGCTGTAATCTCGTGCGTATTGCGGCGTACGAATTAAACGCTTTTACCCTTGACAGGAGTAGTTAATCAGATAATTTTAAAAAGAAAATTATATCCTCCGTGCTGATAGAATGACGTCACGTGGTGCTCTTGCGTTCCACAGCCAGAACAATGGTAGGCCATCTTCAACTGAGAATATTTTTCATAGATATAGATGCAGTTTCTATGGCTGTGAGCTAAAAAGCTTAAGTGCGACTTCTTTATTCTCCTCATAGAAACTATGCTGTAACGGTTCAATAATTAGTGTCGATTATTTCCTGTCCATGTCAATATTACACAGACATCTGACTTGTGTCAAATTGGTTATTATACTAAGGATGTGCTGTCAGTTCTCTTCATCCACAGCAATATCAAGATATCGCCTCTTTAATCAAAGTGACAAACACTCACACGAGCTTTGTTGAATTTGCTTTTAGTGCTTCTACTCATTATATGTTATTAATAAAATTAAGACTGCTGGATGTCAAAAACTGGGATGGAACCAATTTTATAGTCAGATGCATATATCAATAAATTGATGCGGCACAGGATTCATCCACACAAAGTCAACAACAACTACTACGTTCTGATATGATTTAAAGCTATGCATCGAGCGGTACAAACGTAGGCACAGTTTGTTTTCTTTCCTGGACACAGAAACATTGTTAACAGGTGCCAATCTAATTCCCCCAATTCTCGCTGGATTAACATTTAAGGAAATTTATTTAACTGATCTATATCTCTTGAAGCTCTCCACGCCAATACACTGAAATCAAATGTCTTCTGAATATTTGTATTTGATGAAACTGCTCAGGATTTAGATAACTGTTGTGGCGCTGGACCATACTTTATAGCATCAAAATTCCGTCCGCCTCGCTTTACTAATAAGGTTTGCATACATTTGGGTGGTGGAAAGCCTCTCACAGCCCGTTTTGTATAGCCAGTTAGCTCTGCGCAAGTTTATATTCCTGACAGTTCAAAGATGAAGAACACCTCTCCTATCCACGTGCGTAGTGCGTATCCTTGCCACGTGGTTTGGTAGATAAGGGGGCCCGCAATGAATCCAATGTAGTGGACTGCCTCTGCATTAAAATATAGTAGATAACTTGCTGTCACAGGCCAGTCACAGAGGGATTCGGTTAGAATCGCCACACGTGTCTCGGCGTGTTGTTAGTTGCAATGCTTATATCTAATATTGTCGTATGGTGGTCATACATAAGGTCAGGCTTTTGAAACACTATGCATTGAGAGTGGTAAATATTGCTTGAACTTGTAGATATTTGTTATTGCAGTCAGTTTAGTAAGAAAAAGCAATCTGGATCGGAATGTAGTACACCAGTAATAATGTGGGCTTTGAATGTGGTTGATTAAACAGCCATGATTGATGATTATGAACACACGCGGAAAATGTTGCAGTGCATAAACGTCGTTAAATCATTAGGTCTAAGAAGTCTTTAGATTATCTGTCGGATTATCTGCATCTTCATGTTCATGCTGCCATCCGAATTTTTGTTTCGCTACATATTCAGGTTATTTAAACAATACTTAAAATCGATTCATGTGTAAATCTTTCACGGTTTGTCGGTTATTCGTATGCTACTCTATTAAAACCATTCCAAGCAGGCATTAATTTCCGAACAATTGCTCGAAAGTTGTTGATCGTGGATAGAAAGCTGCCGGAGATGGATGCTGCTTCCCTGCTATTGTTTGTGGGCTAATAACTCTCAACAACAAAGCTTAGAGCTTCCCCTATAACGACTATATTCTACAAACGTTTGAATGGTTGATTACTACAATCAGTTCTGACTGTTCCTATAATGACGTCGTTATATTTGTCCGGGGCTCTTATAACGTAATTGCCGCTCGCTTGGTTTAAATTACTGTATTAAAAACACTGATTCAAGTCTGACTGTATGCACTGCCATAACAATTATTCTGCGGGGGAATGACATCAGCTTGGCAATAAACTACTTCAGGAGATTCACTTATCCTCTGAATTCTGTACACAAGATATATTGTATGTGTCTCACAATAGGCAGCATTACGTCATCATCTGTTAGAATGTATTGCTGATATGAGTCTGAAGACAAAGCATTTGGTCTAATATGCCAGTGGCGTCTGGGATATTTTATTCAGGATCGATTTGTGTATACATGTAAATATAGCATCGGCAGGAATTAGCAGTTTGAAAATATTAATGACACCTTCATTAGTGCTTAATAAAGAAAAAGATTAACAGCACAACGAAAACAGTCTTTTGAATAACTACTAAAAGGCACATAAACAAATCACCTATAAAGCTGCGTATCATAGTAATATCTGTTTTTAGTATCGCACGTTGCATCACAACACATCCCATTTCCTGGTTTACCTAACAGCATAATGACAGCTAATGCCACTCGTATATGGTAAGCAAAGTGCAGCAAACAAGGATTGAAGCAACGCATGAAAACCGTCTACATCACCACAATTGCAGTCTACATGGGATGTTGTAAGGTGTAAATTTTTCGTGCATATAAATAACGTTACGAATGCAGAAATGGTTGTCGGGGTAATGCACAGCGCTTGATGATCTATTGAAGTCATATGACGTAGACGAATTAGTGGTGGTTATGCCACAGGCACACCATTAGTTATTACGTATTCTCCAGCAGATTAAGCAGAGAGGAAAGTGACTGTTATAGCTGTCACAAAAAAAACACCCTGATGTGATTAATTACTTAAACCCGTTAATGTGTATTTTATATTACCGCGCAACTGCTTGTGTTAATGAGTGTTTGAGAGCGAGAGAGTGAAAGAGAGTGAAAGTGAGAGAGAGAGAGTGAGAGAGAGAGAGAGGGGGAGGGAGGGAGGGAAAGAGGGAGGGTGGATGAAAAGTAGAAAAGGAGAGAGGAGAGAGTAGAGGGAGACAGAGAGCGAGAAGGAGAGAGGGGGAGAGAGAGTGAAAGAGAGAGAGAGAGAGAGAGAGAGAGAGAGGAGAGAGAGAGAGAGAAGGAGAGAGAGAGAGGGAGAGAGAGAAGAGAGAGAGAGAGAGAGAGAGAGAGAGAGAGGGGAGGGAGAGGAGAGAGGGAGAGAGGGAGGGAGAGAGAGAGAGGGAGGGAGAGAGAGGGAGAGGGAGGGGGAGGGAGGGAGGGGGAGGGAGAGGAGGGAGGGAGGGAGGGAGGGAGGAGGAGGGAGGGAGGGAGGGAGGGAAGGGAGGGAGGGAGGGAGGGGAGGGAGGGAGGGAGGGAGGGAGGGAGAGAGGGAGGGAGGGAGAGAGGGAGGGAGAGGAGGGAGAGAGGGAGGGAGAGAGAGAGAGAGGGAGGGAAGGGGAGGGAGGGAGAGAGGGAGGGATAGAGGGAGGGAGGGAGGGATTGGAAAAGAAGAGAGACTGGGAAAGTGAGATAGAGAGAGGGCGAATGTATTTATATTAATTTGGGAAAAGGTCCAACATTAGTAAGCATCAACAATCAATTCCGCCTAACATGCGTTTTTTTCAGAGTGGAGAGAGAGAGAGAGAGAGAGATAGAGAGAGGCCGAACGTATTTATATTTTTGCAACGCATCAACAATCAATCTTGCGCCCAACGCAATATTGCCCATATGATTGAAAATGTCAGCTTCAATTTGGTCAGGGCATAGTTATATATGTCTTACATACGTCTAGTTGCAGTAAAAGTATTTTCTGTTCGCTGTCAACCACATTAATGTGGAAAACGTAGTTAATAGCTTTTTTGTTCACAATATGAGCCGCTGTTTGAACCTTGAAGTTTCATGCTCTTCGTTGATAATAGCATTTTATATGGAATACCTCTCTGATATCCGGATGTAAGGTGCTTTCCCTTACGTCCTTCTTATTACCTTGTCGATATTCCGGTCATATCAGGTCAGCTGCAGATGATGGATTACTGCTGTTTTTAGCTGATGTACAATACCTGTTAAGTCTAAGATGAGGAGAAGGAAGGAGCGGATGAGGACTCAGATAGGATGAATGTCGTCCATAAACAGCAGGGACCGAATCCAACATTGATAAATCGCTTCGAGGAGGGACGAAATGTTAAGTACGGAGGTAGATGCAGAAGCCTGATGGTCGCTTATACATATGTTTTCAGGTAATCAATATATTTGAATTCCATTCGGAAAATGTATTGTGTCAAAAGATAAGAATGATGTTCGATGAGATGTCGTGATTTTAGTAGCGCAGTGTTCTCTATCCCTTACTCATACGCAGATGAGAAGCTACAGCAGAGTTAGTAACTAATGAATAAACTAGTTGAGATGGTGTTTCGATATAATTGAGACTTTTCCAGTTATTGGCACATTTAAAGTGAGAAATATCAAATGTAACAACAACAACAAACATGCATTTGATTGTCATGAAATCATTATCAATACGTGACACATTGCGTGATTTAAGCTACCTGCATTGTATATTACAAACGTTTGTCAAAGCATGCTATTGAATTTGTATAGGCGAGATACATCAAATGTTTAGGCTTGTGCAAAAATATTTGATGATTATAAATATTCGAAACATTACAAATGCTGCTTTACTTTGCTTGACCAGAATATTGCAAATCGTAATACTGCGTTTACTGAGCTATGAGCCGATGAACTATTAAGGGACACTGACATCCAGTTAGTGACGGCAACAAATGCAGGCTCAAATCGCTCATTAAGCTTGCGCAACTTCCTAGTTAAAACATCTGTAACAAAACCGCACCAAAGATGTGGAAATCGAAACGAAAACAGCGATTGAAGTTCTGTACTGTACCGATCTGCACTCACAACTGCTGTAATCACTGTCAGCATCAGAAAGCTAATTAAGCACAATGCATTGCTTTTCAGTGCTGAACACCCACATGGCTATCAACGTTACTCGGGGAGCCATTCCCATTCTGCTCACATGGCTGTGCGGTACATTAATCAACAGCCGCTGATCCCTTCGCAGACGATAGATCAGATTTTCAAATCTCTGAGAAGCGTTCGTATAATCATGTTGTCAATTATTTTGTTCATCTTACCGACTGGTTTATCAAATAGAAGCATCATAAAATATTCAAAGTCCTCTAAGTGCTACACTTTCCCCACATAATATGTCAGAGTCACAATCTGTCGTTAAACACTGTTATCTATGGTAGGCACTGAGTGAGAAACAACGTAATATTTCGCCGATATTGAAACTATCATCCTAAATGATTGCATTGCACAAAGTGATATCGGCAATCTGGCTCTTCGTTTGTCTTGGCTCTCTATTTTTCAACCTCAAACATCATCTTAAAAAAAATTGGATATAAATATTCGACGTCGTCTTCATTTCCAACGCTTTAAACGGATATCTGTTTTACAATGTAATTGCCATATTTTCGCTGCCTCACCAGTTCGTTACTGATATTATATGTTGTTGTGGTTCAGAAAGCCTAGGATCCTGCCCCCATTAATTACACGTGAGCTATGAAAGGCGATCATAGCAGATAATAAATAAAACACACATATTTCACAAACTTTGCTCTCTCCATATCAATAATAGCAATTGGAGCGGGGTGTGACATTATCATGAACTACTGGTTATGTGGCATTTTGTTTGTTGAACTGCTTTTAGTGGAGGACTAACAATAGGACTTTAATGGACTACTAGAGCCGAGTAAAATGTCATTCACCTGACAGGCTCTCTGGGGTGTACAATACGCTAATAGCAAAGGCTCTATGCGCGGTGGCTTTGTATATTATCTTATTGTCATTAAAGTTATCTTACCATACCGGATGTGCTCTACTGCACAATCTAATAGTTCCTGTGTGTTTTTATGTTGTGGTGCCGCCTAATGGGAGGTAGTGAGTCAATAACGCCAGCGTAATAGCATCTCCAAGCCTCAATATGATGACTGGCACAGCAATTGAAGGTAAATCAGCAACGTTTTCTTATTCATTGTTTTTACACAACCAATTCATTTTGCGCTCATTCCTAACAAGCTGCTACTGCTGCTGCTAAGTCTTTGCGTTTTGTTTTATTATCATGCGTGAAGTTTAAAACAGGCTTGTTTGGTGTAGTGATGATTTTTTCGGAATATTGTTTTAAAAACATTTTGTTTGACATCCGAAGGCCATGTCTTATTCTTATTGAAACTGAAGGTATCAGTTTAATCATTACCAACAAATATATTTATGTTCAGCGTCAGATTTTAATTGGGTTTGATCAGGAATGGAACACGCACTGACTGTTTATGCTCATATACTATATTTTTGATGGCAAACATCTAAGTTTGAATCATCATTTGCAATTTATATGTTGATATCACATTATTCCGTGCATATTGGTTGTACCACCATTAGACGTTTACAACCTAGTCAGATATTTGATCAATGTACGTAATCATTCCATCGGACATCATGGCTGCATTATCGTATATCAAGTACCACTTACACTATATCTACCACGAATCGTCTGGCCAACTGGAGAACGTCTTTTACAAATCGCTTTTTGGGGTATCTTTCAGCTCAAAAGTAAGGATGTTTCTCCATACATCCCATCACTATCGCTGAGCGAATCTGAAATCAACCTTGGCATTGAATCAGATCGCGATCAATACTGAATATGAATGCATGACACGGTACGGATAAGATGTTGCCTGCATAATTAAGCATCCGGAACGATTGCAATGATGATGCCTGTGTAATTCTTGCGAAATAAGCTCTTGCTATATAGTTGCGTTTGCTCTTTGAATCCATGTATCCTATTTTTGGCATGTGTATAATCATGACTCTAAGTTGTCATCATCATCATCATCATCATCATCATCATCATCATCATCATCATCATCATCATCATCATCATCATCATCACCTACTACAGCGGAGGAAGACGAACTCAGGTCGCTATGGTCATCGTGCGGAAGGCGCAGTGGAAGTATGTGATGGATACGAAAGTGATCCCGAGTGAGACTTGTACCAGGAACTGTCAGAGCAGCCTATGGTAGCAAGAAACAAAGTGTATAAAATCGCAAATGCAAGGAAGGGAGCGCAGGAAGACAAGGTGGCTTCACCATTCATCAACAGCATCGAGGAAGTTCTGCAGGTAAAAGGATGGGTGGTAACTGAGAGGTGGCGACATCCTGCTCAACGAGGAGAACCAGTTTACAACCGACCCACCAACAGCTATACCTGTAGATGATCTTCAGGAGGAAATCACTCCCGGATAGAAGTTAAGACAGCGATACGGCAGAAGAAGAGGGAAACAATCAGCAGGACCAGAAGAGATCACGCTGGAGATGGTACTAACTCTTGGAGAGAGAGGGATGTCGTGGCGTCACAGAGTGTTTGAAGCAATATGGAGAGAGAAACGAATCCCAAATGACTGGCTAGAATCCACACTTGTTCAGATCTTCAATAACAAAGGTTACATCCATGAATGCGGCAACTACAAAGGACTTCTATCTCAAATGATGAAGTGCTTGGAAAGAATACTGGATGTCAGAATTGGGGAGATTCTGGAGCCGCAGCAGGGCGAGGAGCAGTTCGGTTTTAGGAAGGGAAAGCGCGGCAAATTATGAAGAGGAAGCTGGAGTTCCAACGAGATGGCTGCTGGGCGTTCTTAGACCTAGCATGCGACAAGATCAACAGAGGCATGATATAATCTGTGCTACTGCATTACAGAGTGGAAAGCCGAACTGATAACCATGGTGATGGCTTTATACCGAACTCCGAGTACTCGAGTGATAACGTGTGTCGGCACTACAAGGAGGTTTGATGTGAAGGTGGGATTACTCCAGGGATCAGAGCTGAGTTCTCTAATATTCATCGTACAGCTATTCTAGATCAGCAAGCAGAGTCCAGTGGGCAGAAAGTTATCTACGCTTATGACATTCTAATCAGAACCAACACTGCAGAGTAGCTCACGCATGCAGTAGACAGGTGGTTCGATTGGCTAACAGCACACGGCATGAAGATGAGCAGAGCAAAGACAGAGTGATGTGGGTATCACGAGGTCAGACAGCCCTACTAGTGGATGTCCGTGTAGATGGCCAACAACTGAAGTAAGCACCGACATTTAAGTACCTAGGCAGCTAGTTACAAACAACTGGAGAGCTAGAATGATGGTGCGACCAGTGGTGCTACATGGAACGGAGAAGTGGGCAGTGAACGAAGAGCACGTAAAGAAGTTGGAAGTAGCGGAGATGCGCTATCTGCAAGCCATCAGAGGAGTAACACGCCGATATAGTATGAGAAACGAGGACATTATAAGCGAGGTGAAGCTGACGAAGCTGAAGGACAAGATAAGAGGGCAGATTGCGATGGTAGGGTCACGTACAGCGAAGAGGCGAAGACGAGATGGTGCGGTGGGCACTGGACAGAACAGAGGCAGCAAGACAACAAGGCAGAGAAAGAGTTGGATGGATTGCGTGAAGGATGATGGAATGGGTTCTATTAGAGTCAACGATAGAAGCGTATGGAGATCTGTGTCGAGGAGACCCAACCCATCCGGAGAGGGAAACACGGGATGATGATGATGATGATGACGATGATGATGATGATGATGATGATGATGATGATGATGATGATGATGATGATGATGATGATGATGATGATGATGACGCTGATTATTGCGTGGTTAAATAGTTCGATCACAAATACCTGTATACATTTCGGTTAGAATTGAATAGAACTAACAATACCAATTTTCAGCTTATATCGTCTAAGCAAATAACAACCTTTCCATGTTTAATGACATATCCCTCAGCAGTTTATATTTGTAGAGCCCTATATTAATTGTACTGGTCTCGTGATAGGGTTGCATATCACACGTGGTCATTCCAACCAGAGAAATTTGATTTTCCGTTCATTGTTTGGAAGGAAATTGGGGAATCTTGAAAACGTGTTGCTTTAAAATTGAAGGCTCTGTTAGTAGCGACGATGCAGGACTGTAGCTGACTAACTATCGCGGTGACGAAATCACACCATGGTTGGTGCGTTCAAATGCACATTCAATGCAGCGGAGCTGCGTTGAAAACGCTGATGACTTGTTTATCAATTATAACCCTCTACGAATAACAAATTGCAACAGCGTCAAGTGAGGGAGATATGCGCTGGCCAGATAATAGTACTGGGTGTAAGAATCAGCTTCACCATAAACCAGTAATACCTCACCATATCTTTGTGCATCGGTAAAGTCTTTAAGGATCGGAATCAGCCCGCTGCCTTTAATAAGCACATATGCATTCGTAACCCCGACCAATACGGTGTTTGCGGTGCACTTAATCTTGAAATAAAATTTCCATAACATTAAGATGCGTTAAATTAATTTATTTAATCAATCGCCTGAGGGGACGAGAGTTGCATAAAACAGGAATTTCATTAATATCTACGCATCATAATTCGAGAACGGTAAACAAGCTTGGTTTCAAGTTCGATAATTTCCCGATTTTGATAACTGAATTTGATAACTCTCTACTTGGCTAAGCTCATGTGTATCGGCAGATACAGCAGTCATTTGCCTTATATCCCAGGCATGGCCATTAATATTTGCATTTTGTGAGATTTAGCCGTGCATTTACCATTTGATGCGTGAATTCTTAAATTCGGAACACAACATAACAAGCTCAGCCGACAAGCATTTCTCATAACCATATATGCCCTCCCCCTTTGTATTGTCTTATCAGAAACTTATACTATTCGGTGCGATAATAGTCATTAGCATTATTAAGTCATTAGCGAACCAAGCCAATTTGACTGCATTGCAATGGAATAACCAATTAATTGTTTAAATCTAGCCTCGATACGGCTTCATTATTCCGGGTGTTATTCATGAAACGGCATTCATCATGTACTGCCGTTTGCCAATTCCACAAAGATGAATGAGTGCCCGAATATGACCTGCGCTTCTAAAGCATCCTTCAAATGAACAACACAAGCATTGGGACGCGTAACTGTTACAGGAGAGAACCAAGAAAAGTATTTTCTCCATCGTTTGGTTTTCTATTCGGTTAAGTCGTGGACTTGGTCGGCATTGGCTGGGTGAATAATGGATTTGTGTTAAAGCATGTCAGAAAAAACATAGCATTGAGCTCACATAATTACTATGTGACAAAGCACAGATTTGTCAAGCTGTGGCAATGCAAATAATTTGGATGTGGAACGTGTTTGATAGAAGCATAAGAAATCCCTCAACCATGCAGAACCCGCGTACACCGATGACTAAGCTCTTTACCAACTAATCATCTATTGTATGACATTTGAAGAATATTTTGCTCTGGCCGATTCGGCAATACATTGCAACATAAAAACAAGTGCAAGTCATCCCGTTGTCGGATGCGGGAAATGACGGGTTATGTCCTGCCAAGGGAAAAGTAAACCGTAAGAATTAATGTGTGTGTGTGTGTGTGTGTGTGTGTGTGTGTGTGTGTGTGTGTGTGTGTGTGTGTGTGTGTGTGTGTGTGTGTGTGTGTGTGTGTGTGTGTGTGTGTGTGTGTGTGTGTGTGTGTGTGTGTGTGTGTGTGTGTGTGTGTGTGTTTCGTGTGTGTGTGTGTGTGTGTGTGTGTGTGTGTGTGTGTGTGTGTGTGTGTGTGTGTGTGTGTGTGTGTGTGTGTGTGTGTGTGTTTTCGGTGATTCGAACACAGTTACACCGTAATGGAAGTGCAATGTATAGCCCTGTCGGTTTCATTGCAGATGGGGACGTACTCTTAAAGCCCGACTGAATAGTACCCAGTTCTACATAACTAAAGTCTGTCACATTGTCCATTTGCTTCATGTATTGTTATAACACACACACGAACACACATAAAAAATATAATATATATATATATATATATATATATATATATATATATATATATATATATATATATATATATATATATATATATATATATATATATATATATATATATAAGCATATATAAAAATATAAATGTATATATAAATATAGATTTATGTAGATATAAATATATATTTATGTTTATGTTAATATATAAATATATACGTATAAATAAATTTACATTTGTATATACATGTATATATATATGTATATATATACTTATATTTACATGTATTTATATGTATATACATATATATATATATATATATATATATTATACATACATTAATATATGAATACGTATTGACATTTACATGTATATATATACACACACACATATATATAAACATAAATATATATATATATATATATACAATATGTATATATATATAAAATATATATATATATGTATATATATATATATACATATATATTATATATATATATATATATATATGTATATATATATATATATATATATATATATATATATATATATATATATATATATATATATATATATATATATATATATATATATATATATATATATATATATATATATATATATATATATACGGAATGGTTTTGTTTATTGCGTGTAAATATTTTATATTGACGACGGTATATTCATTGCCATGATATTCACGTATTTGAAGTAATTTGTGCCGCTGTGTTCAACTAAGTGTTCTCAGAAGTATTCTTGATATAGCCTATTTCAACTTCATTGCTTTCCCTATAAGGAAATTCCCATGCCGGATAAGAAGGAAGAGGAAATGTGAGCAGTGACGTACAGTCAACGATTCACGTCCGTCAATAACTGTGCATGTGCCACTTAAGAGTTGCATATGGGAGCCCTATCCCACCCTTGCATATCGCTGTGACACATGTCCAATGTTGGAAAAAGTGCAAATAAAATTTGCAGCCATGTGGCTTTCTTGGCATGATAATCATAAAATCACGGAAGGTTACCTGAAGATTTTCAGATGTTCATAGAATAAGAGGAACGGTCAACGTGTTCATCTGACAGGGACTAATAGCTACGCCATGAAGGCAAATGGCACATCAAGGCCGCAACATTAATAAAATCGTCAGACTGAACCTTTTCAGAAATACGCTTCACAGTCATCATTATAGATCAGAATAATATTCGATATGTAAACAGCAGTGTTCAATACGTATATTCAGGCAGTCCAACGCTGTGGATGGAAATTGATGGTATCATAGAGGGAAAGAAATTTCCCGCACTAAGGATAATGGCTCATTGATCTTCCAGGCAGGTACATCTATAAATCTTTGTCTTTACGTATTGCGTGATGTACAATCACATTGGACCCTTTTGTGACCAACACTTGGCTGTGATAAGGTAGATAATATGGCTGCTCTGTTGGGTCGGTTTATATGTTTACCTTATCAAAAGCACTCGTCGAATACGGTTGCACAACTATAAATAGCGTATCATTCCATAAAAGAGCCTTACCATCGTCATAGGTGACAGTGGAGACCACATACAGTAGGTATACCATAATTTATTCAGAAACTAACGTACATTACAGACATTAATTGGCACAGTTTCGGATGCACATTTCCGTGTGCATTGCTTGGTTGGGTGTGGTCTTAATTCTGTTAAAGTGAGGGCCTATTGTAGTAGCTAAAAGAGACCAAGTACCTCGCTAAAACGAAGAGCAAATAACATCTGGCTATACATTACCCCTATCCTTTGCCACAGAATTGTATCAAACCCAGTTGAAGTCAGTCACGTGCGATTGGTAGATTAGTAAAGGCACACACTGTTACATGTGCGGATATTTCTCTCCTCCACGATAATAAATTCCTGATCCTGTCACCATATAACATCTAAATGTTAGCCAATTAAATATATTGATTGCTTCCAACCGAATATGTAAACAGTTGTATGGCTGACATGAATACCGGAATATGACATGCGATCGTGTATATTGCACGAAAATTCATACATGTTTGCCCACTTTTAACGTCTCCTTTCTCTAACTCATGTATTAATTCGTAAATTCGGCCCCTGCTGCTAATGGATAAAACCCTTTCGATGAAACTCTACTCGTCTAAGATCAACAAAGGGCTGTATAGAAGCTGAGAGCAGCTTCCATCTATCATTCTTAACAAATCTAATATGACCCAAAGATCGACATAGCAGAAGAGAGCTTTAAAGTATGGGTTCTTTATTTGACACTTGACATGAGACGCTCCTTGCATCCGCATTTTAAGGCGGATATCCATATCGAGATATCTCTATTAATAGTAGTTTTGGAAAATATAACTCGTGTTCACATTATACATGAATGGACGTGATGGACAGCAAAAAGAAATATCACTTCTTCTTGCTTTCTTCTCTCATAATGAAGTCAGGTCAAGCTATACATTTGGTAATCAAGACAGTGTTCTCCTATATCATTTTCATGGTTAGAATGATTCAAATTGATCTATTGAGAATTTAATAGTATAACATGCTGCACATAGCATATGGTTAGTGAACTATTTTGTCATTTGTATATTCCTTTCTATTGCATTCATTATATTTACACATTGAACAATTGAGGCGTGAATCATAAACCACCAAATTGGAGAATTGTTTGAGTCCAGTAACATTTAAACAATGTATATTTCTATACTAGTGTCTTGAACGTCAGAACTACACAGTATTTATGCATGCTATCTATATAGTTCTATATTCATAAGCTAGACGGTGTTTCTGGACGGTAAGGTTAACCGTAACTACCATGGTAAATAATTTTTATAAATTCAGGTAATCCACACACACCGATTGATTCAGGTATGGGTGTAATTGTGTAGCGGTTTATTTTTATTCATGCCATGTGACATCGCACATAAATATGCCGCTGTATGATATTGTTATTAGCATATTCTTTCATTTCCATCAAAGATTTGAATGACATAGCCGTGATATTGCAAAATATTTTATTAGAGCCTTGAAACTGCTGATATTCCGAACCGCAAGAAAGGATTCAACAAAGGAAAGAAGACTAAACAAAGGAGCTTTTTTAGATGACATGTACCAACAGTTGAGGATCTATTTCATAACACTTCCGACATGTGAAGTGCTTTGTGTTCCTGCTCATGAAAATAACAGATAGCTTAGTACTTCTAGTTGTCACAAACCGGATATTGCAACCTTGGCATCAACAATGCAATACCACAATTCAAAAATCGTGCAGCTCGGTGCCCTGGATAATTCTGCGGCTGCATGAATCTGTGCAAATAGTTGATAGCTTACGAGGTACCGAAATATAGCAATTTAGTTACGTGTCTCATCACAAAAGTGTCCACGATCTATTATCTCGTCATGTGTTCTCTATCAGTAAGCTAATTAGCAACATAACACCACCACCCTCACCCAAACTCTAATAGCGATTGCTGGCCCTGAGAGAGGGATCGTTTGGCTTTTTAAGCACGACAAAGACGAATTTGTTCCATTCTATCCAATAAGCAAGCCTCACTTATGTGTCATATCGTAAATCCAATGTTGGGAATGTGGTATGAAAATAATGTAAAGAAGAGAAAGTTTGAAAAATCAAATAAGCAGTACCCCAATTCTCTCTGGTCCGAAAACGGTTGGAGCTACGAATCTCAACCTGTTCCACCAATTAAAAGCGTCTTTATCTCAAAAAGTCACGGTGAGTTTGAAATTTAAAATCCTAGAACACAAGATTGACATTGGGCATATATGAGGATATATGAGAAACAATCATTTCAATACAATGATTGCAAGTGCAAGTTCGGAAAATACAATAATTGCATAACAAGCAGAGATGGTCACATATCTGTATATTCAGAGTATGTTTAAAGTTTTGTTCCCTTTTGTATGACCATTTGCAGCTTAAGATCTCTACAACCTTGACCTTGGGTGTTTCTCTGTTCTAAGAGAATTGTTTTTGGATCAACAAACAACTCCAAAACATGTCTTCCATAACCTATAGTAACAAACTGTAGAATATGCATATTTGTACGATGCGTTAATCTGTATCATTGTTTCGGTAAACTGGCCAAGTCGCATTGATTCAAGTGTTCGCTGCTTGGTATCAATAACAGAGATGTACCATTTTATTGATGGCATTACAATGATGGTTCACACTTCCCCTTCACCATAGTCTATCAAATCGACGCCATTGATAATGAACGTAAGTAACTCAGGCCCGTTAAAATTGACGTGCGTCAGAATGAGACCAAGGTAGCATCTACGTATTCGCAACGTTTTTTGTTGCCAACGCCATATCTAGCCCATCTAGCACACATCCGACAGACGAACAAAAGAAGGATTATGGTCACTTAATATACTACTCATTACCTTCCGTAGCTGAAGTGTTCTATTACAACCTCTTTTTGTGCCTTTACATTTGGTGTATGGGAGCCTTGGATAAGCTAATATGCACCAACTGAACTCGTCAATCTTGCAATTGGTTTGTTGTCATGTTATTTGATTTGACATCCGCATTCTATAAACTTAATGACCCACAGAACAACTAGTAACAAGATCAATGTGTCATATTTTTGGGGTAGAATCTGAGTGAATTGTGCTGCAGAATTTACCCTCTTTGCGCTGATAACACAACAATTAATGCAAGAAAAGAGTCAAGATACGTTATGAGTTGACTCTTTACATGAGTTTGACATTGACGCCGCTCAGCAGACACTTTTGTAGATTGGCACAAATACATACCATATGCCATTACTATTAATATTCGAATGAGCATTCTATACACGCATGCATAATAGCCAGTCAAACCAACGCTATTGACTATTGTTGGTGACAGTAGATGTAATATCAATTCGGAATGTTTTGTCATTCAATGCCTGGGACTGAGATAACTTAGCAAGGCGAAAGTCACCGCATGATCCAACGGCATTGAAAAACAGGACAGATAGATCGCAGTTATATGTGAAAACCACATTCCAGACTCAATGCGGCAAGGAATAAGATTGTTGTCTGCAGGTAATATGACTGAAGATGCAGTTGCTAATTTGGAATATGAGATTGTATGCTCTCGTATTGAGTCTAACACCAATTGATTTTAGATTTACACATCACAATAAACAATCAAAAGTGAATACTTCTGAAATTTGAATTTTACAAATCTGCAGCATACGGTCGCATATCGTGGACGTTTGTACCTTGTTCATAAACAAACGCATTTCCTTTAATAAAGCTTGAACTTAGATTTCTGCCGTACCATTGTAGAAACCAACTCGCATATAATGCGAACGACAATCATTAAATCGAGTACGATTGTTTACGCTTTATGCGTCAAACAGCATCTTGAGTTATAGTTGAATTCGGTTCCAATCAGCCTCTTGAACTAGTTAATATTGCATAGCCTATGTCAAAGACGTGCATCACATATGTAATGCAGACAGTCACAATTAGTCCAAATCCTAATAATCATTGCATTAATGTGCATTTCAGATGTAATGCAGATGGTCACAATTCAGACAAACCAAGCGTACTAGCATTTGTTGTATCTATTTGTGAGCAGTTCTGGTTAATTTGACGGCCTTCACCATTCCAATTATCTATTGACACACTGAAACGTCCAATCTAGTTGAAGCGAGATGTATGCGGTAGGTAAAGGACAGTCCATGCTACACGGAATTTGCTACATTCGTCCAACATCACCCTAATCAATCAACAGTCGTATGTTTATACACAGAACAAAATATGACACGTTGTTAACTGAGTGACCAACAAAGATAATATGGAAAGATTAAGCCGAATTTATGGCATATGCAGATCACCAAACGTCAACCTTTGGCATTGGTTTTCGTACTTTAAATTTATATTCTCAGCGTCACCTCTCTATATATATTCGCACCCAAATTCTAACTGATGACAATAATCCTACCATAGTCGTTATGTGAGCAATAGACCATGTGAGTGATTTATCTCAGCCTATCATAGCCGTGATCGATCATCTTTGACGAACATAATAAGACCCGTACATGGACAAGGAAATTTAAGGACCGTCAGGGGCGGGCTCTATATCTGACACGTGCCAGGAGAAGCCTTTTGCTTCCGAATATCATAGCGCATTTCCACACCCTGTATAATCAATGAACAATGGCGCGCACAATGCGATGCCAACTCATGCTTCATTTAAACTAATGTGACTTTTGAATTGCACTGATCATCAGAAGCTTTTGATGTTGAAATGACAGATGGTATGCAGAATCAACATCTACCCACTCTTCTGTCTTCCTAATGCCAACCTTTTATGTGACATTCACAAATGTGTGAAAAATTTGGCTTGCACGAGGTCGTTGCTGCCTGTAGGTAGCGTTATTGTGTAAATATGATGATGTGATTAGCTGAATAGGAGACAAAACCATAGTATCCTATCGCTTACATGCTGATCTCATGATCAACATAGCGATTCATACAATTTTGACTTTTTCAGAAAAATGCAATATCGATGGCTACAAGACATGAACGTTGAGAGCAAAATAATTTTAACCCCTTGCTCAGATCGTCAACAACTGGCAGGTTATGTGATCAATGCTGTGACAATGTATGGCTTATTTATGATTAAAATATGGATTACTGAATGCCACTACCACAAATAACGGATATTAACAAGATGGTTTTACCAGCTTCTAAAAGGTTTCTGTGCCTAACAATGATATATCGCCTAACGTCTAGCAGCATTCTGAGACCGCATCTGGCCATCATGCCCAAATCTTCCATCCAACCACGAGACACAGTTATTGCTTTAAATGCGTTTAACTCAACACCCTTCAGATTTAATCAAACTCACCAGCCGAACGTATCGTCCATCAACAAAGCAGTTCACAGTAATGTGCTCATAGTGAAACTAAGATTATTAAATTTATTTGCTTCAGAAACACAAATGACGATAATTATTGACTGGTGACAATACGGGTTGTCTGGGTCATATTAGCAAGCTAATTGTTTATTGTCATTGAGAAGGTAATGCGATATATTGCAAAACGTATTTGTGTGGCAGTGGTCTCATGACCAAATACTGCATAAGATTACATCAAATGTAACGTAGCTTAGCAACATAATGCTTCACTCACTGCGCTTTCAAGAGCTCATCATATGAAGCATATCTCAATGAGGGAATGATATAACTGATTTGCTGACAGCTGTTTCATGTTCTTCATGTACAATAATATCTTTATTTGATACACTGATATTCACCTGACCATAAATATGTTCATCCCAAGTTTTACATAGTATTTCTATTCACATGAGGGTCATTATATCTTCTTTGTCATATGCCCAAGAACAGAATACTAAATGAAAGTAGATAAATGTGAATAAATACGTTAGTGCAATTAAGTTCATAACATTTTGAACACGACATTTGTAAGAAATGAATGGTGGTGAATTGCACTTATCGATTTTCTTCCGCTGGTGTATACCATTTTGTTCTCGAAATTGACCGCCGACCACAGTCGAATGTTCTCACTCAGAAGCTCTGCTCTCGAGTAGGCGTAATGGATAGCTGCGTACTAAGACTGAAGCACCTAACGCCAAAGCCGATGTCGTTTAGATTAGGGCCAGTCAGAATCAGTCCAGTATAAGCATCACGTACAATGTTACCCATCTGCGTGTTTAAATGGCAGTATCACGATCGCTTGATTTACTGCTTATTACTTTCTTCGGCTTTTGAATGTCTCTAAGTGCTTCAGGAAATTATAATGACATGTGCAATATGTTTGGTAAACATTCTATAATTGGTTTGCTTCCGTTGGTCAGTTTAGCTACATGACTTGAAGATGAGCTGCTAAACGTGTAATTATGTCGACATGGATGTATGTGGTAGATATCAGAGTGGACGTTTTGTATCACTTCAAATCGTCGCATCAGCATAAGAACAGTTATATTGCGAGGGGTCTTAGCTTAAACATTGACACTGTACAATGGACATCTCCGCGGGGATGCAATTATAGCTAGTTACATTTTTGGCATTGACTGTGATTCGAGTGTGGCAATCCCAACAAAGGCACAGAATATGACACAATGAAACAGTGATTGCGAATGTATCATTATGTCGTGCGCGCCGCCAAACAATATAAAGAAGGCAAAACTTGATGATAATGCATGTAGAAATGTTGGCTTATGGCATGAGTTGAAAAGGATTAATCCAAATTATAAGAGTGTACCAACAGTTTTCTGGATAAGTACGCAGCACTATATAGGAGTGGTTCGACAAGTAACAATACAATGCACGATGTGATGTACAAGATAGATGCAGATATTAGTAATGACAGTCAGAGGAATAATGTTATAAAAGAAAGGGTCTTTACTGACCACTTGATTAATGGAACGACCAAACTCGATAGTATGTTTTGTAAACTGTCTAATGCAATGATTGTTCATGGCCAAACTCTAAATGATTTGTTGATCACAGCTATTGCTTCTCTGTACCATCATCAATGCGATAAAGTGATAATTAGAAAGGAATTGGATTATGTAGCGCGATTGATAAGGTGTTTGATATGATCATATTTAACCATTTCTGTATATCTGACCTTCAATTTGGATTTTAAAAGAATCATTCTATAACATTAATATAATAACTTAAATATTTTTACTACAACGTGATGTGCCTCCGCTAATAGATATGCTTCTTGTAGATAATTACACTAGACAAACTCTAAATTCCTGTTTTGTTGCGCGTATTCTTGTTGCCTGTTTCTATAGATGTGAAGGACCCCAAAGACGTCGTCGAAAGTGTCAAGTGTATTCGGAACTTCTCTTACGTTCATCTGAACGCTGTCACGTCGCAATGAGAACATTTGAAGCAGTTCTCAAAAGCAGAGATTATTATAAAATAGTGATCCAAAATTTTGCCAATTACATCCATCTCCAGTCGTCTGGGAAGTATTCTGCAAGAGCATAAGTATGCACCCGATATCTCTTCGAAGTGCGTGCGTGACTGTTGCTACACAATGTCATCACTGTCCACTTCTTAGTGGAAAGTACTCCAGCTGAAAACTTTCCTCAAAGATAGGGGAGTCTCTTGCTCGCGTTGTAAGAACACTGACCTCTTAGAATAAGTAACAAATGCCTGAAGCACCGTATATATTGTGGACTTGATCGGAAAAGATGACGGAGAGAAAATTTACAACGAATGAAGAACTATTAGTATAGAGGGTCAGCAAGTCAATTTCCCAGATCCCAACAACTTTCTGCATGGCAGGCCGACATGTCTAATGCACAAAGTGCAAATGGAGTCATAGCAGGGTGGCATTATTTGAAAGTAAAAAGGGATATCAGCTGTTCCTCAACAGACACATACATGCAATTGAATATAAATCCCTGAATCATTGTAGGTGTTTACTGAGGGGAAAATGTGTCCGGCAGCAGTCCCAGTCCGAGCAACCAAGCAATGTATGGCTTCTCCTCTCCCCATCTGGTCCCATTGAGTCTGCTGGATATGAGTGCACTGGGTAATTTTTAATTTATATAATTGGAATATTCATCTTACGAAAGTTGAATACACATATGTCACACAACTTATAAATATGTATAAATACCTATCAAAACATGCTGGTAAAATATTAACTTTGTGTTTTGTTTTATGTGGCGTTGTGGTTTGGTGGAAGAGAGGTAAAACGTTAATTTACTTTCTAATCTTTCGTTGCAGAGATGATGGTGGTTGCAAACATGTTGTAGCCATGATATTGTAGCAGTGGCTGACTTCAATACCAATGCAAAGTCTAATCCAGCATTACCGCCCGATGAAGAAACGCACGGCTGGTCGCCTTGATTATTTTGATGTCTGGCAATTGCAATTACACAGTCTATATACTTGTCACGTCTATAAATACTGTCAACCACGGGTGTCTTTTTGTATTCTTGCGAACATCGGCCTTGCAGTACCCCACGGCGCATGTAAACCTGAGCATGTTTGCTTCTGTGCAGTCTATATAGTCAATAGAATTGTTCTAATCGATGGCACCCTCCTCTGAGCCAATCAGAGCTTAAGAAAAAGCTCAGTCTTGTTCCCATATAGCCTTATTTACAGGTCTCAGATAGATACCTTACATAACATAGGCTCATGCTAATTATCAATATTAGGATACAGGGTCATGCGCTTGATTATCGCACATAGGTGCCATCGCAATAAATATGCTCCACGTCCTCGTGTAATTTCCCCATCTCACCCACGTGACCAAGCGATAACTAACACATGTTAATCATTAGGAAAAAGTGTGATTATGATGGACAGGCTTTTGGTTAACAAATT
>CM067349.1:15030406-15037906 GCA_034190875.2 Urechis unicinctus | reverse complement strand
GTCATAGGGAGCATGAGTTAATACACTCTACTTTACCCTGGACCATAAGAAGCAAACATAGGGTACATTCGATCTACTTTGGGTTTGTCATTAGTATTTCGGGTTTCCAGTACTAGTACTCATCTATTGCCCTGATGAGTAAAGTACATCACTAAATGGCTGCTAGCGCTGGCAACACTACATTATAGATGGAAACGTAATACTTGAATTGATAATTTCTCGGATGACGCGGCTATTGGGTACGCGTGGTTTTAAGGAGCACCAGATAAGTTGGCTTTATGGGGATTCGGGTCAAGGTTAAACTCGAATCAAACCTTGCAAAAAGGCGTGGCGAATTGAGATTTGATATGTTTATTGCCTCGAATCAATGGCAACATTGTTGAAAAATACGTTAATGTTAAACTGCGAAATAGGTCAAAATTAAATGAGTGGCCTCTCTGAGGCTCGATTCATCGACGTTGATGACTGAAGTTTGTCTGTACCCTGTTGCCCCCACCACAACCCCGACACATTATTGAATCTCTACTAATAAATGCTTTTGTGTTCTATGCAATTAGACGTAAATCGATTTACTGTCTATCATAATCGTCTATCATAAATGGGATTGCGAATGCTGCGTTGTTGATGTTTACTCTATTTCGTCACGCATATTGCATTGTAGAACATGTGACTGCCTTAGTTTAACCATTTTCAAGTGAAGTGATTTTGCTATAAAAAAGGTCATTGTTCAAAGATGATGAGAGAAGAGATGTAAAGGACCCTGGGTAAGTGATTCACGATTAGCACTAACTGTCTATGGAACCGGCTGTGATTAATATGAGCAAATAGCAATTCAAACTTAGTGTCTTATTTCTTTATTTATTGTAATGATCATGTGCTTGGTTTGCTCAGCATGTGTCCTATACCCATAGATCTCTCTTGACACATCTTCTTAGAGCAATAAGCCAAGCGTAGCTGTTGAATAAACCATATATCTCTCCATAGGGAAATGTATATTCAGCAAAGCCAGCTCGTTCGTATATTGAAAATTTGGTGTTACTTGCCAGTCGTTATTATGTCAACATATCGAAAACTTAGTAGTACGATGTAAATCATAACCTTTCATATTCGTCGAGCCTTTGTTTATTTAAGTTGCCATGTACAATGCTCATATTGTCATTAGAGTATAAATCATAGGAATGTTTGATAAATATGGCTTTGGAAGTTTGACTCATCAAGAATTGGTGTGCGTTGCAAGCTGCAACATTCATCGAATTACTCCATTTAATGTCGGATGTATATAAAACAAATAAATATATCCTGATTAGGCAGGCCCCAAATTTAATTAGAAAACAACCATTAATGCGCAAATAGCGTTCTTTGTTTTCCTTTTCACTTGAGATCTTGTTGCATCGATGAAGCAAGATAAAACCGCAAGCTATGACGAAGGGATGCACCTAGTTTAGCAGCGAGGCGTTTTGTTTATTGACACAACTGATAAAGATTCTCGTAATAGTTGTTTAACAATGCCTATTTGCCATATGCTAGTCAGTGCGAAAGTAAATATTGCATGCTGTTTTATGCATCTGATTGTATTTGAATATACATTTGAATTCCTGGTTACATCCATCGGGATGTACCACCGAATATGGAAACTACCACGTATTAAGTTCTTCTCAGCTCAATAAAAGGGATTTATCGCTTCAATAAATCCTAATGATATTTGTTGACTAAATCCTTAATCCACCATGGCACTGTGCTACTTCGGGTCGATATAAATAGCAAATGGCAATGCAATGTGTGCTGAAGAAAAGCGATTGTATGAATATTTTGTAGTCCATGAGCACGGGAAAGACAATGGTTGCTTCGATGAAAGCATGATAATGGGATAATTTGGATTTACAGCCACAGCTATGTGTGGGTGCTACGGTTCTGGCCAATCGCATTGTGATGTTGCCATTAAGGTATGATCAGCATCATGACGAGTGGTAGGAGTCACTTTGGGGTCTTGTCGTGCATAATCGACACTCTACAAAGTACCTGCTAAAAAATGACAAGATATAATGGGCATTTAGGTTTGGATTAGTAACGAATTACTAATGATATAAGTTATGTCTCGCAAGAAACCCACATAGCATATCTTTCATGCTTATCAACCAATAATGCAGTTGTTTGGAGCTATAGTTTCCGTTTTGCAAGTACTTCGTTCAGGAGTCTGCTGCTGTATATACATATGCCGAATTAATAAACAATAATTAATGACATAAAACATATAATTTAATCGACATAAAATATATATATATATATATATATATATATATATATATATATATATATATATATATATATATATATATATATATATATATATATATATATATATATATATATATATATATATATATATATATATATATATATATATATATATATATATGATATTTGATATATATATATATATATATATATATATATCAATATAGTGACTAATACAACTATTCGTGAGCAAATTAAAGTACATGTTTTCTGTCATTAATTATTATTCATT
Organism: Urechis unicinctus; assembly: GCA_034190875.2. Lineage (NCBI taxonomy): Eukaryota > Metazoa > Annelida > Polychaeta > Xenopneusta > Urechidae > Urechis > Urechis unicinctus. The sequence goes on along the minus strand of CM067349.1, from coordinate 15,035,379 downwards.
GATTCGGCATATTTTATTTGATATAATGAAATGGTTAAATATAAATCCAACCTTTCGTGCGTAAAACGCCATTATCTCGGAATGGGTCCAAGCGATATACTGGGTTGTTCTTAGACACCACCTTTGAGTGACGGGTGTCCCGTTCAGCATTCTCTGGGTTGGGGAAAAGAATATTGATACCTTCGATATATTCTGTGAAGGTTCCTTGCTCCACGCGGTCAGTACCCCAATAGAGAGTTGCAGAAGGTGGTCGTTCAGTGAAGCTCCTTTATAAGAAGCACTACAGTCAGCTACGACACTTATCTTTTCCATTTTAAGAGAAACCTCACCATGGTGTACTACTAGGCCGCTCTCTGGAATCTTTTATGAATAATCCTTTTGAACCAGGTCTTCGACAGAGGCGACGTAGTGGTCCTAGTTGTTGCTGTCTCTCAATAGTTGAAGGCTTGAGTGTTGTTGTTAGGTATGTTGATATCACGATCTCGAAAAGGGAATGGAAATGGTCATCCGAGTGACACTTGCCTTCCTCTTTTTTGTTTCGGAACTTCATATCTTCAATGCAGTAACATAACCTATCGAGAGGTAGGTTTGCCATTGAAACCCAATTCAAATATCTTAAGGATTGCTTCAAGCGATACAGCTTCATGAACTGACGTTGTTTAACGAATACCTATTTGATTGCAGTTCGTATCGTTGTTGGTCGTGTTCTTTGTTCCATTAATCTGTCAGGGGCCAGTGACGGTCCAGCCATGTCGTAAACGCACGGCAAACGGGCCTTTGCCTGTTGTAGGAGGTCCTTGCAAGGGTTGATGTGGAGAGGGACAGTTAGTGCCAATCAATATTCCCATTTCAACGTCTGGCATGTTAACAGGTATGAGATGAGATATTCGTTCCAGAATTGGCAATGGTTGTACTGTCTCGGGTTGTGGAATCTGGAGTCGTTCAATTTGACAATGTGCAATGCCGTCGGGAGGGGTTTCTTTTAGCACAATGAACATGTCCTCTTATCTTTGATTCCACTCTGGCCCAAGTTCAACTGTTGTAGCCTTCGGTTAGACAGACCATGTCAGTTGCGAAACATGAACATGAGCATTTGATTTGGATGACTTGTCGCATGGGGTAATTTTCTCCACAGCTTGTTTGACAAATGAAACTAAATCAGCAAATTCGTCGTTCTTTTAAGACGCATGCTACTCGCACGATCGAGCCATCTTACCAGGAAATAATACAGCAAGTTCAGGACTAATGCCTGCATTTTCGTCGAGTGACCCAGAACAGTCATGTGTACAATACTGCTATTATCGCTGAGGCACTTGACAAGGAAGAATGACAATTTTCTCAAACCATGACAGCGGGTAAGAATGTGCTGTATTCAATAGGATTCCCTCTGAATTTAACCACTTGTGGAGGCGGTATTGATAGGGCGGATGCTAGGCTACGGTGCGTTGAAAGAATCGGTTGGTTTTGCTCCAGCTGTAATTTTATGAGCTGTTGGTATTCGCTATGCACATTGTCTTGCAAAATCTTATGAGCAGAACGTAGATTTGGATGAAATTCCCGAGAGCGTGGATTTAGTAAGTAAGACAAAATCGGTTTCTTACTTTTTTAATCTGTTGCTAACTGTGTTGAGACATTTGTTTTCGCATGCAAACACATGCGACATCAGCGGGATTTCCGGCTCTAGTTCTGACGCGAAAAGCTTTCCTCGTGTTTGAGATTTTGCCGATTTTATTTCCAGCTCTAGCTCTTCTTCTTTCGTCTTTATTTCCTGTTGTTCTTTCTGCTTGGACCTTTCTATCATCCACTCGACAATGTGTGTCTTTTCTCTTCCTCTGGCCGATGTGATCGAACTCGTGTCGGAGCTTACCCCGGATCGTTTTGACGAACTTCATTGCGAATTGGACCTGCATAAACATTCGTCTTTGATTCTTTCCTCTGCGTGTTTTATCCAATCTAGCACCTTCCTTAAGAATTCACTAGCATGGCTTTCGTTCCTGGCATAATGTTCGGTTTCGATATGTTTCGCTTCTGGGGACAACTCGTCACAGTACTTGCTATATGCATCCCTATAGACGTCTATGAGAGTGTGGTATCAGCTTATACGTGTCTTTACCAAGTGCAGGTAATCATCACATTCAAATAAAGCCGATATACTGTTGATGGATTTTGTAATTTTCAATAGTCGGAATTGACCTCAATTGTCTTTGTTCGTCTTTTCTTTGTCATCCAAGCGATTTGATCATCCCTTATGAATCCATACCTTTTATTTCAGAATATCTTTCTGTTTGCTTCTACAGTTGTCGATAATTGTTAATGTCGCAGGTCATACTTCATTGATACCAATGTCCACCATTAGGCCACTTGAGAACTTTAATAATCAGGTTTGTAAATATATATATATATATATATATATATATATATATATATATATATAGATATATATATATATATATATATAGATATATATATATATATATATATAGATATATATATATAGATATATATATATATATATATATTCCATATATATATATATATACATATTTATATATATTTATATATATATATATGTGTGTTATATATATATATATATATATCTTATATATATATATATATATATATCTATATATATATATATATATATATATATATATATATATCTATATATATATATATATCTATATATATATATATATATTACTCTTTGTATGTGAAGCATGATATTACATCCTGACGATACTTACATGCAGTGTGGTTTTTCGACTATTTGCTATGAAACAAACTCCTGCTGCTCAACTTTGTGCAGACATTATTGAGACATGATTTGTAATGCTTATTATCTTGGCCCATTGCAAATCAGACAAAACGCTTGTGTGCTGGAATGCAGTTTCGGAACGTAAATGGAAACTATCTGTCTTATTTATCTTACCTGCCATGGTGCTTTAAAAACATCAAATGACCAAATACCCTTCTTACTTCAGCGTTAATCAGTTAAATGGGAATACTTGATCCAGCATTGTGGCATGTTTAGGTCAGACAATATATCATCGACATTCGATCTGCTTATAACCATCAATAGTACAATTGCATGGTAGTCAGCAACGATAAATTCCACAGCTTGTTTCAGATTTCACTGTCATTTTTCACATCAACGAAGCCGAATAGAGGTAAGCTTACGAGCTATACCTGTGATGCCTGCTGTGCCAGTAATACTAGGTATTTCCAATTGTGCTAATGTATAACATTTAGCCAGGTTTTGAACCGTATTTTCTAAGGTTTCAATTGAATCTAGTACTTGTACAGCTGCTTGTACAGTTGCGTTGTTCATTGTGTCTATGCGTATGATTTGTTGTCCTATAAACCGATAATTGATTAATGATAGTGTTATTATACAATATAATTTTTTAATATACCAACTTACAATACCATAGATTAGATAACTGAGCATTGTTTATGACTCACCAATTACCTTTCAGAGAATCTTCTGGCTGTGAGGCGGCATCTGTATTGCTATGAGGCATGTATTAATAACGTGCAAAGGTTGATCTGATGGGGTGATAGGGATCGGGAAATTGGATCGAGCAAATCCAAACCAGATTGGCAGATAGTGTTTTTATTGATTCGTTGCAATTGGTTAATGTAGCAGCAGCATCATTTTAAAGTTATAAGGTTGTGGTCAGCTGCCTGACGTAACATTAATTGAGCCACAAGTCGTGCATGACCCTCGACCTGGTCGATTACCTCGATCTCATCGTTTTTGCGAGACACTCGACGATTGTTTCGTCAATTGAAGTATGTCTCTGTTTTGTTACCGTAAATTGATTGCTCCGTTATCGACACAACGACTAGAAAGGATGCCGAAACAGTAGATCAAATGTCACCCGCATTAAGCAATTACGCTTCAGCCAATGAAAGTGATTGGAAGTAAATGAAGCAGTCAAAATGTCTTTAATGTGAGTCCGTCAGATATATGGCGTGATGCTGTAGATGCGCTGTTTGCAACCGAAGGCTTTGAGCAAAGAATTGAATTAAGCATTGTTAATTATGGGGCTTTGTTCAACGAGTCGATTCTAATGAGATCCTTTTATCGGAACGCACAAGCGTGGCATTGAGTGCGTCAATTTTAATCTTAGCGTATCGCGGCTTACTAACAAAGCGCCTCCACATTTGACACTTGCAGTTAATCAGATAATTTTAAAAATATAATTATATCCACCGTGCTGACAGGATTACGTCATATGGTGGTCTTTTTTTCCACAGCCAGAACAATAGTAGGCCATCTTCAACTAAGAATATTTCTCATAGATATAGATGCAGTTTCTATTGCCACGTGCTAAAAACCTTAAGTGCGACTTCTTTATTATACTCATAGGAGCTATGCTGTAATGGTTAAATAATAAGTGTCGATTATTTCCTGTCCATGTCAATATTACACAGACAGCTGACTTGGTAATGACACTAAGTATGTGTTGTCTGAATCACAGTTCTCTTCATCGACACCAATATTGCGATAACAGCTTTTTGTTCAAAGTGACAAACACTCACACTCACGTAATGCGAGTTTTGTTGAATTTGCTTTTAGTGTTTCTACTTAATATCTGTTATTAAGACATTAAGACTGCTGGATGTCAAAAACTGGGATGGAACCAATTTTATAGTCAGATCCATATGACAATAGCTGATACGGCACAATCTTCATCCACATAAGGTCAACATAAACCGCTACGTTCTGAAATGATTTAAAGTAAGACTTCGAGTGATACGTAGGCACAGTATTTGTCCCTGGACACAGAAACATTGTTAACATGTGGTAATCTAAGTCCCCAAATTCTCGCTGGATTAACATTAAAGGAAATTCATTAAACTGATCTTTATCGCTAAAATGAAATTACAGGCTTTCTGAATTCCGTCCAATTCGCTTTACTTATTAATAAGGTTGCATTCATGTGAAAGTGGAAAGCCTCTCACAGCCC